>CM074719.1:540415566-541615566 GCA_037306005.1 Rhinophrynus dorsalis | reverse complement strand
CCATTTTTATCCTTGTCTGATGATGAATGTAATAATTGTATTCAAATTTTTAAAATAAACTTAGTTTTAAAGAAATGGTACACTGTGTTTTATGAAAAAATATGTTATAGTTATTTCCCTGTTGCGTAAAACAAAGGTATTCCTGCTGATGGAAGATATTTAATTCAAAGTTTATTACAGATCAAACTCATTGTTTTACTCAAACTAATGGCAGCAGTACCAACAGCTGTGTGTAAAGCTCTCTATATAGTATGTCACAGGAGCAGCATCACCTGTTGACCACAATGCAATATTAGAGTTCATACATTTCAGCAGTGAGAATATCTTTGTTTTACTACATGGGGAAAGTCCTACTTTTTCACACAGAGCTTATCATCTGTTACAACCTTTTATTGCTCCTTTCCAAAAAAACAAAAACACTTTCCTTAACCCTCTGAGTGCCAAAGGGGTATGCAACGCATTGCAAAGCAATGCGTTGCGTACCCCTCTGGCACTCAAAGGGTTAACCATTTGAGTGCCAGAGGGGTAACCAACGCAATACATACCCCTCTTGCACTCAAAGGGTTACTTGCATCTAAAAATTAAACTGGATGTGTCACCTATGTACAACATAGCATAAATAGGCTACTGCTAAAACGGTATTCATTTTTTTTTTTTTTTAAGTTTTATTTAGTGTAAATTTAACTTAGAAAGTCTGGGCTGCAGCTACTTCCATATAGACTGCGGTTACCTGCTCTGTAACTGCAGTCCATTGCTCTGCCTCTGCTCCCCTCCCTCCTCCAATGACAGAGGCTTCTGTCTGTAAGCTGGAGCGGTCTCTTTGGCAGAGATCGATATCTAGCCAATGAGACCGCAGCAGAGAGCAGAAGCAGAGCAGTCTATGCGGAGTTAGCTACTGCCCAGACTTTCTAAGTTAAATTTAAAAATAAAATTGTGGGAATTGTATTTAAATCATTATTCTCTTCTTATTTAAAGCAGAGGTAAAGTAGATATTTTAAGAGGGTTATAAATAAGTAAGTATTCACATGAACCATTTAAAAACAAATCAGTTGTGCAACACATTGCTTCACAATTTGTTGCTCACCTGTTTGGTCCTTAAAGGGTAAAATGGTAAGTTGAAACTCTTTATTGTGTCTTTAAAAAACTTCAACTTAAAATTAAGAAAATATTAACAATTTCAATAGAATTCCTTACATAAGAATGGAGAGTAGAATTTTTCATGGGTTTGATTACTGTACGTTTTTTTGTGTGTGTTAAAGAGGAACTGTCATCTTTCCAAATCCTCCCCTCAGTGGGACCGTCCATTTGACGGTATTTACATGATTATTGCACTACATTAATTTATCCCTCCCCATTGGTAGATGCGGATATGCTCTGGCAGTCTCAAAAGGAGGAGTGAGGCAATTTCAGGACAAGCAAGTAAATAATTATGCAGGCTGTGCCACATAGGCCAGAGTACTCAGATCTGCTGAGGTTAGAGAATCCATAGCTACTAAACAAAAGTTCTCAAAAACCCTAACACTGGGTGAAAAACAAAAAACACAAGGGGCAGATGCACTGAGGCATGATAAAGAGGTGAAAAAGCAGAGATGACTTCTCCAGTGATATCCCTTCTCCATGTCCTATGGTATTCTATGGAACCAACTTTGGGGATCTTAGTGCATATGTTCCATAGAATAACATAGGAATTGGAGAAGGGATATCACTGGAGACATCATCTCCACTTTATCACCCCTTTATCACACCTTAGTGCATAACCCCCAAGGTATAGGCTGTTTGAATAATAGACTAGAAGATGGTGGTGACACGTCCTCTTTGATGCATTTTATTAACCGTTACATTTTCTATTTTACATTTTAGCAGTATATATTGACATGTAACCTATTGGCTTTCTTTTTCTTTAATAAAGACATTTCACTTTTTGTCTTCCTTCCACTTTCAGTGATATGACGTCCTCTTGTAGTCCGAAAAATAAGTCAGAGGCTCAACTATATGTGCAAACTATCATTCCAACTCTGTGAACTTGTGCTTCTATCTCTATTCAGGTGCTGGGTCTGTTTAGCTGAACAGAGGGGAAGAGAGTATGACATAGGCTGACACAGTCTTTATGACACTTTGCAGATACAGTTAAATTGCAAGATGTTTTTATACATTGTATGTAGCAAGCACACTCATTACTGAATGAAGAATTAAGATAACTGAAAAAGGTGATACAAAGTGCACCTAATTAAAGAAAAAGAAAGCCATGCAGGAAAAAGAAATAAATGCATATATAGTGCTGAAATAATAAAAGCTAAAAACATCTTTAAAATTAAAGATTAACTCTTTGAATAAAATTCTTAGTCACAAAATGCGTCAGGAAGAAGCAGAGGGTCTCTCACGCATCTGACAGAACGGTTGTTGTTTTTGTTGCAGTTTTTTAATGCATTTTTTTACTTATAGTTTTATCTGTTAATTGATAATATTTGTCACGTGTACATTATTTTAAGACCTTCTACTTGAGAATTTTTCCTAATATTCTTCCCCCTGGGTCTTTTATTTTAAATTAATCATTTGCTGCTATCGCTAATTATCACCTTGAAATCTTGGTGCATCTTATAGTCCAGGATGTCTTATAGTCCAGTAAATATGGTATATCACAGTCGTTCTACATTGAAAAGCAGGACAACTCTTAGCTGTTATGCTTATTTATTAAACAAGCGGAAAGCAACCTTTGGCTCTTCATTTGTTTAAGGCTACAAATCCCATCATCCCCCAAACAGCCAACAGTTGGTTGGGGATGATGGGGGTTGTTGTCCCCAACAACTGGGGTGCCAAATTTTGCCTTCCCCTTGTATTCATTTAGAGCAGTGTTTCTCAACCACGGTGCTGTGGCCATACGTGGGAACTCTTCAGAGCTGCCCCGGAGACTCCGGTTTTTGCAGTTAGTTACTGGGTCTCCAGGGACAGAGGTTGATTCTCCATTACTGGGGAGTTTCTTATGAAGCTCTGCCTACTTCTCCTCCTTCCCACCCTGTTCCTCCCACTCCCTCCTCCACGTCTCCTCCTTCCCACCCTGTTCTTCCCGCTTTCCGACCACTTCTCCTCCTTCCCATTCTGTTCCTCCCATTTCCTGCCCACTTCTCCTCCTTCCCGCCCTGTTTCCCCCACTACCCACCCACTTCTCCTCCTTCTCACCTTGTTTCTCCCACTTCCTGCCGATGTCTCTTCATTCCCACCCTGTTCCTCCCACCTCCTGCCCTCTTTTCCTCCTTCCCACCCTGTTCCTCCCACCTCCTGCCCACTTCTCCTCCTTCCCACCCTGTTCCTTCCACCTCCTGCCCACTTCTCCTCCTTCCCACCCTGTTCCTCCCACTTCCAGCCCACTTCTCCTCCTTCTCACCCTGTTTCTCCCACTTCCTGCCCACTTCTCCTCATTCCCACCTTGTTCCTCCCACCTCCGTCCCACTTCTCCTCCTTCTCACCTTGTTTCTCCCCCTTCCTGCCCACTTCTCCTCATTCCCACCCTGTTCCTCCCTCTTCCTGCCCACTTCTCCTCCTTCCCACTCTGTTTCTCCCACTACCCACCCACTTCCATACACAAGGCCGCTAAGGCCTACCCCGACAGAGACTAAGCCCCACCCTTTGCAAATTGCATCATTTATATCCCCCAGTCATGCTACGTGAGTCATCTCTGGGGCTCATCAAGAATACAATACATCAAGTTCCCAGGTATGGCCGTGGCACTTTGGTGTGCCATAGCCAGCTAGGTTACCACTTTTTTCCCCCATAACAAAAATGTGAATTGAGTTTTAAATGTATATTTAAGGAAATTGTTATGAACAATAAGCTTCTGCTTGTCTTGGATGTAAGACATATGTTTGTATATTTAGGTGTGTGTTCCCTTGATATATACCTATAAAATGCTAGGGGTGCCCTGAAAATTTTATACTGACAGATAGGGGTACTAAAAGTTAGGGGTACCTCTGATCTACATTGAAAATATGTGGAATGGAACGAAAGCTTGGAATTGGTTAACAGGTATAATAATCCCTTAGGCGCACACATTAACCTCTTAGTTTCCAAAGAGACCTGTAATGCATAGTTATTTTGTTTTGTTTTTTTAGGACCCTATACACAAAAGAATAGTAATTTGAGGGTAAATCAACTGCACTATAGGGAACAAATAAAATTTCCCTGATTTAAATGGGACTTTTAACCCCTTGAATGCTAGAGAGGACTCCAACGCATTGCAGAGCAATGCGTTGGGGACCTCTCTAGCATTCAGGGGTTAAAAGAACCATATATATAAATGAAAATGGTTTTATTTTCTCCCATGGTGCAGTTAGTTTGCCCCATAAAAACTCTACTTTTTTTGCGCATAGGGACCTTAACCCTTCGAGTGCCGGAGGGGCACGCAAAGCATTGCAGAGCAATGTGTTGCGTACCTCTCTGGCACTCAGAGGGTTAATCTCATGCAGGCCTCGCTGGTGGGAAAAATAAAAAAAAAAACCCAGACAAAAGTTAAGAAATTTGTTGGCAAAGGCCACAGAAATGAGTTTCCCAGTTTTTGGCTGCTGCGGCCAACCTTAGTCAAATATCTGTTAACAGTGGATGTATTGTCCAAAGCTCATTATTCCTGCCACCAGCCGCTTTGTTATTCTATCCCGGCTCTCTGTTTTGTTGTGTCATAGGATCGGACAACTTGAGACTGGGAAACAGCGCCGTGTTCTTCTTGAGAAAATGCGTAGCCATCTGAAAAAGAGAAAAAAGACGAAAATTGAAGAGGGCAGAAAGAAATGTCAAGAATAGCACGTTTCAACAAAAGGCTGCAGTGTATCGTATGACTCCTATTCACATCAAGGGAGGAACTTTTAAGGGCTGTTCTCCCCAGCCACCAATTATTCCTATAAATCTCATTATTTTATACAACACCCAATCACACAATGAATAGTTAAGATGTGATCAAGTTAAGGCTGTGGACATTATGGTAGGAAAATAAAAGATTTTACCTGTCTCATACTGGCAGCAGCCTCCCATTTTAGCCATAGACTGAAATGCCTGGAGGCAGGAAACAATGTAAGCGTTCTGGGCCAAGCACCAATTAAAGGCTAATGGCATCATTCTGACTTCAAAAGACTCCGACTGCAAAGGGTTTGATGGCAGTTTTCAGTAGGGCCCTGTAGTTCTAAGGCCTATATGTTCAACAATAGGGCAAACCAATTGCACTATAGGGGAGATCTAAAAATTCCCATTGATTTTAAATGGGGATTTTAACCCCTTGAATGCTAGGGAGGTCTCCAATGCATTGCTAACCAATGCGTTGGAGACCTCGCTAGCATTAAAGGGGTTAAAATCCCCATTTAAATCAATGGGATGTTTTGGAACTTTTAGTTCTCCCCTAGAGTATACTTGGTTTGCCCCAGAATTTCACCACTTTTCTGTTGGCTCTAAGTGTTCATCTCTACCCTATCACAACCTTTTTTAAGAAAATACACACAAAGAAAAGAGGAGCAATTTTGGAGCAAACCAATGGCACCACAGATTTTACAGCCTTGCATGCTAGAGCGGTCTCACAATGTTTCTAGCATGCAAGTGATTAAGAGCATCATTAGGGATTTTGGAACTTCAATGCAGTTGGTTTACTCCAGGATTGCACTTCTTTTACTTTGCAATCAGAAGGTGATGTACTAAGGGCCCAATGTATTAAATGTGAACCAAGGGTCCTGTTACTTTGAGAGTTACCCAATGTACAATCACAACCACTTTTAAGGAAATATAAAGAAAGAACTATAGCAATTCCAAAGCAAACCAGCTGCACCATAAGGGATTCATGAAAATTCATTTAAATGGGGCTTTTATTTGATTTTCATTTATCTGTTATGGTACGGTTGGTTTGCTTCAAACTTGATCCTAGGTTTTCTGTGAATACGGCCCTTAATCGTCTTTAATCTTTCTTTCAAAAATATTGTACTGCAATATGAATTGGTAAAATGACCAATTTCACTAATAACACTAAAGTATGTTATGTATTTATTATGTGGGAAAATTAGTTTTCAAAGGAAAGCATCCGTTATCACCTCCTTCAGTCATTCATGAAATAAGTTCTGTGTAAGACCAGGCTTCCATGAAGAAGTGCAAAAGGTTCCATAGGAAAATCTAAGCAATGGCGGATAATGGAACAAGACTGTGGTGTCAGTCAATATATGTGAGTATATCAGCAGTCAGTGGAACAAGGCTGGGGTGTCAGTCAGTGCACGTGTGTTTCTCTGAATACCAGCGGTCAGTGGAACAAGGCTGGGGTGTCAGTCAGTGCATGTGTGGTTCTCTGAATACCAGTGGTCAGTGGAACAAGGCTGGGGTGTCAGACAATGCATGTGTGGTTCTCTGAATACGAGAGGTCAGTGGAACAAGGCTGGGGTGTGACTGTAGTTTGGTGACTCCCAGTGGACAGTGGAACAAGGCTGGGGTGTCAGTGTGATTGTAGTTTGGTGACTCCCAGTGGACAGTGGAACAAGGCTGGGGTGTCAGTGTGATTGTAGTTTGGTGACTCCCAGTGGACAATGGAACAAGGATGGGGTGTCAGTGTGACTGTAGTTTGGTGACTCCCAGTGGACAGTGGAACAAGGCTGGGGTGTCAGTGTGATTGTAGTTTGGTGACTCCCAGTGGACAATGGAACAAGGATGGGGTATCAGTGTGACTGTAGTTTGGTGACTCCCAGTGGACAGTGGAACAAGGCTGGGGTGTCAGTGTGACTGTAGTTTGGTGACTCCCAGTGGACAGTGAAACCAGGTTGGGGTGTCAATCAGTGTATGTGTTTCTCTGAAAATGGATAAAAGGGCACTACTATGTACTATTGAATATATCGATTTGTATATAATAATAATAATTGTTAATCAATAATTATCAAAAATAATACAATAATCAATAATTATCACCACCACACTGAATAGTTCATGTGCATAAAATCACAAGAACTTGAAGAGCTGAACTTCAAATGGGTAGGTTGTTCCTACTTAATTTCCAAAACAGAAAAGAAGAAGAAATAAATCAGCATACAGTCTGTGAGTGTAGTATCCTTTAAAGCAGAACTATCACCCTATATTAAGTCCCAACCCAATAATTAGGCATATGGCGATTAGGTTCTTAACAAAGCTATTAGCACAAGTACCAGGTTCTGAAGTAATCTCCTTTTTCTGAGACTGACGGCCAGGCTTCTTGCTTTAGAGCCGTCTGCCCCATCAGTCCCTTTTGGTACCTTAAGGTACCATGCAATGCCTCCTAGAGGAGACTGGGAAGGACAGCACAGGCGTGCAGATGTCTCTAAGCCAAAATGTCTGCATGTAAGCTTGACCACCGGTCTCAGAAGAAGGAGGATTACTTCAGAACTTGGTACTTGTGCTAATTGAGTTGTAAAGAACCTAATCGCCATATGCCTAATTATTGGGGGGGGACTTAATATAGGGTGATAGTTCTGCTTTTAATTCTTGAAACCTTCACCCCACCACCACAGTGCCAGGAAAATTACTCATGTATTCCAGAGGCCTTAAGAAGTTGGAGAGCAGACATTGGAAAACCCCAGTGTTGGTATTCTTTGGGTACGCTGGTTTTCACCTCCTTCAAACACTGCCTGATCAATCAGTTAATGACTTGATGGGTTGATGGATTCCTATTATATGTACACACCACACCAAAAATGCTAGGTAAAGTTAAATATATTTATTAAAACATTCTTATAAAAACAAATACTAATGAAGCTCAAGTCCTGAATTGAGCGATTGGCCAATCATGTATACAAGGACATAAATAGTCTGCTTGTTGCAGTAAAGTATATTACTAGTTTATACATATACACATATAAAAAAGCTCTTGAAATAGTGACTTAAGTCACGAAACATGTTGAGCGATTTACCAACTGTTTTATTGTAAGTCAAATATTGTTTAGACATTTTCTTGAGCTTCTTTAATATTTTAATAAATATATTTAACTATACCAAGCATATTTGGCATGGTGCATACATATCATAGAAATCCATCAACCCGTTAAATCACTAACTGATTGATAGGGTGACATTTGAAAAAGTGACACTGGTGTCTGTGGAGGCTAGCTTAATGCCTCTAAAAAACATGAGTCATTTTTCTTGGCACTGTGGTGAAGTGGGGAAGGTTTCAATAATTTAAAGGACTCTACACTAAGAGACTGCGTGCACTGCGTTTTTTCATTTTTTTATGTGTTTCTCTGAGTACCAGTGGCTAATAGAACAAGCCTGGAGTGTCAGATGTGTATATGGTTCTGTGACTCCCAGTGGACAGCAAGACATAACTGAGGTGTCAGATGTATGTGTGGCTCTGTGACTCAGGAAAAGAAACAATCAGGTGCTAACAATGAAACTCACCACATAGATTTTAATGGGACTATTAACCCTTTGAGCAATGCGTTCCATACCCCTCTGGCACTCAAATGGGTTAAGCCCTGGAATGCTACAGATGTCTCAAATGCTTTGAAAAGTAATATGCTGGGGACCTTTCTAGCATTGAAAGTGTTAAAAGTCCCATTTAAAATCAACAGGAATTTTTATGTGTCCCTTATGGTTTGCCCCAGAATTGCTCAAGTTCTCCTTAGTACTAATACTTTCACTATTTCCTTAGATATTTGAGAGATTAACAACCCCAACATCTGGGGCATCAAAGGGGTTAAAAGGTGTCATTGTTAGGGTTCCACTGGGATTTTCTTTGAGACTTGAGGTTAAAAAGTTTGAGAAACAATACTCCTCTTGATTTTAACCCCTTGAGGCCTGGGGGGATGTGTACAATGCATTGCCTCTCAATGCTTTTGTACACTTCTCTGGTCCTCAGGGAGTTAAGCTAAAACATGTTTGTTTTTCTCATGCAATTTCACGTTTGCCATTCCCAATTATTTCAGGCCAGTATTTCTACCTCAATTCCCCAGTGCTCTCTTGACCTCTGCTCCTATTACATCGTATGATCCTTAGAGCTAAAGAGAGGTTTTCCAGCTGCTGGACAGCAATAGACTGGACATAGACCAGGCCTGACACACCCTGACCATTCATCTACAGGTTTCCTCTGACTGTAGATGTCTGTGGGATGACTCCTACTGCATACAATGGGCTGTATGTATCAAACAAAGTGCTGCATTTTCCAGGAAAACACCACTTCACAAATGGAGACATATATCCCATTTATTTTAAGCTAGTAATATCGGCATGACTTTGCCCATGTTAATACAACAAATTAAAAAGCAGAACAGTTGTATGTATAACTAAATATACACAGAATGTTATATAAAGGAAGTGTGGTATGAAGACAGACACTACAGAAAACATCCTAAACAGGAGTAGCCATTATGTGTGTTATCCATTGAATTGGTATTATTATTCTTTATTTATATAGCGCCAACTAATTCCGGAGTGCTGTACAATAGATTTTGCAACACAATGTACTGGATACATTTCTGGTACTAAAAGGGTTAAAAAATTAAGAGGATTTACATGTAGGACTATATCCCCTGACATCCAGTTGAATAAAGAAAGGAGACAACATTTTAATAACTGCTTGTTGCATTTTCATTGCTTAGCAATGTCAGCTCCCAAAAAAGGTACTGACAGTGTGTTAGTGTGTGTGTATATAATGTGTATGTATATTGTTTCTGTATACTGTGTGTGCGCATTGTGTATAGTGTGAGTGCATTGTGTATTTATATCGTGTTTTTGTTGCATTGTGTGCATTTTGTGTGCAAGTATTGTATGTGTGTACTGTGTTTATTGTGTTTGTGTGTGTTTATGGTTTGTGCATGTGTATTGTATGTATTGTGTATTTGTGTATATTGTGTGTGCTGTATGTTTATTGTGTTTGTGTGTGTTGTGTGCATTGTATTGTGTATGTATGTTGACTTTATTGTGTGTATATGTATATATTGTTTGTACTGAGTGAGTTTATTGTGTTTGTGTGTATATGTATATATTGTTTGTATTGAGTGACTTTATTGTGTTTGTATGTGTAATGAATGTGTGTGTTTGTGTGTATGTATATTGTGTTTGTGTGTGTATGTTGATATTGTGTGTTTGTTTAGGTTGGTCCGCAATTCTTTGTGTGTATAGTAGTCCCTGCAATTCCTTGCCAAGATTTTCACAGGAGTAGTCATGGGGGTGCAGCCCCCCCCCCGGCCACTATTGTGGAAATCACTCCCCCATGAATGGACCTGTGGGAGTGCCAGTATACAGAAGATCTGAGTAACTCTTCCTTACTGCTGCCTCTGGGTGTGTGTCCCAGGCACTGAGAATTTTGGTCACATATAGACTAATAACATGGCATTGCCTAAGCAAGACATGGAGCGATGAAAAAGGATGGGGGAGAAAAGTATCCAAAGTGGCGAAATGGAGGGTATGGGGTAGAGAAGAAGAGCTGGAGCAGTGAAGGGGAGAGTGGCATGTAGAGGAGAGCAGGAAAGCCAGGGTAGGGCGAGAGGAGAGGATATCTGAAGAGCCGGAGTAGCAAAAATGGACAGTGGCAGGGAGAGGAGAGAAGAGCCTGAGTGGTGAATGGGAGGGCAGGAGGTAGACAAGTAGAGTTTTAGCAGCAAAAGGCAGAGTGGAAGGGAGAGGACAGAAGAAAAGATGGTGAAGGCAGGAGGGAGAGGAGATAAGAGCTGGAGAGGGAAAGGGAAGGAGGGAGAGGAGAAGAGCTGGTTTCACAAAATACAGAAAGGAATAGGAGAACAGAAAAGCTTGAGTGGTGAAAGGGGGGGCGGGAGTCAGAGGAGACTTGCCAGACTGGTGAAATGCAGGGTGGGGTGGAGAGGAGAAGAACCAGAGAGGACACAGGCCTGTGAAATGGGACAGAATGGCATGTGACCACAGTAATGAAGGGAGTGGCCATGTCCCTGTAGGGATTTGGCCAGAATTAGGAAGGGGGAAAATGAAATGAGAATTGTAACTCTTTGAGCACCAAATAGGTATCCAAAGCATTGTGTTGCAATATATTGGATAACTCTGTGGCACTCAAAGCATTAACTCCTTACATCATAGAGAGGTCTCCAACAAATTGTATCACAATGTGTGTGACACCTTTGCAGCATTCAAGCAGTTTAAAATACTATGTAAATCAATGGGATTTTACAGTAATGTGTCCCCATTAGTACAGCTGGTTTGCTCAAGAACGTCTTCACTGTTTGGCGCATAAGGCCCTTACATTTTCTTTTCTTTCTTCTTTTTCTTGATTTTGCCTTCTCCATTCTTCTTGATTTATCCTATTCTCTTCTTCTCCCACCCTCCCTCCAACCCTCTCAGCCTGCCTCCTTCACACTCTGCATTCGTGAGGCATGCTGCCCTTTATTTTCTCACCGTCACCACTCCTGTATGAAACTTTCTCTGAGTACAACAGACAGATCTGAAGCAAGTTTCATACAAGAGCTGTATAGGCCGAGAAAATAAAGGACCGCCTTTCTCATCAAAGATGAGGCGACAGCTTAGTTCATCTATATGGTTAGGCTAGCCCTTCCTGCCTAGTTGTCATGTCACTTTAAAAGCACTGCTTTCAGGTTCACAAAAATAAATACATGAAATAAATAAGTAAAACCCTTCATGAAACAGATTGCAATGGATCGTATGAAGCTGTTCAGAGGGGCATTAATCAGAATTTGCAACGCATGCCAAAGATTTTGTGTGTTGATGAGTGAATGCACCACTGGAAGCATACAATGAACTTCAGTGGACATGTATTAACACTGTGTTTTCATATTTTTTGTGTAGCTGAAGCTGCATTGTCATTTCTACCTGTCACAGAGCCTTACCTCAGCCTGCACCATCCAGCACTTGCCTGGACGCCTGTTATAGGCCCAGCCTTGGGGACCTAACTGGGCCTGCCTTCTCCTACTCCTTTATAAACCGCTCTGGGCCTGTATAACATTACCCTTACTTTGTTGTTCTGTGCAGTTCTGTTCCAGTTGTTCCTGTATCCTGTGTATGACCCAGCTTGTCTGCCCATTCATTCTGGTGCTGACCTGTGGCTCTGTCTGACCATTCCTCTGTGCACATCTTTTGTCTTTGGACGAATCTGGTTCAGCCCTGTGGCTCTGACTGACTACCCGCTCCGTATATGATCCTGGCTTGTCTGACTATCCAACCTGGTGCTGACCTGGGGCTCTGTCCAACTATCCTCCCATTGTTGCCTACTCTTATTGGACATCCTATCTGACGCAGACCTGTGGCTCTGGCTGACTACCCCGCTCCATGTATGACCCTGGCTTGTCTGACTATCCTAACTGGTGCTGACCTGTGGCTCTGTCTGTTCACTCAGCTGTATTGACGGTTTCTCACAGACATCCATCTTGGTGCGGACCAGGGGATCTGCCAGACTACGGCCTAACTAACTGCAGGCATGAGTCAATATTCTCCATTGTTGTGATCCTTACTGGAGACGAGCTCTTCCCAACTGACTGCAGGTGTGAGTCAGTAGTCTCCATTGTTGCCATCCGTATTGGAGATGAGCACTTCTCTACTGACTGCAGGCGTGAGTCAGTGTTCTCCCTTATAGCTACCTAGCGGGAGACTTCGGGTCCTATCCTGTGCTCTACTCGTTACCACTCATTACCACCAGTTGGCTCTGGCCTATTCTCCAGCAGTCGTGGTTGACATTGTGGCGGCTCCTATTCCTGATAGTCTCTAGCCTATCTATTCACCCTCTGCTCTATATTTCTGTTGATATTCATTACTATTATCATTTTAAATAAAAGTGATTTTAACTATACCATCTGACTCCTTGTCTTGCTTACTAACCGTAACACTACCTCTTGCCTTAGCAACAGAGATAAATAATGGAGTCCAAAAACACTCCACACCACAAATGGGTCACAAAATGCAGCGAAAATGCATTACTAATGCATGTATTATTTCATACGATGTACTTACTGCTAAAAAAGTGACCTGCAAACACCTGTATGAAATAAGCCTTAGGAGTACTTGGGGATCACTGCTGAGAAACTCTGCTCTAAACCTATGATCTCATGTCTCACCAGATCCAAACATAACCCAGCAGGGTACATTACCACCTGGTGTAGGTGTATTCATCAACTGGAGATTGTTTGGCCACTACCAGGGGCAGCACTGTCATTATCAGTACAACATGAGGATGATAGATCTTCTACAGTTACAACTTCTTCCAGCTATTTTGCCAAAAGATCAAACAGCTAAAATGTCCTGCTCACATTCCTGTCTCCTAAAGGAACATTTTTATAAAGCAGCACCATCTGAACGTAAAGGAATATTAACACCTCTTAATAATTAACCCACTTATCTTAAATTAACAGAGACAGTTTATTTTGACTGTACATATTCTTCAAGCACATACTATGTAGTGAAAATGCCTATACATTTCATATTTTTATTCACCTAGTTTATGGTCTTGACAATGAACTTTCTGAATAGGAAAGCAGATCTATTGATACAATGTAAAAAGAATCAATAATAAAAAAAAGAACACACATACTCAATGCTGCAAAGACTGTAACATTGTATGACATCACACAGAGCATTCAATGGTGCAGAGACTGTAACATTGTATGACATCACACAGAACATTCAGTGCTGTAGAGACTATAACATTGTATGACATCACACAGAACATTCAGTGCTGCAGAGATTGTAACATTGTATGATATCACACAGAGCATTCAGTACAGCACACAGACTGTAATATTGGATTATATCACACGGAGCATTCAGTGATGCAGTAAAGCAGACAGACTGTATGCACACAGACCGTAACACTGTATGACATCACACACACAGCATTCAGTGCTGCAGAGACTATATCACTGTATTATATCTCACAGAGCATTCAGTGCAGCACACAAACTGTAACACTGTATTATATCACACAGAGCATTCAGTGATGCAGACATACTGTAACATTTTATTACATCACACAGGGTATTCAGCTCAGCACACATACTGTATTATTGTTTGATATCACACAGAGCATTCAGTGATACAGACAGACTGTAACATTGTATGATATCACACGGAGCATTAATTGCAGCACACGAACTGTAACTTTGTATTATATCACACAGAGCATTCAGTGCAGCACACAAACTGTAACACTGTATTATATCACACAGAGCATTCAGTACAGCACACAGACTGTAACATTGTATTACATCACACAGAGCATTCAGTGCAGCACACAGACTGTAACACTGTAGTATATCACACAGAGCGTTCAGTACAACAAATAGACTGTAACACTGTATTATATCACACAGTGATGCAGACATACTGTAACATTTTATTACATCACACAGACCATTCAGTGCAGCACACAGACTGTAACATAGTATTATATCACATGGAGCATTCAGTGATGCAGACATACTGTAACATTTTATTACATCACACAGGGTATTCAGTACAGCACACAGACTGTAACATTGTATGATATCACACAGAGCATTCAGTGATGCAGACAGACAGTATGCACACAGACTGTAACATTGCATGATATCACACAGAGCATTCAGCGATGCAGTGATACAGACAGACTATAACATTGCATGATATCACACAGAGCATTCAGTGATGCAGTGATACAGACAGACTGTAACACTGTATGATATCACAGAGTATTCAGTGATGCAGTGATACGGACAGACTGTAACATTGTATGATATCACAGAGCATTCAGTGATACAGTGATACGGACAGACTGTAACATTGTATGATATCACAGAGCATTCAGTGATGCAGACACAGTGTAACATTTAATTACATCACACAGGCATTCTGTTCAGCACACACACTGTAACACTGTAGTATATCACACAGAGCTTTCAATACAGCACACAGACTACTAACACTGTGGTATATCACACAGAGCATTCAGTACAGCACACAGACTGTAACATTATATTTATTTAAAGGGATGCGGTACTGCTAACGGCAGAAAAAAAGAGACAGTTAATGGCTAAAAGTTAAGCCCAAGTTCACTTAGCCTTTAGACACTTAACGGTAAAAAAACCAAACACCCATTACATAGGCAAACAGACAAAATGCTTACCGCACAAACATATAAATGGCAAAATCAACCCGTGCAATGCCAGATTAACACAAAAACATGGGTAGACACCACAAATCGCTGTCACACACAACAACAAGCAACACCACAGGGACAAGGACTTAAAAAAACAAAAACAAAACAACACAACATGGCATGGAACAATGGGAGACACCTGCCAATACAAAACAAGCTCGCCTGTACAACATCTTCATCAGATTGAGACACAGCCTGCATCCACCAATGTCATACTCTCAACTGACAGCAACACAGCAATCAGAACACAGCAGATTTTAAAACAAACACACCTGCAAACACTCACCTGGACAACAAACACCTTCCCACTGGTCATCACTCACCTCATCACCACACCTACACGACGCCCTACTACATACTTAAAGCAACAGCTCACCACACTCACTTGTGGCTTGTTTTCCACTCAGGGAGAGATGGAGAGAGATAGAGAGAGAACAATAAGTATGCTGGGATACTTATTGATGCGAAGACTCTGGAGAAGGTGTGCAAGGGCGAGATCTAGGGAACACCAGCAAGCCCCAGGCACACCTGATCAACAGCCTTCACCTGTTGCAAGTGAGGAGGCTCTAGCTCAACAGCCACACAGGAGCCTATCACCACCTGGAGAACAGCATCTGCCTGCAGATGCACTGCTGCAGCAACAGGATGCTCCCCAGCTGCCACAGACACCCCTGCAGCAGCGAAGGAGGATTTGCAGAACAAGGTATTAATTAACCTTCTGAATGCCAGTGCTTTATGATACTTTTACCAATAAACGTACCCTGCTATGACCATATACAAACAGTTTTAAATTATTTTCAAATAGCTGTGCAACAGTCATGATTATAAAGGGTCCTGAGAGTGCAGCCTTCCGGTGTGTGTGTGTGTATATATAATGTATCATATGTATTATAAATACAGTCCTGTGGCAGTGGGGTACACAATGCATTGCAATACTTTGTGAACCCCTCTGCCACTGAAAGGGTTAAGCATTGTTTGAAAAACAGATGGTCAACACCGTCCCACACTGCTGATGTACAATAAAAGAGAAATATCTCTGTTGGTAGGTTTCCTACTGCTTAATTATGATGTTAGAGATCAGTAGGTTAAAAGGTGGTCCTTTTAAATTGCCAGATAATCACTGGGAAGGTTCATAAGCACAAAACTGATATTTTGTAAAATGCTTCATTTTTATTATAAGGCTAAAACTTTTATGCGTACATTTGTCTTATGTATTGCAGGGATTTATAAGTACAATCATTATGATTAGATGTGAGGAGCATTTTTACAATTGTGCTTCAACAATGATCCCTAAGCCAATGAGCAGGGATAGATGAGAGTAGGAGAGCAGCTCAATGTAACACGATGCCTATAAAGCAGTGCAATTGCAGTGCCAGGCGCTGGATCCAGTGTGAATCATTGTTTAGTTTCTCGCCTCAAGAGATAAGGTATTGAGTTGATCTTTATATCCATGTACTTCCTCTGACAGAATGGTCTGCCAGCTCCAACCATTTGCTATTGGGGGCAAGAGGGAGCATTAAGTTGGTGGAGAAGCAAAGCAGATAGACTTTCCCTTATAATGAAAACTAATTCGGTGTGAAATATAACATGTTTCTTATTGTTTATATAGATGAAAAAGTACATTCAAAATGCCAAAACTATTTAAAGAGAAGAAGTCTTCAGGGGCAGCTTTCAGAAAGAGACGAGCAGAACAAGAAAAGGCTGGGAAGCAGATGTCTGGAGATTTAAAGAAGTACTTGACCTCTTACAAAATCATAAAGCAAGATACTCCTGCATGAGAACCAGTTTCCAATGTAGAAGATGATCCAGTACACATGGATATTGATGAGGAACCTTCAACATCAGCTGCATCATACAGACAGCCCATCACAGCCCAAGAGGATGCTAATCTGATGATGCAAATGCAGAGGAAAGACAAGAACAAGGAGATGAGCAACCTTCAACATCAAATGTACACTCTCTTTACCTTGAAAAGACAGAAGGATTGGGTGATGAAGAAAGAGACAAACTGGTGCAGGAGGAACAGTCTTCTACTTTGGAGACTCTTGATTTGTCTGATCCAGCTGTTTGGCCAGCTGTTCTCACCACCTCACTAAGGGATGCTATTATCAGGAAAGGTCCTGCAAAGCAAAAAACTAACTTTGTTTTTCCCAAAGATGCATCCAATAGATGCTTTACTAAAGCAAATTATAAGCGATGGCTTCCAAATGGAGAAGAAACCTACAGAAACTGGTTGATTTATTCTGTTAAGTTGGACAAAGTGTTTTGTTTTTGTTGTAAGCTATTTGCAACTAAAATAACTACAAATTTGACATGCGGAGGCTATAATGATTGGAAGAACGTATCTCAAAATCTTTGCATTCATGAAATGTCTGCTTCTCATCTTGTTGCTGTAAGAGACTGGAATGGACTTTCTAGAAGACTTGGATCAGGAAAAACAATAGACGTTGATTACCAGAGATTTTTGACAGCAGAAACACAACATTGGCACAATGTTGTTAAGCGGCTTGTTTCTTGATCGCCAGTGCTTGACTTTCAGAGGTAGCAGCGATACATTATATACTGAAAATAATGGAAATTATCTATATCTTGTGGAAACAATGGCCACATTTGATATGGTTATGGAGGAACATCTGAAGAGAATCAAAAATAAGACATTTTACAACATTATTTGGGGAAGGACATTCAAAATGATCTAATCAGCCTTATAGCCCAAGAAATAACAAGACACATTCTGCAGTTATTGAAAAATGCTAAATATTATTCAATTATACTTGATTGCACCCCAGACATTGCTCACATTGAACAAATGACTATAATTGTTATAGAGTTGTGTCTATCAAGGAAGGGGAGTCTCCTACTGCTGAACCAGAGGTCTGTATAGAAGAAAGATTTCTAGGTTTTATCCAAATCCAAAGCTCAACTGGAGAAGGTCTGACTGAGGCAATTTTGACTGAACTTGAAAAACTTAAGATGCCCCTTGGTGATATGAGAGGACAAGGATATGATAATGGTTCAAATATGAAAGGTAAACACCAAGGGGTTCAGAAAAGGATCCTTGATTGAAACTCTGTGCCTTTTATGTTCCTTGCAGCGCTCATACTTTAAATTTTGTGGTGAATGATGCAACCATGTCATGCCATGTTGTGCAGAAAATATATGTTTTTTTTCTCAGGATCCACACTTCGTTGGAATGTCTTGAAGAAGCACATTGGCAGACTAACAGTAAAACCTTTGTCTGACACAAGAGGGTATTCAAGAACAGATGCTGTTCATCCATTTAGGTTTCAGGTTGGAGAAATTTATGATGCTTTGTCTGAAATTTCTAGAGCTGACTCACATACAGCAATGGCACAATCTGAAGAGGAATCCCTTGCTAAAGAATTAAATAACTTTTTTTGTGTTTCATTGTATTGTGGTATAACATACTAAATAGAATTAACTTTGTCAGCAAGCATCTTCAAAGGAAAACAGAGTATCTTCTGGATGTGATTGATATTTTGGAATCCACAACTACCTTTTTGAAGGATTACCGTTCAGATAAAGGATTTGAAGATTTGCTGGAAGAGGCTAAGGAACTAGTGATAGAAATGGAAATTGATCCTGTGTTTTCCCTCTTTAGTTCGGCAAATAAAGAAAAAGAGGATGTTTTGTTATGAAGCTCCAGCTGATCCAATTGCTGATCCTGCACAAAAATTTATAGTTGGGTGCTTTTAAAGCATTTTGGATGTATGCATTAATTCTATTGATTAGAGATTTGAGCAGATTAAACATCACAGCAGACACTTTCAATTTCTTTATGACATTCAGAAACTTAAAAATGTACCACAAGAAACAATGATGAAGTACTGTCTAGATTTGCAGAATGTTTTGACTGATAAAAACTCAGAAGATTCTGATCTGGATGGAGCACAACTATGTGAATAGCTCACAATATTGGCTTCTATCTTGAAACCTGCAATGGCACCTACTCAAATTCTGGCATACGCAACTAAAAGTGGCTTTGCTCCCAATGTCTCTATTGCACTTTGCATACTATTGACATTGCTGATATCTGTTGCCTCTGGTAAGTGAAGCTTTTCAAAGCTGAAATTAATAAAGAATTATCTGCGTTCTTCAATGTCGCAAGAGAGATTGGTGGGACTTACAATGATTTCTATTGAAAACCGTATTGCACGAGACACTGATTTTCATACTCTGCTTCACGATTTTGTGAGCACAAGAGCAAGAAAGGTTACGTTTTTATAGGGTTTACATTTTCACTTTGAATGTGTACAATATGTTTTAAAGCACATTAGGGAAATTTGCACTGATAGACAACTTGCAGAGAAACATAAGTTCTTATGTTATAGTTTTAGAAAATGTGTGTAATGTAAAAGGAATCAAGGGATTAATATGTTGATTTGAAACCTCATTGATCCTAGTTGCACTACTTCACTCTTTTTGAGTGATAGCTTTTTGAGTAATAGCTGTTAATGTTTTGCCTTGACACTGGCTGTTTTAGTGTAGCACAGTTTGTCTGTAGTTTTTTTCCTCTGTTTTAATATGAATATTTATCGTCATAAGTTCTATTTTTTGTGTGAACAGGAATATTGTGACTTCTTACCCTAAGAAATGAAACTGTAAGTCAGCCTGTTTGTACTGTTTCCTGCACTTTCACTCATTGTTGAAAACATTTTGTTTTGCAGTTTTATAACTTATTTTGTTGAACAACTGTTAATAAAATGCACTTTACAAAACCACATGTTTGTTGTTTTTTTTTCTGGGTGGGGACAGGGGATTATGGCAAGGTGGGGGGGGGGCAAGGGATTGTGACCGGGGTGTTGGGGGGTGGGGGCATCAAAATGCACCTTCGCCTATGTTGACAAAAATCCTTGCACCGGCCCTGATCAAATGCCTTCTCTTCTAGCTGCAGTGACCTCAGCACGTATTTCTGTCTATTAGCTGTGTATTGTTGCAATTCACCCTCCTGTACTTACCCTGCAAACCCCCCATTACACCATTCTGTTCTTTTTGTGGAGTATCTGCATACAGTGACACATACTGTACACACATACAGTGACACATACTGTACACACTGCCTGCCATCTAGCTGCACACCCTTCCACCTGTTCAGAGCATTCAATATCTGAATAAAATGTGTCCCTCTCCGACACACACGCACACACTTTATCTGGTCCTTACTCACTGATGAACTGGCTTTTGGATCACTCAGTGCACCGCTCCTCCTGCTGTCTGCTCTGTGATCATGCGCAATGCCACCATCATACGGACTTCACAACCAATGAGAGATGAGTATCCTGACAAACACTCCTCTCTCATTGGCTGCAGTGACATTACAATTTGTTGGGAAAGTACAGGACGGCAGGGCATATATTAGGTAATGCCATCCGTACCTTGCGTCCTATTTTTTTGTTTTGTTTATTTAGCGGCAGATTGCAGTACCGCTGAGAGGGATAAGGAAGAGACCAAATGCCAACAGCTAGACTTGGGGCCACAACATTCAGGGCTGCCCTCAGCTACACTAGGGACTTCAGCGACCTTAGCCTCCCCTAGCAACGCCCCTGGAGACACCTCTGCCACTCAATCTATCACTAAACACAAAGCATATCAGACAGGATTCAAAAGCACAATGTTCTCTTTATTAAGGGGGAAGATAACAAGTTGGCCTGAGGTGGATGCCCTGGCTGATTGCCTGGTCACCCTCTGCACCCTAGGTGTGGCTTCAGGGGTCACACTGGAGGGAGTGGTGGGTGCAGTGGACTCCTCTGTGGAACACAGCTCTCTCTCTCTCTCTACACGCAGGTTCTCCCTGCGGTTGTGGTCTCTCAACTCCACCAACACCTGCCCAGTCATGTCCATCATTCCCGTGTGGTACTGATGGAGTTGTTTGTTTTTCCTGGTGAGCTCCAACTCCAGCGCATGTATCCTGCCCTCTGTCCTTGAGGTGTCCCTCTGGGATTCTCTTCGGCTCCTTGAAATGTTCAAATCTGTACTGCGGCATGCCCAGAGTAGCCTCCTTTGTAGGGCCATGCACTCCGCCTCCACCCCCATGAGTCATGCAATGTTGGAGGTGGATGTGCCCAGTGACTATGCTGGTAGGGTTCCTGCTGCGTCTGAGTCCTCTGCTGCTGCTGCTGTGTCCTCTGCTGCTGTGTCCTCTGCTGCTGCTGAGTGTACTTTGGCTGCTGCTGCTGTGACAGCTGGTGGAGTGGCTGCTGCAGATGATGGGTATATGCCCACCACATCAAATGACTCACAGCTGCCCACTGATGTATGTGCTGGTGGAGTGATGTCTTCCCTCTGTAAAGTGCGCTGGGGCTCCCCAATCAGGCCCCGGTGTTGGTAGTCCAGTGGCCAAGGGTCATACCTTGACCACTGGTAGACGTTTGGCCCCCACCTAGGATCATACCTGGGGTCATGCTGGGGAGCCATCCAGGAAGGTAGGTCCATCTGTTGGGAATATGGCCCATAATGTGTGGTGGCGACTGTCCCGGGCAGCCATTGCCTCCCTGGTGGTGGTGCTGCTGCTGGAGGGTAGTAGCTTGTGGAGGTGGTGGGATACATCCAGTCACTGTATTGTGGTGGAGCAGCCTGTGGTGGAGGAGATGTGCATGGTGGGTATGGTGACCACCGGCTGGTCCCCTCCTCTGCATACTCCTCACTGGGTAGCGACGTAGCCTCCTCCACGGGCTCTTGCTGTGCTGGAGACCCATAAGCTGTGTGGAGAAATGAAATGGTGTGATTAGTAAACATATCCATGATAGGATTAAAAGGATAAAAATACTTAAAATGTGAAAGAGAAAAGTATATGTAGTAGGGTTTATCTCATCTCCCTGAGTAAGCAGCCTGAAATAGTACAGTGGCGCTGTTGCTACACCATCCCGTGTATATTTCAGGTCCCAGGACCAGAGCTGTCCATAGGATGGTGTAGCAACAGCGCCACTGTACTATTCCAGGCCACTGTGATATTGCACCTACAAGATTCAACTTTGAGCTATGTGACAGATGGAGATTTCGTAATTTGACCACACGGAGTCTCTTCAGCAGAGCCAAAATTGCCCCATTTAGAGATCAATACTCATTGGAATGGTCTACAAAGTGTGTCTGGTTTGCAAGCACACTCTGTGGACCATTCCAATTATGTATCAATCTGTAAACGGTGCAATCTTGGCTCTGCGGAAGAGCCTCCGTGTGGAAAAATGACTGAAATCTCCATCTGTCACATAGCGCAATATCTGTCAAACCATGAGGGTTGGAGGGATAGGACTAACATTGATCCACATCTTTTCACAAAGCCTACAATATTGCATCACGGTGAAATCAACCATTGCTATCCCGTTAAAGGTACACAGGAAGAAAAATGGTCTGATATGTATGTGGATATGTACCTTTCATATGGGTACAAATATATCCATACAAGATATGAACCCAGAGATCAGTTCAGTACGTGTGACTGCCTTACTGGCTATATATGTGCACCCATCACAAACTAACTTTTATTGATATAATAAACAACAACATATCTCGTATGTACCACCTGAGTAAGGTGGGTTATACTAGGTATGTGTATTTTGATGATATCAATAAGAGTTCATTTGTGATGAGTGCACATATATATCCAGTAAGGCAATCACAACTACTGAACTGATCTCTGGGTTCACATCTTGTTGGGACATATTTGTAACCATTTGTAAGGTACATATCCACATACATATCTGACCGTTTTTCTTTGTGTACATATCTTTTTGGAACGGATCTACAGTGGGATTCAAGTGTTATTCATCCCTGTCTTATCAGTTAATCTCGTACAATGCAAGATTTTGAATTATTTTACAAGTGACTCTCTGGTTGTCATGATGGTATTCCTATGCATTACATTGTGATGCATAGGATACCACCCTGGCAATCACAGACTGATGAACTAGACAGGATCCTGTCCATGAAGTATGTTCCAGTTCAATCCTGAAGGGCAACAATCAAACCAGTAGTGAAGGATATCTTTGACTGAGGCCTGTTGTTTTCAGGATGAACCCATCCATCCTTCTGAGTGAGGCAGCCGTACTCAATCAGAGATATCCATCATTCATGACCTGTTGGTGACCAAACTACAATGGTTCATATTTGGTTCCCGTATGTATCCTGCAAATAGTGGCTGGTGTGACATCCATCCATGGCATCAGCACTCCTGAGGATCAGGTGACCTATTTCATTTCAAGTTAGAGTAAATGAGTGCATACACAACACATTGCCTACATTTTTCTCCTTTAATTCTGTTGAATTATTTTAGGCCTGTGTGTTGCACATACAACCAGTTATTCTCAGTGGCACTGTGATGTGTGACCTGATCTATCCGTTTTGAGATTCAGTAAGCGGTGATGAAGACCTAATGAACTGAACATGATGCTGACTTCTCCAGTGATCTCATTTCCCCATTTCCAATGTTTTCTAAGGAGTCCATACAATGGGACCTTAGCAACTTGATTCATGTTATTGATTGTTCTCCATTGACTAACATTGGGATTGTTGAAGTGAGGGTATATACGTGTTAATTTCTCTCCATCATCTTTTTTTCACAGCTTATTGTCCCCTTTGTAGCATGCAATCGTTAGCCTATCAACTTCTGTTTGCTTTCTGGTTAACTCTTTGAGTGCCGGAGAGGTTGCCAAAGCAATGTTGAATGATGCATTGATGATCCCTCTAGCACTTAAGGGGTTATGTGCTGACTACCCTGTGGGTACATGGGTGACGTTGTGGAGGAACAGTAATGATTTTTAACAGACAACACTTTAAAAACCATGGTTTGTGTGGACTGTGCGTGATCAGCACAGCAACAAGAGGGTTGAACTTGCACTTGGACATGTTTGGGCCTGGTTGAACCTTGTCATTTGTCCTTGTATTGTGTCCTATTTGAAGCCTCAGGGTGCTGTGCTGGTGCAGTTGTGTGGATGAATGATGGGCATTTGTTGAGGTGTGACTGTGTTTGAGTGTGCAGCTTGTGTTGGTTGATGTGGTGTGTGGTTATGGGATGATGCACTTACCAGTAGTGTGGAGGCTCCTCTCATTCCCAGTGTCCGAACCTCCAGGGTTCCCCTCAATCAGCATGGATGACAAGGTCTGCTGCAGCCTCTCCTTCCATCCGCTGAAGGTGATGGGAACAGGTGGACCACCTCCAATGCCATCTTCTTCTTAACCTGCCTCTTGCAGTCACCCCATCTCCTTTTGACGGAGTGAACGTCATGTCTGCAGCTGGCCACCGCATTGATCTGGCTGAAGATTTGGTTCCAGGCAGCCTTCCTCCTCGCAGCCAGGCCAGGGACCTTCTCCCTCGGGAACAGGATGCTCTCCCCTCTGCAGCACAGTCTTTTTAATGTAGATCACTGATCCTCTCCTCCTCAGCTCCAGCCTGCTAGGAGTCGGAACCAGAGTGCCCTGCCTGCGCTGCTCTGCCTGTGTGTGGTGGTCCCCAGCAGCTACCCCTCGTCCCACTACAGGTTCTGTCCCTGTCCTCTGTGTGCCTGCTCTTTTGAGTTGGATCCCCCTCTGCCCTGCGGATCTCCCTCTCCCACCCCTATTCTCAACAGGGATGTCCTGCTCTCCTTCCTCTTCCTCCACTACTCTCCCCATCCCTCTCTCCTGTCCTAGTCTCCTGGCCATCATTCACCCACTCACACCCAGACACACTCGACCCCACTCACTCTCTGTCACACTCTTTCACTCACAGATACACACTGTCAAAATAAAGTTTAAAAAATGTGTAAAGTGTTAGGAAAAAAAGACTATGTGTGCTTTAAAGGGTGTTTGGGATGCACGGTGATGCGAAAAAAGGTGCCACGCATGTTTTTGTGTTACATGTTTTTGTTGTGCCTACGCTCGTCAGCTATTCTTGTACACTTACTTTTAAATCCGCCATAAATCATGTGTTATTTGCAGACGACGGTTTAACGCCTGCCTGTAAATCTAGCCCATAGTGCAATATTGTCTGTAAACTGTTGGAAGTAAGAACACCTGTTTGCATGGAAGAGGGTTGAGTATTAATCTCAGATCATTAACTGCTTTACCTCTAGCTGCTCACTGCAAGTTTGCACAGTCAGTAATTGTATAAAACATAGTAACATAGTAGATTAGGCTGAAAAAAGACATGCGTCCATCAAGTCCAGCCCATGCCAATAACACCCCTGTTGATCCAGAGGAAGGCAACAAAAAAGCCCTCTGGAGCAGTTTCCAATGTAGTCCCAAGTGTGTGTGTGTGTGTGGGGGGGAACTATTCCTTCCTGACTCCAACTGGTAGTCAAATAGTTCCCCGGATCAATATCCTATTTGCTTTGAAGCCATCTGTCATAACTGTCAATATTGTTCTGTGCTTGATAGACATCCATTGCTTTTTTGAATGCAATTGCATTATCTGCAAGCACAACATCCCGAGGCAAAGAATTCCATAGCCTTACCTCCCTTACTGTAAAGAATCCCTGCCTATGTTTTAGTCGAAATCGCCTTTCCTCAAGTCTTAATGGATGACCTCTTGTTCTTAGCTCAGCTCTTTGCATAAATAATTCATTGGATAGTTCCTTGTATTGACCTTGAATGTATTTGTAAATGGTAATCATATCACCCCTTAGACGTCTCTTCTCTAATGTAAACAAACCCAGTTTGGCTAGTCTCTCTTTGTAACTCAGATCCTCCAATCCCTTTATCAGTTTTGTTGCACGTCTCTGCACCTTTTCCAGTTCAGTAATGTCTTTTTTTAGAACTGGCGCACAAAATTGTACTAAAGTTCGCCCTTCCTCCCCTTTCATAGACGTCAGTGCTCTAGCTGACAGAAGCAGATCCTGGTCCTGGGACTGGCCAGCAGCTCTTCGACAGAGCCAAAATAGCCCTATATAGAAAGAAATAATTCATTGGAACGGTCTAATTAAGTATTTATTTCTATATATCGCTATTTCGGCTCTTCTAGCACACTTTGTAGACACTTTTAGACCGTTCCAATGAATGTCAACAATATTAAAATGTTTTAAAAACAAGCATTACTATCCCTTTAAATCCTGGATGTCGTCCACAGAAGGACTCTTTCTGGCAGCACTACTGGGCCCCTTATTCTGCCCACTTGAAAGTCTGATATTTATTCCAAGCCAAAGCAGGCAGCGTATATGATTCTGCAGACAATGTTAATACTGCAAAGGGTAGTCCAGGAGCCCTGCCAGCAACAGTTCTGTTCAACTCCATATACATGACATCCAAGTCTCATTAAAGATGATATCTTTTTATAACATCCACTACAAAATGTATAGAATGTTAGTGTTCCTTTAACACTTTGAGTGTTTCTCTAGTACTCAAATGGTTAAATACAGATATTTGGAATGGAGAACAAAACTGTAATCTGTACATAACCGAGTATCCTCATAAGGTATTTATCCATTGGATGCAAGACAGATCTCCGATTGTTTGCTCTTTTACTTCCAGTAGGACAAGCAATAAATGACTGGCTCTTCTCCCAGTCAAGGGGTGACATTTCCAACTTAATGTATTCAACCCCCCTCCTATACAGTAAACTACCCTACTGCCCCACAAGCAGTCCGTTCACCCACATAACCCTTCCACCCACTCTCCAGCATAATACAAAATGTCGCCCTCAGGTAGTTTTGTAACATGTTTTCTAATACATTGGTTCTGTGCTGAACACTTTAATCAACAAACACCCTTCCTACACCCCAATTATTGCAGACTTTGTGGATAGTTTCCTTGTTTATGTCAAGTTATGTGGGCTATTTTCATTAGATTGGAGGTTTTGGGAGCCACTTTACATATGGATTTAAAGGGATAGTAATACTTCGTTTTAACTTTATTTTATTTTGTAGGCATTAAAAAAACATGAAGAATGATATAAGTCTTATCTCTCAATCCTTTATGGTTTATGAGATATTCACAAGCAAAGTTTCCCCTCCCCGCCCCTTTTTCCTAGTGTAAACCATCTCTTCTCAGATGTGAATCTGGTTGTATGACAGTACAGATAACAGAAGGGGACAATTTTCTTTGTATGAAAACAATGAAAGCCCTTCCCCCCTTGACAAGTTTTTCAGCTTTTTCCCTTATCTTAATTGAAGATTGTCCCTCTCTGCAGTCTACCTGGGCATCTCCCTTCTTATCTGGTTGAACAGGGGGGGGATACTTTGTTTGTGAATATCTTTTAAACCATACAGGTTTGAGAGATAAGACTTATATCATTCTTCATGTTTTTTTAATGCCTACAAAATAAAATAAAGTTAAAATGAAGTATTACTATCCCTTTAACACTTTTCTGAGATGGTTCATTGTAGATTGCAAATTACCTGTTACACACATTAATTAAAATGAAATCCTCACTTGTCATGAGTGCACCCTGAAAGAGCTACCCTGTTGTATTATTTACAGGTTGTACCATTGTCTGTTGATTGTAAGTTTTGTTTTTTTGTCTCATTTGTGAAACTGAAGATCTGATCAAGCCCTGCAATATTTGAGAATTATGTTTCTTATGGTAGGCATGAGAACAGAAATAGTGCCCTTGTCTCCATTTTGTTCCTGGGTCCATTCATTTTTAGCTATGCCCCTGTATTTATAACTTACAAGTTAGAATAAGACACAGACTTCTCTGTTTTTATGAAAACATGCCTTTAGTTCACAGTAGCCTGGGGTCAGACAGAGATTACAATTTGAACTTGTCTCTTTAGCTAGGAGCTTCCTCTCAAGTTAACAATACCTGTTACACACTTTAATTAAAATCAAATCCCCACCTGTCCTGAGTGCACCCTGGAACAGCTACCCTGTCGTATTATTTACAGGCACATACTTACACGATACACTTTGCTGGACGGAATTAGCACGGAAGAGGCTTGGAGGGGTTTTTCTGCCAAGTCTCTTCAACAAGTGGTCACGTTCGTTCAAGCTGCAATGAGATCAAAT
Source organism: Rhinophrynus dorsalis (assembly GCA_037306005.1). Classification (NCBI taxonomy): domain Eukaryota; kingdom Metazoa; phylum Chordata; class Amphibia; order Anura; family Rhinophrynidae; genus Rhinophrynus; species Rhinophrynus dorsalis. The sequence goes on along the minus strand of CM074719.1, from coordinate 541,587,545 downwards.
AAACATTACCTTCAGTTCATGTCAAGCAGGACGGAAGCAGCTGCTGCTCAAAATGTGAAAAAGTCTCTTATTACCAGACAACAGAGTCTTGGTACGAAGATTACAGGCTGTTTGTTAAAGGAGAACTATTCCTATAGGAATAAGGTTCTCTTCATGAGTTTAACAGGAGGTGGTTGGTTTATGGAAGAACTTGATTAAGTCTGGAGAAAATCAATTGCTCAACACGTGGCAAATATAGATGCCATTGATTTAAATTGTCGTCTATGGCACAGTTGATTTGCTGCAGAATTTCTCCAGTTCTTAATAGTACATCAGCCTCAATTACTTCCTACCCTCGGGGACCACTAATGTGCCATATCTTTAGGATATCTCTGTGTGATACAGGTGCATTAATCAGAGGTTCGGTCATTAACTCACCTGTGTACAAACTGAAATCCTAAAGACATGGCTAGTTAGGGGCCCCTGAGGATAGGATGGGAACCACTGCCATACAGAGCATTCAGACACACACACACATATATATATATATATATATTTTTTTTTTTTTTTTTTTGCACTGGAACTATGTTGTAGTCTATAGCTGGACAAAGACATATGAAAATGCTTAAATAGTTCTAAAGAAACATAAGTCTTCATTTACACTTTTGAAGCCTATTACATTTTGTTAAGAGGTGTGAACTAAAGACATACAAAATAGAGTGCAGTAAAAAGACAACTGCAGATACCTTGTAAAAAATGTATACCTAGATATACAGCACTACTTTATAAAGTACTCCTACCCAGCAAGGGGTTCTGTTATAAAATGTAAAGATGTAAGAATCAGCATCTCTTAATGTGTTTAACAGAATGACTTACTTAAATAAATGTCCTTCATGCAGCAGTTTGTATACCTGTTCTCAAATTCCTACTGATTTGAATGCTTGAGAAGTCTCCAGCACTTTGCTTCCCAATGCATTGACAGCTATCCAACACTGAAATTGTTAGAAACTCCACTTCAATCAATGGTAAATCATGTTTGCAACCACACGGTTCATTAGCCTCACTGTTGGTAGCTCTTGAGGATCAGGGTGGGTTACTCCTGATGTAAGCATCATCCAAAAATAAAGTATCACTGTCCAGCTATAGACTACTAAAAACAGTACTTAGCTCTACCTGGCTGCTGTGTGAAAGACACCTATATAGCTAATTCCTTCTGTTAACAAATAAAGTATTTTTTTCCTATGGGTATATATGGCTATATAAAAGGACATGATGCTTTTATTTATCAAGAAGAAACCCATATATGAGACATGAAAAATACGACTGATACAAGAGTTCAACCAACACTTCTTCATTGTCATCTGAGGTAGAGATTTATTTACAGATTTACCAAAGAGGTCAATAGAAAAGTATGGCATAGCACCGACAATCTGGGGCTTGGTTATATAAGAACAGTGGTTTTACAGTCACAGTTTGGCATTCTATTATTTGCACTGTAAACGGTCATTGCACTGTAAATGTACATATCTGCTAGAATTCTGCCCATAAAAATCAATGGAACAGCATAATTCATTCTGTTATTGCATTATATGCAGTGAGTGCATAGGTTGGTACATTTTCTGCCAGTATTACTGCTCCAACAAAACCCAACACATGTTAAAAACAATCATTGGACACAAGAAAAAGTCTTAAGCATGCTTTCTGAGGCATCACAAATAAAAACCCACATGAATTACATTTGGAATCACCAATCAAACAATCTTGAAATATGTACCATGCTTTCCACGGCTCCTCCACATCTACCATGTACACTGCTCTGAGCCTCAAGGTGTAAATCCAAGAAGTATATTCCATGTACAAACCCTCCAAAAAACATGCACACCTGTCCCAGTGCGGTACACTTTATGTTGGACCTGTCACCTTTATATTTTTTTGCATATTTGAAAATCTCATTCAGAATTGCTTATGTTTCATGTTAGCCAAAAGTCAAGCAGATGAATAGGAAATATTCTCTTTTATTTCTAAAAAAAATGAAAGTGAAAGTCTGTCAGTGCAACTCATAGCTTAATTAGCATACGAAATTGCATTAAAAATGTAATTAGCATACATTAGCATATGGAACCAAGTATGAATATATCCTAAACTATACATTTGCTTGTATTTTGTCTAACATGACATATATACAGTTTTTAATGAAGGTTTCAGATATGTAACCTTGAATCAAGGTGACAGGTCCTAAGTGACAGGTATCCCGCATATTGGATACCTATCTGGCACTCTATGGGTTAAGCCTGTCATGGATATCATGACCATGTCCTGCACCAATCTACATCATATCAATGAATGACAGGTAACAAACAATGAGAAAACTTCATCTGGACAAACTGCATCATTAATATGTCTGGTAAACAAAGCATATTGTGATTTGTACCATGCTAATGCAGCATTTTCTGAGAAGATATGCAACTGAGGGGCAGGAAGCCAATGGATCTGATACAGGCTGACAAACCATCATTGACCTGACTGAGGTTATAAATGATTAAACTGACCCCTTGCCACCACCAGCAATTCTCTATTTGGCATGAAAAAGTTGTTGTTTGCCATTCATTTTATTGCATCTGTATCCTTTTAGTCCACCAAGGGCTACATATCTGGGATGTCTCAGCCTGCAAATTACAGGGAGCTGGGTGAGGTAATTATAGCTCTGAAAAGCAAAGCCAGGAGGCAAGTTCACTTCTCCTCAACCCAAAGGCAGTGGCAAAGGGTCAAGCAGGAGCTCTACACATGGGGAGGTATGCCAAGAGTAACAGGAGCTTTTTGACTGCACTCGTGTATAATAGCTCCCCTGCATGAGGGTCAACTATTCAACAACAGGAAGCATTTCCAATCCTTCAACACACAAATGATCTATGATGACAATATAGGAATTACTAATGTGTTTGCAGACTTATCAGGAAGTAGCCATGATTCCTATATCCTGTGGCAATCATCATGGATTTGAGACTACAAGCCTTACTGGAGCATGGCTGTTAGATAACTAATATGAGCTTGAACATCAGTTAAATATATTAAAGACAGAGGAATAGACACAATAACATTGATCATCAAGGTAAAAACAAAATCCCCAACAAACCATATTCTGTCCATTATACACTATCATCATGCTATACATGAGATGCAGATGTAGTCATTCTTAACTACCATCTTTCTGAGTTAAGCCATCTTGATATGATATGCAATTTCCATTGACTTACATGGAAAATCATGGATAATAAGTACTGCTTCATCTATATGTGTGCCACCTTGTCATTCTCATTTTATCTTATAGGGAATGGAGGATATGTCTGTGTCACAGTACCTAGTTTCCGGCACAACATTCCAGTCGGCATTGCATCCAGACCTGGTGAGCAAAGGGTGCTGGGCCATTATGGGCGTCCTGTGAGAAGCCCGGGTGGACTATGCCCGGAGATCTGTGGCGTCCATATCCTCGAGCAGGGCTGCGATAGATTGGTGCGACCCAGTGAACCCGCTCTGTGTATGACCCGATACTAGCTACGAACCCACTCTGTGAATGACCCGATATTGGCTACGAACCCGCTCTGTGCATGACCCGTTGTGGCTGTAACCTGTCCATGTCAACCCTGAGCTAGGCTCGATATCTTGGTACCAGTCTCTGCTCTGCTGACTCTCCGCTGCCTGTTCTGAGAGCTTAACTTGATACTGGGACTCCCGTCCCTGTCATTTCTCCGTCGTTATTCTGACTGGGTACTGATATAGCCTAAGGGCACTGACATTTGCCCACAGGACTAAGCAGAGGGTTCTGGTTGCGCTCCTTCCCTAGCCAAAGGGGTCTAGTCTCTGCCTCAGTATCAGAGGGTTCTGTGTTGCACTCCTTCCATAGCCAAAGGGGTCTAGACTCTGCCTTGGTATCAGAAGGTTCTGGTTGAGCTCCCGTATAGCCATTAAGGGTCTGTCTGACTACTTGTGAATCAGAGGGTTCTGTGTAGCTAGCTTGGTAGCCTGTGGGTGAGTTTCTGTTGCCTATTTATCTAGGAATCCCTCAGTCCACTCTGAGTCGGACAAGAGATCTTGCTCTCACTGACCACGGGCTAGCTGCTGTTCCTGTGTTCCTGCCTTACCTCTTCGGATCAAGAGTTGCTGCTCCCATTCCTGATACTACACTGATTGTGAGGAGATTGCCAGTGGTCTTTTGCCTAGTCTCCAGCAGCCAGGTTCATAGTTCAGCCTATTATGTCTGGTAATAGGGCCTGCTATCTTTCCTGCTGCTATCCTGACTGTATATATTGATATCTTCAATAAACTACTTTCACTTTACCGAACTGTCTCCGAGCATTCCTAGCAACCGTGACAGTCTGCAGACCATGGCTACTCATTCCTGTAAAAATATCCCAAACACCCAGCAGAGGTACAGTGAGGCTCACATGTGGACAAGAACCTTGACTGAATGCACGTTTGGCCTTCTCAATACCAGATTCAGGTGTATGAAATACAAGATACATGATATATAGTGGGATAGAATAAAAATGTGGTGTGTGTGTGTCCCCAAGTGATGTTGAATGTAATGTGTGATATGTGCAAAAGTATAGTATGTATTGTAACATAATTCTCTCCTCTCCTATCCCAAATACCTCTATATATCTCCTCAATGTATGCACCTATCTCTGTTGCTCTATCTGTCCACTGCTCCTAAGTCCTGTACTGTATCTCAACGAACATCCAAACACAAGCAAAGTATTTCAGTTATTTTGGGATTTATAGACAGTAGTTTGGGGAGAAATTATAACTGTTGCTACAAATTTATTGGCTTGGATTTGAAATTTCTTCAACATTGTTGATGTCAGTCTTTTACTGTTAGCAACTTTTCCTTGTTCTTGTGATAGTTTACATTATATACCTATGAGTGGTATAGTAAATCAGCTGCGACACACGATAGACATTGATGTGCATTTTGTACCTTTGCCTGTAGATCAGCATGCAAGGAAAGTAACAGAATACATCCAGGATTAACCCTTTGAGTATCAGAGACAAATCCAAAACATTACAAACCAATGCGCTGGATACATCTCCAGGACTCATAGGGTTGAGGTATGAGTTTTGTGCTGAATTTGTTTTGCAAGTGTTTTACTGGACCTAATATAATTGAGTCTCTAATCTATGTCTACCCTTGTAGCCATTTGACTTCTGTAAATTATCCTTATACAGACTGAACTGGTGTGATTGTTATATGAAGATGGTTAAGCCAGCTAAGGCTAAAGGCATTCAGGTTAGAATCATCAAGAATCATTGTGTTACTGACTGCTTTACAACTCATACAATGAGCTTTTAGCAGTTTAATTGATTTAGAAAAACAAAATTTTGCAATCAGCACAAGAAGCACTTGAAATAATTGATTCTTGATTCTCCGTTACTCAGATTATTAATTAGTGGTCTGCTAAGTACTATATGTTCAAACCAAATGCACCGTAGGCAACAAATATAAACTCCCACTCACATAAATTGCACTTTTAACACTTTGAATTGCTCCATTGCTCTTTAGCATTCAGTGGAAATGTGTCCCTTATTAAACATATGGCCCACAATATACAGCTACCCTACAAAAAATGTATGAACCTTTGTATTCTGGAGACATTTCCAGTGCATTGCAAAGAAGACCTCTTTAGAATTCACAGGGCAGATGTGATTAATTCACTTTATATGCATAAGGCCATAGGAGAAATTCTGGAGCAAACCACCTGCACCACTGGAGGAAAATTAAAACTCCCATTGATTTAAATGGGGCAACGCACCCAACGAATGCTATAAAGGGGGGAGGTTCTCTTGCCCAATTTAATTGGACACTTCTCTGTTCTTTACAGTTTGCTGTATTCACACATAATAAAAAGTTTTATTCTAAAAAAGCCCAATTTAAATCAGTAGGAATTTTGTTCCCTATGGTGGAGTTGTTTTGCTCCAGAATTGCTTCCATTTTCTTTAGGCCTATGGCCATTAGAGCAACACATTAGGATTAAAGTTACATTATAAGGCTTTTTGTTACATTGGTGTCAGGGATGTAACTACAGGGTGTTCCATGTGATGGGGCTCTGTGTCCTTATGCAGGATCCTGCAACCCCTTACAATCAGAACAGTTTCCTATCGTGTCTGACAGCCACATGCATCATCACACAGGCTGCTGCCAACCAGCAAGATGAAAATAATATTGGTAACACCCTTCTCTTTTCTTCATTAAGCCTTTTGAGTGCCAAAGAGGTGTCAAATACATTGCAAAGAAAAATTTAGACACCCCTCTGGCACTTAAAGGGTTGATTTTCAGCAAGTGTGTCATGAATTAGGATGCAGCAGATCCCTGGTGCTGCAAACAAATTGTTCTTCCTATATGTCTTTCCCCGTCTGAGGTGCGCATTATTCATACTCGGTCCAGATCTGGTTTATGGTAAAGGTAGTGGTGGGGAAGGAGGCGGCCCAGTCTCAGATTTCACACTAGGGTCCAGAAGGTTCTAGTTAAATGCCTTTTTGACTCCCAGTTATACCAAGGCTGGGCAACCAAAGGCCCTCCAGCTGTTTGGGATTACTGTACAACTGGAGCACCTGTAGTGCTGAACAGCTGGAGGGCTTTAGGTTGCCCGCCAATATTTAATATGAACAAACATCTCTTCGATGATTACAACACATAAAATATCTGTGGTGTCTGGAGTCCTTTTCTTTACTGCATGACCTGTAAAAATCTGTACTAATAAACTCTAGAAAGGCATTCATTATGTTTTGGGAAAAGATAAAATGGTCTGAAAGGAAAGATGAAGGAGGGGTGTGGGTCTATCATGTTATAGGGGGGTCTGTAAGCTAATGTTCCTTCCCAAAGAGCTGTTACCAAACAAAAGACGTTGCTTTATTTAACCATTTATGGACCACATGGATGTGAAATGCATTGCTTTTCAATACATTGCTCATTCTTATGGTCCTTAAAGGGTTATGGACAAAAAATACAATTTTGAATCAATTCAAGGTATCTTTTCCAGGAGCAGGGTATGCCTCTGGCGCTTAAAGGGTTAAGTCTCACATATCACTTAAGAATTCCAGCCCCCCTGCCAGTCACTGAAGCCAGTTTTCTGACACCCCCTCAACTGTTTCTATGAGCCATTTTGGGGCTACACAGTGCAGTGTTACTCTTTCCATTCCTATAGTAGCAGACAAAATATATTAGTAACCAATTAAATAATTATGGCTTGGAGATTGTTTTTTTGGCTATATGTACTCATGTTATTTGAATGTGATCTCCCTGTACTGTCAGGTTACTGCATTCAAACACTAAGCTGACAGATGCCGAGCCGCCTGACTGTCATACGACAGACTTCCCCTGCAGTCAGTACAATGCTGATTTCAGGGAAGGGGGAGGGAGGGGGGAACTTTGCGTTCTGTTATCTCTCAAACCATAAAGGTTTGAGAGATGACACTGGGGACAATTCAATTCTTTTTAACAAAATGGGGATTAGTAATATTTATGTATTACTATCCCTTTAAAGGGGAACTACCACCCCGCAAAAACTGTATGTTAATTAAGTGTTCATCTGGCGACTAGCTGCTTAGTAGCGCTAGTCGCCAGAAATATTACCTGGTTTCAAAGATTTTCTACTTATTCGGAGGCTGACAGTAGCAGGAAGCACGGACATCTTGCCATAGTGACGTCCATGTGCCTGCGCTGTCAGTCCCTTTTGGAGCCGGCCGGCGCTACTAAGCAGCTAGTCGCCAGATGAAGACTTAATTAACATACAGTTTTTGCGGGGTGGTAGTTCCCCTTTAATGTGTGTATAAACATCAGTATGTGTGTTTCTAAATTAGTGTGTGTAAATAAAAAACATTGGTCTTGTTACAAGTCAGGGCTTAAAATTTGAAGTCCTTTGCTGCTAGCCAGAAGTGAAAATTTTGAGCCCCGTTATAAGTCATTTATTAGGTTACACAAGGAGGTATCAATAGGTCATGAAGTAGCCTAACAATTCTTGGTAATACCCCGCCCCCAGCCACACCCCCAGCAACAACACCTAAAACACAGGTGTCCCTTTTTGGCAATTTGAAATGTTTGGAGGTATGCTTACAACTTTAGACAAACTTGAAAAGGTTCCATTTACAACAGCTCTTTATCATTTACCCAGTTCTTTATCCGTGCACAGATATCACCTCCCAAACCAAAGCCTTTTAATTTAAATGCTATTTAAATGCAATTCCTTCCCATTATTTTCTAATTTCACCCCACCAACCTGGGGGAGTTAATTTCCTGAGTGCAGAGCAATGACCTGTGCACCCCTCTGGCACTCAAAGGATTTAAATAGCCTGTTTTAAAATTAAACTCTCACGTAATCACATAACCATAAACTTTTTGATGTGTGATGCACAGGGGTATACAGTGACTTGCCTAAGGTCAGATTTGAATAGAATAGCAGATATTAGAAGACTGATATTTTCCACCAACTTACACCTTCAGTAATTCTGACAACACGTAGTCTTCAGGCTGTTAAATATGACAGGCAGAAAAAACAATAAACTGATTTCCAGCCAACCAAGAAAAAAGTGATTATTATTAAACCTGTATAGGAAAATATATCTGTTGGAATAAATGGCTTTTAATTTAACAGAACTGCATACCTTGCTAGGAGTCTTTCCTACAGCAGCTAAGTATATCTATATATTTTTTGCTTTGTTTTTTTTTTGTTGTTTTTGCAATAAACTCTGTTGTGGTTTAAAGCTGGTCAGTTACAATTCACAATCACTTCTCTATGTGACTTCACAATCACATTGCTGAAGCCTGTTGTCTGTGTGAAATACAGGGGATCTATCACCTTTAGATAAGTTGCTCCCATATGAAAATGGAAGCAAATATAATGCCAAAAAGTCATGTCTTTTTTGTATGTAATAAAAATATTATTCATATATCCTCCTTACAACATTGGCTTCAGCATTGCAGCAACACTTGCGGGCATGTATGTCCGCCCTCCACCTTCCCGTTTTCCTCCAGGCAACATGGATGTGAAGGAGCAAAATGGGCAATGAATACACAGTAAACAGCAACATCCTACACTATTAACTGAAGGAAGTTGCTTTTTACAGGGTATCCGCTGCCCATTTTGCTCCTACACATCAATGCTGCCTGCAGGCAGCTGATTAAACAGACTGCTGGAGATAAAGGGAAGGCTAATGACAGGGAGAGCGCAGCACGTCATTGTAGATGCAGGAAAAATGGCTGCACTCTTCCTCTTCACCGATCAAGATTTGCCTCACAGTTTCACCTACAGTGAAAAAATATAGTATGTGAAACTAGGCTCTTTATTAAATTCAATATATTACCTGTTGATTTGGGGGTGGGGTGTTAATACTTAGTGAAAGTTCCACTTAAATGCAGACATCTAGAGAAATCAGTAAATAAATTAAGATACAAATCCAATGCCAAAATACAGAGGTGTTGCTAGATTAGCAAACATGACCTAAGGCTTGTGCCCACATTGTGTCTTATGCAGGAAGCAAAATATGAGCAATTCTGGAGCATAGAAACATAGAATCTGACGGCAGATAAGAACCATTCGGTCCATCTAGTCTGCCCATTTTCCTGCTGTAAAAACCTCGTTTGGTCCTTGGTCTTGTCTTATGTTAAGGACAGTCTTATGCCTATCCCATACATGCTTAAATTCTGTCACTGTATTAACTTCTACCACTTCTGCTGGTGGGCTATTCTACTTATCTACTACCCTCTCGGTGAAGTAAAACTTTCTTACATTATGTCTAAACCACTGTCCCTTTAGTTTTAGACTATGGCCTCTTGTCCTAACATTTTTACTCCTTTGAAATGTACTTCCCTCCTACACTTTGTTGAATCCCTTCATGTATTTGAATGTTTCTGTCATATCCCCTTCCTCTCTTCTCTCCTCCATACTATACATGTTCAGATCCTTTAGTCTATCCTGATATGTATTTTCCTGTAGACCAGTCACCATTTAGTAGACCTTCTCTTAATTTTCTCTAGAGTATCTATATCCTTCTGGAGATGAGGTCTCCAATACTGTACACAATACTCTAGGTGAGGTCTAACTAGAGATCTATAGAGTGGCATGGCCACTTTCCTTTTTCTGCTACTAATGCCCCTAGCTATACAACCCAGCACCCTGCTTGCATTCCCCACTGCTTTATTACATTGCCTGCCTACCTTTAAGTCATAAGAAATAATTACTCCCAAATCCCTTTCCTCTGTTGTCTCTGACAGCACAGTACCCTTAATAGTATATTTAACCAATGCGCTTTTAACCTTTTGAGTGCTAGTTTATTATGCAATGCATTGTTTTGCAATGCGTTGTGCACCCCTCTGGCACTCAAATGGTTAATTATTACCAAATATTCTATTGCACTTGACATAAGACCGACCCATCAGAGGGTGTAACTATTAAGGCTGACTTACAATTCTCACAGTGGATTTACTTTCTTTGTCTTTGTACTCAGTAAAGAACATCTTCAGGGTGAATGCACAGTATAAAATACACATAAGGTGCAATTCCGTAACCCAGTGAGGAGCAGGTGTGGAGCAAACCAACTGCATACTACGGGACAAATACAATATAACAAATACTTATGGATTTAAATGGGGATTATAACCCCTTTAATGCTAGCAACATCTCCAACACATTGTATAGCAGTGCACTGGAGACCTCTCTGTTGTTCAAGCAGTACACATTATGAGCTTGGACAGCTGTTCCTGCTGTGCCAAGCCAGGACATTGTACAGTTTAAATGTAGCCATTGCATAAGCTGGTATAACGGGAATGCAGAGGCCACACACCCCAAAAAAAGTGGATACTTCATGGGGGACATCAGTACCCCCACACAAACACTTCCTGATGAAAAAGATACATTGGTTCTGAACCCCCCCCCCCCCAATATATTGTTTTAAACATATAAGTGGAAAGTTTCCAACAGGAATAATATCTAAACAAATAGCAAAAATGCTGAAAACGTGTCCGGTCAGCAGGGTACAAAAAATTTGCCAAGTCTCTGGTACTGAAAGGGTTAAATCAATGGGCATTTTTATTTCTCCCCCAGGGTGATTTACTCTAGAACTGCACCTCACTGGCTTACTGGACTGCACCTATACACCCTTCATGCTGCTTGTCAGAGGCGTAACTAGAAGCCACCAGGCCCTGGTGCAAGAATTGCCATGGGCCCCCCCGGACCACATTGGCCCCAGACCCCCTCAACCACATTGGCCACCTCCACATTGCCCCCCAATCTCCAAATTGCCCCTTCATCTCCACATTGCCCCCATCTCCACAATGACCCCATATATCCATATTGCCCCTTCCACAATGCCCCCTTCAACTCCACAATGTCCCCTTCATCTCCACAGTACCTCTTCCACAATGCACCTACATCTCCACATTGCCCCTTCCATAATGTCCCCTTCATGTCCACAATGCCCCCCAATCTCCACAATGCCCCTTCCACAATGCCCCCTTCATCTCCACATTGCCCCTTCCACAATGCACCCTTCATCTCCACAGTGCCCCTTCCACAATGCCCCCTTCATCTCCACAATGCCCCTACCTCCAGTCCCTGGTGGTCTAGCGGCATGGCTTGACAGATCTGTGCCTCCTTCGGCACAGACCTCTACAACTGAAGATCCCGCGTGCCGCTCTAGTAATGCAGAGGCTGGGAGATGATGTAATCTCCCAGCGCTCTGTATTACTAGAACCGGCGGCCGTAGTGGGAGTTGCTGCGGGTGAGGGGGTCGCGGGGGGCGGCCGGGCCCCTGGAGTGACGGGGCCCGGTCGCAGGTGCGACCCCTGTGACCCCTATTGTTACACCACTGCTGCTTGTGGAAGACAGAACTTTTCACTGCTCCACTTTTTCAAAGCTTAATGTAGTTTGACCTCTTAGTTGTCCTTGAACCCTAACCAGCAGCAAACAAGAACTGAACGTAGCTAAAGACAGCTGCAAATAGTGCACCACATTCAAAATAAAGTAAAACTAAAGTATTTATGGAAAAAGATGGAAACCTTTGAGTGGTAGATGGGTATCCAACACATTACAAAGCAATATGTTGGATACCATGTGGCATTTAAGTGAAACTGTCCATTTATAACAAATGTGATTTGGAAGAACTTACGAAATCAACTAAACTGAGTGGTAGGCTGTTATCTATTTTATTAATATTAAAAACATTTTTGAGTTATTTACCTTTATTTTTGTGTATGAACTATATGTAATTTGTGAGTGCAAATGTTTTTTTGCCCATAGAATAACATTGCCTTTCAAATCTAGATGTGCCCTTCACCTTTCTTGCTTAGTACACAACCACTTCTCTGGAACTACCAGACTACCTGTGCAGTATGCTCACTCCTGCTCTCCATACTAACTATAACCTCCGCTCCACTGCTAACTCACTGCGTATACCACAATACAAGAAAGAAGCAGGAAGGTCTGCCTTCTCCTTCAGAGCTCCAAAGGCCTGGAACAATCTGCCTGAAATAATCAAATCTGCTCCCAGTCTATAATCCTTAAAAGTAAAGGCTTCTTTATATCTAAAAACAGTGTGTAACTGTATATAATTTCAACATTTTATAGTATGTATATTAATATGTTTATGTATATATATAATGTTTCATAATTTGTGTAAATATGTAACCCTTTACTGAAAACTGTCCAGGACATACTTGAAAATGAGAGAAATCTCAATGTATTCTTCCTGGTAAAACATTTTCTAAATAAATATTAGAGAGGTATGGACATCCCCCTAGCACTGAAATGGTTAACTGTCTGCATGTCGATCATAAATCAAGATGAAGCAGCCTGGCCATGAAGCAGCCTGGCCATGGTTTACTAGAGAGGTAAGAGCTATAGTGAAAGATAAAAAGTCTGCCTATAAGAGATATAAAGAGACTGGAAGTGAAGCGGACAGAGAAGGGTATAAAAATATACAGAAGAAGACTAAACAGATGATAAATGCTGCTAAAGCCTCAAAAGAGGAAGAAATGGCCAAATCTGTTAAGAAGGGGAATAAAACCTTCTTCAGATATATCAGTGACAGGAAGAAGAAAAACTGCGGGATTACAAAAATTAACAACGGAAAAAATCAGTATATAGAAGAGGAAAAGGCGGTCGCTGACCATCTGAATAACTACTTCTGCTCAGTTTTTTCAGACGGCGGCCCTCATAATCAGAAAATGGCTGAACACAGCATTGCCTCTAGTTGTATAATTTTAGCCCCAGTGTTTTCAGAGGCCGATGTTCTAGAGGAACTTGTCCGGCTAAAGTCAAATAAAGCGATGGGTCCGGATGGAATCCACCCTAGAGTTCTTAAAGAACTCCGATCTGTCATAGTTGGCCCCCTGACTAATCTGTATAACCAGTCCCTTCTTACGGGAGAAGTTCCTGATGATTGGAGAATGGCCAATGTTGTACCCATTCACAAGAAGGGTAGTAAAGAAGAAGCTAGTAACTACAGGCCAGTCAGCCTGACATCTGTAGTGGTAAAAATGATGGAGACTCTTCTAAAGAAGAAGATAATTGACCATCTAACAAAAAACAACCTGATGGACCCAAACCAGCATGGCTTCACTGAGGGCCGATCCTGTCAGACTAATCTCATTGATTTCTTTGACTATGTAACTAAAGTGCTGGATGAAGGTGGTGCTGTGGATATCGCCTACCTGGATTTCAGTAAAGCTTTCGATACAGTTCCCCATAAAGAGCTGATAGATAAATTATCAAGAATTGGACTTAACCCCTGGATAGTTCAGTGGATCTGCAGTTGGCTGAAGGACAGAAACCAGAGGGTTGTTGTTAATGGAGTGTATTCTGAGCAGAGACTGGTTACAAGTGGAGTGCCACAAGGATCTGTTCTGGGCCCTGTTCTGTTCAACATATTTGTAAGTGACATAAGGGAAGGCTTGGCAGGGAAGGTTTGCTTGTTTGCTGATGACACAAAAGTGTGTAATAGGGTTGATGTTCCAGGAGGTGTCTGTAATATGGAGAATGATTTGGCACTATTAGATAAGTGGTCAAAACAATGGAAACTTCAGTTCAATGTTTCCAAATGTAAAATAATGCACTTGGGGAAAAGAAACCCTCAATCTGACTATCGTATTGGCAGTTCTGTGGTAGCAAAGACTTCAGAAGAGAAGGATTTGGGGGTGGTCATCTCTGACAGCCTCAAGATGAGTAACCAATGCAACCAGGCGGTGGGGAAAGCAAATCGTATGCTTGGCTGCATAGCTAGAGGTATAACAAGCAGGAAGAGGGAGATTGTGATCCCTCTGTATAGAGCTCTTGTGAGACCACATCTGGAATACTGTGTACAGTTCTGGAGGCCTCATCTGCAAAAGGATATAACTAAAATTGAGCGGGTTCAAAGAAGAGCTACAAAAATGGTGGAAGGTCTAAAGCATAGAACTTATCAAGAACGACTCAGAGATCTAAATATGTATAGTCTGGAGGAAAGAAGAGAAAGGGGGGACATGATTGAAACCTTTAAATATGTTAAAGGACTGAACAAGGTTCAGGAGGGAAGTGTGATTAATAAGAATCTGAATACAAGAACAAGGGGGCACAATCTGAGGCTAGTTGGAGGAAAAATCAAGAAAAACATTAGAAAATATTATTTCACTGAAAGAGTAGTAGAAACTTGGAACAAACTTCCAGCAGAGGTGGTTGATAAATCCACAGTAACACAATTTAAACATGCCTGGGATAAACATGTATCTATCCTAAGATAACAATAAAGGAATACTAAAGGGCAGACTAGATGGACCAGGTGGTCTTTTTCTGCCGTCAATCTTCTATGTTTCTATTTTTCTATGTTTCTATGGAAGTTGCTTTTTGTCTCTATTTTTCCCCTTCATGCGAAGACTTACTAAAATCCTCCTGCATTGAATTGCACCTTGGCACTGTGTCAGCATGTGATCAACATACCTGGGAACTTGCTGGGTTTCACGCGGCGACTCTGGATTTACGACACTGTCTCCGGATGAAACGGCAAGTTCTCCGGGTAAAACAAGCATTTGTACAATAAAAATAATTAAAAAAAACAACAGAATAGCTCATGTCGGAATGCTGAGGCATGTATCCGGGCCATGTGACCTCAGCCAGTCAATTAATACACAGGGCAGATGTCAGCAGGAAGAGAAGATTGCCTGCTTACCTACCCGCTTCACGAGAGGCACTCAAAGTGTTAATGCAATCTACTCCCCCCCCCCCCCGGGCTTCAGACCTCCGGATGAGGGTTTTTTAAAAGTTCCCAACTATGATGATCAAACTTACTCTAGAGACCTAAGTTGCCTTGAAAGCTTGCACCTAGAGCCACTTAGGTATTACTCTTACTCTACCACTCTCAAACTTATGCTTACATTTTAAGGACCTGTTCCCAAGAGTGAAATTGTTGAAGTGACAACACGTGAAGAAAAATGCATGAGCTGTAAATAACTGTCACCTATGGGGCAATATGATCTGTGATTGTTGCAGAGAGACACAGCATGATGCACACTTCCTCTGACACTGACATAACACAGCTACAATTTTGTAATATTGGTTTCATTGGACTACCTACACAAAAGTTGCTTCAAGTTATAGAAACTTGCTCCAGACCATGCATACATGTTGTGGGGCAACCTCAGATTTCACCACAGAGCCCTTTTGGTTTTATTTATGCCCCTGAATGTAAAATATGCCTGAAAATTGATGCATTTTTGGTTGTGATTGAAATTTAGGCTTTCATATATATATGTGGGAAAACTCTTCGGTCATAAATATCTCTCCCACTC
Organism: Rhinophrynus dorsalis; assembly: GCA_037306005.1. Taxonomy (NCBI): domain Eukaryota; kingdom Metazoa; phylum Chordata; class Amphibia; order Anura; family Rhinophrynidae; genus Rhinophrynus; species Rhinophrynus dorsalis. The sequence goes on along the minus strand of CM074719.1, from coordinate 541,571,758 downwards.
CTATGTTGTTTTATGGAGCCGAGTTATCAAAGTGTCAACAAACCTCTCAGCTTGATAACTGACCTCCCAAAGTAAGAAAGTAATTAGAAAGGTTTTACAGACTGAAGTGTTTGCTCAATGCTTGATAAATCTATAACTTTTTGGCCAAGTATTTAATTAAAGCCTTGGATATCAGTGAGATCTCTAGCCCATTACAAAGCAATGCATTGGAGCACTGTCTTACATTCAAATGGTTCACGAAGCTTAACCCTTTGAATACCAGAGGGGTATGCAATGCATTGCTCTACAATGCGTTGCGTACCTCGCTGGTGACTGAAGACTCATCTCTCCCTGCAGCTATATAAGTCTACCTAAAACGAATTGTCAGCGAGTTTGCCCTGTCACGTGGTCTTCCCAACAAGACAAATTGATTGATTTAAACATTGCAATCTTATTTAAACAGAGATAATCCTGAATGCATTGTTTATATGTTTTGCAGAAGATTAAATACCATTCACCAGAATGTTATCTGTTGAAAAGATTAATGCAGGGAGAACACTAACTGCTATCTCATAAAGCAAATAAAGGCAACCTCTGGCTCCTGTAGGATTGCTGCTGCTAGCATCATTTGTATGTGTCACAGGATAATAATTAGTCTCAGTTTTCTTACAATTAAAGCTTTTCTGCACATTTCCCTATCTATAAATTGTATGTCCCTCACATTAGCTTATCCTCCTTTTTTGTAGATGGAGATTAAGATGCTAAAGGGTAATTAACACATTTTACCAAGTCTGATCCTATTTACTCTGCAGCCCCAAAACAGATCCTATTAGCGGTTTAGGGAAGGGGTCAGAACGAAGCTGGAATGTAACCTGTAAGTATATGGCTTTCAGCCACATGTTATGATGATTGAATGTGCAGCCTCCATAAAACTTCTGAGTTGGGTTTTCAAGCATTGCACAAGATAGGACCGCGCAACTTCTTCCAGTTCACTCTCTTCCCATGAGACCAGTGGTGGTTCATGAAGCTGTTCTGTTCTCCACTGGGCCTCTCAATGCAGCTCCTGCTTCATTAGCAGGTCCGCATTTTACATTATAAGGTTAAAGGGAAACGATACTCATGGAGTAAAAAGCGATAAACTAAGTAGGAGTCTGTCATTCCCCAGTCTGGAATCTTCTTCTTTTTTCTGCACCCGAACTCTGCTGTATATAACGGGACTCTGAGATTTTTCTGCTTTACAACCTTAAGGACCTTTATGCTACATATATAAACAGCACAAATGGCTGTTGATAGCCTGGGTCTCCTGCAAGTGTAGAGAACTGCCACTGGTGTGACAGCGCACTTCCTTGCACCTTGCCTGGAAGGTGACCATGCTAAAAGTGACAGCTTGGTCTCCTATCTACTGGGAACTGTTTTATTCAGATCCCAGTGGTGCGATCTCTCCGGGAGACCTCTATATGCACTCTGTGACCTGGCATAACATAGTGCAAATTTAAAGGGACACTGACATGCTTAAATGCATGCCCCAAATTAAGGGAGAGGCTGTTGTTACAGACTGTACCCCTTAAAAAATAGTAAACGCAACAATTGAATATGTTGTTTTTATTTAGTTATTTATTTAACTGGTACCCTGTCAATTTAAACACATAGTTTAAAAATTATGTCAAACATGGCAGCAAATAAATTATTTATGTTAATGACAGAGCTAGTGGAATTTAATTAGGGCCATTCTATGACCAAAGCAATGCATTGGAAACCCCTCTGGCACTCAAATTGTTAAAGCAGAGATGGTAAAAATACAGCCTTCGGTAACCTCTCCTTTGTCCCCAGACTGGTTCGGCGGGAAGAGGAAATAATGTCATTCTCCCACAACTCTGATATAATTTGTGGTGGACTTGGGGGCCACATATGTGGCCCATGGGATGAATCTTGTTGCCCATCACCAGTTCAAAGTACAGTAAGAGTTAACCCATGACTCTATACTTGTTCTTAGACCAGGAAGCGGTGCCCTGCTGTGATGTCACTTCCTTCCATCATGTATTTTACCCTATTCAGGACTTTGTCAGGACTGTACTGTGGCAAAGGAAATCTTTGTGAAGCATAATGGACATGACAATAAATAAATAAAATATCCACTCTAGAAAAAAGTGGTCAAAACTATAATTATTTTAAAAAGTCTCATAGTCAGGCACTGATGGCAATATCAGAAGCAAATAAGCCTACTGTAAGAATCAGAGGTTGCAGACATCTGAGAGATGAGCTCCTGGTTAACGTCTACAAAATTCATATCTGCTTCAGGCACCACAATGCCAAAGAATAAACGTTAAAGAGGTAAAACGTCAAGATCAAGAGTTGATGTTATCTATGTCCAGTCATCATCTGAAAAGATTTTTGCAGTGCAAAGTATTGTTTTCCATGTTGTGCCTGGAGAAAAGCAAGTTGTTTATATCAATAACACTTTTTACTAGAACAACTTATAGTTTTTCATGAAGAACAGAGCTATCTAAATCTTCAGAGGTTTCTGCGGCAAGTGGAATATCCAGTAAATAAACTGTTTAGGGCTTCAAATAGGGTTACCATAAATTTGGATTTTACAGAAGATGTCCTCTTTTTGGTGTTTAAAGGGATAGTAATGTTTCATAATAAAAGCAGCTCTAATTAATCATCATAGTATTTGGACTTTGGAGAGTGTTATTTCAATTCTGTCAGAGTTGTAGCTCAAGAGTAATTCAATGACAAAAGTATCCCCCTCCCGCCCCTTTTACTGATGTAACACTGCTCAGCCAGATCAGAAGGGAGGTGCCCAGGTAGACTGCAGAGAGGGACAATCTTCAATTAAGATAAGGGAAAAACCTGAAAAACGTATCTAGGGGGCAGGGCTTTCATTGTTCTCATAGGAAGAAGATTGTCCCCTTCTGTTATCTGTCTGGTCTATGGACTGGATTCCTCATCTGAGAAGAGATGCATTACACTAGGTAAAAGGGCAGGAGGGGGAAACTTTGCTTGTGAATATCTCTTAAACCATAAAGGTTTGAGAGATAAGACTTATATTGTTCTTCATGTTTTTTTAATGCCTACAAAATAAAATAAAGATAAAACGAAGTATTACTATCCCTTTAAGTGTCTATCGTACTGGAACTTTAAAGTATGATGTAGGTGTCCTGTTTTTCCTTGTAGGAGGGAGCAGGGGAACTGTATTTTACGTCTCTCTGTCACATGCTCTGTGATGCAGGAAGCTTTCCCATGCTCATCACAACTTGCAAATATATTTAAACTGCTTCAGAGACATGAGAGCCTTGTGCCTATCTGAGGGTGACTTGTCATACACACTTTCACATAGAGAGCACTGATACTATTATCTTTTAACCCTGTGAGTGCCAGAGGGTTATACACTGCAAAGCGCAATGAATTGGATACCTATCTGGCACTCAAAGGGTTAAAGGAAAGGAAAAAAATCAGAGGGGCGATAGTGAGATAAGTGGTGGGATATTATTAGGAGGTGTTACGTCCTCCTTTAACCCACTGAGTGCCAGAATATGCGTTGGATACTCCTCTGGCACTCAAAGGGTTAAATACAGTTGATATGCCAAAGAACCCTCTCTGCTTAAAGGGACAGCAATATTTCACAAAAAAACAGCTCCAATCAATCTTCATAGTATTTTGGCCAAGGCGAGTGTTATTTCAATACTGTCAGAGTTGTAGTGCAAGAGTAATTGAATAATAAAATATCCCCCTCCCACCCATTTTACTGATGTAACACTGTTCACCTCAGAACAGAAAGGTGGTGTCCAGGTGGATTGCAGAGAGGGACAATCTTTAGTTAGCATAAGGGAAAAACCTGAAAAACCTGTCAATGGGGGCAGGGATTTCCTTATACTCACAGTAAGAAGATTGTCCCTTGCTGTGATCTGCCTGGTCCCAGGACCAGATTCCAAATCTGAGAGGAGGTGGCATACACTAGATAAAGGGGCAGGAGGAGGATACTTTATCATTCAATTACTCTTGAACTACTCGGACAGTATTGAACTAACACTGTTCATGGCCCAAATACTATGAAGATTAATTGGAGCTGCTTTTACTGCAAAACATTACCATCCCTTTAAAGTTGAAACATGGGAAAGGTCATTTTAATCTAATACCTTTCTTCCCATTAAGTTTTGCAAAGAAGTTTTCAACATAAGAAAATAAATTCAATGAGATTAAGATCTAAAACATGGAAACTGAAATTTTTGCTTTAACTGTTGCACAAAGCAGGAGCCTATCGGGGATGGATTAGCTGCATTTCAGGTATGTTAAAAAGGCCATGTACAAAAGGCTTTCTATATTAGATGTGTGCCAGCCTGAAGTGGGAGCGTTGCAGCATTAGGTTTCCTGATCTGTGCTTGGATTGTATTTTCTGTTACTCAACTCCCTTTAGATATTCAAGAGTGCCATTGAGAAATCAGGTCTATGTGTATGCTTTATAGTAGCTGGCTGGTCAATGCTGGGGTCACAGCTATTGAAATGACTAGATATGCATCTGTATTCATAGGCTGAGCAAAAAGGAAGAGAGGATAAATAAGATACCACCGTACAAGGGTGAGACTAGTCATTCAACTCCTGAATCAAGAGGCCGAGCAGCTTTAGAACTCAGCAAAAAGCACTTAAGTGAAAGAGAATCTCATGTGTAATTGTGTCTTTCTTTAATAGGGACTGAACAGAAAACATAAGGAGTGGCCTTCCGTCGTGCTATACAATGCATTGGAGACCTCTTCTGCATCCAAGGGGGGTAATGCAGGCCTTGTATTCTCAATTCTATTTTATTTTTTGTTAAATATTTGGCCCTAGTGACAGGATTCCTAACAACTCTAATATTTAGGCATATAGTGATCAATTAATTCTAACCATAAACATAAACCAAGTGTAAAGGAAAAGTCAGAGACCACACAGGATCAGGTTTTATTATTAAAAAACACATATTGTAGGACTTTTTCTGCTGGGTACAACAAGGATCCTCCCTTAGTCAGAAGTCATTGCAGTTCAAACTGTGATGTGTGATGGAGCTGTTACTATCACATTCTATGTAGAACTGTGGTCAGTGACTCACCACGGAATGAAGCAGAATAACTGTTTGGACACCAGGTTAAGTCTGGATACCAGGCAACCCTGTTAAGAGTTTAATAATTAAATGCAACACTGTTAAGTGTCAGGGCCGGATTTACATCTCAGGTGCCCCTAGGCACAACACCCTCTGGCAATACACTGGGGTGAAATGGAGCTGAACTGATCTCTGTGAAGTGGTGCGTTCACAGCCCTCATATTAAAGGGATAGTAATGTTTCATAATAAAAGCACCTCTAATTAATCATCATAGTATTTGGACTTTGGAGAGTGTTATATCAATACTATCAGAGTTATAGTTCAAGAGTAATTCAATTACAAAGTATCCCCCTCCCGAACCTTTTACTGATGTAACACTGTTCAGCCAGCGCAGAAGGGAGGTGCCCAGGTAGACTGCAGAGAGGGACAATCTTCAATTAAGATAAGGGAAAACCCTGAAAAACTTGTCAAAGGGGCAGGGCTTTCATTGTTCTCATAGGAAGAAGATTGTCTCCTGCTGTTATCTGTCTGGTCTATGGACTGGATTCCACATATGAGAAGAGATGGCTTACACTAGGTAAAAGGGGCGGGAGGGGAAACTTTGCATGTGAATATCTCTCAAACCTTTATATCGTTCTTCATGTTTTTTTAATGCCTACAAAATAAAATAAAGATAAAACGAAGTATTACTATCCCTTTAAGGGGCTAGTGTCCTAACACCACAATAGCCCTTTTCTTTGATTTTCTTGTATACAGTAATAGATCTGCAGCTCCACTTACTACCTTAATTCTTTGTTTTTCTTGTATAGCACAGTTGGGGCATATGTATGATGCCAAACATTACGGGCAATCCAGGCGTGCCAAGTAAAATATTCATGATACATGTACAATGCCTGATTCTCAGCACTGCTGGCCCAACTGCCTCTGTTTGCCTCTCCCTTTCAAAGGAGTATAGTTACAGTGCATAGTTGGTTTCAGACTTATATAGCAGCCAGGAGCATCCCACACTGCCGTGTATCACTACAAAGCGACGTGAGTGACATCCATGAAGTCCTTCCGCAACACATTCAGCTTTGGCGGCCAAGTCAGCAGAGACTGGAAGGTGGCTGGGGAGTAGGGAGCAGGCGCACAGCTAAGAATAGGAGCAACTAGGGGGGCGGGCCGGGCAGCAAAAGATGGAAGTAGGCAACAGGCTGAGCTGAGCACAGTTACAAACGGCAGCGCTCTTTGTACCGCACCGCGTATTTTAAAAAAAAAATCGAATAAAATAATCACACTAAATTCACTGGGCCATTGAAAGTGGGTGTGACTGAGCCATTGCCAGACGCCCCAGAATATGAGGCGCCCTAGGCCAGTGCCTAGCTGGCCTATTGATAAATCCGGCCCTGTTAAGAGTTTAAAACTGTAATAACATGGCAACAAAGCATTTTCTAAGACAAGTAATATCCTTGTTTTATTCAGCGGGAAAAGCACTACAATAAATGTTTATTTTCATAATATAGATGTACTACTCCTTTAAGCCACTTCCATCTCCAGTATCATATGAGGTTTGTAAGTAACAACACGTGGCTACACATATATTTCAGTGGCTTGCAGCCATGCTATTTGTTCAGTCACATTGATTGGTTGTTCCTTGATATATTATATAGGCCTGTTTTAATGGGTCAACAGGCACATCTGTACAGTGAGAAATGAAATTACTGATTTTACTCTAACACTGCCCCAGAGTGTAGCCAATAACAGTACTAAGCAGATTTGTGGGTGGAGCTGTGCTTTGCGTAGAGAGAAATTAGTGTGCCTCCTCTTCTCTCTACCCACACATCTACTTAACCCGTTAAGGACCGGGAAAATCTGAGGTCGTTTTCCCTTAAGGACCGGAGCAATTCTGACCTTTTTGACTATGTCTTTGTTCAACAGTGTTTTCCCTCTTAGGCTTTTATTCCACCCCCACAAATTATATACTGTTCTTTTAAGCACAAATAGGGCTTTCATTTGATACCCTACTTATATGGATAACCCACCATTTACTTTATTAAAATAAAAAAAAAATGTAATAAAAACACCATTTTTGTTTTTTCTCTTGGGATCTATTGGGCACAAAGGGTTAAATTTTTATGGCGACTGCATGAAAGGTATGACAGGTCAGTCATACCTACAAAATGTGCAGTTTAAATTGGCCACTCTCCCCCCCCTTGGGTGAAAATCCCCATGTCCCTTTTTCCCACCCTATTTTGACACTTTTTTATCCGTGACATTTTGCGGTGTGTATAAGTGTATTACATAGCTCCACAACAACCACACTTCCAAAATTGTTTAATGAGATTATTATTTTTTTCTAAATAAAATATCTTTTTGTAAAAAAAAAATGTGTTTAAAAAAAAAAAAAAAAAAAAAAGTATCATTGCAGGTCAGAAATTGACCTGCATTTAGCAAGTCTCTGGCACCAGCAGTTAAGGGGTTAATACCCCCATCTGCTGTATTTTCATTTGCCACTAGGTGTGCTTCTGTCTCCCTTACTTTGATTGCAAGGGAGACAGAGGTAGAAGAGACACGCAGAGACAGCATGCTTTCTGTGCTGCCTCTGTCTCTCAGTATGCCGGTATATGAGATCGCTGCTACGGCAATCACATGAACCGGCACAAGCAAGAAGGGCTGAGACTGAACGCCCCAGCAGGATACTACAACAGAGATCAAATGCAAATAAAAACAGTATTAGAAACCGAGTGCTGTTTGAGGGACACCTTACCAGGTAAATCCTTCTTATAAAACAAAGAACAGCCACTTATTCTTAAAGGGATAGTAATACTTCGTTTTAACTTTATTTTATTTTGTAGGCATTAAAAAAACATGAACAATGATATAAATCTTATGTCTCAAACCTTTATGGTTTAAGAGATAGTCACAAGCAAAGTTTCCCTCCCCGCCCCTTTTACCTAGTGTAAGCCATCTCTTCTCAGATGTGAATCTAGTTGTAAGACCAGACAGATAACAGAAGGGGACAATCTTCTTTGTATGAAAAGAATGAAAGCCCTTCCCCCCTTGACAAGTTTTTCAGCTTTTTACCTTATCTTAATTGAAGATTGTCCCTCTCTGCAGTCTACCTGGGCACCTCCCTTCTGCTATGGCTGAACGGGGGGGGATACTTTGCTTGTGAATATCTCTTAAGATATAGGTTTCTTTTAAGGGTTAGGGTATACCTCCGTGTTCCAGGGGGGCTGCTTAAATCTTCTCTTTCCAGTGTGTTATTCATTACCTTGGCACTCAAAGGGTTAATGCTAACTAGTCTACAAGTGCCTCTAAAACCTTTCCTTCTTTTAATAAAATACTGAACTAAATACGGTTTAAAAATGTAGGTCAATTTTATTTTAAAAAATCCATAGGAGAAGAAACCCTCTCAACCCACTTTGGAAGGTTAAAGTTAGCTGGTGAACTGATTTGAGGCTTTCATTTGTAGTGAGAATGTTGCCTTAAAATAGGCTCTGTTATATGAAATAGATTTAAAAATCAATGACAGGGGTGTCAGACTGCATTCCTAATGGGCCAGTAGAGTGCATGATTTGAGGCAGGGGAGGGCTGGCCTGGGGGGCAGGGGGGCAATTGCCCCCTGGGCTGGTCATATGTCTGGGCTGGTAGGCCACTGCATCTCACTAAATCTCCGGATTGCTGCTGTAAATGGAGTTACACTAGTGATACCACAGAGGTACAATCCAAATGGAGCTACACTAGTAGCATAAACAATTTCCCTTGTAAGCTCTATAGTATCACTAGGTAAGCTTTACTTAAATTGTAAGCTTTGTAGTGGCGGACTAGTGTAGCCCCATTTCAACTGTAAGCTATATGGCATCACGTGACTTACATTAATGCCAATTTTAAAATTAACAAAAGGGGGTGGGCTGGAACAGTGGCCTGGAATGATAATAGAAATGGGCCACTTGAATGTATTTGCCCCCTGGGCCACAAATTGCCAGTCCTCCCCTGATTTGAGTATATCCCTGATTTTGCACAGGTCTGCAGTCAAAAATCACTGATCTAATACGTGAAAAAATCAGGGATATTTCAAAAACCTGCACGGTCTCAACCATTTTGGAATGCGGTGTGACACCCCCAATTTAGGTTAATGGTTCTAACTCATCAAAAAAGTACAACATGATTGAATATTAGTTATCAAATTGTTTGTATACATTTCATTTTCCAGACACAGATGGCTCAAAATATACCCCTACACAAGAGTTCCTCTGGCTCCCTCAATTGTATTCTCATTGTCTCTGTCTAAATCCTTTAGTCAGTCAATGACAGACTAAGGATGATGGTAGATGAATTTCAACATAGGTTTCTGCTTTGTCAAAGTTAATTATATCTGTAGGTGTTCTAGTAGCAGACTACTAACATCTGCACCAGTAAATGTTGCTGTTTTTAGTGATACAGTATTCTGGGAATAGTGCCAACTGACAGAAATTATCTTTCAGTTTTGCAAGGTTGTATACTGTCAGAAGATAAAGCATTGCCTAGTAGTGTCAGGAAATAGAGCACACCCAAATATAGCAGGGCTACAAATCCCAATATCCACTATCCTCATTCCCACTCCTGGGATGTGTTTGTCAGGACACTGAAAAAAATCATGTGACACTTTCATTGTATATATGTAGAGCGCAGGTTTGCACTCTGGAAATACATTAGCAGAGTTTCTTCTGCTTCCACTGACTTGTCATTGGATCGGCCAGTATTTTATCAGCTGGCACATTTATTAGTGTTGAAAACAAGCTGGTATTTTATTGTCAGGCTGCTTGAAAATTGGACTTGGAACAAATAATGAATAATATACCAACAATAAGATTTCTGCTTTTTGTCAACAATCTTGAAGACTTTATATGCAATCCCTTCATTTTCTTTAGGCAAATTAATGCAATTAACTGGACTGGCAGTTGCTTACCAGCAAAAAAAAAAAAAAAAATAGTGAGTGTTTCTCCATTTCAAAGTCGCTTAGCTTTGAATTAAAATACTATAGAGCATCATTGGAAACATCTAATTTCAGTAGGTACATGGCAGTCAATCTGGATTTCCTTTGTCACTTTGACATTTCTTTTCCTGGCTCTAAAGCATGTATCAAATAAACTTGCTTATACAGAAGCCACAATTACACTAGTAAACAACACTCTGAGTTTAAACCTTGCTAATTTGTAACATGTCCCAACCTTTTTATGATATACTAGTTGAACAGCCCGTTACACGGGCCACAGTGCCACTGCCACCCGGTCGCGGGGCAGTTGCGCAGTAGAGACTGCCCGCGCCACGGCTGATACAGAGCTGGACGCTCCTTTGGAGTGTCCAGCTCCGTATCAGCCGCGGCGCGGGCAGTCTCTACTGCACATGACTGCAGCAGTGTCTACTGCACATGTCGCAGCGTTACACACGTTTTAGCGAATTATTATATAGGATTTACTATGACAGAGTAATGTGACAAAATACAGACTTTGCAGCTCTCCAGATTGTTCCAATTTTCTTTAAAAAATGGGAATTTCAGACATCAGCTGTCTTCAACTGTAGGGCGGCCTCTAATTATCATCTACTAATTAGCTTCATCATATGTTGATATTTGTATATTTTAAACAAACAGGCATAAAAGGGTTACAGCACAACAATGTATTGCTGATTCCCCTGGATTTCCATAACTTCTAAATTTGCTGGTTCAGGCCATTTGGCAGGACTCGATCTTGAGGACATTTGGGAGAGCTTTTCAGCTCTCTTAATGTGCATCTACAATTTCCGATGGTGGCATTTCAGCGTAAAAATAATATTTGAGCCCTTTCTAGTATTTAAGGGGTTAAAGAGTCCCATTTAAAGAAATGGAAATGTGTAGAATATTTATTTGTCTCCTATGATGTAGCTCAGGGCTGTCCAAGTTCAGTCCTCATGGGCCACCAAAAGGCCAGGATGTAAGGATTTCCCTGATTAAGCACTGGTGACACTCATAAAACTAGCAAATATCTGCATTGAAACGAACACTGAAAAATCTAAACAGACAAAAATTTAAAACAAATAAATAAATCAGACAAGGAACTGTTATTTAAGGGGAAAAGCTCTTGAAAGTCTATTTTTGAATCTGTGGAAGAGTGAGCACACTTAAAATTTTGCTATTTGAGGATTTGCAACATAAACATTAAATGTTTACATTTTGATTTAAAAGACTTTGCCGAATATTTTTTATTCTATTTTTAAAAGCCAGGTGTACAAGCCTTTGTTTTTTGTGTAACTGTTTTTCTTTTGATAAGACATGCAAGAGGCTTTGAGGGTTGGTTAACTGCTAAATGATAATGGAACCATTTCTTCTTACATGTTAGTAGCCAAGGGTCGAAAATGAGTATAGAAAATGCTCTTTTATCTATGGTAGCATACATCTGTGGAAAATCTACTGTATAAAGTTGACGTTAAATGTAGCAGGTAATCTATGGGTCTCAGTTAGAACTTGTTATTACAAGACCATTCTTGATTGTTTGATCACCTTTTATATATTTTGGTTCCCAGCAGTTCAGTGCGAAAATAGCTAGTACATTGAAGTTGTTTTCATAATTACAAGAACAGACTTTAGAATTCTCTTGCCCATTTTGACTGTATTGCTTTCTGAATCTACAATGCTCTTATTGTGTCTTGTTTGCATCCTGTTTCACTAAGAAGCCGAGTCAATAGTTCACAATAGTTCACAATGACAACATATCTCTCCTTGAATGGGCTGCTACATCTGCACCAAGGTCACCATCAAAAATCCATTGGAAATTCTGGGGTAGGGACATGGGCACTACCTCAGCTGATATATCTACTAGGAATGCCAATCAGGATCAAAGGGTAGTTACCACATTTTACAAAGTCTTCTTCTATGACATACTTAGTAAAAGCCTGACGATGCACTGTGATTATCAACTTATCAGCCATTCAGTTGGTCACAAAAACAACCCCCCACCCACCTCAAACTGAACAAGGAAGTACATGGTCCTCAGTGATAAACTTCACAGTTTCAAGCCCGATGCCTGTGAACACATTATAGCACAGGACAAGAGATTGAATTGTGAGACTTCAGTCTTGAAGTTCAGTCTCTTCCGGCAGGACCAGTAGGGGTGCCCTACGGATCCACTGAGCTTCCCTATTGGTCTGCTGGGTATCACAAAGCAGCCCCTGCTTCACTGGCAGGTCTGCTACCAGGAAAGCAGATCTGCAGTTAGGGCCTAAAACTAGTGATTTCTGCCCTTTGACTCTTTCAATCTCAGAGGGGTGCACAATACATTCAATATCCTTCTGGCATTCAAAAAGTTAAGAAGGAGGCATTAACAGGATCACTTTTATAGGCAGGCAGAACCGCTGAGGCGGATGTGCGCAAAAGAACTGGAATAAATCTGAGACAAACCAACTGTACCAAGGAGGACAAATAAAATTACCACTCATTTGAATGAGGTTTTTACCATTTGAATGCAAGAGAGGTCTCCAGTGAATTGCAAAGCATTATGTTTTCAAGTCTCTCTCGTATTCTAGAAGTTAAAAGTCCCATTAAATCAGTGGAAATTTGGCAATTTTTATTTGTCTTCTCTGGTTCAACTAGCCATCAGAATTACACTATGGTTAACACCAGAAATCCACTGGAGATCTGAGACAAACTCAGGATTTCCAGACAGAGGTTTCCACAAAACAAATTATGTATTTAATAACAACATTTAGAATTTTTTATTCATATAATTCTTAGAGAGGCAGTAAAGAAAAATGGAAAAGGGCTTCTGGCTATAAGTCACTGCATCACGCTATGGTAACGGAGTCCTCATAGCTTAGAACTCTGTCATTCCCTCTCTGCTTGTCCTCCAGATCTCCATGACCTACAGAGCTGCATAATGTCAGTTCTGGTAGCTTCTGGGACAAGAAGCAACATTGCAATATTCTCCACTGAATCAAATTCACCAAAAAATGCATTTCATTGAAGAGGACAGAAATCTCCCCGAAACAACAACTGATTCTCTGAAGTCATCACCACTGCAAACCCCTGTGGGGGATCTGTGTGTGAATGGGTACATTTTTTAAGCTATTCGAACTCTGTTCCCATAGCTGTAAAACAATAATGTATGGTTAATAGACTGTTTCCCATTACCCTTTATTGCACCTTTAATCTAAAAGCCATTGCAACTGCTTGTGCATAGACCAGAGGTAGGCAACCTGTTACTCTTAGCTTGTTGTTGTAGATTGTTATCTTCAGCTTTTCCCTGTAATAGACAAACACCAACAAACATCACTCACTACTGGGAGTACTGATGTGCTAGGGGCAAGTGCTATGTTCCCTCTATGCTGAAGTCACTGATATATTCACAATGAAGTGTATTTCCATACCTAAGGCAAGTGTGGGCCAGGCAGAGAAATACTGCTGGCTACATGCACATGTGTATGCAGCCTATATTGACCCTATTGACTAACTTAGAATACACCAGTGGGAACCCGGAACTGTGTATCTCTGTGGAGTATTATAATAATTTATTTATAAAGCACCAGCGTATTCAACAGTGCTGTAGAATTACGGAATTCATTACAAACACATGACACACTAAACAGATGGATACAAATGGTGGAAAGAACCTTGCTTGCAAGAGCTTACAATCTAGAGGAAAAAAGAGTGAAACACAAGGTACATTAGATGGGATTCTGTTTAGTTTTAGAGAGAAGGGGAGGTTTTAGGCTAACTGTAGAATTTGTCCACTATATTGGTTGGAGAACAATGTAAAGCTGCTAATACTGCAGCTTTGTGAAAGAAAAAAATAGGATTTTAGTCTTACCTGTTAAATCCTTTTCTCTGAATCCAATACAGGTTACTGGTAACTTTGGGTAGGCAATCTGGCATTTTTATTGTAGACAGGAACAATTCTAGAATTGTATGCACGGGGTGGAGCCTACCTTTCCTCCTTGGCTGCAGCTAGCCAACCAGCTCCAGAAAGATTTGAGGCACTAACTATTGACTAGATACTGGAAGGGAAAGAAGACTCCTGTGAGCATGACCCCAAAGGACCCCCACAGTCTGCCACAGGAGAGCCAAGCATGGTCCCTTGACAGGGTGGGAGACCAGTAACCTGTATAGGCTAAGAAAAAAAGGATTTAACAGGTAAGACTAAAATCCTCTTTTCTCTGTCGTCCAATACAGGTTACTGGTAACTTTGGGATGTCCAACCACTGAGTTTCCCAGAGGCGGGAAGGAAGGCAAGGACCAGGCGGAAGGCCCCCAAAGTCACCAGAGCAGATATGAAGCATCAGATCAGAGATAGCCCAACAAAACAATGAAGTGCAACAGACACAGAACAGGGGTAACAACACCCCAAACTTTTACACAGCACACTGAACTAGAGCCAACAGGGCTCAAAAGTGAAGGAAGCACAAAGAACCAAAGAAGATCCTAGACAGACAAGACTGCCTCCAGGATCTTACTCCCAAAGCTGGCGTCAGCCAATGCCAGCACATCAACACGGTAGTGCTTCGAAAAGGTGTGCACAGACGACCAAGTGGCAGCCTTGCACAACTGATCAGCAAAGACCTGATTCTTGTAAGCCCAAGAAGCCCCAATCGATCTTGTAGAATGAGCCGTGACCCGAAAGGGGACAGGGTTCTTCCTCAGCTTGTAAGCCTTACGAATAGTGGACTTGATCCAAGAAGCAATACTCATTTTGGATGCAAGTCTTCCTGACCTGGGACCCTCAGGAAAGACGAACAGCGTGTCAGATTGCCAGATAGACTCAGTGCAATGTACATAAAACTTGAGACAACACACCACATCCAAAAAGTGGAGATCCCTCTCCTTGTCAGAGGCACCACAATCTCCTGATTGATGTGGAACTCCGAAACCACCTTCGTAAGAAACTCCTGAGAAGTGCAAAGCACCTCCTTGTCCTTGTGAAACACCAAAAAAGGTGGTTTACAGGACAGAGCATGTAACTCTGCGACACGGCGAACGGACATGATCGCCAGGGGAAAGGCCATTTTCCATGTCAACAGGCATAGAGGAATAGTAGCCAAGGACTCAAATGGAGGGCGCTGAAGAACTCTCAAAATCAAGTTAAGATCTCACGGTGGACCGGGATTCTTGTAGGCAGGACGAGTATGAGCAATGCCTTGGAAGAAATTCTTGACATCAGGAAGGATGGCAATGCTCCTCTGAAAGAAAACAGAGAGAGCAGAAGTCTGAACCTTAAGGGAACTCAAACTGAGGCCCTTATGCACACCGTCCTGCAAAGCCCAGGACCGTAGGCAAATGAAAATCCTGAGACAGGTCCTTTCAGCACACCAAGATGGAAAGGTCGACCAGACACAATGGTAGATCTTGGAAGAAACAGGTTTGCAGGCACTGAGCATAGTAGCCACCACCCCAGAAGAAAAACCTTTCTTCAATATTGAGGATTCAATTTCCAAGCCGTCAAAGCTAGCCGATGAACATCCTCCTTCCACAGGTAACCCTGTAGAAGATCCTGACGGCAAGGGAGCAGGAATGGCTCTGCCACTGACAAATCCAGCAACTCCAGAAACCAAGCTTGGCAAGGCCAGTACGGAGCAATCAGAATGACTGGACAGAGTTCCAGATGCAGTTTCCGTAATACTCTGTGCAACATTGGGAGGGGAGGAAAGATATATGCCAGAGGAAACAACCAAGGAATGGACATTGCATCCACAGCCAGAGCTAGAGGGTCCCACCACCGACAGCAGGAACCTTCCTGTTGTGTCTTGTCACCATCAGGTCGATGTAAGGAAGGCCCCACTTCTGAACAATGAGGGAGAACACCTCTGGGTGCAGCTCCCACTCTCCGCTGTCCACTGTGTGTCGACTGAGGAAGTCCACCATGAAGTTGTCTACGCCAGGAATGTGCACTGAGGATATGGCAGGAACGTGTTCTTCTGCCCAGGACAAAATAGTATTGGCCTCTAACCAAGTGGCGAGACTTCTTGTTCCTCCCTGTTTGTTGATGTAAGCCCAGGACCGCTCCCTAGCCGAAGATGCTGGCGTCTGTTGTCACCGTGGTTCAGAAGGATACCAGGAAGTACTTGCCTTTCAGCAAAAGGTCGAGCCACCATGAGAAACTCAGTTCCACATGAAGAGGGAGGGACACTGACATCTTCAGAAGGTCTGGCTGACCCTTGCACATTTGGATCACAAACCTCTGGAGTTCCCTTGTGTGCCATGGCAAATGGGACAGCTTCTATGGTGGAGATGAATTTCCCCACTAGAGAGGACAGCTTCTTGGCTGGAACTGGATCTTGAGCCAGGACCGCAGAAACCCTGTGGGCTTGTCCATGTTGATGATCCACCCATGATGGGTGAGAGCGTGACAGCATAGCTGAACCTGCTGATGAAGAAGTTCCGTGGAGGGGGCTTTCAGAAGCAGGTCGTCCGTGTATGGAGTAACTCTGATGCCGTCCTGATGGAGGACGGACACTAAGGCTCCGAGGACAGGGTTAAAAACTTGAGGAGCTGTAGTCAGACCAAAGGGAAGAGCTGAAAACTGAAAGTGCCCTCGGTCGCAGGCAAATCTGAGATACTGCCGGCTCTCTGGATGAATGGCGATGTGTAAATACCCGTCCTGAAGATCCAGAGAAGCAAGGAATTCCCCCGGGGGCAAAGCAGCAATCACCGTCCGTAGAGACTCCTTGTGATAAAGAGTCCAGACCACAAAGGAACTGAGATCCTTCAAATCCAAAATAGGGCGACAACTGCTGTCCTTTTTGGAGACCACAAAGAGGTTCGAGTAAAAACCTATACCTCTGTCCTGAACTGGAACCGGCTCTAGAACATCCTTGTCCAGAAGAGCCTGAATAGCGCCGTTGAACAGCCGGCATTTCTCCGCGCCCTGAGGTGTATGAGAAGGAAAGAAACTAAAGGGATCCTGTATCCTTCCGCCCCCACCTGTAAAACCCATGGGTCCGCCACTGAATCCTCCCAGACGCTGTGGTAGTGACACCGACGGCCGCCCACAGCAGAGTGGGGACCTGGGTTCGGTGAGTCATGCCAAATAAGGCTTGGAAGCCTTAGGCTTGGAGGAGACCTTGGGCTTCCATTGCTGTTTGGGCTTGGAGGACACGCGGAGCTGAGGGAACCGTCTGGTTCGCCAGACGTGTCTCAGTCTGAAAGGAATGAACATACCAATTACACTTAAGTGGTGTTTTCTTCCTGGGGACCAAAGATAGAAGGGTACTCTTACCCCCAGTGGCCTCACTGATCAGATTTTTAAGATCTGGCCCAAACAAAGAAGTACCTTGAAAATGTAAGGAAAGCAATGCTTTCTTGGAAGCAGTGTCAGCAGACCAGATCTTGAGCCAAACAGCTCGTCTGGCAACCACAGACATGGTGGAAACCCTGGCCACCAAATGGATGGCATCAAATAAGGCAGCAGAAACATAGTGCTGTGCCTCAGAAATGTTGTAAAGAAGGCACAACATATCCAAAGTAGGAGAACACTGACGGACAGCCAGGGTGAGCTGTTCAGTCCAGACCTCAATGGCCCAGTTCACCCATGCTGCAGCGAATGCTGGACGCGTGGCAGTGCCAGCAGTGGTAAAAATGGATTTGCGAGAGACCTCAAGTTTCTTGTCAGTCCAGTCTTTCAGAGAGGATGCATCAGAAACTGGCAAGGCAGTAGACTTAGATAGCCTAGAGATAAGAGCATCCACCTTGGGAGGATGAACCCACTGAGCAAGCGCTGTCTCAGAGAAGGGATAAAGCTTGGCAAATTTCTTGGAAATAGAAGGTTTCCTGTCAGGAGATTTCCACTCTTCAGACACAAGGCGGTCAAGAGTGGGGTTAGGTGGAAAGCAAGTAAGGGGCTTTTTAGGCTCCTGAAACATATCAGAGGGATCAGAAGGAACCTCCTGAACTAAGGGAATGTTTAGGGTATTCAAAACAGCCCTGATCAGGCCCTCAGCTGAGGACTCAAGATCAGCCTCAAAGCGATCCCCAAAAAACTGAGAGGAGCCCACAGCAGAACATTCATCAACATTTGAATCCACCAGCAGTTCCTCTTCAGAGGAATGTGCTACGTCAGGTACTCCCTGTGGTTTTGGCAGGGAACAATTGACGGAGGAGGGGATCTGCCAGGAATGGAAGACCCCCTGTAACTGGGATGGAAAGAGTTGCAATGTAGACCTAAGGTCCCTAGTAGCAGCCTTGAACTCTTGCACCCAGACTGGCTCTAATGCATGGCTGGAGGTCCCTGGGAGACTCTCAGGGACATTAGAACATGCTGGGCATAAATGACCTGAGAATTCTCTAGGTAACCCTGAATGACAGGAAGAGCAATGTGCAATAGGGGATACAGAGACCCCAGCATCCTAAGTCTTAGGTCTGGCCCCAAGCTCCAATGGTATAGATATTCTCACAGTGTCAAATAACGTTACAGTATAATAAATCACCCAAGTACAGTGTGTAGGATTAAAGTTTAACCCTTTGAGTGCCAGAGGGGTACGCAACGCATTGCAAAGCAATGCATTGCATACCCCTCTGGCACTCAAAGGGTTAACCCCAGAAATCGCTAAACTAGACTTATCTGGCAGGCGAAGGGTTAATCAGCAGAGGAGAGAAGGAGAGTCCAAGCCCTGCGTAGGATACTCATTCTGGAAATAGCACAAAATGGCTGTCCTGGTGGGAGCCAATCAGAAACAAGCGTGTGAAGCAAGCGTTCATGGGAAATGTAGTTTTCCCAGAAAAAGTACCCAAACAGTGCCCGAAGCCCCTTGAGCCCCCCAACACACTAGAAACATGAACCGGATGATAGAAAAAGGGAGGACAAGAAAAATGAGCGATCTCTGAAGTCGCTAGGTTAAACGGTTGCAGAGATATGTCCCAAACTGTACAGTCCCATAGGAGTGAATGGAGCAATGGCGCCTATGAGGTAATTTTACAAAATTGAAACAGTAAAATAAAAATGCATGAAACTTCACTAGAACATGTTAGAATACCCAAAAAACACTGGACCAGTAGGAAAAGAACCCCCCCCCCAAAAGATGCAAAACCAGCAGCTAAAGCGTTAAAGTACCACATAAACCTGCTCCAAAACACCCAACAGAAAACAAAAAACACCTGGTTTCTGAGCTAACCACATCTAAGGCATTGTCAGTTATGGTAATCTGCCTAATGGTGGTATTCCATTTCTAACAGAAAAATAAAAAAAAAACATTTCTAAAACTATAGCAGAACTGTTCTCTTGCCTGTGTCTTCACCAAGGAACAAATCTTTCTGGAGCTGGTTGGCTAGCTGCAGCCAAGGAGGGAAGGTAGGCTCCACCCCCTGCATACAATTCTAGAACTGTTCCTGCCTACAATTAAAGGGGTGGATCGCCTACCCAAAGTTACCAGTAACATGTATTGGACGACAGAGAATGGGTTTCGAGGCAGAGCTTGAATGAGTGAAAGCTGGAGAGAGTCTGATGGAGTGTGGCAATAAATACCAGAGTTAGGGAGCTGCTCTGGCATAATCTTGGGGTGCACAGTGAAAGATGGTGGTAAGGGGGAACAATGATGAAGATTGTTTAATGAGTGAAAGTGGTATTTTAGGGTGTATTTAGATATGAGTACTAGTATACACAGAGGAGTGCTAATATGGAGGGCTTTGTAGATGTGTCAAAATGTAAAACTTTATGCTTGTGAGTATAGCATCGACAAAGTGGGACTGCAGAGGAAATGTGACACGTGAGATGAATTAACCTATTGGCAGAGTTCATGATGCACTGAAGTGACAGACATGATAAGAGTGTTTACTAGGGTTTGGTAGTGTCTTGTGTAAGAAAAAGTCTAACTCTAGATATGTTCAGGAAGTGAAAGTGAAAAGACTCGTGAATGAGTATTTAAGGAGTGAAAGGGAGAGCAGAGTCTAAAACGACCCATGAACTGCGGTCTCCAGTGGTAGGAGCTAAAGAGAAGTTTTTCACATTAATAGGGATATCAGGTATGGGGACAGTAGTATGAGGGGGAACATTATAAGCTCTTATTTTGATAAGTTTCATATTAGGTGATACTGTGACATCCAGGAGGAAATTTTAGATGAACAATTGGTGAGAAAGCAGGGCTGGATTTACCATTAGGTGGAGTAGGCAACTGCCTAGAGCTGCAAAATTTGAAGGCCATCTCTACTGTGTTGGCTACACCCATATACTGAATTGTGGGTATGGCCAGAACAATCTCAATGTCCCTGCACCATGCTGGCCACACCCACATTCTGAATTGCAGGAGTAGCCAGAACTATCTCAATGTCCCTGCACCAGTTTTATACCCCTTTACATGCCATTATTTAACCCCTTAAATGCTAGAGAGATCTCCAAAGCATTGTGAAGCTTTTTTTGTTCTTGTTTATTTTAGGCCAGGGGTATTTTCTGTGACAAAAAATGGAGGATGGCACTGGAGGCGGGATCATGAGAGGAGAGGCGATGTGACCATGGGCTGGGCTAAGGGTGCCTAGAGTGACTGTCACAGTTTCCCAATAACCATTCGGGAGTCAGTACGGTATAGGAAAATAATAATAATGAAAAACTCAATATAAGTTTAACACAGAATAAGACAACTGGGTGTCTGCTTAGAACAGGGAACCAATGAAGAATAGTCAGACAGAGCCACAGATCAGCACCAGAAAGGGTAGTCAGACAAGCTGGGTCATACACAGTTCAGATAGTCAGCCAGAGCCACAGGTCTGCACCAGATTGGGTGTCCACTATATATAGGATAAGGCAGGAGAATAGTCAGACATAGCCACAGGTCAGCACCAGAATGGATGGTCACAGAGCCCAAGGAAATAGAACAGTATTGTACAACAACGCAAGGGCAACTGAGAGTTGTCTCAGTTCCCCTTTAAAGGCCCAATCCAGGAAGTAGATGGGAGGAGAAATCAGTGCTACAACATAAAATCCACCTCTGCTCCAGTAAATGATGCATCATGCCACTATGCGTCAATCTTGCGGCCTGTGCCTGCTTCAAACTGAGCGTGAACAGCAGCTAGCAAGAGGACACAGATGCCGGATCTCGCCTCCAGACGCGCTTAACCCAGGCATTGTAAGCAATGCCTGGGAGGAAGCCTCCTTGTTGCACCAGCGAAGGGACAGACGCTTGAATTAGGTAGGCTATGACAGTACTCCCCCTCAAAGGCCCCGCCTCTGTGGAGCCGGCCGGGTTTTGTCAGGGAAGTGTGCATGAAATCTGCATACCAGTACAGGAGCGTGTACATCATCAGCTGGAATCCAGGAGCATTCTTCTGGGCCATAGCCCTTCCAGTTGATAAAGTACTGTAGGTGCCCTTGGACCATACGGGAGTCCAAAATATTTTGTACTTCATATTCCTCATGATCTGCAACTCTCACGGGAGCAGGGCAAACAGGGGTGGAGGTATACCGGTTGCAGACCAAGGGCTTCAAAAAGGAAACGTGGAAGACATTATGAATGTGCATGTTGGCTGGGAGTTCCAACGCATAAGCCATCGGGTTAGCCTTGCTCAACACACGAAAAGGGCCAAAGAAACGAGGAGCCAATTTGCAGGGCCGGATTTCCATCTCAGGAGCCTGTAGGTACAGAAATCTGATGTACCCCCCCATTGGCCATTTCCACAACGCTCCAAATCTCCACATTACCCCCCATCAGCTCCACATTGCCCCATCAGCTCCACATTGCCCCATTAGCTCCACATTGCCCTCATATTGCCCCATCAGCTCCACATTGCCTCCATCAGCTCCACATTGCCCTCATAGTGCCCCATCAGCTCCATATTGCCCTCATATTGCCCCATCAGCTCTACATTGCCCCCATCAGCTCCACATTGCTTGCCCCTCATCATCCCCATATTGCCCTCACATTGCCCCCAAAGCAAAGAAGGCACAGACCTTACATGCGGCGCAGCACAGCGCGCCCCACCACTTAAAAAAAAAAAAAGAAAATTGATTTCTATGGCAGGCGCCCCTCTGTAGGGTGCGCCTGTAGGCAGATGCCTACTCTGCCTTATGGAAAATCCGGCCCTGCCAATTTGTTACAAGGCACCTGGAGGTGCAAGTCACGGGAAGACAACCACACCGGCAATCGACTACGGTCAGCCTGCCTTTTTTGTCGCTGCACGGAACCACGTAGGGTATGCTGTACCCAAACCCATGAGGAACGGAGTGCCCTCATATGCTCATCCAGAGCCAGAATCGCGTGTGCTTGGAAGGACTCAGGAAGCACCAAGGGTTGGAACCCATGGTTGACCAAGAACAGGGAACTCTGAGTAGAAGAGTTAATAGCACAATTCTGGGCAAACTCCTCCCAAAGTAATAGGGTAGCCCAATTGGCTGAGGAACTGTTCTAAGGCTTGGTTCGACCTTTCAGCTGAGCCGTTAGACTGCGGGTGGTACACTGAGGAGAATGCCAATTGAATTCCCATCTGAGCACAGAAACACCTCCAGAAGCAGGACACAAATTGGCTTCCTTGATCAGACACAATAACTCTGGGTATGCCATGGAGTCGGAAGACCTCCTTAGTGAATACCATCGCCAATTCCTGCTCGGATGGTAAACCCTTCAGTGTCACAAAGTGAGCCATCTTTCAAAATATGTCCACGATCGTCAGTATGACCGTGCAACCAATGGACCTTGGAAGGTCGACCATAAAATTAATAGAAAGATGTGACCAAGGACGCTCCCCATTAGCCCTGGCTGAAGCAAGCTAACTGGTAGATGTCGGGGGTGACTTATTTTGAGCACATGTCGTGCAAGCAGCCGTGAAAGCAGAAAGCAGAGACTAGGCCACCAGAATACTCGCGACAAAGACCAAATCAATTGGCCGCGACCAATGTGGCCAGCAATCTTTGAGGTGTGATACGTCTCCAACAACTTAATGTGCAACTGCGCCAGAACAAAGCAACGTCCCTCAGGTATTTCAGCAGGTGCTGCAGCTTGGGCTGCTAAAATCTCTTCTCCCAGAGAAGAAGTAATACAGGTTCGTATAGTAGCAAGAATACGATCAGACGGAATGATCGGAGAAGGTAGAACCTCCTCCCTGGAAAGGCTGCAAAACTGGTGAGACAAAGCATCTGCCTTCACATTCTTAGAGCCCGGAAATTAAACAGGAAAAGGAACAGTGCCCATCTGGCTTGCCTAGAAGACAATCGCTTAGCCTCAGAAAGGTAAATGAGATTCTTGTGGTCAGTCAGAATCAGGATAGGTGATTTAGTGCCATCCAAGAGATGCCTCCATTCCCTAAAGGCCAATATGATAGCCAATAATTCTCTGTCCCCTATTTGATATACGATTTCAGCTTTGGACAGTTTTTTAGAAAAATACCCACAAGGGCATAAGGCTTCACTAGGAGCTGAGCGTTTTGACAACAGGGCACCCACGCCAATCTTGGATGCGTCAACCTCCAGGGTAAATGACAGGGAGGGATTGGGATGCACCAATATTGGTGCTGCAGCAAAAGCTGCCTTTAGATTCTCAAAAGCCAGAATAGCCACTTGGGACCATTCAGAGGTCTTGGCCCCTTTACAAGTCATGTCGGTAAGTGGTCTGACAACAGTGGAGAAATTTTTGATACATTTTCGGTAGTAATTAGCAAACCCCAAGAATCTTTGGATTGCTTTAAGTCCCAGCAGATGAGGCCATTCCAACACAGCAGACAATTTCTGAGGGTCCATGGCAAACCCAGATGCAGATATATCCCAAAAATGTTACTTGAGTTTTATGAAATTCACATTTCTCCAGTTTGCAATACAAATTGTTCTCACGTAATAGGCTCAACACTTTGGATACATCCGACTGATGTGACACCAACGTCGAGGAGTGAATACGTATGTAATTCAAATACACAACCACACAAGTTTGTAGGATTTCTCTTAAGACATCATTGATGAACTCCTGGAAGATAGCCGGAGCATTGCACAGACCAAAGGGCATGACCAAGAATTCATAGTGCCCACTCCGGGTGTTAAAGGCCGTCTTCCACTCATGCCCTTCTTTTATTCGTACCAAGTTGTAAGCAGCTCTCAAATCGTTTCGTGAATATCTTAGACCCTTTAACACGGTAAATAGCTCGGTAATCAAAGGTATATGATAAGCATTTTTGACAAATATTTTGTTTAGACCACGAAAGTCTATGCACGGATATAGCTCTCTGTCCTTTTTCTTAACAAAAAAAAAACAGCACCAGCAGGGGATGCGGATTTACAAATGATGCCTCTGGCCAGCGCATCAGAAACATATTCCTCCATGACCTTATTTTCTTCCACCGATAATGGATATATGCGTCCCCTAGGGGGCGTAGTGCCAGGCAGAACCTCCAGAGAGCAATCATATGGCCTATGTGGTGGTAAGACACTGGCCTGACTTTTGCTAAAAACATCCTTAAATGGTGCATACTCCTCCGGTAGAAGTGGAGCAATAGAGTGAGTAAGTCTCAACAGAAATGACATAGAAGACTTAGTACATTGTGGAGACCAAGCCAAAATGTCACACATGTGCCAATCCACCTTGGGGTTATGTGCCTGCAACCAAGGGAACCCCAGAACAATGGCATAGCGAGGAGAGTTAATTACCTAAAATTTTAGGGTTTCGGTGTGGAGGGCTCCTACCCTCAGTGTTAGCAAAGCGGTCTCATGAGTAATATGTGAGGGCGTCAAGGGTCGCCCATCAATGGCTTGTACGGGCGAGGCAGCAATAGGATATTATTATTGGCTGCAAATTCTTCATCAATAAAGCAGCCAGCAGCGCCAGTATCCAGTAACGCTGGAACTGAAACTGCCTAATCTGCCCACAGGAGACGTACCTTCAACATGGGTTTATCAGAAACTTTGTCTGGGGACTGTGAAATGCCACCTAAGATTTGTCCTCTTCCGGACCCTAGGTGCAAGTGTTTCCTGGACGGATTGGGCAGGACCACAACAGATGTCCTGGTTTACCACAGTAAAAACAAAGTCCCTACCTCCTCCTGAAGGCCCTCTCCTCCTTAGAAAGCCATGTAGCACTGACTTGCATAGGTTCACTTCCCTCAGGTACGAGTCCAGGAGGCATGGAAGGCGAGGGAGGATAGGGTGGGTCAGAAAAGTGAGGATGCAATCTGCCTGGAGACCTCCTCAGGTGTTTCCTAAACGAAGGTCTCTCCCTGATCCTAGTGTCAATCAAGACACAGAATGCAATCAGTTCCTCCAATTTGGAAGGTAAATTGCGTGCCGCAATTTAATCTTTCAAGGTATTGCAAAGCCCTTGGGAAAAGGCACCTACCAAGGCCTCATTGTTCCAGCCCACCACTGCAACCAAGGTGCGGAATTCAATGGAGCAATCCGCCACCGTACATGCGCCATGGTGAATGGTCATAAGATTCTTTGAAGCCGAGACCATGCAGCCTGGCCAATCAAAAACTATCCTGAACGTTTTCACAAACTCCATAAAGTTAGGCACAATGGGTTTGTCAGTCACCCATAAAGGATTAGCCCAGGCCAATGCCCTGCCCGTGAGGAGTGAAATAAGAAAGCCAACCTTACTGCGTTCATAAGGGAAGGCATGTGGCACCATTTCAAGCTATATGCCGAGTTGAATGAGAAAACCACGGCAAGAATCAGGATCCCCACCATACAACTGTGGGAGCTGAGCAGAACCAGACAACCTCTTGATCTTGCCTGCATCAAGAGAGATTTGACCCACGGGTGCCAGGGAGGGAGAGGGATGGCCACCACTTAAGGATTAGTGGGTTCCAGATACATCGAGCGCTGCAACAAAGTCTGTAACGCAAAAGACAATTGATCAGTACGTTGATCCTGTGTCTCCATCCTATCCAGGATGCTTTGAAAGGGAGTACTATTACCGTCTGTATTCAAGGCCCTTGACTACTGCCACGGTTTCCCAATAACCATTCGGGAGTCAGTATGGTATAGTAAAATAATTTTAATGAAAAACTCAATATAAGGTATAACACAGAATAAGACAACTGGGTGTCTGCTAAGAACAGGGAACCAACGAAGAATAGTCAGACAGAGCCACAGGTCAGTACTAGAAAGGGTAGTCAGACAAGCCGGGTCAAACACAGATCAGATAGTCAGCCAGAGGCACAGGTCTGCACCACATTGGGTAACCACTATACAAAGGATAAGGCAGGAGAATAGTCAGAGAGAGCCAAAGGTCAACACCCAAATGGATGGTCAGACAAGCCAGGTCATACACAGAGCCCAAGGAAACAGAACTGTATTGTACAACAATGCATGGGCAATTGAGAGTTGACTCAGTTCCCCTTTAAAGGCCCAATCCAGGAAGCAGATGGGAGGAGAAGTCAGTGCTACAACAAAAAATCCCCCTCTGCGTCATTCTGCTGCTTTGCACCAGTCAACGATGCATCACGCTGCAATGAGTCAATCTAGCGGCCTGTGCCCACATCAAATTGAGTGTCAACAGCAGCTAGAAAGAGGACACGGAAGCCCAATCTCGCCCCCAGGCTTGCTTAACCCAGGCATTGCAAGCAACACCCGGGAGGAAGCCTCCTACGCATTTCGACGCTTGTTGCGTTGCCGAAGGGACAGACGCTGGAACTAGGTAGGCTATGACAGTGCCTAGGGGTGCTAAATTCAGCCCTGTGAGAAGGCATCCTTGTCCATTCTCACCCTGATAAATGAGCAAATACAAAATATGATTCAGACGTTCATAAATATGAGAATGACTAATACCTAAAGTAAATAAATGCAGTTCCTTTAGGCTTTAGTTTAGATAAGCACATACTGTAGTCTTTTGTCTTTTATTATACTTTTATTGATTCAGTTTAATTCATTTGTGTCATAATCTCTCTTGCAAGAAAACAAAAATCTTAATTTGTTTCAGCTTGTTTCTATGAGGTAGTTCATTAAATAGTGAATCATGCAGACACAATGAACTGAAGATAAACTGAACAATTGTGTAGTAAACCAACTGCATCATATGGGAAATTGAGACTTCCATTGATTTAACCCTTTAAATGCCAAAGTATTGCTTTGCGTACCCCTCTGGCACTCAGATATGCATCTTATAACCCTTGAATGCCAGAGTGGTCTCCAGTGCTTTGAGAACAATGTCAGTTTTGATTTCTCCATGATGCAGTTGGCTTACTTTAGAACTCCTCAACTTTAGCTTCCACTTACAATCCGTAATATTAATGGATCAGTTTATATGATCCCAAACTGAAATTCTGAACTGGTTTCATAGAATTGGATGGCACAATGATTGGAATGTTTTGAATGACTGGTGCAGATGGAAATTTCACCCAGCCAAACGCATTTTTATGCCTGATTTTTGCAAATTAATGCATTGTTTTTTGTTAGGTTTGGCTCTGGTGGTGACAATTGTACTGCAGAATTGGTTGTGTGCAGGTCAATATAGGCAGTCTATGAGTAACAGCATTCTGACTTACAGGGATCTGAACTTATGTTAGGCCATTTAATTACACTGTCCCAATTAGCAACAAGACCCTTCACCATGAGATTTGGGCAACAAAAACCCTGAGTCTCAAGGTCAGATCCTGAGTACCCAGGTATGATCATACAGATCTGTACTATGGCAGCTGTAGGTCATTGCATTCTGTACTTAATTAACGTACCTACTGTACTTTATGTCATATTTTTATATCATGTATACTAGCGGTAGCCAATCCTGTTCCCTAAGAGCTACCAACAGGGCATGTTTTCAGGATTTCCCTAAATGAACACAGGCTTAACAATTAATGTGACTGAGCCACCAATTAGATCAGCTGGGCTATCTTAAAAACATGCACTGTTGGTAGATCTTGAGCACCAAAGTCAACTAACCCTGATGTATACAGTGCTACACAGTTTTTTCTGTATTTAACCGATTTCTCTCAACTTATGATGTTTATTTACAATGCTTTTATGTGTGCTGTGTACTCTTATACAATAGTCAGTTAAATCCAGTTGATTAAATGTTGAATTTATAGTCATTTCTAAAAAATATATTTTATAACAGACTCTTCGCGAGGAAAGTAACTCCCATTTATAACATTGGTTTCGATGGAAAAATCAGACTCGACTTACAACATTTCAGTTTACATCGACTGTTCCACAAGTCTAAGCCAAAGTGTGGGGATTGCCTGTATGACTGTACATAGATATACACTGCAGTATTCATTACAGTAATATACACCTCATTACTGTGGTGCTAAGATATGATACAGGTAACAGTGTGCAATGGTGATTTATAAGCATCTGGATCAGGGATGGGTAGCCTTTGGCCCTCTAGTTGTTAAAGGGATGGTATTACTTCAAAATTACTATCCCTCATATTGTAGCCCTTAATAAACTGAGTTAAATGACACCAGCGGCATCTCTCAAACCTTTATGGTTTAAGAGATAGCCGCTTTCAAAGTTTCCTCTCCCCTGCTGTCAGCATTCTGCTGCCAGCAGGGGAATCCGGTCCCGGGACAGGCGGAGGCTCTTAAACAGAGCCGATATATCGTTATGGAAGGAAAAATGATTCATTGAAACAGTCTTCTACGTGTGCTTGGTTTCAATGAATCATTTTTCCTTCCATAACGAGATATCGGCTCTGCTGAAGAGCCTCCGCTTGATTCAGAGACCGGATTCTCTGAACGCTGACAGCAGGGGAGAGGAAACTTTGAAATCGGCTATCTCTTAAACCATAAAGGTTTGAGAGATGCCGCTGGTGTCATTTAACTCAGTTTATTAAGGGCTACAATATGAGGGATAGTAATTTTGAAGTAATACTATCCCTTTAAGGACTACAATTTCCATCATCTTGCATGATGGGAGTTATAGTCTTTAACAGTTAGATGGTCTCAGGTTGCCTACTGCTGACCTACAGACCCCATTTTGTTTTGCCGATAACTGTAGGGAGTTTGCTAATATAGATAGAACAGCTTCATTGGAAACTAATAGATTTGGGTTACTTGTTACTGCTAAAACAATCCTAGCAGACAGATATCACAGAGGCTGGCAGGGGGTAGCAGCATGAGTTGGAGGGGGGTGTTCATTACACATATAAACACACTGCATGAGAGGGGTAGGGGGTGGTAATGGAGATTTAAAACACAAACAAGCTTTAGTATGAAATCCCAACCCACCACTCATGTGCTCAAGAGTGCAAGGACCCTCCCCAGAGACATGCATGATTAAAGCAGGTGTGAAAGGGCTAAGATGCAAAATGAACACATGAAAGGAAGCATAGTTCTGAAGAACACTCTGGAGGCCACACCATGACACACACACAGCAAAACGCAAGAAGATTTAAGCACTCCACCATTATCTAGTTCACAGATGGACCACCCAGTAAATCTGGCAGTAATTAGGAGAGGAGTAACACAAACTGGTGTGGGGTGGGCTGGGGGGACGAGGTGGGCTGCTTACATCGTCTCTATAAATGCCTTGTAAGTGTGAGCGAAATCTGCATGGAGGAATAGAAAGTAAAGTCTGCCTTGAGAATACAACAAAACAAAAACCAGAGCATTGAGAATTATTACATAGGGTTTTCTTTGGCAAGAAAAAAAAGAAAGATAGACCATGACTGGGGGGGAGGGTGTTTAACACAATCACAGGAATTCTTGCTGGTAATGCAGACATGGAGCAAAGGGAGGGGAAGTGTGCAATCAATCACATTATCCATGAAAGTGTTGATTTTAACCCTTTAAGAAATAGAGAGGTATGTGTGTTACACACCACTCTAGTCCTTACAACAGGTTTAACCATTCAATGTAAACATGAGCTGTTCAATCAGTCCAAATACTTTCTGTGCTGTGGGTGACATAAGAGTCGGTATAAAGGTTGTGCACTCTAAGCTTATGTTTTCTCCAAGTTAACCTTTATTTTGTATTATACTATGATAAACCTTTGACAGCAAGAGTGGTGAGCATTGCATTGCAGAGCAATATGCTGCATACCCCTCTGGCGCCCAGAAGGTTAAATTAATGGTGCTGATTTATTTTAGTAGTGTTTGGTAATTGAATTAACCTGCTGGCTTTCTGTTTCTTTCTGTGCACTAAATTAAAATCAGACATTCCTCTTATTCTCCTTCTTCCACTTTCAGTGGTGTGAGCGCCCTCTACTTGCAGTCTCTAAAAAGAGTCTGCAAGAATCATAAATGAGCTGTCTGTTTGTCTCACACAAGTGCTGGTTGTTCAGATGCATGGGGAATGAATACAGTGAGGCGTGCACAACATAAAAGAAATCCAGCAGGCTAATTTAATAATATTCTATTAAAATAATAACAATTAAAATAAAGCATTTTTATTATTTATTTAAACCTATGAATGCCAGAGCTGTGCACAACACACTGTTAAGCACACCCGCCTGGCACTCAAAGGGCTAAACATTGCCAAGGGAATCAGACTCAGCTAAAAAAAAAGAAGTGAGAGATTATTTTTCTGTTCATTGAATTGCCTGCTCCTGATTAATACATATGTGCAGAGTTTTTTTGCATAACAAAATGGCTGCTTTGTGCTGCATGCTCCAAGGGCAGACATATCAGAGATCTATCCAGATCTGCCCCGGTAACACTGGTTTCCAGTGTTCATTACAGGGTCTTTGGGGACAGAGGCTTTTTCTCTGGTTAGGTGTATTCCCTGGTAACTTCATTTCCATCATGTTCTACCCATTTCTCACTTCAGGTGGCAGACTCTACCGACTCTCCTCCCTATTCCTTCTCACCCAGAAGCACCACATACATTATGATGCACATATTTCAATATGGACACTCCCACTCTAGCCCCTCTTAGTACCGGGGTGATGGGGTAAAATATCTTCTAAGGTATGGGCAAGTGAGGGTAAGGGCATGTGCCATTCCTCTGCGTAAAAACTTGCCACAGAAAAAATAAGCAGAGAATTCTTCCTTTTCATTTCACCTGCATCAGATTTGGTATTATAAGTTGTCCATGAAAACATTTGCTCTGAATGACATTTGTGCAGAAATGGACTTAAGTGACTATATATATAAGGACAGGTTTAGGTATTATTTTAAGCAATGTAAGTGCAGGTAATACATTCTCTTTACTGTGTCATAAAAGGTCCAGCTTTTGCTAGCAGAAAAGCCTTTACTAGTGTCCTAAGGAAAAGTGATAACCAATAAATCTTGGGGAAAATGGCACACCACACTGACAAGCTAATCTCTGATACACTGGGTTTCACAGGGGTCCAAAGGCAGTTTCCAGACATTTGTCACCCAAAGCAATAATCATACCTGGGGACTTTCAAAATTGAATGACACTGAGATTTATGAAATATTAACCTTTAATGTTCCCCAGAATTTAGATTTCCTTAATCTATCCTAGCAATGCCCCAGTCAGTTGACAAGGAACTCTTAATATGCTACAACTTCGAGATCTCACTGTTTACACGTATACTAGACGAGCAGGACTCTGCCTCTCTGGTAGAAATGGCTCTAATTTAGAGATTAAAGAAGCAGCTAAATTGGTGCAAATCAGATAGAAGGTAACATTGAACTCTCCTCAACCTGAGATTTCGGCCCTTCACCCTGATTGAGACCCTAAGATTTGGGTCAAACTCAGAGAGTTCTCAGGTATGGCAATTATAATACTGAACACATTATAAATTACAGGGACTTCCCATATGACAGAGCAGGCAACCTCCTAAAACATTCCATTTTGTTAGGGTATCTCTGCTCTCTAGGCTACATTCACATTTTTTTTTATAAGCACAGCCAGCACAATCCCAGTCATGATTTAATGTGACTGGTTTATTTATTAGCTTATATACTATTACACTGGCTACTATTAAACCTCTTGTATGCCAGAGTAGTCTCTAATGTAAAATGGTTAGGAGCCTTTTTGTGCTGCCGTGTAATAGGATAAGTACATTCTCTATGTCAGTGGATGGGGCTAGGTGATATGAGGAGTAGGATGTCACCAAGGGTCGGGCTAAGACAGCCTAGGATGCCTTGCCAAAGGCTCCTGAGTTCTAAATTCAGTCCTGATAAATACATAGCTCCAGACTCCACTGGCTTTTTAAATAACAGCATTTATTAAGCTCCCACAAGTCTGGGTTAACATGCATGGTTATAATGTTTCCATGGCTGTCTTTGTTTGTAGCAAAAATAGAATACTTTTTTAACTCCTTGTTTGCTGGAGAGAGGTCTCCAACGTATTGCCTTGCAATGCTTTGGATACCTGTCTAACATTCAAGGAGTTAAGTAAATATTCATTTCTCATATGTTCTGAAATAAAAAAAAGACAAACAAAACCATAACGCTAATGTACTAAGATGAACTGGAGCAATACTGGAACAAGTCAACTGCACCATAGGGGTCAGATAAATATTCCCATAAGTCCCCTTAATTTAGATAGAGATCTTAAAAGGATAGTAAAGTCTGTTTTTTATGAAAATCTAATATTGAAGCAATTACAATAATAAACTAACCGATATAACCGATAAGGTTCCAACCTTTATGGTCTGAGAGATATATGAAGACGTAACCTGTAAAGCCGGTTGCAGGATATCATGGTCCCAGGACCGGAAGGAGGCTCTTCAGCAGAGCAGAAATAGCTCTAACTAAAAACAAATACTTAATTGGAACAGTCTACAAAGTGTGCCTGGTTTGCAATTTACACTTTGTAGACCATTCCAATGAAGTATTGGTTTCTAGAGCCTCTGCTGGAGAGCCTACGTCTGGTCCTGGGACCAGGATATCCTGCAACCAGCTTTACAGGTCACATCAGGGAAAGGGGAGGGAGGGGGGAATTTTATCTTCGTATATCTCTCAAACCATAAAGGGTAGAGAGATAAAACTTATATTGGTTAGTTTATTATTGTAATAGCTACAATATTAGATTTTCATAAAAACAGACTTTACTATCCCTTTAACATCTTGAATGCTAGACTGGTCTCCAAACCATTGCTTTTACAATGGGTTGGAGACCACTCTAGCACTCAAGAGGTCAAGGTCCCCATTTAAACCAAGGTCATTTTAAATTGCCCCTTATATTGCATCCAGTTTGCCGAAGAATTACTCCAGGTGAATTTATGCACTAAGGTGTGATAAGGATGTGATAAAGTGGAGATGACCCCTCCAGTGATATCACTTCTTCAAGTCCTGTGTTATTATTCTATGGAGCCAATGCACTAAGATCCCCAAAGCTGGCGTAGTCATAGTACAATGGCTCCATACAATAACATAGGAAGTGGAGAAGTGATATCATTGGACAAGTCATCTCCACTTTATCACCTCTTTTTCAAGCTTTATTGCTTCTCTCCCCAGTTCTTCTTAGTGAATCAGCTTCACTGCAACGTGATGATATAAAGATGCATTATTAATAATGAATATAAAGACACTTTATTGATATGGGGATTTAGTTCTTATAATGTTGGCGTTACATGTGTAGGAAACGAAATGGACAGAATAGTTTTACCTTTTCCCATTGGAATCCCGAAGAACGGCTTTCCCCAGCTCTTTAGATCTGAGCTCTATCTCCTGAACTTGTTCCAGCAGGGTTTTGTGATAGGTATGCTTGGCCCTGTAAGAAGGAAGGGCGACACAATAAGAGACTGATCAATAACATTGAAGGAGACCGACATCTAAACTAGGGATTGTCAATTGTTGGGCCTTCAGCTGTTTGGGGATGATGGGAGTTGTAGCATTTGGCAACCCCTGATCTAAACCTACTAATAAATACAGTACATTGTAATAAGTCATAGAGTTTATGAATGTAAAGGAGTATAAAACTGGTGCAGGGAGATTGAGATTGCTCTGGCTATACCCACAATTCAGTATGTGGGTGGGGTCAGCACAGCCGAGGCGCTTCTCAAAATTTGGAGTTCTAAGGAGTTACCTGCTCTGCCTATTGGGAAATCTAGCCCTGGCAGCATAAGGGAGAAATAAAACTTCCAATCTCCCCCACTTCATGCTAGGTTTGTCTCTAACGCAATGCACCTTTTTATTATTTACATTCCTGGGAATGTTGGTTAGTTCTGTATGTGCCCTATAGTGCAGCTGGTTGACTCCATTTTATGACAGGACTATGATAGAAGACGTTGTATTACTGAGGCTACTTGCTTTATTTCCCAGGTAATGCACTCCAGAACCTAGGGCTTGTGCAGAATTACATCACAGTATTACACCATCACCATTAATAGAGTCTCTAACAACTGGTTAAGGAAGTCAGAGCCGTATAAATGATTATCATAAAGTCGACCAACAAAGTATTACATTATTACCATTAACAATATCAACATAATATTACATCATTGACTTCAAGGGGATAAGTGCAGTATTACACCATTACTGTAGGACAATTAGTATAGTATTACACAACTATCAATAGGATGATCAGTACAGTATTACACCACTATCAATAGGATAATGTACTTATAATCCTTTTGATTATCAGTACATTATTACACCATTCACATTTAGGATTCTTCATGAAGTATTCACCACAGTATTTCACCATTACATGCTCTAGTCTGGCAATAACATGAGAGATCACACTTGAGCCCCCTTCAACATAACACAAATACACACATTCACACACATGCACAAATACACATATGCACAAACTTTTACACACACCATGATCTACAGCCCTCCATAAATGTTTTGAACAAGGATAAGACTGTCAGACCAAAACACAGTAGTTGGTCACCCTTGATCTAGAGGGTACAATGATGGTTGTATTTTTTTTCTTTGACTGTCTAAATAAAAACAAATTTAAAAATTATTTGAAAAAAATGAACAAGGCAAAGCAATGTGATTGAAGACATCCCTAGTATACAAAGGATTAAACCTCAGCACGGAATGTATGTAACGCTGTGCTTCTGATGTTGAACACCTAGTTCTTTAGGAGAAAGATCTTTTATCCAATATCTACAGCATTAAATAGAACTTGTCGCAGAACTAAGACATAACATTTACAGCACCGCCACTGAGTATAGCAGTCCTCTTCCAAGGGGGAATACTACTCTATAAAAATGGATAGTTTTACTATGGAGCTATAAATGAAGTATATGTGATTTTTATTTTTTTGTTGCATCTAGCAACATTTTACAAATTCAATGAAACAATGACAAATTCTAATAATACCTTTACAATGTACTGTTCTCAAGGAAAGGCTGGCCTCAGGGGCATGGGGGCAACTTCCTGCTGAACCGGTCATAAGTCAAGGCTGGTGGGCCACTGCCCCGCTCAATCTCCCACTTGCTGCTTAAAATTGAGCTACACTATTGACACCATAAAGTTTACAATTGTAGTGGAGCTACACAAGTGACACTACAACCCAAATGGAGGTACTCTAGTAGCATAACCACTTCTTTTGTAAGCTCTATGGTATCACTAATGTCAATGCACTTAAGTTGTTAGCTCTGTGGTGTCACTAATGTAGCTCCCTTTCAGTTGTAAGTTATGTGGTATCACTTAGGGTAAATGGACCCATATAGTGTTTTTTTTAACATTGTCCATCCTGATCTAATCAGAATGGAGAGACGGGGCATAATACAACCCTATATTTATTTTAGTTTATTTTGATCAAATACAGATAAAATGCTATTTTAAAGGATTAACTCCTCAGTTGACAGTGAGGCTAATTCAAACACACAGGCAACAGAAAAGTTAATTGAAGGTTTAAATCCAGTATGATAGAGGTGAAGTAGGTGATAGAATAATGTATTGTTTCCATGTTAATTAACTCCTTGTTGCTGGTGTAGTGATTTCAAGCCAATCCAGCAAAAGGGTGATTAATAATAGAAAGTACAGGTGACGAGGATGTCTGGAGGTACTAGAGGTTATAGCCTGGCCTGATCCAGCCCAAGAGAACAGGCTTTTGCCTGTGTGCTTCTCTTGTGCCTCCAGGGGTCTCAGTCTGGGAATGTTTGAGAGCTTTTTCCTATGCTCCCAAATGTTCCTAGGACATTAGTTTTTCTATATTTATTAATTTTTTTTTTTTTTTTTATAATCGGAAAAGAAAATTCTGATCTGAGCAACAATGTAATTGCTTGACAGGACTGATATACTTTTTACCGATGTAGGAAAATAGGCCATTGGTAGAAAATATCATCTGGAATGCAACTTAGGCCTATGACATGGCAATGACAGAATATGAAGTAAATTGTTTTGAGATAGGAAAACAATATAGCAAAGAACTCTGGAGATACACAATATATTAGCAGTGGAAAGAGATTTGTTGAAGAAGAAAGACATTGATACATGATTTTATACAATTTCTATGTACTGCATAATGCCACAGTCAGCGTCTTCTGTGGATAAACAGGACATCCACTGGGCATACTGCAGTATACTCAAAGGAGCAGGAAGGTTTCTCTCATTCTCCTCTCCTTGCATCACTGATATGTTGTATGTGAGCACTGAGCAAGCTTGTGCATTTTAACACAAACATCCCTATCATTTCCTGTTTTTATTTTGCTCCCTACCTCTGATAATGGTACCCAGAGTAAAAAGGGGGGACAAAGAAGAACACTTGACATTTGGGAATATGCACAGAACAGTGGAACAGTTCAAGGGCAAAACCAACTGCACCATATGAAATAAATTGGTGTGAGCCAGAATTGCTCCACTTTCATACAGTCCAACATTTCACAAATGAAATTAAATGAAAAGTTGCACTCATAGTCACTGCCTCCATATAACTGCTAAAATACACATTTTCTGCATATACTGATCTGGCCTTTAGACCAGGCACAACAAATAGCAGCAGTGTGGACAGAATGTTTCTCTGCTGTAAATTAATTCTTATTACTTTATATGTCTGAATACCTCTCAATATTTCAAATCGCCAAAGAGGAACACTTTTGCTTTACATGGTATTGCTGGGGATGTGGCTGGTGGGCAGGGCATTACTGAAAAAATGTAAGTTATGTCACCACCTATTGCCACCTCTTTGTGCAACTGAATAAATGATTTAGAGAAGACCAAAGTATTTTATTTAAACAGACTAACACCAAAAAATACAGTTTACTGCTCTTTTAAAATGTATTGTAGTTTTCTGTTGGTATAATATATTTTTATCTGTATAACTGTGCTAAATATGTATTCAAAAAGGTTATCTTACTAAAATGATGTAACATTAGAATGTCTGGGTCTTCCTTGTAGAGAGCCAGTGACAGTGGACAACAGATTCCTAAAGCTGGGGTGGACAAATCATCCTTGACTTGGGCCACAATTAGGTTTAATATTTGGGTTAGGGAACAGAGTGCTCATCTTCTATAAATACACACTTACATATGCACACTATCACACATACACAGTTAGGCCCCTTGTTGGACTATAGTGCCTTTCAGACGGCAACTATTGGCTTGTGGGATGGCAACAAAGTCCAACATACTACACATTTACTGTATTCGGTCAGGAAAGCAGTGAAGTTGCAATAGGCAAGGTTTACTTGGCAGACTAAGCAGAGGACGTACACACAGGGTGAGTGGGAGACTACAATGCTTACAGCAACCTCCAATTAATGGCAGACACATAATGGCACCAGCAAATAATATACTGTTAACCAGCCAAGCTGGACATCAGACATGCCCTTCCTACTTTCTGATTGGCAGAAGAATGCACAAGAAAGGTAAGTGAAGCTAAACGGGTGGCAAAATTATCATAGTTTCTTCAACAGTACTATTGACTGTGTTTAAGAGGCAAAGCACTCACATTGGCATTAATAATTTGAGTGGTGAGCAAAGCAATGCTCTAAACAACCCTCTGGCATTCAAAGTGTTAAAGGGGAACTATCACCCCCTATACAAGTTTTGATAATAATTAAGTCAATATAGAGAATAGCTTGAATAAGAGGATTTTAGTCTTACCTGTTAAATCCTTTTCTCTTAGTCCATACAGGTTACTGGTAACTTTGGGTAGGCGATCAGCCCCTTTAAGTACAATTCTGAGAAGTGACTGCTGGGTGGAGCCTACCTCCTCTCCTTAGCCTGCAGCTAGCCAATCCCCATCCAGTAAGATTTGAAAACTAACTATTGACTAGGTAGTAAGAAGGTAAAGGAAGACTCCTGTGAGCACGAACCCGAAAGGACTCCCACATTCTGCCACAGGAGAGCCAAGCATGGTCCCTTGACAAGGTGGGAGACCAGTAACCTTTATGAACTAAGAGAAAAGGATTTAACAGGTATGACTAAAATCCTCTTTTCTCTGTCGTCCAATACAGGTTACTGGTAACTTTGGGATGTCCAACCATTAAGTTTCCCAGGGAGGGAAGAAAGGCAAGTACCAGGCGCAGGCCCCTCACAGTCACCAGAGCACCAATGAACAAACAGATCATGAATAGCTCAAAAATAAATGCAAGGTGTCAACGGACACCAAACAGGGGTAAAACAGACCCGAGAAACTGATACACACTGAACTACAGCCAACAGGGCTCAAAAGTGAAAGAGTACTGAGAGACAAAGGAGACCCTAGACAGACAAGGCTGCCTCCAGGATCTTCCTCCCAAAACTGGCATCAGCCGATGCCAGGACATCCACAAGATAGTGTTTGGAAAAGGAATGTACAGACGACCAAGTGGCTGCCTTACACAACTGATCAGCTGAGGCCTGATTTTTGTAGGCCCAAGATGCCCCAATAGATCTCGTAGAATGAGCCGTGACCCAAAAGGGGCAGGCTTCTTCTGAAGTTTGTAAGCCCTACGAACAGAGGATTTAATCCAAGAAGCAATGGTTACCTTGGAAGCAGGTTTCCCTGCCCTGGGACCCTCAGGAATGACAAAAAGAGCGTCAGACTGCCGCAAAGACTCAATGCACGACATGCAACAAGTGAAGATCCTTCTCCTTTTCAGAAGTAGGGTTAGGGCAGAAAAGAAGGAACCACAATCTCCTGATTAATGTGGAACTCAGACACCACCTTCGGGAGAAACTCTTGCGAAGTGCGAAGCACCGCCTTGTCCTTGTGAAACACCAAAAAAGGGTGGCCGACAAGACTTGGCATGCAGCTCTGCAACACGGCGAACAGACATGATCGCCAGAAGAAAAGCCATCTTCCACATCAGGAATTGTAGGGGAATAGTGGCCAAAGACTCAAAGGGAGGACGCTGAAGGATGCCCAAAACCACTGATTCCCAGAATGGCACCATGAAGGGCCTGCCTTTCAGCAGATTGTTCAGGTTGAGCCACCACGAGAGGCTCAGCTCCATGTGAATAAGGAGAGATAGGGACCTCTCCAGGAGATCCAGTCGACCCCTGCATGCCAGGATCAGAAACCTCTGTAGTTCCATGGTATGAGCCATGGCAAACGGGACCACTTCTATGGTGGAAATGAACTTCCCCA
Organism: Rhinophrynus dorsalis; assembly: GCA_037306005.1. Lineage (NCBI taxonomy): Eukaryota > Metazoa > Chordata > Amphibia > Anura > Rhinophrynidae > Rhinophrynus > Rhinophrynus dorsalis. Next base: position 541,532,486 of record CM074719.1, on the reverse strand, counting down.
CCAGGGATGATAACTTCTTGGCCAGAACTGAATCCTGATTCAGGACAGCCTGGACCTTCAGAGGAAGACTGACAGACTGCGGTGCAGAGCTGTACCCACAGTCTATCTGGAAGTAAGGCACTGCATCATTTTTAAACCTTTAATTTTTGCTATACCACCAATTTAAAAACAATTTAAACAACTATTCAAGCTATTCTCTATATTTACTTTATTATTAGCCAAACTTGTATGGGGTGATAGTTCACCTTTAACTTGATATAGTACTGGTGGGGTTATGAAATTCTTATCTGAATTCTAGTGACAAAGCATACTCTTTTGTGCAGTGGATAATATTTACAACATGTTTTGCTGTATTGCTCTATATCTACTATAGCTTCCCTTAGAAATAAAAAATGCTGGATTGTTCCTGCCTGAAAGAGAACATGCTTCCACTGGAACTCAGATAGTGCACTGCACAGATTAAGTTAATGAGAGCCAAACTGGTAATGGAGCCACTGTGAATTGAAACCAGTTTCCGAAAAGGAGTCAGAGACCCAAAACAAATATCTGATCTGTCTGGATACACCCGTGTGCTGTATTTTTCCATTTAAATATTTGAAAGAGAAAGTTCTGCCACTAAATATCACCACACTGAATCAGAAGAAAGCAGATGCAAGTCACATGATTACCTAAAATAAGTTTGTTCAAGAAAGAAGAAAGAGTATAACTGACAGAAAATGTAACAAAACACTTAGTTACTAGTAACTTTACTCAGTTACACAGTTTGCAGACACAAATACAACATTTTTTCATTAATGTTTCCCTTGGAAACAGATCTGCACTTATCACTGTCCCAGGCTCTCACTGACAACCTATACTTCCGTCATGTAATGCTATCTATTGCTACACAGCAAAGCCTGGGAATGTTCTGTGGGGTGAATTTGCTGTTTAAAGTTGTACAGTTAGCTAAAGGGTTTGCAAAGCAAATTATAGCACTACTAGTATTGTAGGCCCCTGTGCACGGGCCAAAGTGCCACCAAGCGGACTCTGCTGCTGCCCCGGAGTCAGGAGCAGAGACAGGCGGTGGGCCATTCGGAGGCCCCTCTCCGGATCAGCCATGCCACCACTCTGACTGGAGGCCGGTGCGTTCAGCCAGTCTCTACTGCTCATGACTGCATTGTTCTGGCAGTCTCTACTGTGCATGACTGCATCGTTCTGGCAGTCTCTACTGCGCATGACTGCATCGTTCTGGCAGTCTCTACTGCGCATGACTGCATCGTTCCGGCAGTCCCTACTGTGCATGACTGCATCGTTCTGGCAGTCTCTACTGCGCATGACTGCATCGTTCTGGCAGTCTCTACTGCGCATGACTGCATCGTTCCGGCAGTCCCTACTGTGCATGACTGCATCATTCTGGCAGTCTCTACTGCGCATGACTGCATCGTTCCGGCAGTCCCTACTGCACAAGACTGCATCGTTCCGGCAGTCCCTACTGCGCATGACTGCATCGTTCTGGCAGTCTCTACTGCGCATGACTGCATCGTTCCGGCAGTCCCTACTGCTCATGACTGCATCGTTCCGGCAGTCTCTACTGCGCATGACTGCATCGTTCCGGCAGTCCCTACTGCGCATGACTGCATCGTTCCGGCAGTCTCTACTGCTCATGACTGCATTGTTCCGGCAGTCCCTACTGCGCATGACTGCATCGTTCTGGCAGTCTCTACTGCGCATGACTGCATCGTTCCGGCAGTCCCTACTGCACAAGACTGCATCGTTCCGGCAGTCCCTACTGCGCATGACTGCATCGTTCCGGCAGTCCCTACTGCACAAGACTGCATCGTTCCGGCAGTCCCTACTGCACAAGACTGCATCGTTCCGGCAGTCTCTACTGCGCATGACTGCATCGTTCCGGCAGTCCCTACTGCACATGACTGCATCGTTCCGGCAGTCCCTACTGCGCATGACTGCATCGTTCCGGCAGTCCCTACTGTGCATGACTGCATCGTTCCGGCAGTCCCTACTGCGCATGACTGCATCGTTCCGGCAGTCCCTACTGAGCATGACTGCATCGTTCTGGCAGTCTCTACTGTGCATGACTGCATTGTTCCGGCAGTCTCTACTGCTCATGACTGCATCGTTCCGGCAGTCCCTACTGCGCATGACTGCATCGTTCTGGCAGTCTCTACTGCGCATGACTGCATCGTTCCGGCAGTCCCTACTGCACAAGACTGCATCGTTCCGGCAGTCCCTACTGCGCATGACTGCATCGTTCCGGCAGTCCCTACTGCGCATGACTGCATCGTTCTGGCAGTCCCTACTGCGCATGACTGCATTGTTCTGGCAGTCCCTACTGCACAAGACTGCATCGTTCCGGCAGTCCCTACTGCGCATGACTGCATCGTTCCGGCAGTCCCTACTGCGCATGACTGCATCGTTCCGGCAGTCCCTACTGCGCATGACTGCATCGTTCCGGCAGTCCCTACTGCGCATGACTGCATCGTTCCGGCAGTCCCTACTGCGCATGACTGCATCGTTCCGGCAGTCCCTACTGCTCATGACTGCATCGTTCCGGCAGTCCCTACTGCGCATGACTGCATCGTTCCGGCAGTCCCTACTGCTCATGACTGCATCGTTCCGGCAGTCCCTACTGCGCATGACTGCATCGTTCTGGCAGTCCCTACTGCGCATGACTGCATCGTTCCGGCAGTCCCTACTGCGCATGACTGCATCGTTCCGGCAGTCCCTACTGTGCATGACTGCATCGTTCCGGCAGTCCCTACTGTGCATGACTGCATCGTTCCGGCAGTCCCTACTGTGCATGACTGCATCGTTCCGGCAGTCCCTACTGCACAAGACTGCATCGTTCCGGCAGTCCCTACTGCGCATGACTGCATCGTTCCGGCAGTCCCTACTGCGCATGACTGCATCGTTCCGGCAGTCCCTACTGCTCATGACTGCATCGTTCCGGCAGTCCCTACTGTGCATGACTGCATCGTTCTGGCAGTCCCTACTGTGCATGACTGCATCGTTCCGGCAGTCCCTACTGCGCATGACTGCATCGTTCCGGCAGTCCCTACTGCGCATGACTGCATCGTTCCGGCAGTCCCTACTGTGCATGACTGCATCGTTCCGGCAGTCCCTACTGCGCCTGACTGCATCGTTCCGGCAGTCCCTACTGTGCATGACTGCATCGTTCCGGCAGTCCCTACTGCGCATGACTGCATCGTTCCGGCAGTCCCTACTGCGCATGACTGCATCGTTCCGGCAGTCCCTACTGCTCATGACTGCATCGTTCCGGCAGTCCCTACTGCGCATGACTGCATCGTTCTGGCAGTCCCTACTGCACAAGACTGAATCGTTCCGGCAGTCTCTACTGCACAAGACTGCATCGTTCCGGCAGTCTCTACTGCGCATGACTGCATCGTTCCGGCAGTCCCTACTGCACATGACTGCATCGTTCCGGCAGTCCCTACTGCGCATGACTGCATCGTTCTGGCAGTCCCTACTGTGCATGACTGCATCGTTCTGGCAGTCCCTACTGCGCATGACTGCATCGTTCTGGCAGTCTCTACTGCGCATGACTGCATCGTTCCGGCAGTCCCTACTGTGCATGACTGCATCGTTCCGGCAGTCCCTACTGTGCATGACTGCATCGTTCTGGCAGTCCCTACTGTGCATGACTGCATCGTTCCGGCAGTCCCTACTGCGCATGACTGCATCGTTCCGGCAGTCTCTACTGCGCATGACTGCATCGTTCCGGCAGTCCCTACTGCGCATGACTGCATCGTTCCGGCAGTCCCTACTGCGCATGACTGCATCGTTCCGGCAGTCTCTACTGCGCATGACTGCATCGTTCCGGCAGTCCCTACTGCGCATGACTGCATCGTTCCGGCAGTCCCTACTGCGCATGACTGCATCGTTCCGGCAGTCTCTACTGCGCATGACTGCATCGTTCCGGCAGTCCCTACTGCGCATGACTGCATCGTTCCGGCAGTCTCTACTGCGCATGACTGCATCGTTCCGGCAGTCCCTACTGCGCATGACTGCATCGTTCCGGCAGTCCCTACTGCGCATGACTGCATCGTTCCGGCAGTCTCTACTGCGCATGACTGCATCGTTCCGGCAGTCCCTACTGCGCATGACTGCATCGTTCCGGCAGTCCCTACTGCGCATGACTGCATCGTTCCGGCAGTCCCTACTGCGCATGACTGCATCGTTCCGGCAGTCCCTACTGCGCATGACTGCATCGTTCTGGCAGTCCCTACTGTGCATGACTGCATCGTTCCGGCAGTCCCTACTGTGCATGACTGCATCGTTCCGGCAGTCCCTACTGTGCATGACTGCATCGTTCTGGCAGTCTCTACTGCGCATGACTGCACCGTTCCGGCAGTCCCTACTGCGCATGACTGCATCGTTCCGGCAGTCCCTACTGTGCATGACTGCATCGTTCCGGCAGTCCCTACTGCGCATGACTGCATCGTTCCGGCAGTCCCTACTGCGCATGACTGCATCGTTCCGGCAGTCTCTACTGCTCATGACTGCATCGTTCCGGCAGTCCCTACTGTGCATGACTGCATCGTTCTGGCAGTCTCTACTGCGCATGACTGCATCGTTCCGGCAGTCCCTACTGCACAAGACTGCATCGTTCCGGCAGTCCCTACTGCGCATGACTGCATCGTTCCGGCAGTCCCTACTGCGCATGACTGCATCGTTCTGGCAGTCTCTACTGCGCATGACTGCATCGTTCCGGCAGTCCCTACTGCGCATGACTGCATCGTTCCGGCAGTCCCTACTGCGCATGACTGCATCGTTCTGGCAGTCCCTACTGCGCATGACTGCATCGTTCCGGCAGTCCCTACTGTGCATGACTGCATCGTTCCGGCAGTCCCTACTGCGCATGACTGCATCGTTCCGGCAGTCTCTACTGCGCATGACTGCATCGTTCCGGCAGTCCCTACTGTGCATGACTGCATCGTTCTGGCAGTCCCTACTGTGCATGACTGCATCGTTCTGGCAGTCCCTACTGTGCATGACTGCATCGTTCTGGCAGTCCCTACTGTGCATGACTGCATCGTTCCGGCAGTCCCTACTGCGCATGACTGCATCGTTCCGGCAGTCCCTACTGCGCATGACTGCATCGTTCTGGCAGTCCCTACTGCGCATGACTGCATCGTCCCGGCAGTCCCTACTGCGCATGACTGCATCGTTCCGGCAGTCCCTACTGTGCATGACTGCATCGTTCTGGCCAGTCTCTTCTGCACATTACTGTATTGTTCTGGCAGTCTCTAGTGCGCATGTGCTTGTTACGCACACAGGGAGCAACGAATCCTAGCAAATTATATTATAGGTTAAAAGTATTATTCTATATAAGCAAAAAAAAAAACATATTTAAATACAGATGAATATATGATGTGTCCTTTTTCTGCACATTTCTATTAAATGTAATATATTATACTTAAGATGTTGTTTAGGGCCAGAGGGGTGCTAAAAGCATTGGTCAAAAATACTTTGCACGTTGCTCTGGTGCCCAAGGGGTTAAGAAATTACTTTGAAATAAAGCATCATATATAAATACCAACTCAGACATAAACCCCTTCTTTTTTATTCCCCTGTCTTCATTCATCTCAAACTCAAGCTATAATGCTCTCATTCCCTCTCAATGCACTTTAAGTGAGTGACTCATTTTAACCCCTTGAGTGCCAGAGAGCTGCGTAAAACACATTGCAGATCAATGTGTCATGTACCTCTCAGGCACTCAAGGAGGTTAAAGAAATTTTGCATTGAACTATTTGTTGATTAAATTCATATTATATTAAGACATGTCTAAAAATGTAAAAAAAAATAGCTTGAATTCACATTTTAACTAAAATGTAGTACTTTACATAATTTTTAAACATTTGTCCCTTCCTTTCTTAATATCTTCCTGTCTAATACTAAACCACAATAGATACAGAAATACCCTCTACCCAACCCAAATCATGTTCTTGCTTCTAGAGTCCAGCACATGAATTCTTGTATTGCAATGAAATCCTATACCTTTCAGTAATCACTTTGTGAGGACTGAAGAATATAGGACAATACAACTATCTCGTTTCTTATACGAGATAATCTAATCTAATGTAATCCACACAGAACTTTTTTCTAGACAGGAGCATTGCAAAATGCATTTAGATAACAGATCCTGGGAATTACAGACCTGTGAGTTTGACCTCAGTAATTGTTAAATTGCTTGAAGGGATAATAATATATCACATCCTTTTATTTATTTTATTAGAGGTTGTAGGTGGTCTCTCTACGCAGGCTGATTTTTTAGTATAGATGTACTTTGTGGATTTATTAATAAATATGTTTATATTTTTGGAGGAAATTGAGTGTTCATTTAAATCTTTACTGTTCCTTTGAAGGAATAGATCTAGCTAAATAAATCCATTGAGCTTCTATGAAGAAGTTAGTAGGAACCTAAATGATGGCAAAGTAGTAGATGTGGTATATCTAGATTTTGCAAAAGCATCTGATACAGTGCCACACACTAGGTTAGCCTATACAATAAGGACATTAGATCTAGGGGATAGCCTTCGAAATTGGATAGACATTTACTTAAAGGATAGGGAAGTGTATTACTCTACACCGAACATATTTAAATACAGTTAAAGCAGAGAGTGGAGTAAATTACCCATAAATAGGTACAGAAAGCAGCATTTCAATATTTGCAGTTCACAGAAAATTATGCAGGGTAATAAATTCATAGCAGGATGTTTGTTCTCTATAGAAGGATTTACATAAAATGGCAGATTGGGCAAACAAATGAAATATGAGATTTAATGTTGGCAAAGGTAAAGTTATGCATGTTGGAAGTACAAATAAGTAGAAAAAAGATACTGCTGCTAATATGTTGCCTACCAAGCGTAATGCATCCCTTTTATAAAAATCGGATGAGAATTGGATAAAACATATAATATTTATTAAATCGTTGGACACATAGGATAAAAAACAGCAAAACAGGACTTACATACACCCATAACAGTCCATTCCTAATGCGTTTCAGAGACACGTGGCCTCCTTCATCAGAGGATAGGACCGCCCTCCTCAAAAAACTTTATATAGACAAATATCTCATGACATCGCAACATCTCTGAAACAGCCGCTGGGCCGTCCCATACACCACCGGGGGAGCCCCCCGCCAAAAATAAAACTTTTTATAAAAGGGATGCACTACGCTTGGTAGGCAACATATTAGCAGCAGTATCTTTTTTCTACCAGTTTGGATGGTGGCGCTGTGGGGGACGCCCTGCTGCTAGGCCTCAGCGTATTCTTACTTATATACGTGGAGTCCGGAAGTGTATTGTTTGTATGTGGACACCCAGGGCCGGATTTACATCTCAGGAGCCTGTAGGCACAGAAAGCTGAACCGCCCCCCATTGGCCATCTCCACTGGACATCTCCACAATGCTCCTAATCTCCACATTGCCCCTCATCAGCTCCATATTGCCCCCTCATCTCCACATTGCCCCCATCAGTTCCATATTGCCCTCACATTGCCCCCATCAGCTCCAACTTGCCCCCCATCAGCTCCATATTGCACACTGCCCCCCCCCCAGTGTCCGTTTCCTACCTCCTCCCTCATGGTACAGCGGCAGGAAAGGTCTGTCCCTCCTCCTTCTGCACAGACCTGTAGCTGCTGGAGCTCCAGCTCTCTGTATTACTAAAGACGAGATGAAGGAGCTCAGCAGCTGCAGGTCTGTGCCGAAGAAGGCACAGGGGATGCGGATGAAAAAAAAAAAAAAACCACAATATGATCCCAATGACAGGAGCCCCTCTGTGGGGTGCGCCTGTAGGCAGATGCCTACTCTGCCTAATTATAAATCCGGCCCTGTGGACACCAGAGCCTGAACCGATTGTTTCTGTCACAGTTTGGAAGTACAAATAAGCATGTTACTTATGAACTTAAATTGACAGTAATACTTAATATGTAACAATATATATATCTATTGTAGAGTCCTGTTTAAAACAAGGGACTCCTGCTGCTGACAGGTGTTTTGTTCAAAAGTTATTGTAGGTCAAACATTATTTTTTTAGGTACAATATCATAGTGGCCCCAAATTTTACAGTGATGCTGTTACTACACCATCCTAAGGACAACTCCGGTCAGTTGACCATAAACCGCCAAAGGATGGTTTAGCAACAGCGCCACTGTAAATTTTCAGGCCACTGAGATATTGTACCTAAAGAAAGTTTGAGCTGCACTAACGTTTGAATAAAACATCTCTCGACAGTGGGAGTTCCGTCATTTCACTCAGGAGCCCAACCCCTAAACTATACATGTTTTATATATATATAGATTATATATACATATAATCCCTTTAATGGGAGCATCCTAGGAGATTTGTTTCTGGAGAACGAACTTGGAGTACTTGTAAATTGAAAATCTGGCCTCACCTGCAATATGCAGTGCAGTTTTGAGCACCTGTTCTTAAAAATAAAGAAATTCTAGAATTCAGAGAGTACAGAGAAAAATAACAAAATTAATTAAGGAAATGTAAGAACTGAAGTATGAAGAATGTCTAGGCACACTTGGTTTGTTTTTTCTAGAGAAAAGACACCTAAGAGGCGATCTTATTACCTTGTAGAAATGTCTGTAAGGTCAATATAAGTATCTCTCAAATGAACTTTTCTTTCTAAACCCTGACTTTAAAGGGATAGTAATGTTTCAAAATAAAAGCAGCTCCAATTAATCTACATAGTATTTGGGCCATGTAGAGTATTATTTCAATACTGTCAGAGTTGTAGTTCAAGAGTAATTGACTGATAAAGTATCCCCCTCCTGCCCCTTTTACTGATATAACACTGCTCACCTCAGAACAGAAAGGTAGTGTCCAGATGGATCGCAGAGAGGGACAATCTTCAATAAGCATAAGGGAAAACCTGAAAAACCTGTCAAGCGGGGTAGGGTTTTCATTGTTCTCACAGTAAGAAGACTGTACCTTGCTGTGAACTGTCTGGTCTTAAGACCAGATTCCACATCTGAGGGGAGGTGGCTTACATTAGGTAAAAGGGGCGGGAGGGGGATACTTTATCATTCAATTACTCTTGAACTACAACTCTGACAGTATTGAATTAACACTCACCATGGCCCAAATACTATGAAGATTAAATGGAGCTGCTCTTATTACTATCCCTTTAAGATCATTGCAAAAGAGACTTCAACTTCAGCAGAAGAAGGTAGTCTTTATAGTAATGTCAGTTAGATTATGAAATTCATTACCTAGGGATGTGGTGATAGCAAATACAATAGATACATTTCAGAGAAGATTAGATACATTTCTAGCAGATAGGGGACATACAAGGTGACTATGTGTTAGAAGGTTAAACAGGAGGTTGTATTAAATAGAGTAACACTTGTCTTGGAGTTGGAAAGGATTATAATATAAGCTCTCATTTTCTGGGATATACTGTGGCAAATTGATTTGTGTCTTTTTTCAACCTAATTTACTATGTAACTATGTAAGAACAACCAGTCTATTTAATGTATAGAAGGCAGATTCAATTAAATTAAGATAACATTTGAGCATAGATTTTTCAAAATTTGCTCATCACTACTTCACATTATTTAGCCTCTAATACCTAGAGGGAGTTCAATTTACAGAAAATGGCTAGTGCAACATATGGGCATATTTGAATCCAACGTAAAACAAACTAAACGTATCTTACATTCACAGATCATTTTTAGGACGTGTTTGCATAATGCTTAGTGTACAATTTAGTAGTATGCTTGTCCCTAGCCATCTCCCAGCAGCCCACACCCTCTTCCATAATGCTTTGTATAACAAACACTGGCCCGGATTCTGCTCCAGGTGATAGTTTTATGACTAGTTTTACCTTCAGATTTTCTTATAAACCTCAAAGGAAAAATGTGAGATAAAATCTGTGGTAATACGTATCAAATCCACCCTCTTGTAAAATCAAAACATTTTAACTGTATACATCAAAAAGTACAATATGAGCAACGGCTAAATGTTTTATGTTAACTAAGACAATGTTTTAGGCACCTTACACGTGGGTGACACCAATGCAGTGATGCGTTGTTTATGTCACCCATGGTGAAAAGTAACATGCAGTATTATGGTGCCTTTCACACGGGCTACTATATCATTGTGTGAATGCAGCATTACTGTGGCACCTCAGGAACCTACAGTGAATGGCCAACCCATGTGGGCACCATCAAATGTTACTGGCTGGCTATCCTATGAACCAGCTGACAGACACACCTTTCCTCCATCAGGACCATCAGTGGAACACAAGAGAGAAGTGAGTGAAATAAATGGACAACAGAACTGTTGCAAGGGAGTTGTTGGTTTGTTTGGTTAAATAATCAAAAATATGTCCCTTGGCCTAAATAACTCAAAATCTCTTTAGGCTTTAACAAGGATGGGTGACGAATGAGGAGGGTATAGGTAAAGAGTGTGCATGGTTCTTCAAAGGTAAGAGATGTGGGGAAGGAACTGGGCGTTACAACATTTTAGCTGAAATACAGAGTACACAAGTATGATTATAATATGTGTGACATGTAACATCTTCCTTACTTCTTCTATTGGTATTTCATAAATAAATGAGGAAAGAGCAACTCCAAACCTGAAGAAGACACTTTCATACAATGACACAATGATGTAAGAACTCATTATCTATTCAAGCAACCTTAAATTACTGAAACACATGACTGGTGAGAAAATTAAGATCATTGAAACAAAATATGTGCAGACAATGAATACCAGTATTGCGATGAAATCCTATATCCTTTTCTAAACACTGGTCATCTTTTGTGTGTAAATAGTGTCTGATGGAGGAAGACAGGACAATATCAGTATCTTATTTTTTTAACACAATGGAATGATCACTGAAAAGATATCTGATTATATACCAACACATAAATGGAAAAAGGTATTTATACTTTTATATTCTATACTTCTATCAACATCTTCTATTCTATATTCCAAAAATCTAGAAAGCTGCACTCCTGTTCTATACAGCCATAGATTGATTACTTTTGTTTCTTCACTTTGTAATGAATACTGATATATTTAGATTTATATCCATCCAATCATCCATCTGTGATCCAAAAATGCTATCATATTGATAATTTTATAGACATTACTGCATTATAGGTGTTAGGTTTAGAGATGTGTGCGTGAGTGTATTTCTGTTTGTTATAAGGTCTATCCTGTGTGCCTGTTAGCCACATACACACATGATCCTGTTTCTAATACAAACTAACTTTTTTACTTTCTGAGTTTTAAAATTACACAGCTCTGATCTGTCAGGCCATTAAAGGGATAGTAATGTGTCATAATAAAAGCAGCTCCAATTAATCATCATAGTATTTGGGCTGTGGAGAGCGTTAGTTCAATACTGTCACAGATGTAGTTCAAGAGTAATTGAATGGTAAAGTATCCCCCTCCCGCCCCTTTTACTGATATAACACCGCTCAGCTTAGAGCAGCAGGGAGGTGTCCATGTAGATTGCAGAGAGGGACAATCTTCGATTAAGATAAGGGAAAAAGCTGAAAACCCTGTCAAGGGGGGCAGGGCTTTCATTGTTCTCACAGTAGAATATTGACCCTTGATGTGAGCTGTCTGGTCTATGGACTGGATTCCACATCTGTGGAGTCGGGGTTTACACTAGGTAAAAGGGGCGGGAGAGGGAAATTTTATCGTTCAATTACTCTTGGACTAGAACTCTGACAGTATTGAAATAACTCTCTATGGCTCAATTGCTACGAAGATTAATTGGAGCTGCTGTTTTTGTGAAACATTACTATCACTTTAAGCTTGGTAACATATATTTTACATATTCAGTATAACAAGTGGTTTTGATATATTTTTTCTGTGACGTGGTTTTGTCTGAACAACTGCAAGAATCATTTTATATGTCCACCCGTGTAGCTCTGCAAGCCCACCACTGACACGCTTTCTATTACCCCCCCTGTGCCTATCAGCTTATTTATATTGTTAGACTTATATGTAGTTAGATGAGCTCGCCATTTTGCTGGTCCAGGGACACTGTTAGCCCCATAAGCTGGTGAGATAGATCAGTGGTAAATTCCCCGACTACAGACCCTGTTCAAACCTCAAGGTTGTAGGTTCGAATTCCAGCAGGGTCAACTCAACCCTTCATCATTCCGAGGTCGATAAATGAGTACCACTGATTGGGTAATAATAAGATCTATTATTCATCTGCCGATATGGTTAATGCTGAAAGTGCTTTGAGTCCCATTGGGAGAAAGGTGCTATATAAATACTAGTTATTATTCTATCTGTTTTTTCCTTATCTTGATTTGGAATTGTATCCCTTTTATCTGTGTGGTGGACCCCAGATGTGCTGGAGGTACTGCTTTGGGATATGGGGTGTGCATACTCATTGTGATAGAAGTAGGTAAGGTGGTTCTTGTGTTTTATTCTATATATTTCTTTTTTGCTTTTCCTTTATATGATAATGAGTTAAATAATAAAAATATTTATATGTTTTGTTTATTTTTCTTTCTCTATATATTTCTGTGTATATTTAGTGTTCTCAAGGTGTTGCATACCACTCTGATCCTTCAAGGGTTAGATTAATTTATAATTTATGTTATACCACTTCTGCTGGAAGGCTATTCCATATATCTATAACCAATTCTGTAAGGTAAACTTAAACTTTATTAAATCCCTTAAAATATTTGAAGGTTTCAGTCATAACACCCCTCTGTTCTCTGTCCTCCAAGCTATACATAGTCACATATTTAAAGGGTAACTATCATAGATGCCTAAGTCTGTTCTTAAATAAGTAGATTTAGTATCTAGCTAGGTGCTGTACTCTGCACTCCTAAAACAGCTCCTATCATCAGCCATTTTGGTGGTAACAAAACTATAGTTTGCAGGAGACTTGGCTAGACAAGTGGAGATGAGACTTGAACCAGAGACTTCAATTTCAGCAAAACTGTTAGCATAAAAATAACTATTGCAACTTGACTATGGTGGTTGTTTTCCGAGCCTAAACAGAAAAAGTTCCTCAGATCCTTCCACAGCTTATCCATTAGATAGAGTTGGGTTAGAGTGACCAGACATCTCCTTTAACCGGGGACACATATGAAAAATACATACTGCAGGGCTGCCTTGATTTCAGTGCATTCCTGAAGCATGCCTATTCCCTATGTGTCCCCAGTTAAAAGGAAGATCTGGTCAGCTTAAGCTGAGTGTCAGTACCATGAATATCTAGCTCAGGAATGTAAGGCCCAGGGACAATTTGCAACCCTTGAGGATGTCCAAGCTGACCACTTGTGACTTGCTGAAAAATATAATATTCTTACTTATCTTTAGCAATCAGTCAGACATTTAAAACGAATTGTGTATCTTCCATAGCAAGATGTAAGGTCGTTTATTAGCTTAGCTATGGATTACATGTAATAGTTGTTAGACTTGTGTACAGCCAGAAAATTTGTTTAGTCTGAATCATTCTTGCACAAAAATGATTAATGCTTGAAGAAACTTTGCATGACTTGATGTCAGAATTCTGTGAAAATTATTTGTTGCCTTATACAATTTTTCAGCACTGTTTTCAATGGGGAAGCCCCATGCTGTCTTCTCTGGAATGACATTTGAACAAGATTTATTCAAAATAATTACATAAAACTTGGCCATCCATTCCATCCGGGTTTCCTTCAGGGTATATGAGCAAATAATATATATATATATATATATATATATATATATATATATATATACATAATAAAGGCCTGCATTTGTAGTTGATTTATTGTATTATTTGTTCATGTTCAGTGAGTATACCATTGAGCAAAGCCCCCCCAAAAATAACATCCCTTCGGCTTTGACCATCCTGTGAGTCCTGTGCCTGTTGAATACCTTGTTAGCGTCTACTCACACCTCAGGCCTTCCGACTGGTCAAGGGCATCGCCGTTGGTTCTCCGACGACCACCTTGGAACCTCTGAGGGTGTGAATAGGCCTTGCTTGATTCCCTTCCTCCTGCCTGTCCTACTTGTCAAGGGCGTGGTAGTAACACACTATATGTTGTTTTCCTGCTTGGTATGTTCCATTCAGTATGTTGGACGTAAGGGAACATCTCAACCAGATTTATAATATGAGCAGGATTCTGCCATAGCGAAGCATATTTGTGAGGCTCATGGGAGGTCGACCAGCAATGGTGTAGCTTTCAAGAGATTGAAAGGGAGAGATTGCCATGGACGAGAGGGTATTTCTTAGTGTTAAATTAACAGAAGAGAGGAATATTGCATTTTCACAAGAAAAAAAGAGGGTGCCCATTGGGCTTAACTATGAGTAGGATATTAGTCATATTTGTTAGATTGATGTCTGTTCCTTTTTTTTCTGTTTCCCTTTCATTGTTTTTCGTTATTACATCTGTCTGTCTGTTTGTCTACCTAGCTATCTATCCATCTATATATTTTTTTTTTGGGGGGGGTAATGTTAGATTTTCAAACAATATCATATTATTTATGGTTGGTTTGTCAACTAAAATATCAGCTAGTATATTTCAGATCCCTATTGTACAGCGCTGCGGAATAAGTTAGAGCATAATAATTCTTCACCATTATTTATTAATTTTTGATTTTTTAGTACATGGGCCATGTTTCATATCTAGCAGCTATTTTCATTATGGACAGCTTTTTCATAGAATACAGTTGTACTTCATCATTCAATGAAGATCATAGAGTATCATTCAGCGGTTAACCAACTGAATATATGCTTTTTTGATATGAGTTGGTTAATTGCTCCCATCATGTAAGCAGGTTACTCCAATTGTCCTAATTTTATATTTATTCTCTGTGTTTTCATTGTTCCCCTTATATCTATTAAATGCGTAAGAACTTTATTGGAGGTCCTGCTTTTGTTGTTTTTTGTCCCACCTCTGTAGCTGTTATTACCCAACTTTTTATACGTATAATAAAGATTTATTTTTCTATCAAGCCACCTTGTTTGGTTGAACTTAGATCCATTGTTCTGCTGCAAACCTTCATTGCATAGTAGCTTTTGGGATCAGCAGTAGAAGACAGTGAAAGTTAGTCGAGGTAAGATTTAATTATGTTGGAGGCGCTACTCTTGCTTTGGGGTGCTTTGGTTGTATCCAACAAAGAATCAAGGACTTGAGCCCCAAAAATCTGATGCTCCATTTGATCTATGATTCCTGCCACTGCTACGGTACATGGGTGTGAGGACTGGGAAGAAAGACAGCTGGGTGGTGCTGCTGCCACTTCTGCATGGAGTTTCCAGTCCCAGCACTTCTTCTTCCTTGAGCATGCCTCTCTTCCCCTGAATGGCGCACACTCTGTGGACAAGCTTTTCAGTTCAAGTTACAAGGTTTCTTATTTATGTGAGCTTTCTTTCCCTTTATCCTTGTGTCACAGATCATGCCCAGCAGATACTCTGGGGTATCCATGGTGGAGTGCATGTGGCATTTCAACTCCTCTATCAGCCTCCAGATCAGTGTTGCAACCTCTGAACTTGTTTCCAAGTAAAGCATCACTATTTTCCATGAAGCCCTTCATTTCCTGGATCAGGAGGTTGAATAAGGTGATGACCTGGCCCAGGCTGGTAATGGCTTGGCTAACATTTCCAGTGAAATCTCTGAATGACTTGAGGACCATCAACACCTGCTCCATTAATGCCCATTTCTCTCTGTGCCCAGTGGCAGGACACTCAAATGTTCTGCACAGAGGACATGGAGTGAAATGCTCCCTGCTGGAGTAGATCCACCCTCCCTTGTTGCTCCCTAGCTGCTGGTTTACTTGACACTCTGGTGGAAGTGCCAGGCAATCTTACAACAGCAATCAATGAGTTTTGACAGCCTGCAATGCCTTTTAACTGGAATAGCTGCCTTTACAACCAGATGCAGTATATGTGCTCCACAGTGCAAACCCACAAAGTCCTCATCTTTGAATGCTTTCACCACTTTTGCTGCTCCATTGGTCACCAGTAATCACATCTCCACCTGTGTGCCCACCTGCCATCCAACCCACTGTGCCAGCATCTTCCCAAATGAGGCCACAACATGAGCTGGTGCATATTGCTCATCCATAACCTCAGCAAGGTGAAAGACGAATACCCCAACTGCCCTCCTGACCCAGTTCTATGTCACCCGATGTGCCTGCAGCAGCAGAGCCATCCTCTAAGACTTTTAGTTGTCACCAGCATGCCATCAGCAAAAGAAAGGCTGTGCACTAGGGGCACTGCATATATCTGAGGTGAGGTGGAAGATCTGTCCAGCAGCCTTAGACAGCTTGTCCTTCAACAGTAATACCCAAGCATGGTAAAGTGAGGTCATTACTTTTCTGCTGAAGTCGGTACGTGAAGGGAGGCAGTAGTGGAGAATGAGAGTCTATAACATCTTTCTGAAGTGCTCCCCTTCAATCATTGAAAAGGAAGCACCTCACCCAGCGATCAGCTTCAAAGCAGCTGTGTCACCTTATTTGATGGCTTGAACTTGCCACTTGAATAGAACTCCCCAAATTGTGGACTGATGCTGAGGTCCCGGAATGACCTGTCACTGGGAAATGGTCTGAGTCTTAGAGGATACCAAAACTTCTCCATTCACTGTGCCCTGGTTGCTGCCACTGGTGGTGGCTGTGTGGTGTTGTTGTTGGTGCCAATGCTACCAGTTTGCACCTGAAGCAAAGCTGCACTGTGAAGTACACACAGATGTTGTTTCATACGAGAACTGGTGAGGGGACCCAACAGTTTTCCCCAGTTCACTTTCTTATGACACAACGTGCATCTTGCAGTGCACCTAGCTCACACACTCTTAAAATTACCCCACTCTTTACTTCAGTGCTCTAAGCCAGCCACAACCCGGTGTGAAATTTATGGTCTACTACTTTTCTGAATGACAGTGAAAGTGGTGGTCCTAGTGGTTGTGGTTGCACATTTAGGAGAAACAGTGGCAGGGTTGTTGGATTGTGTGCCTCCTATATCTCCATCTCCTGTGACTCATAATACAGTTCCTCACCATCAACAGAGATGTGAACCACTTGGGCAGAGGTGCGAGTAAGAATAATTTGTCCTGCCAGATTAGACAACAGCAAACTTCCCTCCTCTTCCTCACTTTCTTCTGGACCAAAAAGCTGCTACTACCAACATGCCCATTGTTGTTCTGGGGAGCTTCAAACATTAAAGGGATAGTAATGTTTCATAATAAAAGCAGCTCTTATTAATCATCATAGTATTTGGACTTTGGAGAGTGTTATTTCAATTCCGACAGAGTTGTAGTTCAAGAGTAATTCAGTGACAAAGTCTCCCCCTCCCGCCCCTTTTACTGATGTAACACTACTCAGCCAGATCAGAAGGGAGGTGCCCAGGTAGATTGCAGAAAGGGACAATCTTCAATTAAGATAAGGGAAAAACCTGAAAAACTTGTCAAGGGGGGCAGGGCTTTCATTGTTTTCATATGAAGAAAATTGTCCCCTTCTGTTATCTGTCTGGTCTTACAACCAGATTCCACATCTGAGAAAAGATGGCTTACACTAGGTAAAAGGGGCGGGAGGGGAAACTTTGCTTGTGAATATCTCTTAAAGCATAAAGGTTTGAGAGATAAGACTTGTATCGTTCTTCATGTTTTTTTAATGCTTACAAAATAAAATAAAGATAAAATGAAGTATTACTATCCCTTTAAAGACAACAGTGACATGTCTGGAACAATTCACATGCACTTGAATAGAGCTTTTTATCCCCTTGAATGCTATAGAGGCCTACAATGCATTGTAGACTTATATAGCATTCAAGAGCTTAAAAGCCCAATTTAACTTAACAGTAATGTTTTATTTGTCCTTTGTATTTATAAATATGGGCCTTGCTTTTTTCTAGAATATATATTTCATGTGTGGGAAGCAGGCCCGGACTGGGACAAAAACAGGCCCGGGCATTTAAGGCTGAGCAGCCCATTTTTATTTTTTGAGCAGCCCATGGGTTGGGCTGTCGGCCAACAGTTATCGTGGGTGGAGCTTATAATCATGTGCAGTGCGCTGCACGTTGATTGCCCACCCTCCAGGAAACTTGTAACGAGGTGGCCGTCTTTCAGAAAGTGAAAGACGGGCCAAACTCGTTTAATGATTAATTTTTTTTTTAAACGCCCGGACCGGCCCACCGGGCAGATGCCCGGTATGTCCGATGGCCAGTCCGGGCCTGGTGGGAAGTTTTGTTTGTCCCAGAATTGCTTGCCTCACTTTGCATTTATGTATAACACACATAGATTTTATAACATCATTAGCTCGTAGAGTGTCAGCAAAGCATTGATCTGCAATGCTCTGCAACCCCCTCTGGATTTAAAGGGGTAAAGCTGATATGCAATGAAAAATAAATGTTAACGGAAACTGAAAATTAATTATGGAAGCAACAATTAATCTCAGAAAAGCATATTCTATCTGTGTAATACTTCATTCAATTTTCTCTTCGAAAAAGTCCTAAGAGTTGGAATCTTAACATAAGATAAATTCAAAAAATTAATTCCACTTCATTTACTGGCAATTCTGTCTGACAATTTAGAAAAAAATTACCTTGTTCAAAATTCATGAAGCAGAACTCAGGAAACAATCCCTTTACAAGGAAAAGTTAATGTTTTCAATATAGAGGCCAAAATCAACTTGATGGACAATTTTAACTTCAGAGTGAGAAACTCATTATCAAACATAAAACAACAATTTCAAAGAATTGGAATATTTATTTTGTTAAGAGGGTAAAGAAGAAAATAATTCACTTCAAAAGCGTTAATTTAGCTAAAACCTTTCATCTGATCAGAAAAATATTTTTGCTTCATTTTTCTCTAATTTGTGAAAAAGTATGCTTTGTTACTAATTTCAGTGATTCACTGAAACTGATGTACAAAGTAAAAATGTGGCAAACCAACAGCCTTATAAGGGACGAATACACATTTCCATTGAATTCAATGTGACTTTTAACTCCCTTGAATGACAGAAAGATCTCCAATACATTGCTATTATCCCATATCTACTCAGGGTGCTAAGATCCACATGTGAAGTATAGTGATGTTTCAGTCCAGTAGCCCAATCTACAGGATGCCATACTTTGCAGGGATTAAAACCCTTTGTGTACCGGAGGTATCCAATGCATTGCAACATAAATTGGGTATCTTTCTGGCACTCCAAGTGGTAATTTGACCTTTGATTCCCTTTTCCTCCACACAGTGCAAAACAATGAATGGATCCACTGCTTGACTGGGCCACTGAAGTGGGAAGCACTTCTTTCTCCCACCCACTGACCTGTGTTTCAGGTAAACACAAGCCCCACAAGACACTCTGCAATTACAAAAACACAATGTAGTGGTACTGATATGAAATCTATTACATCAGACAAGATTAAAGTGTGAAATATTAAAACACATGAAAAAACGTATAAATGAGAGATAATATATATGTTCCATTAAGAACTTCCACTCTCATTTATATGATTTTCATTTATTATAAAACTAGTGTAAAATCCCGTGTACACGGGCCAAGGTCCGGGTAATGTTAACCCTTTGAGTGCCAGAGGGGTATGCAACGCATTGCCCGAACCAGCACAGTCTCTATTGAGCATGATGGCTTCTGACAAAAATCCTAGCGAATTATTATATACAATTTCACACTTTTAGCTTGTCTGATGTAATAGATTTCATATCAGTGCCACTATACTGTTTTTTCAGATTTTTTTGTAAATGCAGGACTAACAAGGCACTCTGTGAGTGCTGTATGCACCTGAATCAGCTGATCCGCAGATAGATGGCTCCGCTAGATCAATCAGTACAGAAGAGCAGAGAAGCTATGATATATAGCGTCTCTGTCATTCTCTCATTTTAGGACCCTTTCAGTGCCACAGAGGTGCAATTCATATCCCTATGGCACTGAAAGGTCTAAGAGAGTGCAGCTGCTATCTCTGCTCTCCAGAACAGAGACAGCAAACTGTTATCTGGCTTCCCTACCCCCCTTGACAGGTTTTTCAGCTTTTTCCCTTATCTTAATTGAAGATTGTCCCTCTCTGCAATCTACCTGGGCACCTCCCTTCTGCTCTGGCTGAGCAGTGTTACATCAGTAAAAGGGGCGGGAGGGGGACACTTTGTCATTGAATTATTCTTGATCTACAACTCTGACAGAATTGAAATAACACTCTCCCAGACCCAAATACTATGATGATTAATTAGAGTTGCTTTTATTATGAAACATTACTATCCCTTTAACATATAAACACCCCCGCATGAATACAACAATGGTTCATTAACCTATATTTCCATATTTTTTTTTTAAACTACATCTTCTATTGTAGCCACCAGGTGGTGCTGTCCTTATCACTTCCTATGTAGTGCCACTCTCCCATTGAGTATAAAAAACTTGCTTTTCAACATCAGTTTTGCACTGCTGCCAACAATTCACAGAAAAATTCAGTTTCAGCTGAAAGAACTCTTATAAGAAAAATCTCCAAGCAGTGGGATTACCCTATAGGAAAACCTCGCTCAAAATTGTTTTTTTCTGTTCCTAAAATGTTTACTGCTCCTTTAATGATAAAGTACAAGGACTCGTCTCTCAACAATAAGAACTGTAAAAAATTACAAATGTCAGTATTTTCTGAAAAGTTTCCAGTTTGCCTTTTACTAAATTAACGTAAAAATTTAAACCACTCAGGTGATATGCCAATAAGATACAGTTACCAAATGATCACTCAGAGACAGACAAAATAGGATAATAACAAAAAAAAAAAACTGGCACACACACACACACATACACACACTCACACCCCCCACCCTGGGAATGGTGCTGGAACTCAACTCTTCTTGAAAATATCAGCAACAAAACAAAGTATCCGCAAACATTAACTCCAAACAAGTTGTAAAAAAGATGAGGCTTTATTAACCCCTTAAATGGCTAGTAATGTCGATATTTATTTAAAAAAAAAGTCATATTGCAGCTATTAAGAAAATAAGCTAAACGACTCAAGCCCCATCTCTCAAACCTTTACGGTTTGAAAGATTCAGAAGACTAAAGTTCCCTGCTCCCTCCCCTTTCCCTGACGTCAGCTGTAAAGCTGACAGCAGGAGATTAGAGTCGGCCGACTCGAGACGGCTCTTCAGTAGAGCCGAAATAGCTCAATCGGAATGGTCTACAAAGTGTGCCTGGTTTGCAGACATACATTGTAGATCATTCCAATGAAGCTTTTCTTTCTACATTGCGCTATTTCGGCTCTGCTGAAGAGCCGCCTGTTGTCCCAGGACCAGGATATCCTGCCATCAGCTTACAGCTGACGTCAGGGAAAGAGGAGGGAGAGGGGAGCTTTAGCCTTCTATATCTCTCAAACCATAAAGGTTTGAGAGATGGAACTGAGGTTGTTTAATTTATTTTTCTAACAGCTGCAATATGAAATTTTGTAATATATCGACATTACTAGGAAATGTCCTGCATTTAAAGGGATAGTAATACTTAAGTATTACTAATCCCTATAGTAAAGTCCTATTAAAAATAAATGTATTGCCTCCTAAAGTTCCCCTCTCCCTCCCCCTTCCCCCAAGTCAGCGTTGTCGCTGTCTGAAGGGAAATCCGGTCAGAGATCATCCGGCAGCTCTGCAGCAATGCAGCGATCGCGTTAATTAAAAAAAAAAAATATTTCACTAAAACGGTCTTCTACGTGTGCTTGCAAACCAAGGACACGTAGAACACCATTTCAGCGAAAGTCTTCTTTTTTATTAACCCTTTGAGTGCCAGAGGGGTATGCAACACATTGTTTTGAAGTGCGTTGCGTACCCATCTGGCACTCAAAGGGTTAAAGTGATCGCGACTGTCCTGCAGAGCCTCCTGAAAGTCGTACAACTGGCTTCTCTGCAGTCAACTAGAACACTGACTACGGGGAAGGGGGAGGGAGAGGGCAACTATAGGAGCGATCATCTCTCAAACCATAAAGGTTTGAGAGATGACACTGGGGGCAATACATTTATTTTTAATAGGACTTTAATATAGGGATTAGTAATATTTATGTATTACTATCCCCTTAAGGAACAGTGACGGTCCTGGCACGTCATGAAATTCAGGTCTCAAACAATCAATATGTTCTGAAGTTTTTAATCTTTAATAAAGCCTTATCTTTTATACAACTTGTTTGGCGTTAACATGTGCGGATAACTTTGTTTTTGTTACTTCACTAAATTAACCCTCTTGTCAGGACTAGACAACTTTTGACTGTTCTGTTGTAGGGGACAACACCTCCCATCATCCTCAACTAGTCATTGGCCAGGTGGAGATGACAGGAATTGTAGCTGACAACAGCTGTCAGTGCTTTGAGGTCAAGGTAGAAATGTATTTTACTGACCATTTTGTTTTCATCTTGATCATATGCATTAAGGCAACACGAGCCTTGTGGAACTCTCCCTCAGTGTTTATCCTAATTTTGGCTATAGAAACATAGAGCTGTTAAAGGTCTGCTTGTAGTAGCAATATACTTGGGTTATCCTGATTACACTGGGTGTTATGTACCAATGAAAACTGGAACAATTCTGGGGCAAACAAACAGGACAGTAGTGGCAGGGTTGCCTCCTAACCAGTATTTTACCAGCACAGACGGTAATTAGCGCACTGGAGCGGCTACTATACCGGCAATTGAAAAGCAGGTATTACTGTGCATGTGCTTACACTAACTAATAAGGAGTCCTCACACATGCGTGTGTGGGTATATTAAACAAACTAGCCTCTTACCTAGTCCATTGGAATCTTGTTGGGGATTTTCCTACGCCCATGTCTGCATTCTAACCGCCCTCCTCTCGTACTACCCTGACTACTCTCACTCTGCCTGCCCCCTGCCTTGCATCTCTCCACCCTCCTATCCCAGTCCCCTCCCTTTTCTCTCATACCTTCCCCTCCCAACCCTCTTAGTTTATGATGGGTGGATCGGGCCACAAGTAGCATGGCCGCCTTACTGCCCCAGACTCAGGTAACTTACCCAGAGAGGGGCAGAGTGTGTACGACATTGGGAGGGGCTGTCACGGAACGTGGATGTGCAGCGTTAGTGATAGAGTATTAGGCTGTGCTAATATAACACTATACGTGCAACAAAGTGTTTCACAGTATGAATGCCAACAGTGTAACATAAGTGCAGGAATACTATGGAAGTGTGTCACACTGTGAGCATTCGCTGTGAAGTGAGTGTGACAGTTGATAAGCTGTGTGTTGTGATCAGAATGTGTGGAGAACTGTATTACGGTACATGGTAGTACAGTGGGACGTGATATTACTAAATAAACAAGAGTATGGCAGACGAGAACTGAGCTCCTGGCACCCGGTACCTGTAACACTGACTGGTTCTGCCCCTTTTGTGGCTCTGCCCTCAACGACCCACAACTATGGCCAGTATTTTTTTTTTTTTAGGAAAAGGTGGCAACCCTAAGTAGTGGACAAATACAATCTACCATTCATTAAAATGGAGTTTTAACCTCCTAAGTCCTAAAGAAGTCTCCAACGCATAGGATTCAGGTGGTTAAAACCCCATTTTAATGAATGGTAAATTGTATTTTGTCCACTACTGTCCTGTTGGTTTGCCCTAGACTTCTGTAGCATTCAGGGGGTTAAGGCCCCATCTTAATCAATGGGAATTTTAGGAGACATCATTTATTTCCTGCGGTGCAATTGATCTATCCAGTAATTGCTCCAGTCTGCACTGATACATAAGGCCTATGGTGTTATTATTACACTGACAGCTACTAATCCCACTGTGGACAGCTGATGATTTGTGTAGTACTTACCAGCCAAGACTGTGAATATATTGGGCAAATCCATCATGATCGACTTTGTTGTCTAATGGGTAGCATAAGCTTGTTACATCAATTAGTTGGAAAGTGTTATGGAAACTTTGCTTAAAAGGGAATTATTTTGACAGCAGTAGACTAAGCTATGTCATGTTACATTTATACAGTTCAGCTGTAAAACTTCTACTGCTGGAATTCTGGGCAATAAACATGATGTTTGGTTTGGGTTCAAAATCCATATCTTCCAGTTTTTTTTGCACAGAGCTATGGCTACTTTCTTACACATAAAAATCCAGTAAAATAAATACGTGAAAAGCTACTATTGCCTCATATCCCGAGGTGAACATGGAGCTGATCAGGGGCAGACCAAATGCACAACATAGAAAAATCTCCATTGATTTAAAAGGGCATTTCAACTCCTCGAAGGATAGAAAGGTCTCCAATTTATTGCTTCTCAATGTGTTGCCGACTGCTCCAGCATTTAAGGAGTTAAAATCCCCATCTGAATCAATACGCATTTGTATCCGTTTCTAATGGTGCAGTAGATCTGCCCAAGAATTACTTCACTTATGTCTTTATACATAAAGTCCCAGTG
This sequence comes from Rhinophrynus dorsalis, assembly GCA_037306005.1. NCBI lineage: Eukaryota > Metazoa > Chordata > Amphibia > Anura > Rhinophrynidae > Rhinophrynus > Rhinophrynus dorsalis. The sequence continues at coordinate 541,508,139 of CM074719.1, read as the reverse complement.
AAAAAATAACCATTTGAGTGCCAGAGAGGTATACAATGCATAGCAGCGCAATGTGTTGGATCTCTCTCTGGCACTCAAAGGGTTAAACTGTCCGTGTTCCTCTTCTAAAATGAAATTAACTATTTTTCTGCCATCAGAATCATGTGCATTTCTTTTTTAGATGTGTCTTGTTAGGGTCTCCTCATCATACCTGGGAACTCTCCGGATTTGCCCCGGAGACTGCGGTTCTGACAGAGCTTTACCGGGTCTCCGGGGCAGAGGCAGATTCCTCCGGATGTGGGGAGTTCTATTGAAACTCTGCCACATCTGCTGTTTCTCCCACTGTTCCTCCTTCCCCAGCCTCCTGTGTGACACCTTTAAGCCATGCCCCCCCACTCGCATGAAGCACCACCCTTTCTTGACACAATTAGCATCATTATTGTCACCCCCTGCTGAACAGAGGACTCCCCTCTGGGTAGCCCTCAATTGGAAGTTCCCAGGTATGGACCTCATCGGTGTTGCCTCAAAAGTGAGCAGCAGTGAACGATTCAGCACTGAAAGCAATTAAAAAAGCAATTGAAAGTGGGCAGGGCTACATGGTGCATCTGTTTTTTCCAATGCAGCTCTGCATAAACTCTCCTCTTTAATGCTTTCAGCTCTGGGCTGCTCAGATCTTAGAGGGAACATTGTGGGGGATTTATAAAACTGGAGTTAATGGAAAAGAAGTGTTAAAATGACTGTAAGATTGTCTCTGGTAGTTATAAAAGAATCTGGGACAGTTTTATGAGGACATAACCTTGTGTTGTACATTTAAAAAAAAAAATGGAGTAAGGAAGTTTGTAAAAAGTGGTGCAAAGTATTTATAAAGAAATGTTGCAATTTGCAATAATGTTCAGTTAAAATGTTCCACAAAACAAAATACCCAGGACCCTTTAAAAGATGCCTGAAATCTGATACTAATACTAATAAGATGCTGTGTACAGTCATTACAACTTTATGCCACATGCTGACAAATGTAACTTACGCTCTCCACGCCACATCCTTAATCAGGCATGCAGTGGGGACTAGCAACAATCCAAGCCAGAAGTACCCGGACTTCAGCACCATACCAGCCTAGAAATAGAGACACAAGCACATGCGTATTAATATTTAGAAACCACTGACAAGTAGTTGAGTTTCCATTAACCCTCTGAGTGTCAGAAAGGTAACCAACTCATTGAAACACAACACACTGGTTACCTCTTTGGCACCCAAAGTCTTAAAGGTATCCTAAAATATAATTTGCTCATATATGAAAATGCACTTATTGGAATTCACAGATACAAGGGCAAACTGATAAAGGCTTTCAAGTTACCCAGAAATCCCCCACCTCCATCAGATCAGAGAAACAGGAAATTAAGAGAAATGCGTGTAGCGGTCTATAAGTCTATACCATAGACATACTGAAGTGTTATTTGATCTGTTGTTGGACTACAGCTCAAATAACAGTCCCGATAATCACAAACTAGAATCCAGCTACAACTTTAATCATCCACTGGCAACATCCTGCTATTTTAAGCCAGCTAAGGATGATGGGGTGTAGTACAGCAGCTGAAAGAAAGTCACAGGTTGCTCACTCTTGGTCTATGTTCAGGTAACATTAATGGATTTTGCATAATCAGTAATACAGCCGCTATCTCCTATCACCAAAAATGTCCTCCTGAATTCTGGAGATCAGCCATCAGCTGATACCATTGTGCAGCCTATAGTAAACTGGTGCATCACAATTCTTTTAGGCTTGCTATACAGACAATCCATGCTACAACTTCGCTGTAATAATCAGTAATTTGCAGCTATTTTGAAGTATGCTGCAATGAGTAGCCTCGTGTATAATAATAGTGTGTGCAACCCAATAAGAGGAAAAGCTTGCAATTGTTGGGTGACAAGCAAAGCTATTTTATCAATGCTCTGTCATCCATGTGAACTAGACCTAAAAGAATCACAGGAACTCTGTCTATTTGCTTCTTACTCTCTCTTTGGATGTGCTGGTTGTTCAGATAGAAAGGGAATAGAGCTGAATGACATATCACTCACCAGTGTATGAGCTCTGGCTACATTTATTCATGTGTGGTAATGCTGGCCCAGCCCAGAAACCTATTAGGGTAAAATGCCACACTGTGCTACCAACACATAAAAGTTAAATTCTCCAAACAGTTTATAATACAAATAGGCTAGTACAAGATATTACAAGGTAGTTACTTTTTATCACTTAAGGACCCTGGACATGCCAGGACCATTCACAACTTTTGGTCTGTTAGGGATCAGTGATGGTGCTGGCACATCATGTGTTTTATGGTCACAGTGCTCCTGAAGGTATGCTGTGATCATGCAGGAGGCTGAAACTGACTGTTCCAAGATGGGAGCAGTCAGTTTCAGCCTTTCGGCAAGCTGGTGCAATGTGATCGCTCACATGTACCTTTTCTACAAATTAAATGGCCCTGGTCCTTCAGTGCACAAAACTCCTGGTCCTTAAGGGGTCAAAATGCAATTGTCTTTAAAATTGACTAAATATATCTTAAAGTGACAGATCCACTTTAACCCTCTGAATACTAGAGTCATCTCCAACTGGGCTGGATTTACATCTCAGACTGCCCTAGGCAAAGCATTCTATACACCTTAGCTCTGCCCATGACCAACACCCACTCCTTTTATGACCCTGCCCCAATCCCATTCAGTGTTTGGCTTATAACAAGCTTTAACCCCTTGATTGTTAGAGAGTGATCACCAATTAATTGAACTGCAATGGGTTTGCGATATCTCTATCATCAAAGGGGTTAAATAATAGCCTATAAAGAGGCTAAACAACTGGTGCAGGGGCACTGATATTGTGCTGGCCACACCCACAATTCAGAATGTGGGTGTGGCCAGCGCTTCTAAGTGCCCCTCAAAATTTGGAGCTTTAGACAATTGCCTACTCTGCCTATTGGGAAATCAGATGAGAGTTGGTACCATTGGGAAATCAGGCACTGATCTTCAATGCATTTCACAGCAGTAAGTTGGAAGTTTCTAGTATTAAAGGGGTTAAATACTTTTGAATGAAGACTTGTATTTCATAAATGGAATGTCAAAAAGAAGCTTTCCAGGGCCATCATTTCCAGTCCCAAACTGTTTTGCTTAGGTTATTGCTTTCCTCTTCTGAAGATATATTTTTATACTTTATTAGCAATGTAAATGGAAGGAAGGAATGTGGTAGTCATAACAGTCACTGTAGTTTGTTTACGGGTGGTCGCCTGATAATTGAGTCATAATTTAGCAGCACAATGTCTGTCACTGTTTCTTTAGCAGGCCTGACAATGGGCAGGTGTTCGCAGATCCATTTATCACTTGCTGGGTGCTAAATTCTTCAGTCCTTGTCAAAGTGACAAGATGGTCGTAAAACTTTTTTTCTTTGCTTCTATACGAGCTGAATGGTAAGGTCTGGTTCATATAGGTGACTTTCTTGCAGCAATTTTGTTGCAAAATATTGTAGCAGCACAAGGTTGACATTGAAACTTTCTGTAACCAAAAAAATCACCCCAGAGAAAACAACACCCAATCTGTGGCAATTTTTGTAACAAAGTTGCCCATGTGAATTAGGCCGCTGATCAGCTGCACAGCCTCACTCAAACTCTGGTTTAACCTTTTCAGTGCCAAATGGGTGTGCAATGCATTGAGAGCAATATTCTTTCTTTCCAAGGGTTATGCTTGTTTATTATTTTACTTGGTCCTGTGTTTAACCCTTTGAGTGCCAGACAGGGTAAGCAACGCATTGCATCTACATGATGGAAAACAGGGTAATAGATTATTCAAATAACATAGACAAGAGCCTTAACTCTTTGAGTGTCAGAGGGATATGCAACCCATTGCATAAACCTCTGCAACTCAAAGGATTAATAAAGACATAGCAGCTTTCACTCAATAACTTTTTTTTTTTTTGGGGGGGGGACTTTCTGTGTTCCTGTAATAATAAATGGTCCATAAAGATACTATTTGGAAAATTGATAGTTCATTGATTTTTATCACCTATTATCTATTACCCCCTGGATTGTGGTCATTGTTTACTTTCTTAAGAGGGTGGGGTCTCAGATGTCTTACTAGATCTTTAATTGGTATTTTTTCCCACAGTATTATGTATGTATATATGTATCTTTATTTATATAGCGCCATACATGCACACAGCGCTTTACAGAAGTTGAAATAGTACAATGTTCAGAACTGGATTAAGAGCATTAGGCTAAAGTGCAATCACTGCATTATTTGTGGGGGAAAGTGCAGCAAGGGAATCATACACTAGGAAAGAGACCCTGCCCCAAGGATCTTACAGTCTAATCAGAATTAACGACGACATACAGAGACAGTAGGAGGAGGATCATAAGTGCAAGTACAAGGTGTGTTGAAGGAAGTGCGGGAGGATTCTGATGTGCCTATCGGTGTGCAACAGGAGGATATTGTTACTGAGATGCCTCCTTGAGCACGTGGGTTTTGAGGAGATGCTTCAAAGTGATGAGTGTGGATGATTGGCGAATGAGTATAGGGAGGATATTCCAAAGTTGAGGAGCAGCCAGTGAAAAAGACTGTAGCCGAGAGATGGCTCGAGTTGTGTAGGGAGAGGACAGGAAGAACCCTTGAGAAGATCGTAGGTGATGGGAATGGGTGTAGATAAGAGCAGAAATGTAAGAGGGTTCCGAAGAACAAAGAGACTTACAGGAGAGGAGGAGAATCTTGTAAGAAATACGATACTTTATAGGTAGCCAATTGAGGGATTTCAGTAAGTATTACTTTATATATATATATATATATATATATATATATATATATATATATATATATAAAATTTAGCTATAATTTATAATAATTTTTTGTATCTTGTGAGATTTATTCAGAATTGCTATGATTATTCAAATGCATTGAACTGATTTGTTTTTCATTTTATTATAGATTACAGTCTCTTTGTGTCTATTATATATTTCATTGTATTGTTATCAATTATACACATGCTTGATGTAATGGATACAGGCTAAATAAACTGAGACAATGGACATGACCTGTAATCCCTGAAGAAGTGGACAGGGTAAGTCCATGATACATGCTGCTTGGCTATTTTGTGACTTTGAAGACATACAAACGAGGACCACACTCCTGCGGCATGTGTAACGTTCCTTATTGATACCATGTAATAAAAAAAGAGCTGGTTTTACATACTACACTGGAGTGTGGTCCTTGTTTGTATGTCTTGAGCTTCACAAAAGGGTTGGGAATCCTGAGAATCTGCACCACGATCATGTAACCGGCTGGTGGTGAGTTATATGCCACTCGATACTTTGTTATTATTTGGGAACTTTATTTCCAGCAGTGCAATTGTGTGCTTTTTCTATATTTTGTGACTTTGTTCAGCTACATTGTGAAGATTTCCTCATTCATTTCCATACCATTACTTATTCATCATGACACCATTTTCAACTCATCTGTCTAGCAAGCGAACTCGTTTTTTCATTCATATGTATTGGTCTGATTACTTATAACCCCTACCCAATCATAGTATATTAGGTCACTATGCTGGTACACTGTCTTTATGCATTGCTCTATTCTTGGATACAGGATTGTGTGGGCACTGCATATGATAAAGTAGCTGTTTTTTCTGATTTCTTACAAGTGTAATTTGTTACTCCTGAGGAGTACTAGTGTTTATATTTGTTGTAGCCAATATTATATTGCTGTTTGCTTTGTATGTTTTGGGATATCTTGCCTCTGGTACTAGCAGTGTATACTTGGGATCTTTCTCTATATTTTAGGTTATGGAGTTTTATCTTTAATAGAATATTTATTGTTTTGATATATATTTTATGCTATGGCGGTTTTATCTACATTGCAACATGTATTGCATTTTATTATAAAGTCATCATACATAGTCATCAGCGCACAATCTTTGTTGTTTTTAGACAGGCTTAATGGTGCTTTGCTCACAACAATGGAAGATGAAAGGGCTTAAAGGGCTTTTATCATGTTTATCTATGTCTGTTCCTATGGGAGGAGATTTCATAAAAAGCCCAGACTGACCCCCTCCCCCCCAGCTGGCATCGGGATGGAACAAAACCTGGAAGCCACAAATTTTGCCAGATGCATATACCGCCTGCATAGACTATAGTGTGAGGTTTAACCCTTTGAGTGCCAAAGTGGTAACTGTTCTGCAATGCATTGTGTAACCCTCTGGCACTCAAAGGGTTAAAAGGGTGTGTGACAGAAGTCCCTTGATGCAACAGAACTCTGCCCTTGGTTCTTTTACAATGACACCGAAATAATCCACATTGGGCTGCAGATCATATTTAACATATATTATATGTTAAAGGGATAGTAATGTTTCAAAATAAAAGCAGCTCCAATTAATCTTCATAGTATTTGGGCCATGGAGAGTGTTATTTCAATACTGTCAGAAATGTAGTTCAAGAGTAATTGAATGATAAAATATCCCCCTCCCATCCCTTTTACTGATGTAACACTGCTCACCTCAGAGCAGCAAGACTGTCCAGATGGATCGCCGAGAGGGACAATCATCAATTAGCATAAGGGAAAAAAATGACAAATCTGTCAAGGGGGGCAAGGCTTTCATTGCTCTCACAGTAAGAAGATTGGCCCTTGCTGTGAGTTGTCTGGTCTCAAGACCAGATTCCACATCTGAGGGGATGCGGCTTATACTAGGTAAAAGGGGCGGGAGTGGGATACTGTATCATTCAATTACTCTTGAACTACAACTCGGACAGTATTGAAATAACACTCTCCATGGACCAAATACTTTGACAATTAATTGGTGCTGCTTTTATTTTGAAACATTACTATCCCTTTAAAGGGACAGTAATGTCCCAAAAAAAGATATCCAGTTTTGTAGTCTTTAAAAAAAAATCAATATGCTCCATACCCAATCTCTCAAACCACTATGGTTTGAGAGATATAGGGATTCAAAGTTCGCCCCTCTCTCCCTTTCTCATGACGTCAGCGTCTAGCTGGCAGCAGGAGATCCCGGTCAGGGGACCAACAGGCGGCTCTGCAGCAGAGACGAGATTGCGTTATCTATAAAGAATTAATTCATTGGAAATGTCTACAAAGTGTGCTTGCAAACCAGGCACACTTTGTAGATCGTTCCAATGAATTAATTCTTTATAGTTAACGTGATCTTGGCTCTGCTGCAGAGCCTCCTCGAGTCGTATGACTCAATTCTCCTGCTGTCAACTTTACAGCTGACATCAGGAGAAGGGGCGGGAGGGGAACATTGAATCCCTATATCTCTCAAACCATAGTGGTTTGAGAGATCGGGTATGGAGCATATTGATTTTTTTTTAAAGTCTACAAAGCTGGATATATTTTTTTGGGACATTGTTGTCCCTTTATGTCCAACATAAAATAGGGAAGTTAGAACACAATATATGTCCCCCCCACACACACACACACAATCCTGGAACGCTTGGCCTCCAGATCCAGTTTCTCCGCTTTTCCCCCTGGGGATCTGGTGACCAATCAAAGGAGTTGGCCACCACAAATGTTAACAAGATACCTAGGAAATGTTACTTTCCCTGCGGTCTGAACGATAGACCTAAAATCACACCTAGTAACATTTCTAAAAAATGTTTCTCCTAATCAGCTTGTGATTCCAGGCTAAACAAATGAACTGTGTTTCTCTTAATAGATTAGGGACCACCAACTAACTTCACAAGTGTTGTCAAAGACCTGTCAGGTAGCAATGACTTTCAGCCATTGCCCTAACCTGGACTAAAAATGTAAAAAGGAGTCATATAGGTGAGAGGCTTTCTGCTCTTGTGCAAAGTCAATGAGCCATGCTGAGTTCCTGGAATGCTTGTCCCTTCTGATGGTTGGCTGATCCCGGAATATAGCATTAAAAAACAGCTCCTGAATATAACACACGAGAATATCTACTGTTAAACTGCTTAACTGTGTATTGATGGCTTTATGTTACTTGAAGGGAAATCTGCTTTAAATATTAAGTTCTGTGCCGTCTGGCTTCTATCCTCTTTGGGTCCTATCAAACCACAACACAAAAGGTACAAAGTATCTCTGGGGAATACTGAACAGAGATTTTGGCACAGACAGAAAGAGTTTATTTGTAAAACTTTTTTTTTCCTTCTTCTTCAACATCCTTCAAAGGGTCTATTATACATTTTAATAGCCTTATACACCTGCAACTCAGCAGATATGTTGAACTTCTTGCAATAATAGTTAATAGGACCCTATCTTAAAGATTCTCAGGGGAGAAAATGTGAAAAAATGACATTCATAAAACAGAGCAAGTCTAACATTACTTCAACAACAAAATACAGGCAATGTGGGCCACATAAAATGCATCAGGGTTGTTAATCATTTTACATAAATACCACCTTTTCAAGTAATATGGATACGGATACGTCAGGCCATTTGTGATTAAACCAATGAAACTTAATAACGTATACGCTTATTTTATTAACTTCTTTGGTGCAATGCGTTGGAGATCTCTATCACATCCAAGGGGTTTACCAATAGGGGCACGTATAATTTATTTGCAAACTGTATATTTTAGCATTAATATTTTTTTAAAAAAGGCAACTATCATCAGCTAGTTTCCCTATTGGCAAACCTGTTACACTTAACCCCTTAAAGACCGGCCGATCGGCGCAGTCAGTTAAGGACCACGGAGCATTTTTTTTTCTTTCTTCCTCTTCCGGACTCCCCGAACGGCGTGCAGCTGCGGGGGGAGCCCGGAATTCCATGACGGTCATAGTACGTCATAGGTCGTTCAGTCAGATCGACCCATGACGTACTATGACCGCCAAGGGTCGTTAAGGGGTTAATTAAAGTGTAATAAATAGACATAAATAGTTGTTATAATGGAAATAACACTTTAGAATGCCGGGTGATTTAGAAAGATGTTTCAAAATCGCCCAAACGTTTTATTCAAAACATGTTTAGCTTTTTTGTGTCAGTTTATGCAAATTAGTCAGCACTTCCTGGTAGGAAGTGACAGTTGGGAGGGGGAGTGGAATGGGACATCAGGCTGCGCCAACCAGTACTGCATCATTTGCTTAAATTGACAAGTAAAGCTAAATATCTCATAAACTACTGTATTAAATAAAGAATGGCTAACATTACATAATTGTTATAAGTTGTTAGTTCCACTTTAAAGGGATAGTAATACTTCGTTTTAACTTTATTTTATTTTGTAGGCATTAAAAAAATATGAAGAATGATATAAGTATTATCTCTCAAACCTTTATGGTTTAAGAGATATTCACAAGCAAAGTTTCCCACTCCCGCTCCTTTTACCTAGTGTAAGCCATCTCTTCTCAGATGGGGAGTCTGGTTGTAAGACCAGACAGATAACAGCAGGGGACAATCTTCTTACAATGAAAACAATGAAAGCCCTGCCCCCCTTGACAAGCTTTTCAGCTTTTTCCCTTATCTTAATTGAAGATTGTCCCTCTCTGCAGTCTACCTGGGCACCTCCCTTCTGATCTGACTGAGCAGTGTTACATCAGTAAAAGGGGCAGGAGGGGGATACTTTGTCATTGAATTACTCTTGAACTAAAACTCTGACAGAACTGAAATAACACTCTCCAAAGTCCAAATACTATGATGATTAATTAGAGCTGCTTTTATTATGAAACATTACTATCCCTTTAAGTAGAGAAGAAAAAGCAAGCAAACAAACAAATAAACCATAATTGTCACTTAAGATACAAACATTGGCTAGCTGGAGGGGTAACGTTAAGCATATCTGTGACCCCTACAGCTAGATGCTGATTGGCTGGGAGGTGAGGTTACAGCATGTCACATTTCCCTCATTCTGGCTTGGACAATGGCCCGAACAGGAAGGGGGTTGTATTATTTTTCTCTATTATAGACAACATCAGAGTGGACCAAGGTGGTGGTCTAGCAAGATTTTTCTATTATTATTTAACATGTTTTAATTACAGATGCTGGAGGACCAGGGAGGCGAGGACACCACTGGCTCTCTGACATCAAGATAAGTATATTACTTGGTGTGAATTTGTGTAAGCATGCAAGTATGAATGTGAATGAATGAATGAGTTAATCTGCATAAAATAAACACATCTGCATTAATTCCAAAATTAATTCATATGGTTATTTTCATAACTTTTGACTGAATCAAATATGTAACTGTGATTGTTGTTTGATTATATGAAGTAATTTAGTATAACAATTGGTACAACTGGAGCATAAACAAAGACGTGTGCCCCCCACAACCATAACAGACTCCCACACTCCCAAGGAGGCATGCCTCCCAGTTTGGGAACCACTGTTCCTATCAGCTGTTCAGGAACTCAACCCAGAGGTTTGTGGCTTTCAGCCAAAATCTTTGCATGTTGTATGTGAAGCGCAGCCTTAAAGGGATAGTAATACTTCGTTTTAACTTTATTTTATTTTGTAGGCATTAAAAAACATGAAGAATGATATAAGTCTTATCTCTCAAACCTTTATGGTTTAAGAGATATTCACAAACAAAGTATCCCCCCCCTGTTCAACCAGATTAGAAGGAAGGTGCCCAGGTAGACTGCAGAGAGGGACAATCTTCAATTAAGATAATGGAAAAAGCTGAAAAACTTGTCAAGGGGGGAAGGGCTTTCATTGTTTTCATACAAAGAAAATTGTCCCCTTCTGTTATCTGTCCTGTCATACAACCTGATCCACATCTGAGAAGAGATGGCTTACACTAGGTAAAAGGGGCGGGGAGGGGAACTTTGCTTGTGAATATCTCCTAAACCATAAAGGATTGAGAGATAAGACTTATATCATTCTTAATGTTTTTTTAATGCCTACAAAATAAAATAAAGTTAAAACGAAGTATTACTATCCCTTTAATGTCAGGCTTGAAGGTGCACATAGCCCAACTAACTGAACAGCAAGACTCTTTTCAGACACCTTTTCAACTCCTCCTTTTGTTCAGCAGGTCTCACAGTGTAGCCCCAACTTCTTAAGAAGGTCTGCTCCCTGTTACATAGATTTCAACGAGCTCAAATTTAACTATTATATATGTATAATATAATATATATGGTTTTACATATTTTTGTACATATTTTGATTCCTTTAATATCCTTGGTGGAGTTATATTCCAAACCTATCAGGGATGGATCCCTTCCCAAATATATGATGACCATTCATGTCATATCTTGCACTAACTCATTTTTTTACACTCCTATATCTTTGTGAATAAGAGAACTTTGGTGAAAAAGAGCTGTGAAATCAGCCACCCAACCACTTTTAGTACATTTTACAAAATTACATAGCTGATGAGATTGAAAAAAAAAAGACAAGTCCATCAAGTTCAGTGTTTGACAGAACTTTTTTCTTGATCCAGAAGAAGACAAAAAACAAACAAACTGAAGCAATTTACAATTACAAATCAAATGGGCATAACATTTTTCCTCCATACTCCAAAATCACGATTCGATTTTTAACTGTATCAGCATCCTACCTAAATTGCAATCAGTCAAATGAAGTCTCTGTTGTTCTAAATTTAAAATTAATAAATAAAAATTTAATTCCTTTACTGAAAATATCTATCGTATCTGACAAAACAGCTTCCAGAGGATTTATTTAACCTTACTGTTCTTGCTATTAAACATAATCGTTTTTGAATATTTGCCAATGTCAAAAGCTCTTTTTCTCTAAATCATGAGCATAAAGTGAAGGTGGCTGAATAAGAATTTTCAGTGGGAAAAACTGATACAGACAGATGACTGTTCTACTTTAAGGCTTGGCAGCAGTGACTTATCTGTTGTTGTTGAACTACAAGTTCCATTATCCTTAGCTGGGAGCTGTAGTCTGACAACAACGACAGAGCTCAGATTAATGGGAATTGTAGTACAACAGCTGCACGTTTTTGCTCGGCCCTGTTCGAAACCCTCAAGCAATTTGGTATTTATAACAATTTGTTAGATTTGCAACATATTCCTTCAGGAAAGCCAAATATTTTACTGTACCATGGGCATCCAAGATTTCTAGTGAGCCAAATGCACCCCCACATGACCCCAGGATGTGCCACACCTGAGATTTTACCGAATGTTTTTTTTGTTTTTTTTACCCAATTAGCTATTACTCATTAACTTGTAAGTCAATAAAGCCTAACCACCATCTAGACACTATCATTCAGCTCTCAAGAATAGTTAATAGTTGAAGGAGCAGTTCACTCTCACCACTGTCAATTATGTTTTTCAAAAGTTATAAATAATCAGGAAGTGAATTTACTGTGTGTTTACTTCCTGGAAGTTCTAACTAACAGGAAATGACTTGGCAGTTTCTATCACATTCCATGGAGAACTGTATGTCACTGACTTTCCTCTTCATTAGAATGTAACGGAATAACTAATTGGAATTAACCACTAGAGGGCACTGCTAATTTAAAAAAAACACGTGTTTAAACTGTAATAACTAGAAATATGCATCTCTCATCAGTGGGAGTACTCTTATTTTACTCAACAGGAAATGCAATAAAAAATCCATATTTTTGACTAGCTGACTGTTATAATTCAACATTGTTTTAACCCTTTGAGTGCCAGAGAGGTACACAATGTTGAGTACCCCTCTGGCACTCACAGGGTTAACTTTAAAAAAAATAACGTGGCCCTGACATGTGTGAATTTCTGATCATGTGGCCCATGATTAAAAAAACTTGGACTAATATTATATCAGATTGCTCAAAGAAAACCACTGCTTCTAAAATCAACATTTTAGTTACTTTTGATGAAGGATGTAAGTGTTTTGCACTGATTTAGAGGAGTTCATTATGAAGGAGACATTGATGTACGACATTCCGTGTCTCTTCTGCGCTTCTTCAGGAATTGCTTATTTTGTCCTGTAGAGCAAATGACAGCAGACACAGAAATGTTGTGAGTTGTTTTATAGTCACCTTCATGGCTCTGCACTGAATTTTTGGAAGTGCGTTCTTACAAGTACTGCTGTTTGTTTAGACAGGCACCATAAATTTCTTCCTTGGTAGATTTAGGCCCTTCACTTCAACAGAAGGTAGTAGCTCCACAAATATTTCAAAATGACATAGATGAGATGTCCCTTGTGTCCTCCTGACATCTGTTACATGTCCAGCCCTGGCCAACTGTGGGAATTTGCAAGTATCTTCTGTCAGCATTGGCACAGATGAGTACACATACCAGCTCTTGTGTAAGACTCCATGTGATTTCAGCTGAAATCTCTTGACATAAAGCTAGATTCCCATTTAAACCTTCACAAATGTAAAGGAAGCACCTGTTTATCAACTATCCAAAATAAACTGCCACAACCCTAAAAAAAGAAAATCTGATTGACAGCAGCAATGGAACACTGAGCCAAAAACGACAAACAATGGACTACTATCAGGGATGACACAAGCTATTCTTCTGCCTTGTTTATCTAATGCATTCTGTTGGAGTGTTCATTTTCTTAGTTGTTCTGCAATATACTGTGGCAAATTAAGATCGGAAATCTAAATTACAGCAGAGGCTAAACAAGGCATTCTTGGTTGGGGGGGCAAACTGTAAGTGGAACTGTCACATACACACTTTCCGCCCAACCAATCCCTCCCATCAAATCCTGTAGGGAAAACAGTTTAATGATTAAATAACCATGGCCAGTTTACAGTTAATACCTCCATTTCCACTGGGCTATGCAGCGAAAGCGCGGCCATGTTGCTTACGTGGCCATCATCTCTGTGTTAATGGGCGTTGAAAATACTGCCCCTTTATGTTTTCCCTCTATCAGAGTGCAAGCTATAATTCAGTGGGCTGGATTTATGAAGAGAGAGGAGGCAGGAAGGAGCCGTGCGGTACAAGAGGAGAGGTAACTTCGGTATAATGAAAAAGCTATGATTCCTTTATATAGAGTATGACAACAGCATTATGGTACATGGAACTAAGTATTCAGTACATATGAGGTTTAATCTGGGTGAAAATTCCCCTTGAAAAACCACAGTCCCCCAATTCACACCACCTATTTCATACCTTAAAATTCTTACAAACATCCTTGGTATAATACTGTACAGTTAGGTGAATATACAAATGTACTTCATTGCTAAATTTGTTGCCAGGGACCTGTTTTTGTGTGCATAATCTGCCTATGCACAAATTTTATACACAACAACATTTTCTCTTTGAGCAAAAGACAGATGGTGGGTGAAATGTATGGGAATTTGGGAAGGTCCATTCCTTTGGGTCTTGTTTTGCATGATCTACTAACATGAAGGAATTATAGTTCAATCACAATTGGGGGCCAGCAGGGAATGATGGGAACTTTAATACAAAAACAGCTGGAGACTAGCAGAGTATTGTGGGGGTATTGTGGGGGTTGTAGTCCAACAACAGGAGGTTTGTGGTGAATGGTGGGGATATGAAGCCCAGCAGTATGCATATTTCATACAAGGCTGGTATCAGAGGAATGAGGTAGCAAGCTGCGCCTCCCCACACTTTGTGCACCAGTCACCAGCTGTTGCCTGCACTGATATTCTGGTCACTTCATTAATCAATTATGGATTCCAACAGCCTATTCTGTTCTCATAGGCTTCAGTGGGAATGTGTAAATGATCAACAACAGGTATAAAGCAGAGTGGGGTATCATGATCCAAATGAGGAAAACATGGAGCAATTAACTCAACTGCACCACAAGGAACAAATTAAAAATCCCATGGATTTAAATGGGGCTTTTAACCCCTTGAATGCTAGATGGAGGTCAGAGACCTCTTTAGCATTCAAGAGGTTAAAAGTCCAGTTTAAATCAATGAGGATATTCTAAAGTCGTTGTATACCTCTCTAGCACTCAGAGTAAACTGAATGTATTCTTTTATTTTGCCTTTATATATGCAAATTACATATATGTTTTACTATTTTGTTTTTCATCTTCACATTTTTATTTGCTTCTTTTTACACTTTTATGCCCCAATATCAAGCTCCCTGGTTCTGTTTGCGCAAAGCTTTCTGCCACGGACTGTGGGATAAGGTGTAGTGATACATTGAAAAAAATACTATGTAATACTGAAAGCCTCGATCACACAGAGCACTCAGTACTGCAGGGATAGTGTTACACAGCATGACTATTCTGCTGTGAAGGACCCCCAGAAAAGCTTTCTGGAACAGATATTAATGGTATTCATTGCCAGGAACATAAAAGTGATTATAATAATAAAAAAATATATCAGAAATTTGTTTTTACTTATTATGTACTTGTAAAGGCAAAATACATGGTTATTTTCACTTTATTTGTCTCCTGTAGTGCAATTGGTATGACAGAGAATTGCTCCATGTTGTACCCAGTGAGCCTCTATGACAAAATACTGTACCAACTTCATACCTCCCAACATTTCAAATTGCCAAAAAGGGACACTTGTGCTTGGCAATACCGAGCATTTTTAGGCTATTTCATAACCTATTGATACCTCTTTGTGTAACCAAATAAATGACTTATAACAATAAAATAAATGACTTATAACAATAAAATAAATGACTTTTATTTACACACAATAATTTATAAACACATATACTGACATTTAAACAAACAATAATGTGAGTTTTATTGATGTAGAGCAATATGATACACTTATATACACACCATGCAATCCGATCTCCTAAAATGAGGGACATCAGGGTGGGAAAGAGGGACAGAGGGATTTGGGTCCAAAAGAGGGACTGTCCCTCCTAAAAAGGGACACTTGGGAGGTATGCAACTTTATTAACAAATGGAAACATTAACAGCTGCTTGCCTTCACTAGTTGCCTATAAGAGGGAACAGCTGCTGGGCTGTCAGGCCCTGGTGTACTGTGATCAGCTGCATTGTGTAAGAGGTGGTATGATTATTTGCAACAAATCAATACATTGACTGAAAAAGGCAGAGCAGGAGGGAGAAAGGCGCCTTCACTTCCAATTCCTGTTCTTCACCTGGAGAACACACATACTGCAGTTTCCTTTCAACCCTTTACATATTAAAGCAGTGTGCAATGCAGTGCTTTACAATGGGCTGCGTACCGATCTGGTCCTTAAAGGGTTCTGGGGGAATTCTAAACCACTTTTGATATGTGCTAGAATGCACTCTAAGTCTTCAGCATTGCTTTCTCCCTTGTGTTAATTATGCTAGAGGCTGCTTTAATAATGGCAGCTTAAGACAAATATATACTGCAGGGCTGTGTAGGAATCAGGGAGTTCCTAGGTTCCCCACAGGCTTGTGCTAACCTAATACATTATTAATGGGCTTACTACAGATATGTCACCGCCTACATGGCTACCTTCAAAAGGGTGACATCAGAATGCTATCTGCATCAAAAGGGGACATCAGAATGTCACTTGCATCAAAAAGACGAGATCTAAATGTTACTGGTGTACAGTTCACCTCTGTCCGGAAGCAGTTTGGAGGAATAATCAGGTGAACATGCAGTAACATGTCAGCACATTGCATAGCAATGCCGGTGCAGTATTCCCCAAATAAAAAGCATAGTCTGCATCTGCCTGCGTTGCCTGCAGCCACATGCAGTGAACCCCACAGGATGAAACTAGAAAGAGGAAATTTGCCTGATTAACAGACACATAATTAATTATTTCCTCTTTCCCAGGATGAAACTAGATGCAGACTATGCTTTTTACTGGGAGAGTATTGCACCAGCATTGTTGTGCAGTACACTGGTATGGCGCTGCAGTTTGATTATTTTGATTATTCCTCAAAACCGTTTCCGCATGGGGGTAGGGGTGCACCTATACGTGAGTGACATTTAGATGTTTCCCTTTTGATGCAGGTGGCATTCTAATGCCTCCCTTTTGACTCAGGCAACATTAGGATGTCTCCCTTTTGATGAGATTACAATTATACCCAGGGCTTTAAACATGATACTTAGGCCTTTAGCCTCTTCAAACAGTACTGAACAGTACAGCCCTACAGGAGCAATTGGCAACCTTTGGTACTGCAGATGTTGTTGGACTACAACTCCCACCATCTACAGCCAGCCAATATGTAAAACTAAAGTAACAGGACAACAGTCTGCAGCTTTGAGGTTGGGCAGATAAAGAATTAACTGATAACTGAGTTTAGTTTTTACCCTTTGGATGCTAAAGATTAACCCACCCCTTTGCTGGCAAGGTGGCAAAAGTGAACATGTAACCAAAATAGAAACAACAGCAAGAAGGGGTACAATCCTCATTATCAGAAACAAACAAGTATCAGAATAATACTCACTCAATGGAGCTCACCGGCCTAACGCAATAGGACCAGTAGAAATGGCATGCAGGGAATTAACTGTCCACCCTGCTCGGAGTTCAATCTCCAGTACAATTAAAACAAATCCGCTCGTACACAAATTTATTGTATTAAAAATTATTAAGAACACTGTAATATAGCGATAAATGGAAAGCCAAAAGCGCTCAATGCGTTTCAAAGCATACAGCTTCTTTATCAAAAGCAATATATGGCTATATGTGCAAAAAATATATATGCTATCATACAAAAACTTACCCGTTGACGCTCAAACCCTTTATGGGATTAAGGACCGGATCTGTTTTAATTGTACTGGAGGTGGAACTCCGAGCAGGGCGGACAGTTAATACCCTGCATGTCATTTCTACAGGTCCTATTGCGTTAGGCCGGTGAGCTCCATTGAGTGAGTATTATTCTGATACTTGTTTGTTTCTGATATTGAGGATTGTGCCCTTTCTTGCTGTTGTTTCTGCTGTGTTTAAGGGTCTCAGAAGAGGTCTGCTTATCTATGTTGGAGATCTTCATCACTCAGTGACTGAGTGAGGGCAGTCTAGAATCCCTCATTTGTCCTGTTGACCACCAAAATGAATAGTATATCATCAACAGAGTGGCTGCTCCATTAAAAGTGTCAATACTATTAAAGGGGAATTATCAAAAGAACTTTTTTTTTTATTTGTGGCTGTAAATCTTCTGAAGAATGGCATAAACTAGAGTATAAAGTTCTGGTCACTTTTTTCCACTTGCTTGTAGGACCTTATTTTAGAACTGCTTTTGTGCACCTCGTCTGCATAATGCCTATATGCACAAAAGTATCAGGCTCAGCCCTACCACATAAATGACATAGTCAGTTGCTTGGGATGTCAGAGTGGTGGGGTACTAGGCGGTGCACAGGAGCTGCTGTTCAAATTGACTGCATTAGTATAGATGGATCTGGCAGCAGACAACTTCTGTTTCATGTATAGCAATCACACCGCCAGCATGGAGTGCATCTCAGCTGCAAATGAGAATGAGAAAAGCAATACAAATAATCAAATATCTCTTGCTTGGATGCCAAGGACACCTCAAATGCATTACAAGTCAATACACTGGTGACATTGTTAGCATCCAAGCATCATCACCCCATTCTGTGGTAGTGCACTGCTGCCAGCTGGCTCCAGTGAGGCCAGATCTCAGTGAGGCTTGCATGTGCATTATGCTGCATACACATTGGCCCTGCAGATAAAACAGCAGCATGCAGGGTGAACAACGGCACTTCCTCATGTGTTACATGTTACACGTGTGGGAGCACCTGGCATTGTCAGCAGCTGGAGGGCCTCAGGTTGCCTGTCCGTGGCCAAGGCCCTTACTGTGTTGTGTCAGATGTGTGTGAGGGGGAGAGATACCTACTGTTGGGTCTTTGGGGGGTGCTGGGAAAAAAGCTGCCCTCCTTCGACATGTTCACTTTTGCCTCTAGTGATCTCCCAGTTGAATTGGCTGGGAGATCAGTAGCTGGGGGGAGGAGTCCTGACATCCCACCACGAGGTCTGAGATTATTTTTTTACAGAGTGTGAGCAGTGCAATTTTTTTTATTTTAACACAGAGCAGTTGGTCGAAGAGGCAGTTGGCTTCACCTATGCCTCCTCCTAAGCCAAATACAGTGCCTACTCCCCCTGCCTCCTTCTGGCGCCTTGAATGCTAGCAAGGTCTTTACAATGCGTTAAAGGGATAGTAAACACCACAAAAAACTGTAAGCCAAATGATAGGAATAATAAAAACATACTTACTGCCCTCATTCCCATCTCTCACACTGTTATGGTTTGAGAGATATAAGAAAATAAAGACCTCCGCTCCCTCCCCTTTCTTCCTGACGAGCTGTAAAGCTGTCAGAGGCAGAATCCGGTCGACCGACTTTAGGCGGCTCTTCAGGAGTGCTGACATTGGGATATCTAACTATAATTACTTCATCGGTATGGTCTACAACGTGTGCCTGACTTGCAAGGCACAGCGGACGCATGAGAAGGGGGAGGGAGCGGAGGTCTTTATTTTCTTATATCTCTCAAACCATAACGGTTTGAGAGATGGGAAAGAGGGCGTTAAGTATGTTTTTATTATTCCTATCATTTGGCTTACAGTTTTTGGGGGGTTTACTATCCCTTTAAGACCTCTCTAGCACTCAAGGGGTTAAAGCCCTATTTTAATCAGTAGGAATTATCATTTTCCTCTATGGTGCACTTGGTTTGCTCCAGAATACTCTTCAGTTTGATGAATAAGGCCCATACTGAGGCCCATACTGAGGCCCATATTGATCAGAGTGGGGAAGACATACTAGTTGTAAGCCAAAATGAATAACAATAAAAAATATAATACACCTTTATGCAAACTGGCAGAGTTATGAATTAGAAAAGTGCATTACAGTATTTAAGGCTATGATTAAAGACAATCAGAACTGTAAATACATGAGAAAATGGCCGCAATGCAATTTTTTCATTAATTTCTTGGATGCGAAGTTTCTCTAGCATCCAGGGGGTTAAGAAGTCAGTATTACTTTCAGGCCAGCACTGCGGGAAGCGCAAGAATCCAGAGGTGATTTTCCCAGAATCCCCACTGTAGAATAGACTGACATGCCTTTGTCCTGGCTTTGTGCGCGGATATATTGCCTTATAGTATGGGAACAGACGCTTTGGCTTGGCTTACCCAATATATCTTTCAACAAGACGCGGCAGCTGCCTGTCTGATTGACAATCCAGTCAACATGAAGGATTCCTTAACCTCCAATTTGTATAATCTAACTAAAATAAATGCATGGAACAAACCAGATAAAAGTATTTTAATATGGTTCTAAAAAGAACAGCAGTTTGATCTCTTTTTCCCCGGTTGTTTAAAACAATTTCCTTCCCACACCAAATTTTTGTTTCTACAAAGGCGTATGCAGATGTTCAAACAGAGAAAGAAAGGCAGGGGAAATGATGATTATTTATCCACAAACTGAACATATAAACCATGGAGGATTTCCAGTGATGCAGAGCCAGAGGGAATCTACAACCCGGTTTAAATTAAGAAGAAGTCCCCCATAGATTGTTGCGAGGTCTGCTGGAAGCACTGAGGATTATGCACTAAGAAGAACTGGAGCAAATCTGAGGCATCACAACTATTTCATAGGGGAAAAGCGCAGTTGGTTTGCCCCAGAACTGCTGCAGTTTTTCTTAATACAGTGGTTAGCTCTGTTGCCTTGCAGCGCTGGGGTCCTGGGTTCAAATCCCACCAAGGACAACATCTGCAATGAGTTTGTATGTTCTCACTGTGTTTGCGTGGGTTTCCTCCGGGTACTCCGGTTTCCTCCCACACTCCAAAAACATACTGATAGGTGAATTTAGATTGTGAGCCCCAATGGGGACAGGAACCAATATGAGTGTAAAGCGCTGCGGAATCTGTGTGCGCTATATAAATAAAGAATTATTATTATTATTATATTATATTATATACATGAGTTTGCATTTGTCCTTCCACCAGAAATGTATTGATGCAATAGGAAAAGCTCTAGTAAATGGGTTATTTATCAGTGGGCAGACGGCTAAACCAGCACATGCTTTTACACATGGATTTCTATGTTACATGTATGTATACTCAGGTCTGAACTTACATCCCAGGTGACCCTCGGCAAGTTAATCTAGGTGACCTTGGCTGAAAACATGGCCACCTCACATGATGCCACCCCCAGTTCCATACACTGTTTCCTGGCACAGAAAATACCCTAGCAGGAACAGTGCTTTGTAGATCACTCTTGCTTACAAGGGATTAAATAACTACCATAACCCCTTAACGACCGGTGGTCCTGGGACATTTTCGTCCCATAAGGACCGCATAGGACCACGTGGACGCGCCGGTACACGTGACCTGTCGCGTGTATCGGCGCGTCACTATGAGGCCTGATAGAGATCGCTCCGATCTTGGAGTGGTCAATTTCAGGCCCTATTTTTACTTACAGCGCTCCCAGTAGAGCGCTGTAAGTAAAAAGTACGTGACGTACTATGACCGTCATCGGTCCTTGAGTATTTCAAGGACCGTGACGGTCATAGTACGTCACATGTCGTTAAGGGGTTAAAACTTTGAACAAACTAGTGAAGGGACAGTGAGATTGTTATGGTCACACCCACAATTCAGAATATGGGTGTGGCCAGCACAGCAGAGATATCCCTCAAAATATGGAGCTCTAAGCAGCTGCCTACTCTGCATATTGTGTATCACTTTATTTGCTCCAAATTGTGTTTGCAGTGCTTTACAGAAGAAAATACACATTAAATAGAGTATTGGTAACATTAAGTGGCAAAGTTATAGAAACAATATGAAAGATATCCCCAAGGAGTTTACAGTCTAATTAAGTGATATCAGACATGCTGAGGGTAATGAACCAAGAAGCATAGCCTGGAACTCTCTGCATTTGCCCCGGAGACTCTGGTTTATGCTGCTGATTAACAGGTCTCAGCGGCAGAGGCTGATTCTCTGGATATGGGGAGTTTATAATGAAACTCTGCCCACTTCTCCTCTTTCCTAATCTGTCCCTTCCTCTTCCTGCCCACGTCTCCTCCTTCTCCAGACTATTCCAAATACTTATTTTCTGTTTTATAAGTCCCGCCCCCACTTGCAATTAAGCCCCACCCCTTTTTTACTCAAATTTTGACATTTACCTCCCCCAGAGGCACCACAGGATTCCCTTCTCCGGGCAGTCTACAACAAAAAGTTCCCAGGTATACCAAGAAGTAATGGAGCAACTTTGGGACAAAGCAATAAGACCATAGTAGACAAATGAAAAATCCAGTTGTTTTAACCCCTTGAACACTAGAGGTCTTGTTTTAGTCCTTAGAATGCTATACAGGCATTGAAAGCAATATGTTGTAATGTGTTGGACCTGTTTAGCATTCTGGGTATTAAATCAATGAGAATTTTGGGAATGTTAATGTATTCCCCCTTGTAGTGCAGTTGGTTTGATCCAGAATTGATTTAGTTCTCTTAAACCTTTGAGTGCAAGAGGGGTATCTATCCCAATGTTTTGCATTGTGCTCACATTGTTAAGTGTGTGGAATTGGATGGCTCATAGGCTGCATGTAATGTTATTGCACTTGACCAATGATAATTATCGCTAGTCCTCGGGACACACCAACGGGTCCTTTTGTCAGGAGCTCTAGGTTGATCACGGGGGGGTAATCGGTGACTGTTATTTTGATTGATTTACAGGTGCTTAATTAGGGATATATTTAAAACCTGACCAATTGGTGTGTCCCATGGACTGGAGCTCAGAATACCTGCTCTAGACCAGAGGTTCTCAACCCATGCCCTCAGTGGCCACTAACAGGCCAGGACTTAGGAATTTCTCTGCTAGAACACAAGTGTGTTGATCAGAGGCTCAGTCATATTGATTAACTCACCTGTGCTCTTAAAAGGAAATTCTCAAATCCTGTCCTGTTAGTAGCCACTGAGGGCACGGGTTGAGAACCACTGCTCTAGACTGTACAGCCATTCACACTTTTATCAACAGGATAGTATTCAATGATTTATCAATCAGTGAGTCAGAGAAATACACTGAGAAATACACTGTTTCCATATGCCACATCAAGGCTCAGCATCCAATGCTAGCAAACAAAGGGGGAATGAAGGTATACACAAAGACAAAGTTTTGCAAGTCTGTCCACTATTTTTCATATTATGATATGCAAACCTGGGAAATATGCTCAACTATTCATTAATATCCAGACATTTTCATGTGTTTATTGGCTGTGAGGGTTTGTGAATCTGGTACAAATATGAATCTACTTGTCCTTCACCAATTCTACCCCTAAGTAATGAGAAAACTGTTCAATGAATAACATTTCTCCAGAATCTATATAATTTTACAAAACTTATTTATGAATTTGGGAAATATTTTCCATACATTCATATGAATGCTCTATATAAAAACACATCATTCAGAGATCTACAAATAAGTGGTGATCAGATATGACCTGACCATTGCTGAATAAACAAATGGCTAAATCGCAAGGTGAACCACTGATTTCCTTGTGCATTGAGTCATTCATGGTTTTATGAATGACAACCATGCCTTTATGTGAAAAGTGGGGGTTTCCTCCTTCCTATTTTGTATGATTATCTAACAAGTATAGGTGTCACATGAGCTGGTTTTTCATGGATTTCAGCTTGTGTCTTGGCTAGGAGTGTAAACATTACAATCAGTGGCAATGAAGGAAAAAACTGGCACTGGGCAGAGAGTGGGAGAAGCGTGATGCTTGCTATGGTGCCTGGAGGACTAGGCTTTTGGCAGTGGAGACCTTGTAATTAGCAGTAAATTCTGGAGTCTCCTGCCATAATGCCGTAAATTACACATAAAACAGATGTTTCTTAAATGGCAGTAACGAGTCGTGCTGGCAGTGAGGCTCATTTACAAAGAAGAACTAGAATAATTATGGAGCAAACCAACTTCACTGAAGGGGACACATATATAGTCCAATTGATTTAAATGGGGTTTTTTAACCCTTTGAATGCAAGAAAGGTTTTCATTGCAAAATCTCTCTAGCATTCAAGGGATTGCAGATTCCATTTAATGGGAATTTGGGGCAATGGTTCTTTGTTCCCTCTGGTACATTTGGTTAATTTCAAAACTATTTGCAAACCTTTTTGCACTCAAAGGGTTAACAGGCTGTGTAAGAATCCATGGATAGTCCACTTCAGTACTGTCACATCTAGATATCCGTATCTAATAATGTGCATTCCCAGTCTGTGGATTCTGACACTTATCAGATAGGTCAGTGGGAGCCAACCCAACTCTTCAGGTTACATCAGGCTGCCGACCTGCTGAGATCAGTTTCAAAGTCATGCTCTATATAATCTATGCTGGGAATGTTATTCAACATGTTAACGTCTCCTTATTTTTAAGAAGAGGTTAAGAAAAGGTTTTTAAAGGGCAATTATCATGTTTTACTAAGTCTGTTCCTATGGGAGAAGACTAAGTAAAAAGTCCACATCTTAGATAAAAATGGCTTTTGTCCACCATTCAGAGTGGGGCACCATTCAGAGTAGGGACTGATGACCATGGCTGGCAGTGGGCTGGAAATGCATGTGTGTGCGCAGATTTCAACTAAAAACTAATCTTGTCTTAAGGTGACAGGAATACTTTAGCCTCTGCTGAAGAACATGGACACTCGACAAAGCATTAAAAAAAACATCTAAAGGTTACAACTAAGAAGCGTTTAACACTCCACCCATCTCACAGACACACACACACATACATACACACGCATACTAATAAAAAAAACAAAAAATTATATATATATATATATATATATATATATATATATATATATATATAATCTAAGTGATTTCTGCTTTTGCTGTCCACCACATCCTGTAGTGGCGGGGGAAGGGGGTGCAGCGAGAACCATCAATGCAGTGGCACAGAGGGTCCGCATCATTCACAGTGTGCCCAATTGAACAGGCAACGATGTGCACCATTCTCTAGTATATATGTGTGTGTATGTGTAATGAAATGAACTCTATGTTTATGACAGATCGTATTGCATATATTTATCACAAGTTAGTATTTGTAATAAGAACTATAATATGTTCTACACTGATACAAATATAAAAAAAATAATATCTATTTTGGTCCAAGAAACGAACAGTGTCTTCTTCACTCAGTGTTTACAAGCAGTGTCATCCAATTATATGTTCAGGAAGTAAGATTAATAGTAACATTAAGATATAGATTAGAAGGCCAAAATAGATATCTCCCTTGCGAACAGTTCATCCTGAGGTTTCTACTGTAATCTCTAATGTATATGAAAACAAACATTTGTAACACCAAAAGAACATTTTGTTTTAAGAGCAGGAAATGCTTAGCAAACAATATATAATCATGACAGGATGATGCATGCATAGTGAATTCATTAGGGCCTAAATATGATGTTGATACGAATATGTGGTACTAATAAAATTAAAGTGATTTGAAATTAATTTGAAATTCCATTTATTATAATACTATATTATTCCCGTGACATTAGAAATAGGAAGTAACACCTTCTGACAAAGTAGGTTTATTTGAAATAATCAAGCAAAGACAAAAAACAGCGCAGGGAACTCCTCTAAGTGTAGTATCTTCACAATTTCCAGCCTTCACCTTCACCACGTGCATATGAATGGTACTCACTTTTCAGAGAGGATAAGACTGCCTCTCAGTATGTCTTACACTCCTGGTATATATCCCAGGTACGGTAATCACCTTTCAGTCTCCCAGGTATCTTCCACCGCTAGACCCTTTTGTGGTTCTTCTATGGGTACAGTATCTTCTCCTTACTCCCATAGACTGTCTATCTTTAGGTGGGTATTATCTTCTGGGTATATTATTATAGACTAATAGGTTTAGTATAGATAAATAAAATAAAGTGTAGCTCCATACGCTGGTGAATAAGGCTATATGTAATTTATTAAAACAAATATAAAAAATATTACCATAAAAATTATTACATATACTAAAAGCTAGTAATCAACCAAATATACTAGCTCAACAGAAATAATAGCTCAACGCGTTTCACAGGATTAACCCACTTCCTCAAGAGCTGCTAACTGAAAAATTTTGGCTGAGTTTTCTTAAACATTTCAGTGCCAGAACATGAGGGAGTGGCAGTTGGGAAGGAGAGCAGTGGAGAATGTTAGTATCTGGGCACATGGCTGTGCTAGCCAGTGGCCAACTTGCATAAAATGACAAATAAATGAAATTTAAGATATTTAATTATTATTTAAAATAATAAAAGCTAATAAAACATATAGATTATTCTGAAAGTTCTTAAAAATTAACCTAAATTGTCACAAGGTGTTAGTTACAGTTTGAGGTACAATTCCAGAGCAAGCCAACTGCACCATAGGGGACAAATGGACATTTCCATTTAGTTTAGTAGTGGAACTTAACCCTTTGAAGTCTATGGATATCTCCAGTGGACTAAGAAGCAATGTTTTAAAGACCTTTCTATCATTCAAGGGGTTAAAAGTCATATTTAACTCTTTGGTATGTATGTATGTATGTATATCTTTATTTATATGGTGCCACACAGTGTACGCAGCGCCTTACAATAGACATATGTTACAATAAGTGCAACATTCATAGAAACAATGGGAGAGAGGTCCCTGCCCCAAGGAGCTTACAGTCTAAATGGGTAAAAGGAGACAGACAATGGGGTAAGAGGGTGTTAAGTGCTGAGATTACAAGTGCTAAGTTTGGCCAAAGGCAGTGCATGGTCCTAGTGCTCCAGAAGTTAAGATATCAGGATAGACTTAAAGACAGAGGGGGATTTTTCAAGACGTAAGGAGAGGGGTATGGAGTTCCATAGGTATGGAGGAGAAAGAGAGAAAGGTTTGAGATGGGAGAGGGCAGAGGATGTGGATAGTGCAACAAGAAGTGCGTTGTGTGCTGAGCGAAGGAGGCGGCCAGGAACATAATAGTAGATGAGGGAAGAGAGGTAAGGAGGGGTAGCAGTGTGGAGAGCTTTAAAGGTCAGAAGAAGGACTTTGTAATTGATGCACTGCTGAATCGGGAGCCATGACAGACGTCTGAGAATTATGTGGGCAGGTTCAGTTTTTGGGGAGAGTGTGGTGATTCGTGCAGCTGAGTTTAAAACAGATTGCATAGGTGAAAGATGAGTAGCAGGGAGGCCAGTTAGTAGGATATTGCAATAGTTTAAGTGGGACAGAATGAGGGCATGTATAAGAGTTTTAGTAGTTTGTTGGTAGAGGAACAGGCGGATTTTAGCAATGTTGCGGAGAAAGAGGTGAGATGATCTAGCCACGGAGTTAATGTGAGGGGAGAAGGAAAGCGAGGAATCAGATATGGCCCCAAGGCAGCGTGCTAGGCTGACCGGATCAATATCAATTCCATCAACTGTAATGGTGAAACTAGGTGTTGGGCAAGGTCTTGGTGGGAAGATTAGCAGTTCGGTTTTGGCCATGTTTATCTTCAGCTAACGTTGTGCCATCCAGGAGGAAATGACCAAAAGGCAGTATGAAATTTGCAGTTGGATTTGAGGTGAAAGATCAGGAGTGGAGATGTAAATTTGGGTATCATCAGCATATAGGTGGTATTTGAAGCCAAATGAACTAATAAGTTCACCCAATGAAAAGGTATACAGTGAGAAAAGCAGAGGACCCAGAACGGATCCTTGAGGCTCCCCCACAGACAGAGGGACTGTGGAGGAGGTGTTATTGCTAGAGGACACAAAAAAGGAATGTTGTAAGAGATAGGAGGAGAGCCATGAAGCAGCTTGATTTTGAAAGCCAAGATTGTGGAGAATTTGAGTGAGCAGAGAATGGTTAACCGTGTCGAAGGCAGAGGATAAATCGAGTAGTATAAGTATAGAAAACTGTCCTTTGGCTTTTGCAGTCTGGAGATCATTAGCCACCCTGCAGAGAGCTGTCTCAGTTGAGTGACTGCACCGGAAACCAGACTGCATAGGGTCCAAAAGACAGTTAGAGTTGAGGAATTTGGTTATTTGGGAGAAGACAAGGCGTTCTAAGAGTTTTGCGGTAAGAGGTAGAAGGGAGACAGGTTAATAGTTAGAGAGACAGGAGGGGTCAAGGTTAGTCTTTTTGAGCAGGGGTTTAATTTGTGCCTGTTTGAAGGAATAAGGGAAGGTGCCTGTGGAGAGAGAAGTGTTGAAGATGTGTGTTAATACAGGTGTAAGGACTGGTGCAAGTGGTTTGAGTAAGTGGGAGGGCAAAGGGTCCAAGGAGCAGGTAGAGAGGTGGAGCTGCACACCGCTCCGGAAGCCCTGAGCCGGAAGTAAAAAAAAAAAAAAAAGCCCCATGGACGCCAAGCGCCGGACGCGCATGCGCTCGCTGGTCCTTAAGGTGTTAAACCTTTGAGTGAAAAGCATTGTGTACCCCTCTGGCACTCCAACTACATCACTATGGATGCTTACAACTCTATGGAGCATTATAAAAAGGTATAATGAATAACCAGATCTACCTTTATATAAGTACATTACTATCCCTTTAATTAGTACTGGATTTCATGTCCATGGAGGTGGATACTTTACTGTCAGACTCCAGAACACAAACTCTGTCCTCTGAATCCTTCCTTCCTGTGAATTCTTAAGTGGGATGGGTTTGGGGTTCTGGAGTCCATCTACAAAGAATCCTGAGATCCAGTACTAATTAAAGACTCATTTTGGAGGACTAGTCCACACAGAACTGACCTGTAGTGGTTATTAGGATTTTCTGTTCAGATTAAGGTGAGGGTTTATTACTAGGAGGTGACTGTGTTCCATTACAGACCAGCAGATATATAGTCATCGTTGTTTACCCTCTGAGTGCCAGAGGGGTACGCAACGCATTGCTTTGCAATGTGTTGTGTACCCCTCTGCCACTCAAAGGGTTAACAAGCTAGAAGGCCACAAACACAAGCCTGTAGAAAACTTCAAACTAAGAGTCACATTCACAAAAGGCAAAAATGCTGCAATTAACAGCTGCGCTACAGGGGTCAAATACCAATTCCCGTTAAATGAAATGGGGTTTTTAACTCCTTGAATGCTTAAGAGGTCTCCAGTGCAGTGTGAAGACCTCTTTACCACTGAAGAGGTTAAAAGCCCCAGTTAACCAAATGGAACATTTTATTTGTTCTCTGTGGCAAAGCTGATTTGATCCCATGTGTCCTTTATTGCCCCAAGAATGAAGAAGCAGGAGAAAGCATGGAAAAAGGACACTGAAGCAAGGTTTGAAAGGAAACTTAGAGGTGCAAGGCAAAGTGTTAGACAACCCTCTGGTTTTTAAATGGTTAAATGTCTTCATACCTTCTGGTCTTTCCGTACAGGACTAATAGGAGAAGTTAATTGGCCATTCTGCAGGGGTAGCAATCCATTCCAATTTAACTACAGTTTTGGATTGCCCAAAAAGCAAATACCTTCAACGCTACAAAAACAGCTTTTTATTTAACTCTTAACTGCGTAGCACATAATCAATCAAACAAATACTGCAATCAAGGACTTAAAAAAAAGTCAGTTTAATGTTAATGTTGCTATTGGAGTAGTAGGCAAACAATCTGGCAGTTTGGGTTTTCAACATGTTCTACCAAAACCATGGACATTTGCCTGAAACATATTTTGTTGGCTGCCTGAACAAGGTCTGACAGCATTCTCAAATGTCTCAAACATGGAAGAGCTCAATTACCTTTATTAACTTCATGTGCCCCTCGTCCAATTCAACATTCAAAGAAAAACACATAACGGGAGGAATTTCAGTCACAAAGTAATATGACCAGGAGCGTACTACAGAAATGTTGGAATGGGATGACATAAAATAAGACCGTATTTCATTTCACCTCCAAGGGCCTCTTTTTTACAGGCTAGAAAGTCATAGTGGTATATTCATAAGCCAAAAGTGGATTGGAGAATCTTGGGGCCATATGTATAAAAGTGCAGCTATTCTGAGACAATCCATCTGCACAGTTTATAAATTGAACCTATTAAACGCTAGCAAGCTCTCCAACACATTGATTTGCAATGCACCAGTGACCTCCCTATCATCCAAATTGTTCAAAATGTAATCAATGGGAATTTTTGCTTAAATTTAAAACTGCATTTTCAGATGTGATATGTTTAATGGCATGTTTAGTGTATGCCAAAATTAAGAATATTGTCAAATGACAAACATGAGAGGGACGCAATCATCAAATTGCTGCAGATGTGAATGTTCATGCTAGCCGTTGCTGCACAAGTTGGCCTTGGTGATGGAACTGTGCATACAAGTTGGACCAGTTGGTTTGGAGAACACTAAAGCACTCACAGGAACAAACTCACAATGCTGTACTACAGGTCATGAGAATTGTCATATCAGGAGAATGGCATCGTGTGACCCCTTTGCAACAAAGAGCACACTTCAAGGTGACTAGCTGTGTTGCCCAGAACCTTTCAACATCTCCTGCACAGCAGTCTGTTTCCATGTAAGACCGACACACTAAACACATGAATGATATATAAAGCCCGAAACACACTGTCTGGATGGCCTTTTATCTTAGATCCGTGCAATCTCAGCATCTGAACCATGCATCCATGAAGTGTGCACTCAGCTAGGGCTCTGTGGGACTTGCCACTATTCCTTGTCACCTTCTCTCCCTTTCATCCAGTGCTGTGACTCTCCTCGAGCTGGTTGGTCACTGTAGTCACTCTGTAGCTCAACTCTACATAAACAACAATCCAATCTAGAGTATAGTAAAGATAAGAAATAAAGATAGAAAGTAACGTCTTCTTTCTCATGTGTTTCGGTGCTCAGAAGTGAAATTCTCAGATGAAGGAACCACTTATGTGCCCCAAAATGAGTAGGAAAGAAGACTTTACTTTTTATCTTTATGTTTTATCTTTACTACATGCTCAATTGGAATATTTTTTTACATGGATTGGACATACAGAATGACTACAGCGACCAACCAGCTGAAAAAGTCACAACACTAGATAAAAGGGAGACAGTGACAAGGAATAGTGGAAAGTCACACAGAGCCCCGGCTGAGTGCATGCTTATGTGATGGTTCAGATGCTGAGATTGTATGGAGGCATGTATGGACCTTATATAGGATTCATGTTTATATGCTCAAGAAGAAAGAAAAGGGGCGCCTCATACAGTAGTATATCACTCGAACGAAAATAATCCCCACTTCCAACCATTCTATGGGAGTACTCACATTATGTCACGATTGATGAACATTGATTACTTAGTTTAGATACTTTTGTCTACTTGATATATGATATGTTTTATTCCAAATATATATATATATATTTTAATAAACACGTTTATGTATATTTTTAAAACACACCTTGAAACTTCAACCTTTGTTCTTATACACACCTCGTCCAGTATATTATGGAACAAGATTATCCAGCTGGAATGAGCAGGGATGAGCGTTATCAGTAGAACACTGGTACGGCTTATTATGTGAGTAACAATATACAGCTGTCTGTTGATTACTATGTTCTAGCGCTCTGTATATGTAGAACCTTGTTTTCCTTAAATGTGTATATGCTGTTTCTTATCCTATTTATGCATATGTATTTTTAAACAAAATAAATCTATATCTAAAATACTACACTTAGAGCACCTTCTTGTGCGCTATCTCCCCCTTTTTTTCTACATTAGACAGAA
This sequence comes from Rhinophrynus dorsalis, assembly GCA_037306005.1. NCBI lineage: Eukaryota > Metazoa > Chordata > Amphibia > Anura > Rhinophrynidae > Rhinophrynus > Rhinophrynus dorsalis. The sequence goes on along the minus strand of CM074719.1, from coordinate 541,476,774 downwards.
CAATGGAAGAGGGAGGGGGAGGACAGACGGAGTGGAGAAGGGGACTGTGGAAAGGGCATTATTAATGATGGAACAGGTGGTGAGTGAATGAAGAAGGTGGGTGGAAGACAAAGGGGTGACAGGGAGGGAAGGGGAATGAGTGTATGCTGCAACATTTGACCAACTGACATCTCCCGACACTGCCAGGCACACTGTGCAAGCTGGAGATGTGAGGGGATGCTAGTGTGGCAACTTGGCGAACAGCAAGGCACAGGGGCAACTGTAGGTTTTTTGTGGCCCTAAAAGAAAATTTCACATGGGGTCACACTTAACTACCATGCCGGTATTTCTAACAAGACATTGTCGTCTGATTTTGTTTATATGCGGCGGCCCTAAGCAGCCACTGATTCTGCTTATATTGTAGCATCATCACTGGCAGAATCAATTCTACCTGGACTGAAATTCCCTCCAAAAACACGTTATTGATAGTATGCCTTGTCGTCTGGCCACCTTTTTCACCTCTTGAGTAGTGCATACTGATAACTTAATAAAATGTTCTTTTGTGCACATTCTTGTCTCAAACGCTAATCGCTTGTTCCTTGGTTTGCTCCTCATAAGCTTGCTATTTCATGCAAATCTTGTATCAACAACCTTTTGTTGCAATTTCAAACAGTGTATAATGACATATCCAATGCATTACAAATTAATGGGATTAAGAAAATTAGCATGTTTTGCAGTACATTCAATGGTAAACAACTAAATTTTGGAATTATGATTTTATGCATATAGTTAGAGATGATCAAGAAAGTTTATTTTTGAAAATTAAAAAATTATTTTTTTGTCTACAGAAAATATAATATATGCATCTTAACTAAATCTATATCTGCTGGTAGTTTTTATCAGGCAAATCATGTACAAGAATTATGTTATTGATGCAAATGAAACTTTTAACAACTATACAATAACCAGTTAAGTTTTTGTAGGTCAACCTCTTTACACTGTTAAAAAAGTAATGTTATATGATGAAAATATATATATTGTTATGCTTTTTCTAAGGCATCAAATAACGGAATTCACACTGGAAGATGCATCATTCAAAAGTTATTACAGTATAAACTCTTCTAATGAAACTGCAATTTTTATCTTAGCCACCGGGTGGCAGTGCCCTTTTCATGTGCTATGGAGATGTCCTCATGTACATTAGAAAAGTGACTGTCTTCTGTATGGCCACCAGAGCTATAGTTACCAGTCATTAAAAAAAAAAAAAATTAAGTTTGAGCTATTATAACTTTATGAATGAATCATGTCCCAGCAGTGAAAACACTCAGCAGGTAAATAATAGAGGATTACTGTTCTTTTAATGTAAAATACTACTGTTGCAACTAATTTTTTAACAACTGTTCAATAACCAGTTTAATTTGTGTAGGTCATCCTTCCAATGTTGTTAATCAAAAACTGGCATGGTTAAAAGAGAACTGATGCCTCATAATAATAACATTCTACTTCCCTTACCATTGCCAGAAAATCCAAACGGCCTGTATGAATATTGCCCTTGTGTCTTTGTCCAAGAGATAATATCTTCAATCGGTAAAATCCATGGAGGCAGACATGACAGTTGCTGGCAGACTTTTCAAACTGCAGCAGGAATGAGTGGTTCTCACTGCATTGCAAAGCTCTGTTCCTTAAAGTGATGAAAGCTTGAGGTCCTAGGATCGTGCGAGTAACTATCATGTCTGCCTCCGTGGGCATGGATTTCAAAGAAGTTATTTCTTGAGCTAAGGCAAAAGGGCAAAATTCATAGGGGGCATTTGGATTTTATGGCCAAAGGAAGGTAAGTGTGGGAGTTATTAATAGGAGATGCTGATTCTCCTTTAACCCTTTGAGTTATTTTTAGGAGATAATAGTTCTCCTTTACCTCTCTGCATGCTAGAGCAGTATCCAACTCATTGGATACTTCTCAGGCACTCAAAGGGTTAAAAGCATTCCCACATACTCCAGTGCAAAATACACCCAACAGTTATAGTCAATGACTCCTAACAAAAACAGATTAAAAAAATGCCACTTTCCTCGTTTTGGTTACCAGGAATTTTGAGTTGCCTTTAATGTCTGACCTGAATCTGCCCTACACCCCAGGAACTCAATCACATGATGGTTTGACAAGTTGAGCACAGCGGATTCTCCATCACAGACTTGTCAATGGATGAAGTCTCCTTTAAGAGTGTTCTTTTGAACGGAACTAATCCCATTAATGGGCACATCTGCAGGCTGTATTACAGATTTGTGTGATCCTGATTTTTTAATGACTGTGACATTTGTGATTAGGATAACGGTGTACAAGCTGATGGTATGACTGCCTTCCTAATGTCCGTTTTATGCCACAAATGCTTACCTTCTTCATTAATTAACCCTTAACAGAGCAATGCATTGCATACCCCTCTGGCACTCAAAGGGTTAAGTTTATGTTTGATACATAGACATACCTGGCAACTTTACAAATGTGCTGACCCTGAGATCTTTTGAATAATAACCCTTAAAGCTTCCTAGAATGTAGATTTTATGCAATATGTACCTGCTTGCTCTAACTCAGAGGGGCTCCAATCAGTCCGCAAGGAACCTTTAACAAGTTACAACTTGGAAATCTCACTGCCTAAACACAAATAAGCCAGCAGGACATTTCCTGCTGCTTTTCTTGTACAAATGGCACCAATTTAGATACCAAAGAAACATTTAATCGTGGCAAATCTTATAATATCACATACCCTGAGAGTTCCCAGATATGTACATAGCTAGTGAAAAGGGGCCATGATTGGTGTGAACAGAATGTATCATAGGGAGCAAATAAAAATGTACAAAAAACTTGTAATTAACTAAATATTTTTAGAAGTCTCAAATGCATTGCAAAGCTCTGAGTAATTCATAACTCAAAAGGTATAATTCATCAGGGAAAAAAAGATTCAGTTCTGGAGCAAATCAACTACATCATGGGGGAAAATAAAAATCCCCAATTTAATGAGGGCTTTTAGCCTTTTCTGTGCTAGAGGGGTTTCACAAAGTGTTGGAGGGAATAAAACCACAGAGTTACGTTTTCTCCAGACCTGCACCTCTTTAGGTTAATGAATAAGGCCCGGGTTTGTGGTCCAGTCCTTTCTGCTGTCTGCGGCTTCTCAGTGTTCTGGATATATCACTAGCATCCAAACAGTTAAATGGAGAACAAAAGGCAAAGTCCCTATGGGTGGACCACAAGACAACCCCCCCACCACCACCTAAATCTTCTACATTTCATTACTGGATTACAAGTTTAGTTACTGGGTTTATTACAAAGAAATATATGCTATGACTGTTGAAGGTGATAATTAATAAAGGGTAAAATTAAAATTAGACGTTATCTTTTGAATAGTATACTGTTATCTGATGACCAACAATTAGTAAGAGTCACCATGGTTTATGACGGAGACATCATGACAACCTCATTTACTTGCATTTATGAAAGGGTAAGTGGTAACTTGGACAAGGGTATAGCAGTGGATGCAGTATACTTGGGATTTTATAAAACCTTTGCGCCTCATATAGATTACTGCATAAATTTAAAGGGATTGGCTTGGGAGACAATATCTGTGCATAGACAGAAAACAGGTAAAAGAGCAATTAAAATGTTTTACTATGTAAAGTGCTGCAAGATCCAAATGGGTACTATCATGTACAAAAAGTGTATAGACACATGGGATTTGAATATAATTCTAACTCTTTATAAGTCTTTGGCAATAGCTCATTTATTAAATGAAGTGCCGTTTTTAAATATGCGCTTATAAAAATATTGCACTGGAAATATGTAATAAAACTGATAAAGGGACTGGAAGGTTTTAGTTAGAGACTAGAGAAATTATAATAAAGTAATGGTGGTGGTCCGGATCTTGAAATATTGTGCAAGAAAAGTGGAAAAGGTCTTGATACCATGTATGGTGTTTCTAGTAGTCCGATATAATCTACTAATATTGTGATAAAAGAATATCCACATAAATAAGGTGGTAGAGACACGTGCAATATATATTTGATATAATCAGATTATAATACACACACAGATATTGAGACTGACTGAAAAGTCTGAAGTAAAACGCAGTCTAAAGGAAAATATAAGAAAGACTCTTATATTTGGGATTTTTTTTGTTGGTTTTTATTTATTTTTTCTTTTTTATGATCGATCATTATTTTTTTACATACATAATAATAATAATAATAATAATAATTCTTTATTTTTATATAGCGCACACAGATTACACAGCACTTTACACTGGTCCCTGTCCCAATTGGGGCTCACAATCTAAATTCACCTATCAGTATGCTTTTTGGAGTGTGGGAGGAAACCGGAGTACCCGGAGGAAACCCACGCAAACACGGTGAGAACATACAAACTCATTGTAGATGTTGTCCTTGGTGGGATTTGAACCCAGGACCCCAGCGGTGCAAGGCAACAGTGCTAACCACTGAGCCACCATACATATTTTTATTTATGCTTATAGGGATTCAGGTGGTTCGTTTGTTATATATACATTCATCTTAAGGTACAGAATTTTTGTTCTGGTGGGTGAATGCATATATTAAAGGCAACATTGTGATATGTGAGTTTTTCCATCTGTAAGGGGACCCGAGAAGTGTAGGTCGCGGCTCAGGTATATCGTACTACTTTGTGGTGTCTCTTCTTGGTGCGGGTATTCAATGAAGGTGGATCACGGTTAAAGGCTGTGAGGTACCTTCCAATCCAGGTAACAGAGGGGAGTAATGCTTCTATGCCTGAAATTGTGAGTCAACTTCTGTTACTTTGGCTCCTTGAGGAGATAACCATATCAGTGATGACCTGGACCGCAGAGCAACACTGCTGTGGGAAATATAATTGCGGAAGCTAAAACTCAGTTTGGATATTTTATATAGAGAATTGGAGATTTTATTTGTATGTGTTTGTGTGACAATTTTTTTTTAGGACTGACGAAGTCAGTCATTTTTAGAGTATACACTGGAAGAGTATCCTCACCACTCGTATAGAGTTGTGATGAGGTTACTATTATTTCCAACACGCATATTATTGGTATAGCTTTATAAGTTTTTAGGTTGTATAGAATTGGCTTCTCAAGATCACGAACACGTGACCCAAGAGAAATATAGGAATCATTTAATAAAAAAAGACATGATTTTATTTGAGAATAAGGGATATGTGTTTTTTTCTTGTCTAAAATTCACTTAGGGAAGCACCGGAATTTATTTTTATTATTTTATTATTATATGACTAGTGAAATTGGGTTTGTTTACATTAGACAAGAGGTTTCAAAGGTGGGATTTGAGTACTAATTACCAAAATATTCATTCATTCAATGGAGAACTCATTACACAGAGAACTCAACAGAAAACAAAAAAAGGGCATCCTTTAAGAAAAATTGCTTTCGACTAAAAAAAGTGCAGTTATTTTTTATCATAAGGGTAGTAAGGAAGTGGAATTATTTTCCTCGGAAGGCTGAGTTGGAAGATAATATAGCTCCTGAAGTTATTGGATACCTTAATATCTCAGTGCAAAAAAAAAAAGGTTGATAGGACAAAGGTTAATCTTGATGTAGACATTTATTTTTTCCAAACTTATCAACTATGTCCACAAACTGTGGTAGCAATGCGTTGGATAACTCCCTGTCACTCAAAAGGTTAAAAATTCCAGGCCATGCAAGTACTGAACCCAGAAAATGCAGATTTGAGCCACAGTAACTTTTGAATAAATCCTCTCCCAGCTGCAGGAGGACCCTGGTTTATCTAAGCAAGATAAACCTTGCAATATATATGCTTTAATATTAAGCATTACTATCCCTTTAAACACAGGAGGAATTGAGAAGTCAAAAGGATAATTGCTTATTCCATCCTGCTGAAAACCACATTTCCAACCTCATATATCTTAAGCTCTGCATGGAAACATTTACATGCATCCATAAATGTTTCTATCAAATTGTATTTCAGAATTACTATCCCATATGCATAAAAACAAAGTAATGCAATTTTGGGTCTAGCCATAGGGGCAAATATAGGTCAGAGATGCTTTACAAGTGAGCCTGAAAGAGTATAGAACCTTATCCTTAGAAGAAACCGAGTTAGTGGCTACAAGAGAGCTTAATGCAACAAATGAAAAATGAATGATTTAACCATTAAATGAGTATCAGCAAATGTGCAGGCCCAGGACATGTAAGTGCAAAAACCCATAGGGGCTGCACTGTCGGTTAAACAATCCCAGTCAATGTTGTATAGAAAAACACTGTCCTTTATTAACCCTTTGAGTGCCACAGTGGTACGCAAAGCATTGCAAAGCAATGCGTTGCGTACTACTGTGGCACTCGAAGGGTTACGAAAAATTAAAACAATTATAACATTTCTGAGAAATTAGAACCCAAGACAAACAAGATCAGTCCTCCCCCCCCAAAACAATGCATTTCGCTTTCACAACTCTTACTCATGACTGACAGTTTGGAGTCCAGGTTTCCTGATGGTGTCATGTCTCCCTCCATAGACATGACATGGAGGGCTGATTCAACATGTTATCTCTTGAAACAAAATTCATAGAGGCCATTAAGATTGTCTCGCAATAGTAAGGTAAGTGGGAGGTTATTATTAGTACGTGCTAGCGCTCTTGACTTCTTTCATGGTATAAAAACTTCTGCATTAAGGCTGGTTCCTTTAACTGTCACTTTCTTCTCATTATAGAGATGTCAAACCACTAACTTGATTTCTTTTCTGTGCAAGTCTTTCATCTCATGGATAATCCTAAGTGATATCCCTGTAGTTTGTCAAATTAGTCCCCACTACTTGGCGCCCACTGAGTTTTCATAGAATTGACCAGACCCCTAAATGAGAAAATTGCATTTCAGCCCAGAAAAATCACCTCAGTACCTGCTAGTCAGATTTGCTCTGTGCCACTTTTAATTACATGATGTAGCATTGATGTTGAGGGTCAGTTAATCCATTCAGACGACTTCCCAATAATCCCTAGTCATTAAAAAAGGTACTTGTGTGAATGTGAGAGCATACTGAAAGAAACATTAGTTCTTTTGTTGTGCTGGCAAGTCTATTGTTCCCTGGCAGACCTAACCAATTAGCATCATTCACCAATCCTTGTCAGATGGGACCTAGAACTAGTAAAAAGAGGGTCAGTCAGATGCTAATTTAGATACAATTGTGACAGTGTGTTGGACACAGAGATGTTCCTAAGACGCCTTCAGGATTTAATGAAGCAAACACCTTGGGTTTCAATGACCCTCTAGAGGTAATTAAAACTCGCTGCAGTACACAAAATGTGAATATCACCCAGAAAAATATAATAAACTAATGTTGTACACACCAACCCAGAATTCCTATATCCCCCATCATATGAATTACGTGAATTACATACGTGCCAACTCTCGCAGAATTCCAGTGACAGCCCTTTGTTTTATTTCCATGTATCGGATTTTATCTCGGTTTTCAATCCATTGTATGCTAGGAAGGTTTCCAATACATTGGGTTGTTCAAATGATTAAGGTCACTTGCAGGTATGATCAACATCGCTGTTTAACCCCTTAAGGACCCTTGACGGTCCTGGTACGTCATGGCTGGATTTGCTTTAAGGACCGATGATGTACCTGGACCGTCATGGAATTCCGGGCTCCCTGCGTGGCTGCACGCCGTTCGGGGAGTCCGGAATCTTTGTTTCTGGTTCCGGACTTCCCGAATGGCATGCAGCCACAGGGAGAGCCCAGAATTCCATGACGTCATGGGTCGTTAAGTCAGATCTACCCATGACATGCTATGACCGTCAAGGGTCGTTAAGGGGTTAAGTGACCGCCGTGTTCGTTCACGACCAGTTCTTAATGGGTTAAGGTAAATGTGCTGTTTGATTGAATGCTTATTCTTTTTTCCCAATGTTTTATTTGATAGATAAAGTGAGAAGGGTGATTGATCCATTAAATAAACACTTATTCCTATTCTAACATGAGCTAATCATAGTGCTAACTGTGCATGTAGCTGAGAAACATTATCCACTTTTGGACCCCCCAGAACAAAACAATAATAAAAAAAAAACTGATATACAAAAAATTCAGAACATACTATTTCAGAAACAAGACCACCAATCAACAAATGGTAATTTACATGTAAGTGTCCTCCATAAAATTTATCTCAGTGCTAAATTTACAGCGGAACTTTCAGATGTTACTAAGTCGCCATGCGTTAATTAAGCGCATTTAGCTTGGAAAAGAAATCCTTGCCGTTTGGAGACTGACAGGCAGGTTAGTGCTGTCTGCGCCTGCGCTGTCAGCAGGGCTGGTGCAAGGATTTTTGCTACCCTAGGCAAAACCTAATTTTGCCGCCCATTTGGCTCTGCCCCTTGTGTCCCACCCCTTTATACCCCGTCTACTTATACCCCACCTCTTTTCATGATTGTTACCTCTTTTCATGATTGTCCTCTCTCTGCCCCTGGTCTGGAGATGCCTGTAAGAGAAGCCCCCCACCAGCTCCACCTTGCCCCCCATCACATACCTGTAGCTGCTGGAGCTCCTGCGCAGTCTTCTCTTCAGTAATGCAGAGCGCGCCGGGAGACCATGACTGCACTACTAAAGAGCCGACCACGATGAGGGAACGCAGTAGCGACACAGACCTCACTGTGTTGCGGTTCCCGGCATGGTGCGTGTGGGCGCAGCTCTTCTCTGCTGCATGCCCGCGTCCACAGTACATGTGCACCCTAGGCCGGCGCCTACCTTGCCTATAGGTGGCGCCAGCCCTGGCTGGCAGTCTCTTCCAGTTACCATGTGGTCACTGCAGTGCTACTCCAAGGAGACCAGGATGGACAGCGCAGGCATGCAGACAAGATGTCTGTTCTGTAGCCTGGTTTCCGGTCTCCAAAAGGCAAAGATTTCTTTAGAATCTGCTATTTTTTAAAGGTAAGATGTGGATTTCCAAGCTAGTCGCCATGTGTTTAATGAATGCATGGCAACTTAGTAATAGCTGAAAGTTCCGCTTTTTAAGTCTTTGAATGCCAGAGGGGTACGCATTGCATTGCTAGGAAGTGTGTTGCAAAAACTCTCTGGTACTGAAAGTGTTAAATTATATCCCTTACATTGTTTCTCAACTCCTGTCCTCAGGACCCACTAACAGGCCAGGATGTGATGATTTCCTTGTTAGAACACAGGTGAGTTAATCAGTGTGAATGTGCCTCTGATCACATGATTTCCTTGTTAGAGCACAGGTGGGTTAATCAATGTGAATGAGCCTCTGATTACCCCACCTGTGCTCTAGCAGAGAAATCCCTAAGTCCTGTCCTGTTAGTGGGTCCTGAGGACAGGAGGTGAGAAACACTGCTTTAGTAGATTTGACTAATTATCAGTGACGACATAACAAGTTATAATGGGGAAAGCACACTGGGCCAGATTTGCAGAGCTTGCATTTATTCATCAAACGTTATATATACATTTGAACAGTGTCACTTAACATATAACTCATTTCACCCTATAGCTGTCCTATTCAGCAGCATTCAAGCAGTTAAAAGTACCATTTACATACCGGTACTGTTCTCTATGATACAGTTTCAGTGCTCCACTTTTACACAGTACATTATCCTCAATGTAATGGCACGCTATGCTGAATCCTAAATGTTTCTATCAAATTCCTGGTTCCTTGTCTGAAGCATTTTGTAACACTAGACAATTTTGTCATAAATTCATTCATTTGGCCTGGTAATGGAATATCCAGGCATGAAGGAAGCAGTTTGCTTTTTGCTTGGCTTCTGTCTCTAAAATAACTCGTCTCCTTTGGTGATGAGCGGTAGACTTTCCAGATTTACTGGACCATTTGGTGCAGAGACAACACACTGCAGGAGCACTAATATAATGACTGCACACTGAGAGGTATGTTATTACAGGATGACAACAGAGTAGAAAGACAATATCACAAAGACTTAGGGCCTTATTCTTCGAGTTAAAGAGGAGCAATTCTGGAGCAAGCCAACTGCATCATGGGGGTGGGGATGAAAATTCTGCCCATTCTCAGTGGTATAAATGGTATTTTTAATCTCTGAATACTAGAAAGGTCCACAAAGCATTGCAAAGCAACACACTGAAGACCTCTCTAGAAATTAAGGGGTAAAATAATTTGGAGATTATTATTGCTCCCCTATGGTGCTGTTGGTGTACTCTGGATTTGCACTTTTTTTTAATATGATGATTAAAGGGGATGTATCACCATAAACATTTTTTTACCATAGGTTTTGTTACTAAAGTATTATTAGAAAAGCTGTTGTTGTTTTTTTTTGTTTTTTTTTTTAATGTAAGTACTTTTACAGATATTTTGTTTTTAAGCTGTGCCGGTCAGTAAAATGCAGCACGCTGAATCTTCAGCACAGCTCTCTTCCCTCGTCCCTCCCAGCTGCCCCAGGGAGCATGTTCACGCTTCCCTTCGGTGAACACGCTCCTGGAGGGAGGTGGGAGGAGAAGACAAGTTGTGCTGGTCACATTATGTGGAAGTGCACAGCACAGAAGGTAGAGTATCTGCAAAAGTAACTACATTAAAAAATAAACAAACAGCTTTCCTAATAGTGCTTTAGTAACAAAACCTATGGTAACATTTTTTTATACGGTGATACATCCCCTTTAAGGCGCCCTTAACCCTTTGAGTGTCCAGAAAGGTATCCAACGCATTGCATTGCAATGCACCAGATACCTCTCTGGGCACTCAAAGGGATAAACCATGAATGGTCTTATGCACAAAAGAAAAGTGGAGCCACTCTGGAGTAAACCAGCTGCACCATAGGGGAGAGCTAAAAATCTCCATTGATTTAAATTGGGACTTTAACATCTTAGATGCTAAAGAGGTCTTCAATGAATCTATAAAAATGTGCATTGATTTAAATGAGGCATTTAACCCCTTGAATGCAACATGAGTGTAGTATGGAAGGCAGAAGTTAATTAAAGCAATATGTCATTTCCTTTCTTGGGAGTTAGTTTCACTTTAAACCAGGGTTCTCAAAACGCATTTCTAAAGAGACAAGATGAGGTTTGGGAAACGTATGGCCAGCCAGCTGTTTCCAGGCTACAACTCCCATCGTGGGCTGCCAGCCAATGGTGCTGGATTGTAGGAGATCCCTGATTTTGCACAGGTGGCACAATTAAAATGATTTAGCACCTGATTTCAACACCTGTGCCAAATAAAAAAACCCTCAAAAGCTTGCACTGTCTCAGTCCTGTAGGAATGCAGTTTGTGGCCCCTGGTTTACACCACCCACTGAAAGATGACACTAGTGTAGTTTGCTCATGCAGAGCAGATGACAGCACGTACAATCAGTGCTCGGTTGGTGATGTGTGTATGCTGGCAGGGTGCTCTCACCATTATCATATATAACCGAGGACAAGCAAGAAAGTCAGTCACCTTTGCACATTTAGTTACAATACATAAAGTGTGACTACAGGCCTCATTCAGAAAGCTGAGCAGGGGCAATTATGAAGCAAACCAACTGCACCATAGTGGAAAAAAACAATTTCTCGTTGATTTAACCCCTTAACGACCGGCCGATCGCTGCGGCGCGGTCAGTTAAGGACCACTGAGCATTTATTCTTTTTTGCTCCTTCCGGACTCCCCGAACGGCGTGCAGCCGCGGGGGGAGCCCGTAATTCCATGACGGTCATAGTACGTCATGGGTCGTTAAGTCAGATCGACCCATGACGTACTATGACCGTCAAGGGTTGTTAAGGGGTTAAAGGGATAGTAATACTTAAAATGTAAAAAAAATATGTTGTAGGGGTTATCCTCCTGAGTAAAACAAGAGTATTCCCACTGCTGAAAGATGTTTCATTCAAACGTTATTCATTTTCAAAGTTGAATTTTTTAGGTGCAATATCACAGTGGCCTGAAATTGTACAGTGGCGCTGTTGCTACACGATCCTATGGACAGCTCTGGTCCCAGGACCATAAATCTCCATAGGATGGTGTAGCAACAGCGCCACTGTACAATTTCAGGCCACTGTGATATTGCACCTAAAAAATTCAACTTTGAAAATTAATAACTTTTGAATGAAACACCTTTCAGCAGTGGGAGTACTCTTGTTTTACTCAGGGGGATAAACCCTACAACATATTTTTTTTTACATTTTAAGTATTACTATCCCTTTAAAGTGGACCTGTCACACACAGATATACTTCCCAAAATTGCAAATGACCAAACAGGGACACTTTTCTTTTAGGTGGTGTTACTGGGGTGTGGCTCTTTATGTATTGAATACATTACATAAAACAATACTAAGTTATTTTATTCCCATGGATGAATTTATAAACAGATATACTGAAGGTAAATAAACATTAATGTGAGATTTTTTTTGCTGTGGAGCAATGTGATACACATATATGCACTACACATTCTACATATTAGATTTGTACTATTTAATATCTCTGTATGTTTATTCCCTATTGTACAGCGCTGCGGAATAAGTTTGAGCTATATAAATAAATAATAAAAATAATCTCCAAAAAAGAGGGACACCGGGGTGAGGAAGACAGACAGATGGATTTGGGATCTCAAAGAGGGACTGCCCTCCTAAAGAGGGACACTTGGGAGATATGCAAAGACTAGTTTAAAACAATGTTCATCAATTTTGTTTTGCTTAAGGCCTCCCCTATAAAAATGGGGCATACCTAACATTTTATAAGACATTTGTCAAATAGTAATGAAGGAGGGTAGAGAGACATAAATATGTACTTATTTTAGGTATCACATTCAGAATAACAAAAACAAATATACTGTGAACAACAATTTCCACAAATACAAATAAAAAACTTAACAATCACGGTCAGTGGAAAATTAGGGGCACATGGTGCAGAAAGAGGCATAGCACCCTGGTTGACAATCACTGCCGTAAAAGAAAACATTTTTTAGAAATTATCCTTTATATTTTGATGGAATCTTATGCTAATTTCATGCATAGTATGTCTTGATAATGACCCAGTGTATGGACTTTGACTACATTCATGACGAGGTTAATGTCAAGTAAGTCCCCCCAAAACAAAGCATCATTTCCTTACCCACCATTATCCACTCCAAGCCACTAGATGGGTTGAAAAAGGCCACATAATTTATTATAATACTATTAACATAGATTCACAAACATTTATTCAAATTATTAAAAATTAACACTTATTTAAATAACAGTTATATTTTAATCAACCTAGTGCTTGCTATACACCGGTCATTACCTAACTACCATAACCAAATTTACGATAAAACAGGCTTCATTAAACACTACCTGACTGAAGGTCATGTCACCATCCAATTCTAACCTATCTGAATGCAGCAAGTGGCAGCCCAATAACCATACCTTTAACTCTTGAGACAAAGTCAGAAGTCCAAAACACATGATCCTGGACCAGAACTGCAAAGTCCATATTTTACCCAGAAATTACCCTGCCAAAGTACAGCCACTTGTTACTTAATCTGGTTGTGCCCCAGAAGACACAATCGGTAAGGTCCTCTCAATGCCATCTTTCAAATCTGCCAGGAAGATGTCCAATCAAGTATCTGTCAGCTAGACACAATACCTGAGAAACAACCTAGGCTTGTTCTCCAATTCTTCATAACAAAACTAGCAGCCATCTTATTCACCTTCTTCATGCCCCCCTCAACAGCTACCCAAGACCTTGCAACCCTCCATTTCAGCCTCTGAGTGATTTCAAATCATAATGAGAACATCCCCCAGTACAACTCCCCAAACGTTTCCCAATCTTTCTTAAATAAATATAACAATTACCTTTTGGATATTAAATCAAAATCATTCCCCATGAATCCACTACCAAAATATTCAGGTGAGAACTAAACCTGGTCTTTCTGACCAGCAGCAACAGAACATGTTCTCAAATTGTACTCCCTACTCTAAGCCACCATACATCTACTTGATCCTCTGGAAAGCCCAGCCATGATTTGGCTATCTAGACAGCAGCTTTCCACTGGGCTCGGCAAAAGTAGGTATGGCTATCCAACCAAACCAATATCCGTCTGGAACCTGGAACAGAGACCATACATGAAACAAATCATAATAATAAAAAAATTCAGGTCTCATATAAGAATGGAAATGGCTAATCCTCCTAACCAGTTCATCTCCCAGAGACAATTTTGCAACTTCAGTTGCTATCCATTCTGGAAAGTGTGTGAACCAAAGCCCCATTCTGTCAAACCCAATCACACAATACATTTTTTAAACATCAGAATGTACTAAAACTCAGAAAAATTGTGTAACTTCCTCATGAACAATCAAAGAAAACCCTCCTGGTGGTCGAACCTCTAAATAATCCTTCAGACAGGAACTAGGACATTCACCCATACCCATTATAAACAAAGAGATCAAAACTCTGATCCAATTCATTTTTATCTCCTCAACTTTATTATAACACAGTTCTGCTCCATCACCGCATCCATTCATCTTTTGTTACTACTGTTCACAAGTTCACAGATATGAATATTCCTGAAATCCACCAGAGAATATCCAGAATGAAAAGCACCACCCCGAAAACAGAATATCCACCAGAAAGCACAAAAGACCCCTGAGAGACACTGGTCTCCTCATATCCCTATTTATGCTTGTTCTACAAAAATCATTCAATGCCTGCTATGCCAAAAATCCTTTTTTATATCCTGCCAGATCTGAGTTTAAATAAAAATGTCAATGCTAACATTCTTTGATTGTCTGACGACCTTCTTCACTAAGCCAAGCCAAATAGTATCGGGGACTAGAAAACTACTCCCTTCACCACAACACTCTCCTTGCTCAGAAATGACTGAGCAGCCACAGCAATGACTCTTCCAGTCTCCCCTTGTTCAAGGACTCAAATCAATGCAACCAACACACCAGTCACAAACAGTGGATTCAACCAGATCCACTACAGCTGAACCCACCTGAGAAATATCCACTGACTGGGATGCTCATACCATGTCTGATGCCACCAAGATCCTGGATGGTTCCCACATTCTGACAGGATAACCTCACTCCCAACTGCCCAACTTCCCACTGACAAATAAACTGCTTAAGCTAAACTAAAAACCCTCCTAATTGATTTGGTACTCCTGGCCCACACTGTTCCCCCAGGAAAACCAGAAATAAAGACTCACAGGAGACTCCAGCTGAGAGTTACAGAGCCAAACATCCTGAACCAGAGATGCCAGAAACTCTGTGTAAGCCAGTTGCCTCTGAGACAGCAACCACACTATGGATGCAGCTCCTGACTGGATGCGCTGGAAGCCGGAGTTGCCCCAAGGCAGTAATTGCTGAAAACTCTGCCCCCTACAATTCCACCAGCACAGGATCAGTAAGGTCTACTGCCTCATCTGACAGGGGGCTGGAAACCCCTTGGTCATCATTCACCTTCTGGAAATGTCCCCCAGCATTGAATATCCTCCTGGGATCTTGAAAATCTAACTGGAACTGAATACGCGTGACATCAGGTCGCACAAAACTCTGCCTATGGACATTAGATATCCCAGGCTGCTCATCATTAGTGGAACCATCTACTTGCCCCCTGTAGTCAACACTGCCATCTTCAGCAGCCACACTGGTCCTGGGGGCCACACTGGAGCTGTGGTCACGCCCCTGGTCCCAGACTCCAGGACTCTTGCTTCTCCTGCTGCAGCTCCTTCGGAGCTCCCAGCTCTGTATCAGCCGCTGCGCGGGCAGTCTCTACTGCACATGACTGCAGCACGCGCAGCAGTGTCTACTGTGCATGTCGCTGCGTTACACACGATTTAGCTAATTATTATATAGGATGGTGCAGGGCTTTTTGCTCCAGAATTGCTCCACGTTATGTCTTTATACATATGTCCCAATGTGTTGTGCCTGCTGACGCCAGAGTGGGATTACGTGATGACCTCACCTGCGCACTAGCGCTGACAAGTACTCTGCCACCATCATCTCGACAGTGTCCCCTGGATGGCAGAAAGGAAATGTGGTCACCTACTTCTCAAAAACTATTTCTATTGAAAACAAATGTCCTGCACAATATACAGGCTGTTTTTACTGCTCACGAAAAAACATTAACCCGTTGTATGCCAGAGGGGTATGCAATGTACTGTGCTACAATGCATTGCGTGCCCCTCTGGCACTCAAAGGGTAAACTTTTCTTACGGTGTTGGTCCCTATTGAAATGCTTTGGAGAAGTTGGTAGCATTCAAGGGGTTAACATCCCCATGTTAATATATGGGAACTTAGGGAACTGTTTATCTGTCCCCTGTGGTGCAGTTGGTTTGTTCCAGAATTACTTCTCTTTATCTTCTAATGAGCATAGCAGAGCCCTCTTTGACCTCTCGCAGTCTGTGAGTCTATGGGTCATATTCAGTCGGTTAGCTCTGGAATTGCTTCACTTGAGTCCAGAGCTGGGAACTCTCCATATTTGCCATGGAGACTCCGGTTTTGACTCTGCATTACCAGATCTCCAGGAAAGAGGCTGATTCTCTGGATGTGGGGAGCTACTAATGAAACTCTGCCCACTTCTGCTACTTCCCAGTCTGTTCCTCCCACTCCCCGCCATCTTCTCCTCCTTCCCCAGCCTATTTATTATACTGTCTTCATTTTATAAGCTCCACCTTATGCAAATTAAATCACGACCATTTTTGGACACAGATTGCCCTCAGCAGCACCACAGGACTCCCCTCTCCAGGGAGTCCTCAACAAAAATTTCCAAGTTATGCTTGTGTCACTGCAATTATACAAGAAAAAATAACACTAGTAGGCAAGAATGTTCTATATACAAAATGAAAATACTCCAAAGTTCTACTCTTTTATCAGGAGGAAAAATACACCATTAACTTGAATCCCTAAAATAAGAAACCACAAATAGCCTATAACTTAAAGGAACACTATCACGTAAAATAAAATTGAGTTACATGCCTCCCATCATTTCAAATTGCCAAAGAGGGACACTTGTGTTTTAGGGGGTGTTGCTGGGGGCTTGGCTGGTGGAAGGGGCATTAACAAGAATTTTTAGGCTATTTCATGACCTATTGACACCTCCTTGTGTAACCTAATAAATGATTAATAACAAGACCAAAGTGTTTTATTTGCACAGACTAATTTATAAACACATATACTGAGGTTTACACAAAGATTAAGATGAGTTTTATTGCTCCTCCTAAAGAGGGACACTTGAGAGGTATGGAGTTATATAATTTTATTGATCATGTATTTCCAAAAATCACCTGTAAAAATAGTTAATTTATGTTAGATCACTAAAATATAATGTTAAACCTGCAGTTTAAAAGTAGGATGTCCTTATTAAATAGTACATTTTTTTCTGTTGTAATGTAAGACAAGAACTAAGGCAGTAAAATTCTTGAGATTGAGCTTCCTTGTATTCAGAAATGCTGTTACCTTATATCAGGACATTTACAACCAATACAGCACCATCCCTTCTGATACACCTATAAAGACTGCCCTGAGAAAGGCAGTGATGGCTGCTACCACAGAGAATATGTAAGACTAGATTTTAGGCTCATAAAACATATACAGAATTTTTTTTTTTGCAGATGTTAGAATAACGTAAATGGAAGGTATTTAATACCAGATCATTTTTAATCAGTTACTCTGCTACAAAAGATTTACAAGCACAAATAAAACCTTTATTTATTTAAGGCCGAGGTTGGTATGCGAGCTTATACCCTCACTGGTCTATTGCTTTTCAGCATGTCTGCTGAGTGAAGATGTTTCTTCCTTAATATTCCTATACAGAACAATAAGCCCTCTATAAATGTTTGCCCATTCAGCAACTGCTTCATCCATGGGATGTCTGGAATTTGTCATGTGCGCTCAGCCTTAGAACAGCTGTTGTTAAAGACCCAATACATGTCACATATCTTGATTTCATTGACAACCTTATCTATGGTGTTAACTTCAAAATCACCCCATCTATCCAAATGATAAAAACAAGATAAGTATATGATTGAGCTACCTGTAACTTTCCAGCTGTTGTTCAACAACAACTCCAACTATCATCTGCTGGCTATTGGCCAGCTAAGGATGATGGAAACCACAGTGCAAGAACAGCTGGAAAGTGAGAAATTTCCTATTCTTGTTGGAGATGAAGATATTTAAATATATGATGCGACACGTTATAAATTAACTTTCCACAATGAGATATCATCCCATGTGTCTTAAAATGAAATACAGCAACTCTTACAGGGCCCTTAAAGTACTGTAATACTATATTACTATAATATTATCATGATTATATTATATTATAACTTGTCACCCTCCCACCCCTTATGCTGACGTCGGACTTCTTTGTCTCAGAGCTGAAGGAGTATCATGACGAGATACAATCTTCATCCAGTATAAGGGAAAACCTGCCCTCCATTGTCAATGTCCAGATCTGAGGGGAGATGGCTTCCTATACTGTAAAGGGGTGGGAGGAGAACAATTAATACTATAATATAATATAATCGGAAATATAGCGATGTCCACATTACCAAGATAACAGAGCAATAGCACACATTAAAAGGAAGGATCCTAGCTGAAATGTTAATGAAACATTGCTAACCCTTTAAGCCTCAAATGTCACTTTCACCTCTGGAACATCTGTATAATTAGACCTTTTCATACACAGGGCACTACCAAACCTTAGTCCATTTCCTCACCCTTACTAGTCTCGACTACTGCAACACCCTCCTAGCTGACTTTCCTCTTGTAAGACAGTGACCACTTCAAAACATCATGAATGCTACCACTAGGTTAATTTATCTCACTTACTACATCTTCTCTACAGTCCCACTCTGTGAAATCCTACAGTGGATCCCTGCCTCTGCAAGGATTTAATCAAAAATTGTGTTATTCACATACAGAGCCATCCACAATAGTGCCCCCCCATATGCCTGTCCTTATCTCTAAATATACCCTATACTACCCCTTATGCCCCTTACGCTCAGTAAAAGATCTTCAGCTTTGTTTTTCCCTTACCACCTGCTTTCACTCTCAACTCTAAGATTACACCAGAGCAGCTCCCTATCTCTGGAACTCACTGCCCATCAGACTCTCCCCTGGTTTTCATTCAAAACCCATCTTTCTAAAGTAGATTATAGCAGCTTTACATCGTCCTGCCAACTAATCTAGGGGACCAACTCTGCAGTTGGCCCAAAATTTTACCTCTCTCTCTCACTAGACGGAATCCTTTCCTACCTTGTGTTTCTCTAGCTCCACTTGTCCCTCTAGATTGTTAGCTCCTGTGACAGAGGTCCTCTCCATCCAGCATTTGTAGCCATCTGTTAAGTGTGTCATGTGTTTGTAATGAGTTGTCAAATATTACAGCACTACAGAACAGGCTGGCCCTATATAAATTAATGATGAAAATAATAATAATAAGGTTCTGACCAAGAAATGTGTCCAGTACATTTGAAAGCAACTACACCATCTGCTATTTAAAGGTACACTAACACCTATATACATATGTGTCCATATTACATTAATACAAGTAAAGACACATCCTGGAGCCACCTACACAGTTCAGATGGAGCCTGCCACTGGAATCCCTGTTGAAGCCCAAAGCAGCAGCCATCTCCCTTTTAGGACAGGCTCTTGGGCTCCTCATCTGCAAGGTGATGCATAGCGGGCTTCTGTATGACCTTTTTAAGACTAAGGACATGCTTCTGGATGTAGTTGTATGTCCTGGAGCATAACGCACCCACATGTTCCTCACCAACTCAAATAAGTTCAGAAAACAACAATCATGTACATCCTCAATGTACACACTTCCTCAGGGATATATGTATGAATTGGTGCTTATGCCCCTCATACATTTAAAAAAATGTGGGGGATGCAGGTAGCTGGACCTTTTACCAACACATTAGATGTTTCTATTCACTACATTTTTCTATTCAAACTGCCTATGCCATGTGCTTTTTGTTTTTTAATCAGTTTAATACTTTTAGAAATGTGTGATTGTTGGGGAAGCTAATCTGAGCAGGGCTTCTGACCTCTGATCTGTCTGATAAAGCTTGTATAATTTATTACTCAGATGTCTAGAAAACCATCTCCCTTCACCTTGTTAAGCTGCTAGAGCTACATTCAGCTAGAGGGGTGGAATAAATTATTTGGGAAGAATATTCATGCAAATTCATTCAATATAAAGTCTGCTACTGAGGGAGGCTATGGAAAGGTGACGATTCCTCTTCATAGAGGAAATAATATCATAGTATAATATTTTATTATCTTAAAGCAGATAGTCACCTGATGGGAACAGCTAGATTTTAAACATTTCAGGTCTTACTACAGATCAGAGGATTCATTTGACTTCCTCCAAAAATGAGCCACTATCATAGAGTGGAATAACTACACATGAGGCCCACCAAAACTGAATACAGGCTTGCCCACCCACTTGTCCAAACTGTATTTCATTGCATGCAGACTCTAAAAATGGAACCATGAGTATGACTTGGGTCCATTTTTTGCATAGTATTTGTTTGTTGTATGCCATTTATACCAGTTGTGACTCCATCACACATATAGAGCTTTTTACATTTCTCAGATGGAAAATTATCACATTAGTCAGTCACAAGCTTTAAAGGAGCAGTAAACCTTTAATATAATACATTACGCTATCGTGATTTTCCTGCCGAGTAAAACAACATAACTGCTGGAGATTTCTAATTCAAATTTGTTTTTCTTCTCAAAACAAATTGTTAGCAACAGCACCTACTAGTGTCCAGAATGCAATTCTTTAAACTAATGCACTCTATGCGAGAGCTTGTTTAAGTTTCTATAGCTCCACATAGTAAGTGATGGGAACAGCAGTGCCTGGTTACCACAATGGAAAATTGCAACTTCATTTTTAAAAATAAAATAGGAAACAAATGAAGAATCTCACAACAAAGGCAGTACCTTTAAAATAAATCAATTATATATATTTTTTTTTTTTTTCAGAACAAATGATAACTGTTCCTGTTAGTGGACTACAAACAGGATTCTTGGTTCAATTAAATACATTCAATCTTCTGCGTTGCCATCTCTCTCTTACCTGTTAGAGTCTGTTTAGTTTCCAAACTGTAAGTTAAATTATTCTTGATATTAGGAATAAAAAGAATAAGAAATCATAATGTAAAGTGGAGCTAACACTTTATAATAACTTGGGTGATTTTGAAAGAGCTTTCAAAATCACTTATATTTTAGAATGCTGTTCTTCATTTACAACTATGATTTAACAGATATGCAGTTTTATTTGCTAGGTGAATACAGAAACTGTGTAACTATATATCGTTCTAAGAGGGCATACAGTTATATATATAAACCAGTGGTTCTCAAGGGTGTAATGAAGGTTATAAATACATAAATATAGAGTTATTGGTAGACATCACAACTAAAATAAACATACTGTGCATAATATTATCCTTAAATATACAGTTGTAAGTCTACATTCACATTTTTGTCAAAGCCTTATAGATAAAATGAGGCACTCTAAGTGGATGTCTGTGGCACCCAGAAGTGCCATGGCACCCTGGTTGAGAAACACTAATGTAAACAATCATTGAATACAGATATCTCATGTTACAGATTTCAGAAAGAATGCGGAGGTGGAAACATTGACAGAGTAAAGAAAGAGGAAGAGTAGTAGGAAAGATGAGGACAAAAGGCAGCGCCAAAGGGCCACTGGGGCAGCCAAAGAGGAAAGATGGGTATGCCCGGCAGTCTGCCCCAAATGGGAACCCCTGCACAGGCTTTAGAAGAACAAGCCTGGGAGACCATAGGCCCAAGGGAGCCTATGTATAATTACCAAAGGTGGCACAATGTAATCAGCAATGGAGGAAGAAGAGACTTGATCTGATTTGCGGGGGGCACAGTACTGGCTGGCACAGTTTGGTATGTCAGATAATACAATTGCACTCTTCCTCCAAACTGCCACTTCCTGCCAGGCTAATGTGCATAAACTGACAAATAATGAAAGTGAAATATCACAAACTATAGTTTTAAATGAAGAATGGCTAATAGAAGTATAGAGGATTTTGAAAGCTTTCAGAATGTCCATTATTATAAAGTGTTGGGCCTACTTTACAACGTATAGTCACCTTATGCCCCTAGGAAGCAAAGCAACACATTAGACACTTCTATAGCATCTGAGGGGTTAAACACAACTGTCAGCATGAAGTACATTGATTTTTCTCAAACAAAAGTGACTACTAACACAGAAAATTACTGTTATACGAGAAGTAACACATCCTAACATTAACCCCAACTTACCTAACTATAGAAATAAAATCCTAATAGCCCTATGAATCCTATCCTTACTTCATGGTTTAAGCGATAACACCATCTGTCTTGGATGACATGCTAGTGGAGGCAGACATGACAGTTGATTACAGGACCACAGGACACAAACTCCTACCATTGCACATGGTAAATCTTAACCGTTTAAGGACCAGAGGGGTGTGCAATGCATCTCTGGTCCCTAATGGGTTAAGCATATTCATGCACTCCACCTACTACAGGTTAAAACATTTTGACAGCAACTATTATGTCTGCCTCCATGGACATGACATCCAATACTGATTGAAAATGTTATCTTGAACATGGGCACAAGGGCAAAATTCATAGGGGATATTAGGATTTTCTGTTCATATTAGGAGAAGTGAGGGGTTATTATTAGGATGTGTTACTTCTCCTTTAATTTAAAATGTTAGATTTTGTTATGATGATAGATTTGATCTTCTTTGACAGAAAGTACTTTTTGTCATCCATGCATTTCAGACTAATTTGACTACGGACTGATTTTGGTAGACCAGCCGTCATGTCTTTTCTCTGTAACAAGTATGCTCTTACTTGATTAGACAAAGAGCATTGTTGAGACCCCATACTGCTTCCCAGACGTGGCCTGGCTCCACTCCTCACAGAAGTGTGATGTCGGGAGGAGAGAAGATTGTTTATCACTTACCATGTGCAACTTTCTTACTCTCTTCAAGCCTCAAAAGACTAGAAAGTAGAAACATGTCAAATGACAGATTAGACAAGAGCAGCTCAAAGGAGGGGTATAGAGATAAGCACAACTTGCAACAGATGTGGATTTCTACAGGGATCTGGTAACAGATACCAAAATCACACTGAACATTTCACATGACAAATGAAGGGCCTTATCCAGGAAGCAAGAAACGAATGAGCAATTCTGAAGCAACCCACTTGCACCAGGGAGACAAACAACCATTCCCCAAATTCCTGTGGATATCAGTGGGGGAGTTTAATCCCTTAAATGTTAGAGAGGCCTCAGATAATTTACTTTGCAATGTATTGACATCACTATAGCATTCAAGGGGTTAAAAGCACCATTTAAAATCAATGGAAATTTGTATCTACCCCTCTTCCTATGGTACAACTGATTTAATCCAGAACTGTTCATCTGTTGTGTTCTGCATCAGGACCAAACTACTTTATCCGACCTGTTTGCAGATGACAGAATTCACTGTATTTTGGGACAGTAAGGCTTTGTTTTTATTCTTGAAAGAAGACTCCTAATATTTCCAGGTTGTATAATCCTAAAGGACCTGCCCTTTGTTTTATTAATAGTCTTTAAAAGTAAACTATGGAATGGATATGCCATATCTGCAGGTCTGTACTTCCCTGTGACTGTACTGTGAGCTGATCAGTGGGGAAGCTGAATGGTGATCCCCCATTAACCCCTTGCTGATACTGCAATAGACTCAGAACTGTGAGACGTCCACTCTCTCAGTCCAAAGTCACATGGGGACCAGACCCATTAGCACACCTAGGAAACTTCTCATCCATGGCTTCCAGAGAAACACGCAGGGCTGGGATGGGAATGTCCAAATGACCCTATTTGCATCATAATGTGGGAAGGGACTTAATCTTGATTAGATTGGAGTGTCCAAATGACTACATTTGTGTCATAATTTGGGAGGGGCTTCATCTATTTGAGATAGAAGTGTACAAATTACTCAATTTGCATAATGATGTGAGAGGGGCTTAATCGGGGTGACACACAGTTGGGGGGCTGAGAGGTGGGATTTACACTTAATTGAGTGGGGAGGTGGTAGGAACAGGGTGAGAGTGGGCAGAACAGGAGGTTAAAGTAGGCTGGGTTACCACTGAGCTCACAAAGCCATAAGATGAACCTCTGTTCCCAGAGACCTCATAACTTATTCTGAAAAGCTGGAGACTCTTGGGCAGAGATATTCATAGACTTTCCGGATATGTCCATCAGTCCCTTTAGATTGCTAAGGATGGACTTGAAGAAGCCATATCAGTCTGAGGAACAGAGTACACAACTAAGCCACACATGTCCAGCTTGTGTGTGTAGCCCTTTTGCCACACCAAAGGGACAGTTTTCTGACTCTCACAACATTTAACAGGAGCCCTTTGGGAGCTGCACATTGTAGCCACAGGCTTTCTGCTAAGTCTGCTCCAACAGGAGATAACTTTGTATAACATGCTAATTGCTCTTTAACCATTTGAGGGCCAGAGAGGGGCACAACGCATTGCTCCACAATGCGTTGGGTCCCCCTCCAGCACTCAAAGGATTAAATCGCTGCTAAAGACATCACCAATGCATTTCTCCACATTTCGTTATAGATGTATCCAGCAGCTAAGGGAAAAATAAAATCCTTGTATATGTTAACCATTTTAATACCAGAGGGGTGTGCAACGCATTACTGTGCAATGCACTGCACACTCCTGTGGACTTCCAAGGGTTATGTTTAGTCCTTCTTATAGTAAAATAGAAAGAAAAATAAAACATCAAAACAGAGAGTAATTCTTAGTGCAAGTGATGTCTACTAGCACTTCAAGTTAAGTGAAGACCTTGGATTCACCTTCATGATGGTGTGAAATGAAAGACACAAAGAGGAAACACACTAAGGTCAACATTTATCAAGGGGGCACATTGGTCACATATTTCAGGCCTTATGTAGGAAGAAAAGATGAGCAATTTTGGAGCAAGCAACTGCCCAAGGGAGGGGGGATATCTATTCATCTGAAAGGAGGTTATCCACTTGAACAGATGAGAGGTCACCGATCGTTTGAGAGGTAATGCATTGGAGACCTTTCTAGCATAAAATCATAAAATCTAGCATTAAAATCCCATTTAAATTAATGTATATTTATGGAATTTGGCATGTTACAGAATTGCTATACTATGCTTTCTGCATAAGAGCCTTCATACACTGCTCTCTACCACTACTTGCATCCCACTTGGGTATTGATCGGTGATCTGATCTTTTGACTTGGTTAGAGGGTGCCGGAGAGGAAAATGCCAAATAAACCTACAAAACTAGGACTGTCCACTTTCTTCTCACCAAAATGCAAGCACATATACAGGATGGTGTACTTAAAGACATCGGAACAATTCTAAGTAAAACAGCTGTACCTTTGTGGAAAAAATACACATACCAATTGATTTAATGGGGCTTTTAACTTTTGGAATGTTAGAGAGGAATCCAGTACCACCTTTTAGCTATATTACAGACTAAAGTGAGCAGTGGCATGACTAGTCATTAGAGGGCCCTGTACAAAGCCTCTATCACAAAAATAGTCCCACAGATGCAAAACTAGAAACTATTACGCACTGGGGCAGAAGAGGCCGCATTGCATGCTGGGTCCCAATACAACTGTACCTCCATATAGTTAAGCCCAGTGGAGTGAACTCCCAAGACGCTGACCTAGCTGATTATGATAGCTAGAATTTAAAAGACAGTTTCCAAAGAAGCTTTTTCAAGCTTTTTGATGTGTGATTTGGCTCTAATGTAATCCAGGCCTTAGCACAATATCAACTACCTCATTTGAGTAGGTAGCTGGAGAGACAATGGGGGTTATGCACTCTGGTGTGATAAACAGGTGATAAAGCAGAGATGATGTCTCCATTTCCTATGTTGTTCTGTACAGCCTATCCACTAAGATGTCAAACGTTGGTGACAGTTTTAGTGCATAGGCTCCATCTAATAACATAGGAACTGGAGAAGTCATATCATTGGAGAAGTAATTTTCACTTTATCACACCTTAGTGAATAACATCCATCATGGATTCCACTAACACTTCAGATTTTATAATTTTGTAAAATTATATATAAAGAAGACTGAAGACCTTGGGAAAAAAAAGTATTCATAAGCTACAACATACTCTACGGTATATAGCCTTTTAATAATCTGAGGAATAATATTTCCATTTAATAAATAAATGAATTGCAAATTATGAATTATATACTTTTTATCAAATTTAACCAGATTAGTTAAGGTACTAAATGCATTGGGTACTAAATATTTTATTCTAACACAGTTATCTCATGGTTATCACATGACTGTACATATGGCACATTCCTTTGATTCTCATAAAATCTCTTTGTACTAAAACTATTACATGATCTTTTCTGGTGCCTTAATTTTAGATAATTAGTTTCATAAACTAGTGGAATCGCGTACAGTCTGTGCAAATGATGACTTTGATGAGACATATGAAATAATCAAGAATATTTACATTTATTAAACCCTTAAGGACCAGAGGGATGTGCAACACATTGCTTTTGAAACGAATTGCTCATACTTCTGATTCTTACCCCTTTGAGTCAGAGGCGTAATGAGAAGTCACCCGGCCCTGGTGCAAACACTGCCATGGGCCCCCCCTGACTACCCCACTGGGTAGCTCCACATTGCCCCCAATGTCCACCTCTCCACATTGCCCCCAACCCTCCACATTGCCCCCAATGTCCTCCTCTCCACATTGCCCCCAATGTACTCTTCTCCACATTGCCCTCAATATCCACCTCTCCACATTGCCCCCAACTCACCAAATTGCCCCAATGTCCTCCTCTCCACATTGCCCCCAATATCCACCTCTCCACATTGCCCCCATTATCCTCCTCTCCACATTGCCCCCAACTCTCCATATTGCCCCCCAATATCCACCTCTCCACATTGCACCCAACCCTCTGCATTGCCCCCAATGTCCTCCTCTTCACATTGCCCCCAACTCTCCACATCTTCACATTGCCCCCAGTGTCCATCTCCTACCTCCCTGGTGGTCCAGCGGCGTGGCAGGAGAGGTCTGTGCCTCCTTCGGCACTCAAAGAGTTAAATGTTTATTTGTTTTGTCAGTGGGCTTCATTGCTATGTATTGTGAAATAGCTGCATTATTTCCAATGCACTAAAACCAGGGCACCTAGGACATTAATATTAATTTAATCCCTTGATGAAAGGAGTACATAACGCATTACAAAGCAATGAGTTTCACAACCCTATGATTTTCAAGGAAGTAACCCAAAATTTGACTTTTTATTATCAGAGATAGGCAGATTTTGACACCAATTAAAATGCAGTTATATTAACCCCTTGGATGCTACAGATATATTTATTCTTCATGCATTTGTTCACAATGCGTTGAAGGCATCTCTAACATCAAAGGAGCCAAATTTGCCCCTTAAAGGGATAGTCATACTTCATTTTATCTTTATTTTATTTTGTAGGCATTAAAAAAACATGAAGAACGATATAAGTCTTATCTCTCAAACCTTTATGGTTTAAGAGATATTCACAAGCAAAGTTTCCCCCTCCCGTCCCCTTTTTCCTAGTGTAAGCCATCTCCTCTCAGATGTGAATCTGGTTGTAAGACCAGACAGATAACAGCAGGGGGCAATCTTCTGTGTATGAGAACAATGAAAGCCCTTCTTCCCTTGACAAGTTTTTCAGCTTTTTCCTTTATCTTAATTGAAGATTGTCCTCTCTGCAGTCTACCTGGGCACCTCCCTTCTGATCTGGTTGAACAGGAGGGGGATACTTTGTTTGTGAATATCTCTTAAACCATAAAGGTTTGAGAGATAAGACTTATATCGTTCTTCATGTGTTTTTAATGCCTACAAAATAAAATAAAGATAAAATGAAGTATTACTATCCCTTTAAATTGGAACTTTCACCTTAATTCAAGGTTGAATATTTGAAAGCTGCATTAAAAACTGCCTATATGTCATGTCTAAAGACCAACAAATGTACAGATAGATATTCATACCTGTTACCATATGTTAATATATGCTAATTGTGGTCCCTGTGAGGCACCCGTGACTTTTCATATGCTAATTAAGCCCTTCCAGTGACGTGTCATATGACAATGAAGGTTTAATTGACTTTGCATATGCTAATTATGCTATGTGCTTTACCCTGAAATATTCACTTTTGCCAGAAATAAAAGGGTAAATATCTCCTAAACTGTGCATCTGCTGGACTTTTGGTTAACATGACACATAGACAGTTCTAAATGAAGTTTTCAGGAAATTCAAGGTTATAGTTCCACTTTAAATAGAAGGGCCTACTTAAATAGGTGTCCTTTGTTACAGAAGTCAGGAATATCTCCTATATTTATTACATTGTAACTGCATTTTGACGGTTTTTACCGATCTCCATGTCAGGACTTTCTTTAGTTCCTACCTCCCCCAGCAGACAAAGAGCATTGTTTCTCTGACTGAGCATAAAACAATAAAAAGGCCCCACCCATATTCTGCAGAATCATGAAAGCATTTTCATATATGAAGCACCACTGTCCCCATAAAGACTACAACAAAGATCCAATGAATCATTTATATAGACATACCTGACTTATGCGACAGAGATCTTTTCCAGTAGGTATAGTTCATCTTTAGACATGTACACTAACTAACACTTATGGTTAAACATCCAATTTAATAAATAATCATTTTATGAGTCTAAACTTTTAAATAACTTAGCTATACCATCAAACTGTTACATTATCTGGTGTTCTGATTAGAGTTCCACTGCAGACCTGACCTGTTTTGATCAGTCGAATGGTTCTCAACCAGGGTGTCATGGGACATTGTTGTGCTTCTGGCTGGTGCCACAATTTTTTTTTATTAAGACAACCCAAAAAATATAAATGGTAAGTTTGAACTGTATACTTATGGTATTTTTTATGCATAATAATCATTTGGATTGAGTGATCTAAAAATAACTATATGTTTATGTATTTGTACCCACTTTACACCCTTGCTCAGCGAACACTATGACCAGAAAAAGACTGATAGGCACTGGATTAGTCGTCACAGCTCTAAGTGTTCTAAAGACCTACATTATGATTCCTGCATTGTATCTACAGTTGCTTGTATACAATTATATCATTTCAGTCTACCTTCATTTCAATAGACAGTAGTCTTCAAGAGTATCCTAAAGAGAAAAACTGACTCTGAGCATACAGTAGAGCTGCAATATCGGGGAAATAATTACTTGTGAGTTTCTCTGCACAAGATTACATTACATTTGTTTCTTGCAAGTTAATGTTTAGATCCGGTAGGTATCTTTATCAACATTGACACACACACACACACACACACACACAATAATTCAAGTTGGACCATGAGTGTCCATTCCATACTGAAACCCTTACAGATGCTCATAGGTGTTTTATATTTGTGTTAGCCATATAGAGAGATAGAGAGGTTAGACAGATAGATAGATAGATAGATAGATAGATAGATAGATAGATAGATAGATAACGAATACCTACCTAAGAAAATGTTTCTGTTAAAGGGTTAAACAAATTAAGAGACATTTTTTCCCATTTCTGTTTGGAAACAAAGTACTTGTAAATTATGACATCAGAGACCTCATTGATATGTCTCACACCCAATCATTTAAAGAGCTCAATAAATCTGGTATAGAATTTAGGTGGAAGAAGAAGTTGGCACTAGGTATTAGCAATTATTGATGTTTATCAGAGGTTATATAGATTTAAAATAGTATATAAAGGCTTTCTGGGAAAAAAGGAAGTGTGCCCAGCTGTGTTCATAACGCTTATATTTAAGAACAGTAATACTAAAGCAGACAATCTGATGTGAAATTGCCTTTTTATGGCAGGGGCATAATATTAACCTGTTGTGTGCAGAGGAATGCATGCACAGGGTTAAAACAAAACTGATGAAGTGAGCCTATTTTTGGCACATGTATAACTGCTAACATATGTCCAGAATGCGGCTCCAATTGTTATTAGCCACAACAAGAAAGTCTAATGAAAAAAAGATGTGCTGGACATACAACCTGCAACACAGCGGTGCTCAAAGATGTTTCATGCTTTAAAATTTATTTAGCCGTAGGGGATACAGCTTGAATGTCTGGCGGGTGGATTTCAGGACTATGGATTGCATTGCACTTTTGAGTTTTTATGTGCACTGCTGGCCTGTGTGCAATTGTTTAAGACACCACTTTCTGGCTCCTTGCTCCTTAACCCCTTTGCGGTAAAAATGCTGGGCAATCAATAAAATTGAAAAAGGGCTAAGTCCGAGGAGCGCAATTATTTTGGCTCACAGGAACTTGATAGAAGTCTTCAAGGTGCTCTTTATTGTATCACTGTTTCAGATGTAATTTAGATCTTGGACTGCATGCTTCATCCAAATGATTAAGTAATATTTTTATTTAGGATAAAATGAATGTTGTTAGCCCACAACACCCCCCCCCCCCCAATTTGGTTAGTTATAATTTCGGTGAAGATTGTCAATAATAATCAAAATTGATTCACCGAAATTCTGAGCCCCCCTCCCAAGGCAGTACTGTAGGGTCCTCAACGCCCTGGTCCTCCAGCATCTTGCATCTTAAAAACATTACAGAGCAACAAAAACTACTAACCCCGCTGCCACCGCCTCATCTACAAAAAATACACCGATCCCCCTTAATCCTGCTTGGGCTGTTCTCAGAGCCACAATGAGGAAAAAATGAACAAGGATTGGCTTTTACATGGCCATCCCTGTTCAAATTAGTCCACACAATCCCAAGGCTGGGATTGTGTGGTTACACGGAGGGTTCACTTTTGAAATATCACCATCTATTGGGCGACCATGAAAAGAGCGCATAAAAATATCACCTGAATCAAAAGGGCAATATCAGAATGTTGCCCCAGTCAAAAGAGTGACATTCTGCTATTGCCCGCTTAAAGGTTGCCCTGTAATGTAAAATAATAAATAAACAGTGAATTGAGCTCCGTGTGAAATACGTACCATGGTTATGGGCACAATCTGATCCACATGGTCTATCCTTCCCTCTCTTCCCCCACTCAATTCATTCTCACAGGACTCTGCTGAAGACAAGTTTCACTTGGCTACTCTGTCCCTGGACAGCCAGGACCGATGCTTCAGCCGCACCGATCCCACATTAGACGCAGAACTGGTGGCCTCCTTGTCTCTACTGCATGTGACCCTTGTGAAGCTGGTATTGGTATGTGCTGCTGCCACACTTAATGCAGTTTAGACATTCCAGAAAGTCTTACCCCATCCCTCATATCTGCTCCCACTTGAACCTGACTCACCAGGGACAAACAGAGCTGGGAAGCCACTTGAGCCACCTGACACATCAGTACTTAGCCCTGCACCATCACAGGAGCCGGCTCATAACAAAATCCTGCCTGTGAAGCCGCATCTGGACCAAAAGTGTATCAAATGCTTATTTAGTGACACTGGTCAGCGGATATAAAGAGGAGGGAATCAAGGGGAAATTAGGAGGTAGAAAGGAGGGCACCCAAAATACTACAGGGCTAAATGGGAAAAGCCCACCAGATAGACTATGTGGATCTGATTGTGCCCATAACCATAGCGCATATTTCACACACAGCTCAATTAAGTGTTGTTTATTATTTATTATATTACATTGCTGGGTGACCTTTAAGAGTGAGCTAGCAGAATGTCGCTGTTTTGATTAGGGAAACATTCTGATATTGCCTTTTTGATTCAGGTGATATTTTTAATGTGTCCTTTTCATGGTCACCCAATAAATGGCAACATTTCAGTAGGATACCACACAGGGCACAGAACAGGACCTGCAGTAACCTCACCTCCCAGCCAATCAGCAACTAGCTGGAAGGGTCTCCCCTCCAGCTAGCCAATCGTTGTGAATGTGTGTAAGTGTGCAAATATGCATATGAATGAAATGATGGATGAATGAATGAACAAATGTATGTATATGAAAGTGTTGAGTGTGTTGTTATCGTGTGTTCTGTGTCATTCAGTTCTTAATAATATATATATATATATGTATAAATAAACATATATATATATATATATATATATATATATATAAAAATAAATATATATAGATATATATATATATACACACCTATACTCTGTATATATTCTCACACACTTATACACAAAACCCTGATTAGCAGACCAGTCACATTTTGACTGCAATGAGTGAAAATGACAGAGTTGTGTATGGCTATTCCTTGTGCTTCTGACTATGAAGTGCGTTGACAGCTGTGATACACAAAATTTATTAGTTCTACCTGTCTCAGTATCGGTAGAATATGTTGTATTATGTATCATTATTATTCATCTGCAGAGAAAGGCAGAAGTTATATTTTCAGTGTATAGCAGCACTGTGCATGTGCACAGCCATCCAAGGGCCCCATAAAATCAGACCAACTGGTGACTCAAAGTCTGGGGTAGGAAACCTAAGTTCTTCAAAATATTGATGGACTACAATTCCCCATTATGCATGTCAGATGCACAGACGCACAACCCTAGTTCCTGGTACTCTCAGAGCTCACCTGCACATAAAACATCCCATCATCAGATCATTCTATCAGAACACTCCTGGGACTCTATCGCAGCAGATCAATTCCTGCCCACACATCCCTTTTGTTACCACGGACAACTTCCATGGTTTAGATACACTGCCATGGCTATGCACATACCCTGGACTTCCCATTGAGCAATTGCGGGGCTTATGGGTCACCACAAGTGTTCCTTGTAAGATGAGCCACCCAGCACTGAAAGAATTAAATGAGCAATTCACATTGGGCAGGGCTGGAAGATGCATCTGCTATTCCAATGCAGCTCTTCTTTAACTCATTCAGTGCTAGGTCTCCCACCATTGTTTACCTTTGAATGAACACAGGACACCACCTCTGCTGGAAAACTTGTGTCCATTCTGCATGAGTAAGTTGATGCTGCATGGACAAGTATTGCCCAAGAAACACTGACCATCTTATTGACTTGATGACTCATGACATAGTTTACTCCTGTATCTCCTTCCAAAGTATGCATACATGCTTCTGAATAAAAGGTCATGTTGAGCACATGTTGGCTCAAACATTAATTATTTGTTTCTCAAGCATCATTGTCCCTCATACAAATATCCACTTTCAAATGAATCCAGTATCAACTTCCTGGTGCCTAAATTTTAGTGTTGAGCAATGTGTATATATATATATATATATATATATATATATATATATATATATATATATATCAACATTTTATGTATGTGCTAATGCATTAACCAGCTATGATCAACCTGATCAACCAACGAATCAAGCCCTGTGAATGATTTTGTGGCTATATGGTATTTGCAGTATAGAAATCTCAGATCTACCAAAACATAAGCAAGATTTTCTACTGATTATCAAACTTCAATGGGTCGATAAGATTGAGAAATAACTCATCATGTGTGCTGCCTAATTTGAAACCAGAGAAAGATTGTTTCCATGTAAATTAAAATGAGATTACACAGGTTGATTACATTGGAATGTGGAATAAAATAAATTAAAAAGTCCAAAAAAAAGCAAACCTTTAACAAATATTTATCAAAGAGATAAATCATGATGCACCAAAAAATATACTTTCAATCCCTTGGATGACTGAAATGTCTTGAGCACTGTGTTGCGTACCCCTCTCAAACTCCAAGGGCTACAAAGAAAAATTTAATAAAAACAGTAGAGAACTCTATATGATTGCACCTTGAAGTAGAAAAGATTTATAGAAATAACTAATTTTAATTCATTTTTTTGAAACTGACCAAATATAATCAGTAATTGGTCCTTTACCAGAATGAGGCTATTTCAAATGAATTATTTACAAGCCTAATGTCTTCTGACATCTAGACGTCTGGAAAAAAGACTCACACAGTAATAAAAAGGTGGTGACTTTAGATGATTTATAATAATTAAATATTGTGACGTCAAGTAATCATGAGTAATTATTATAATTTATTTATAAATCACTAACAAATTCTGAAGCACTGTACAATAGTTAAATAAGACAACAGAACAATGGAAATGAGTTAAAATATATAAGGATATTTACAATCAACAGCACTGGAGACATTTGTCCCAGTTTGTGGCTGGGCCACTCAGCAACTTTAAGCACTTAAGGCCTGGTTTGCTACAGCTTACAATCTATAGAAATGAGAGACTGACACAAAAGGTCTAGTGCTTGGAGTTGCTGAGCAGTCCAGCCACAGCCTGTGACAATTGGAAGAGTAGAGTTGCAAATACTATAAGGAACTATAGGGAACATTCTTGAAGCAAATATTAGAAATGAAACTGGAAGAGTGTGATTGGTTTAGAGTGGAGGGCATGTAAAATGGCTTTTCCATGTGTAGGAGTTAAGTAAGGGTGCAGTGAGGTTCAACAATAAAGCAGTATGGCTTGGGGTAGGGTATCATGATACAGGGTTGGGAGGCATATTGTGTTAGCTGTGGAAGAGGTTATAAGGGTGATGTTAGGTTATCTGACAGACTTCCTTGAAGAGGTAGGTCATGAGGGACCTTTTAAAAGTCAGGGCGGAGATTCACTAAGCGGTGATAAAGAGGTGATAAAGTGGAGATGACTTCTCCAGTTTATCACTTCTACAGTTCTTATGTTATTCTATGGAGCTTATTCACTAAGATTTCCAAAGCTGAAGAAATCTTAGTGCATAGGCTCCATAGAATAACATAGGAACTGGAGAAGTCATCTCCACTTTATCATCTCTTCATCACTGCTTAGTGAATCTTTCCCCTGGAGTTCCATAGGGTGGTAGAATCCCTAGAAAAAACTTGTAGTTAGGAGTGAGAGGTGGTAATTAGAAGGGATATGAGGTGTGTGTTGCAGCCATGGTG
This sequence comes from Rhinophrynus dorsalis, assembly GCA_037306005.1. Classification (NCBI taxonomy): domain Eukaryota; kingdom Metazoa; phylum Chordata; class Amphibia; order Anura; family Rhinophrynidae; genus Rhinophrynus; species Rhinophrynus dorsalis. The sequence continues at coordinate 541,441,924 of CM074719.1, read as the reverse complement.
GAGGGAATGGCTGGGGCATTGCCTTGAGACAAGGCAAGAAATATAGAGTGGGGAAGTATTGTCTAATGCTTTTGTAGTAGGATCTTGAATTTGGTTCTATATGGAACAGACAGCCACTGCAGGGATTCACAGAGGGGAGTTGGGTTAGCAAAAATATGAGTGAGGAACATTAACTTGCAGAAGCATTCAAAACATATTGGAGAGGGGACAACTGGGAAAGAGGAAGGTCATCAGGAAAAGGTTGCAAAAATTAAGATGGGATAAGATGAGGGCATGCATTAGGTATTTGGTTGTATCTTGTCTGAGAAAGTGACAAATGTATAACATGTTTCTGAGATGGCGGCAGCAAGCATGGGGTGTGGGAGTTATAGTGGAGCCATTTAAATTGATAATAACTTCATAAGGGATTTTGGTGGATAGGGTAAAGAAGAGACGTTCTGTTTTAGATCATTGGAGGACATCCAGGTAGGGACTGCAGAGAGGCAGTTGGTAACAGACAGGGAGTGATGTCAGGGGAAGAGAGGTAGAGTTGCGTATCATCAATGTAAAGATGGTACTGGAACTCAAATGAAGAGATCAGGATTTCCTGGAGAGGAAGTGTAGCTCAAAAACAGAAGGAGGGCAGAACAGAGCCTTAAATAACCCCAACTGAAAGAGGGCTTGGAGAGATGGTAGCGCAGGAAAAGGAAACGCTAAAGGAGCGGTCAGAGATAGGATAAGTCACAGAACTGAAGGATGTCTATAGTGCTAGATTAATTGCAGTACAATATGAGATTTACCTACAACAACTAATTTCCGTGATGTCATAGGTATTAACTATGATCACTAAAACCAGTGGTGTCATAAAACTGTGAGATTAGACTCATGATTTTCTATGTTAATCCTCAGAACACATTAACAGGTCATGTTTTAAAGCTAATAAGGTAGACAACTGAGTATATATATATATATATATATATATATATATATATATCTATCTATATATAAATATATATAAAGATAACCCGTAGGGTTTCCATAGCTTCTGAGGGCACTTGGTCAATTTCCTTCAAGCACTCTATTTTAGCCTACCATCTCTTTATTGCCAGGTTTCTAATTTTATAAGTTGTGTCTGATTCAGTCCACATTGATTCATTTCCCCGTTTACAATGGACTGGTTAGTACCAGAGTTGTCCACTCTCAGTAAGAGCATTATGACTTAGGTGTGAGGCATGGAACCTAATGGTGATTGATGGTGGTTGTTAAAAGGTAATAGCCTTCTATTAACTTATTTCCTAAGAGTGGTTTAATAATCGGTTTCAATATTTGTATTCACAAATACCTTTGTTCCTTTAATTACACTTTTCCTTTAATGTTTATATTATCCATTTTAAAGCAAAATGGAGGAACTTTACATCTGTTTCTCTGCTCCATTTTAGCACATGACTTTGAAGGGGTATTATACCATAACAAATAAACAGAAGTACTTCCTTCAAACATCAGGAAGGTATAGCTATATATTATTTATAGATGTTTTTAATCTTTCTTGTGGTCCATTACAAACTGCTTGTTTAAGAAAGGATAACACCTTGGGGGAGATGCACAAAAGGGTGATAAAGTGGAGATGACTTCTCTGGTGATATCTTTACTTCAGTCCCTATATCATTCATTGGTGCCTATGGACTAAGAATTATCACGTGGGAAAGATCTTAATGCATAGGCTCAACAGAATAGCATAGTAATTGGAGATGTGATATTACAGAAGTCATTGCCACTTTATTGGTTCTTTATCACCCCTTAGTGTATAACCCTCCTTGTGTCCCTTAGGCCCATTTCAAAAGGGCAGCAGAACTGCTGCAGCCACCAGTGGCAGTGGTCACCCATGTGTCTCCAGAAATGCAGGAGAGGCAAGCCTGATGACTGGCCTGTGTGAGCTCAAGCCCGTATTGCTGGCTGACAATAATATTAGAGGTTGCGATGATCACTCTAAGATCCATCAACACTCTTATGTAAGGTCAGTCAATGGTCTCATAAGCTATCATGCAGAACTTGCTTATTGCAAATTTAATACATTCTCAGTAACACAGTAAAATTACAGCATGCTGGCCTCTGGTGCAATCCCACAAGGTGATAGTCATCTGTAGGAAAGCCCAGCATATTAGCTTTCACTACATGTGAGAGATCCAAAGAATCATAAGTACATTGGTGTTACCTGTATGAAAGGGGCCTTATAATCCATTCAGCTCTATTGAAACCCGTTGTTTGCAGTGGGAATGTGCGGCATAGACGTAGGCTTAGATTGAGATCACAGACATAACTGGTCTATCAAGGACAGCTACCTAGGTTAGTTAGTATATTAATGAAATTAAAAGCCATTTATTCCCAGGGTACAATTCCCTTTAAACAAGGAGAAGAGGAAAGGGAGGCCCTGAAACACCAATGCACTTTCTTACTGTCCTCCCCATGGTGCAATTTGTACAGATGACTGTTGTCAGCACAAGTAGCTTAGTAAATTGGCATGACACAGATGCAGCTCTGAAAAGGCCTTTCCAGCACTTATTTCAGAGCACAATCCTATTAGTACACCCCCATCCCCCTTTGTTCCTTTAAGCATAGGGCCCATATTGCTCTGATGTAAGTAAGGAAACTGGTGCAATTCTGGTGCAGACCAATTGTACCATATAAAATAAATAAACATTCCAAAAGTTCACATTGATTTAAATGGCACTCAAACGGTTAATTAAGCCTTTGAATGCTTCACAATGCGTTGGAGACCTCTGTATAATTCAAAGGCTTAAAAGCCCCATTTAAATCAATAGAACTGTTTATTCCCTAGGTGAAGTTAGTTTGCCACAAAATGGCACCACTTCTTCTTAGTACATCTGCTTCTCTGTGTTTATCGGCAGTGGAACACTAGGACAGGAAGTACAGCTGCCCAGCATTGTTAATTCCATCAAAACACCAGTGATTTAAGACAACAGGTGTGACAATACCGGGTGGTGGTCCTATTGGGAAGGCACCATAGAACTGTTGTTACATATTGGTGTGGAATAGAAACAGGATATGGAAGGATACGTTGCTGGCGTAACTCAAATCCAACCTGACTGCAGGGCTGCAAGGAATTACACAACCAGGGCTTATATTTTCCTATTTTAGTACTTTCCTGGGAAATCTAAATAGTATGGCCATTTTAGACAAAAATCTACAGACATGATCACTTCTTTGTTGCCATCTGTTGCTTGTTGCTGTTTTCTGTAATACTAATATGATGTTGCATTATAATGGAGCTGATTTTTATATGTTGGAGCTGCCTAACACCAATTAACTTTTCTGTCTACACTGAAAATTCTCCTCATGCGCCAAGGTGTGGGCAGTGTGGGAGTTCATTGGTGTTTCAGGGCATTTGGTTCCTCTGCCCCCTTTTTAATTCCTTGTACTAACAAGGATCCAAGGAAATCAGCAAAAAAAAATCTTCCATTTTTTAAGAGTGCTAGAAGGGAAAGGCTTAATGATCATTGAGTTGTTTACACTGCAGGGGAAAAACACAGCATTTCCAGAAGGGATTTTTTTTTTTTTTTTTAGAAAATAACATTACCATTAATAACAATATCTTAAAAACTGCTTAAAATTACATTATTGAACTGGAAAAACCTACAGAAATGTAAAACAAAACCTATATTCACTTAAAGATTTTAGTTCTTAAAGGGATAGTAAGGTTTCACAATAAAAGCAGCTCCAATTAATCTTCAGTGTTATTTCAATACTGTCAGAGTTGTAGTTCAAGAGTAATTGAATGATAAAGTATCCCCCTCCCACCCATTTTACTGATGTCACACTGCTCAGCTCAGAGCAGCAAGGTGGTGTCCAGGTGGATCACAGAGAGAGACAATCTTCAATTAGCATAAGAGAAAAACCTGAAAATCCTGTCAAGGGGGGCAGGGTTTTCATTTTTCCTGCAGTAAGAAGATTGTCCCTTGCTGTGAGCTTTCTGGTCTCAAAACCAAATTCCACATCTGAGGGGATGTGGCTGACACTAGGTAAAAGAGGTGGGAGAGGAAAACTTTATCATTAATTACTCTTGAACTACAACTCTGACAGCACTGAAATAACACTCTCCATGGCCCAAATACTATGAAGATTAATTGGAGCTGCTGTTTTTGTGAAACATTACTATCCCTTTAAGACAGATTAACCAAACTGGGTTGGTTTATAATAGAAAAGATCAGCTGAAACTCCCTTTCACATGGGTGACACCACCCCTCTGATGCTTCACTGGAACTGCTGTCCATGTTGAAAAGACAACACAGCAAAGTTCAACATGCCGCAATTTTACTGCATTCCTGAGAAAGTTGCAGTAAGCAAGGTGTGCACTGTGGCTGTGTTGGAATCATAGCAACCTCTAATGAATGTATGACCCACATGTGAGTGTGGGGGTGTGTGATACTAGTTGCCACTAATGTGGACTGGTCAGAAGACACTTCTCCCCTGCGTCCTGATTGGGGGTGGAATGCAGGAGAGAGAGGTATGTGTTAGAACATGGGCAACAGAACAGCAACAGTTCTGCTGCGAATGATTACTATGTTGCAGTAGTGCTGTTGATAAGCCATCCAGTGGAGGCTTATGGCCAACAGATTATAGCTGTTCACTGACTGTAACAGCAGCACCACCATAAACATTTCAGGACATAGAAGTACTGCAGCAGCAATAACTTTTGGATAAAACATCTCTCAGGGATGGGAATACCCATGTTTTATTCAGCAGGATAAACACTGCAATATATAGTTTTCCCATTTAAGCATTATTAGCCCATTAATTGGCTTCAATACACTTTGTTTGCGTTCTTCTGGATCCACATAGGTGATATAGCTAAGTATGAGCTTTAAGAAAGAATGTGTTTTTTTCAGCCTCATCAACTATGTTACCTAGATTCACCTAGTGATTATGTATATTAAACTCACTGCAGATACCTGAGACCTGCAACCCTCTTCCACTTCCAGTTGTTGGACTACAATTGTCATCATCCTCAGATGACCATTGGGAGTTGTAATCCAAAAATAGCTGGAGAATGGAGAATGTAGGTTGTCTATATGTACAATAGAAACAAAAGAAAAACAACTTTATTGGGGTGCTATGCATTTTGAGGTGAATGCACTCTGGCGATTCTACACTAAATCTGACATTGGAATCAGTTTGTTGTCCCTATGCCTGTCTAATGCCAATTTAACTATGAATGTCATGCATCCTCCCCTTAACTCTGTCTGTGCTAGGGGGAAGCAATGGAGCAGTCTATGGGCAATTAGGGGTGTTCCTTTCCTCTATAACACTGTGTATTAAACAAGGGGCAGAGGAAACAGTGTGATTTCAATTGGGCAGGCATACAAGGCTTGATGGCATTAAGTTCCTGATGCTGGTGGAATCTGACCACCAGTATGCATTGCAGTGATTATACGCTCTAGTGCATAACTTCTAGTGTAACCACTAGTGTTACCAGTGTGCACTGCAGTGATTATATGCTCTAGTGCAAAACTCCTAGTGTAGCCACTAGTGTTATCAGTGTGCATTGAAGTGATTATACGATCTAGTGCAGTGGTTCTCAACCCATGCCCTCAGTGGCCACTAACAGGCCAGGACTTAGGAATTTACCTGCTAGAACACAGGTGTGTTGATCAGAGGCTCATTCATATTGATTAACTCACCTGTGCTCTAACAAGGAAATCATCAAATCCTGGCCTGTTAGTAGCCACTGAGGGCATGGGCTGAGAACCACTGCTCTAGTGCATAACTCCTAGTGTATCCGCTACAGTGACCAGTGTGCACTGCAGTGATTATATGCTCTAGTGCATAACTCCTAGTGTATCCGTTACAGTTACCAGTGTGCACTGCAGTGATTATACGCTCTAGTGCATAGCTCCTAGTGTAGCCGCTAGTGTTACCAGTGTGCACTGCAGTGATTATACGCTCTAGTGCATAACTCCTAGTGTAGCCGCTAGTGTTACCAGTGTGCACTGCAGTGATTTTACGCTCTAGTGCATAACTCCAAGTGTAGCCGCTAGTGTTACCAGTGTGCACTGCAGTGATTATACGCTCTAGTGCATAACTCCTAGTGTAGCCATTAGTGTTATCAGTATGACTGCACTGGAAAATCTGCACATTCTCCCCACTGTTTCCCTTACCTGGCACAGGCAAAAAAGAGAGAAAGGTTTTTGGGCAATTGCAAACCTCCTCTCAGTTTGTCCATGCTCTGTTATTCACTAAAGTAATCAAACACACTCTTACTTATCCCAAAGAGAAGAAGGCACATGATGAATAAGCATGGACAATGGGCTGAGCTGGAGGAATCGTACATTTGCCTTGCATTGCATGCCTCCCTGGCACTGAAGGGTTGAAGGCTTTTTTTTAAAAAAACACACACTTGTCTTCTCTAATTTAGGGATTAACCCTATCGCCTTTTGAGAGGTCAGAGATCTATTACCTTGAAATAACTCGTCTGTAACCTGATCAATGTAACATTTGCTGATCAATGTAACCTGATCAATATGACTTCAGAATGAGCCACCTCAGTCATTCCAGTATCCAGCAGCAAGTACTAAACACATTACCAGCTGCAATCTACCATGTAAATATAAGTGCATAGGGAAAGCCGCCATTAGAAGCATAACTGTGAGTGACGCCTCAGCTTGATAGCCACTGTGAAGTTGTGGACGTACACAGCCCAATCCATTCCCCCTGCACCAGATACACGCTCTTGGTTCTATATTTTACTTTACATACCAATTCATTTTATTCACGCCGGTACTATTTAGTTTAAGAGCCTTTATTTAGTTTTCATGTATATAGTTTTCATAGGGGCTATGCTATGACTATTTCCAGTTAACAGTGGGCCCCATTGAGCAATGGAATTAGATATACACAGACATCAGCAGTTTGCTTTTAGAATAGAGGGCAAGGGGAGGTGCATTATATCCTACAGAACACCATACTTATCCTGACAAAATGGCAGTCCAGCCACAAAGTACAAGCCAATTCCTCTCAGCAAAAGAGAAACAGCCAACCTCAGAAGTTTGTTTTGGCTTTGATGGGCTTCGTCAATGAGGTGTAGCTGATCTCTCTCTAGGCACTGTGAGCAAAGGGTTCGCATCTTGATTCCCGTTATCCTTAGGATGACCAACCCCAAGGATAATTTGCATATGCAAAAGGACTGCTCAGAAAAGCTCAATTAGGAACGAGCCTGACATAGAATTTAGCAGGCTCTATAGGAATGGTGTCTTACCCAGGGTGCAATCTCTTTGAGTTCACAAGTGCTGTCCACAGAGAGAAAATATCCTAAAGCATATCGTACTGATCCTACCAATATGGAAGACCAGCCAATGCAGCACCAGGAAATTCATCACTGAACATGAGAAACAGCCAAACCCCAGATGTATGTTTTGGCCTTGTTTTGTCAATGAGGTATAGCTGCTCTCTATAGACACTGTGAGCAAGGGATGAACATCAGAATTCCCCTGTTACCCTTAGGTTGGCCAATCCCTAGGATAATTTGTATATGCAAAGGTACTGGTCAGATACCAGGAACGAGGCTGCCATAGTATTAACAGACTGTATAAGTTCTTTTAGTTCACAAGTGCCTCCCATAGTAAGGAAATATCCTAGAGCACATTATACTGATCCAGCCCAAATGGCAGTCCAGCTAGGAAGTGCAAGGCAATACAAAAGCAAAGCCCATCTCTCTGACCAATACTTTTCCATGATTTAGTAAATGTGATGTGCACCTTATACTTCTAACCCCATAACTGACTATATATAGAGTACATTTAAAAATAAAATGTTAAATCCTCAATTAACATACTTATTACAATAAATATGATCCATAAAAGGACAAAAAGCACTGTCAAAAGAGTTACTACATCTGAATATGATCTAGCAATGCAGATTAAAAAAAAAGGACAGCTAAGGATGATAAGACTTATAGTCCGACAACAGCTAGAGATAGCTGAGGATGATGGGAGGTGTAGTCCAACAACTGCAGGAGAGCCAAAAGATACCTATCCCTGCATTAGGATTGTACTGGCCCTATACATCCCTGAAATATGAATCTTTAATAAGCAGCCAGTATTAATCCTTTGAATGCTACAGAGATATTCAATGCAGTGTGTTGGATACTTCTCTGGCACTCAAAGGGTTAAATGTATGATGTGGCAGTCCTGTAGAGCAGTGGTTCGCAATTTATTTGCAGTTGTGGAACCCTAATGCTTCACATGAAAACCAAAGCCTTCATCTCAGTGGTGGGCAACATGTGTCCCTCCAGCTGCTGCCAGATTACAAATCCCATCATTCCTCACCAGCTGATGGTTTGTGGGGAATGATGGGTGTTGTATTCTGGCAGCAGCTGGAACGACACATGCTGCTTTAGCCACTCAGGTGCTAGGCACTGCATAACAATGCATTGGAGACTTCTCAAGCATCCAAAGGGTTAAGTTAACAATATAAAGTAGCAATAAGCCTAATTTATTAGGTTATAGTTTCACCTCAGAGATACTGAGGCTAATGTGCTAAGTACAAGTGGAGCAAACCAATTGCACCATAGGAAACAAATGCAGGTTCTCAGACTTAACCCCTTGAATGCTAGAGGGTTCTCTGCAAATAAATCTTTGCAATGTATTCTCTAGCATTCAAAAAGTTAAAATCCCCTTTTAAATCAATGAGAATTTTTGTGTGTCTCCTAGAGTGCATTTGGTCTATTCTAGAAATGCTCCACTGTCCATTATAAAGATCTGTTCCATGGAACCCTGTGTTCTTCTACAGGGAACCTCAGGATTCTATGGAACACAGTATGAGGATCACTGCTATATAGACAGTCAAGCTCCATGTGTTCTACCCCTCACATTCCTGCTGCAGCCCTGAGAAATGGGAGCCCCTGCAGCTGCCAGGGTTTATTTACACACATTCCTCCCTCAAATTGAACTAATGAACATAATTTGAAACGAGGCAATGTCCTTTTTCTGCTCTAGTTTCCCTTTGCAGCAACTGACATCTCTTTCCTTGGCTGTGCAGTAAATTATGACACGTTGTAATTACTTACACAGAACAGAAAGCCTTAATCCAGAGAAAATAACCATGTGTTCTCCTGATATCAGATACTTAGACTGAGAAACTGGGGCAATTCTGAGGCAAAGCAAATACAGCTTAGAGGGACGCTATCATCTAGCAGAAATACAGATTTAGCGGCTCCATTCAGGGTTAACCAACAAACACAATAAGATGTATATTGAGGAGTGAAAATAGGGATAATCATTTTTCACAAAAAAAGCAGCTTCGATTAATCTACATAGTATTTGGGTTGTGGAGAACATTATTTCAATACTGTCAGAGTTGTATTTAAGAGTAATTGAATGATAAAATATCCACTTCCACCCCTTTTACTCATGTAACACTGCTTACCTCAGAGCAGCAAGACTGTCCGGATGGATCGCAGAGAGGGACAATCTTCAGTGAGCATAAGGAAAAACCTGAAAAACTTGTCAAGGGGGGCAGGATTTTCCTTATTCTAACAGTAAGAAGATTGTCCCTTCAGTGGCATAACAATGGGGGGTCGCACCTGCAACCGGGCCTGTCACGCCAGAGGCCCGGCTGCCCCCTGCGGCCGCCCACCTGCAACTAGCAGAGATGTGTGCCTTCTTTGGCACAGACCTCTAGCAGCTGAGTGGCCTCTTCTGTGCTCTAGTAATGCAGAGCGTTGGGAGATGACATCATCTACTAGTGCTCTGCATTACTGAAGAGATGACCATGCGGGAGTTCAAGCTGTATAGATGTCTATGTCGTAAGAGGCACAGACCTCTCCTGCCATGCTGCTGGACCACCAGGGAGGTAGGAGCAATATGGAGAAGGAGGCAATGTGGAGATAGGAGGCAATGGGGATATTGGGGGCAATGTGGAGAAGGAGGCAATGTGGAGATTGGAGGCAGTGTGAAGAAGGAGGCAATGTGGAGAAGGAGGCAATGTGGAGATTGGAGGCAGTGTGAAGAAGGAGGCAATGTGGAAATTGGAGACAATGAGGATATTGGGGGCAATGTGGAGAAGGAGGCAATGTGGAGATTGGAGGCAGTGTGAAGAAGGAGGCAATGTGGAAATTGGAGACAATGAGGATATTGGGGGCAATGTGGAGAAGGAGGCAATGTGGAGATTGGAGGCAGTGTGAAGAAGGAGGCAATGTGGAGATTGGAGTCAATGAGGATATTGGGGGCAATGTGGAGAAGGAGGCAATGTGGAGATTGAGGGCAATGTGGTGATTGAGGACAATGTGGAGAAGGAGGCCATGTGGAGATTGGGGGCAATGGGAGGGCAATGTGGAGATTGGGGGCAGGGGGGCAAAGTGGTTGGAGGGCCCATGGCGATTTCTGCACCAGGGCCTGGTGGCTTCTAGTTACTCTTCTGTGTCCCTTGCTGAGACCTGTCCAGTCAAGAGACCCAATTCCACATCTGAGGGGAGGCGGCTTACAACAGTTAAAGGGGCAGGAGGGGGATACTTCATCATTCAATTACTCTTGAACTACAACTCTGGCATTATTGAAATAACACTCTCCATGGCCCAAATACTACGAAGATTTATCGGAGCTGCTTTTTTTGTGAAACATTACTATCCCTTTAACAGAGACAGACCCTGTTAACCTAACAGATACTAACCTATCAGATAGATCCCCCACAACAGACGCTGACCCTAACCTAACCTAGCATACACTGTCTTAACCTAACAGATACACACGTGCAACATTCTAAAGGGCAACATTTTGTGGGTTCCAATTTGAAGCCGGACATTGTGAATGCGCCGTAATGATGCTTTGAAAAAAAAAAAAAAAAAAAAAAAGAAGAGCTTTCAAAATCATCTATCATTCCTGTCTTAACTCTACATTACCTCCCCTACTCACTAACACTGTATATTGTCCAGCTCCTCTACCACTGAAAGGGTTACAGTGGACCTACAAAGCTTTTAGTCTCATTAAATGTGTTTAATCTATATGTATGTATGTATTTTATCTATACCATGTGCTTCTTATTTTCTAATCAGCTTAATAGTTTCAAAACATTTTGATTTAGTAGTTGGGAGATATAATCTCAGCAGAGCTTTGTTCTCTGGTTTAGTCACATAAAGCTGCATAATTAATTACTCACGTGTCCAGAAAAATCACACGTCTCCACCTTAAGACTCCTAGAGCTAATAAATTGTTAAGTGAGAATAATCATGAAATTCTTTCAAGATGGAATCTCCCGTTGTGCGGAGGACTTGAAAAGGTGATAAATCCTTTTTGAAAACAGTTTTGCCTATTAATTAAAAATGAAAGACATATTTTTTTTATTTTTAAACTGATAGTTCCATGTTAAGTGTCCTGGAGTAGGGGAGGTAATATAAGGCTAAGACAGGAAGTATCTGCGTGTCATACCTTAATTAGTATAATCAATAATACCTTAATTAGTGTAATTAATAAACCTCAAAAACTACATCAAAAATAACATAACAGTGATTTTGAAAACTCTTTCTAAATTATCATTTTTTTATTGGACAGTATCCCTTTAACTTCGTGTCCTAGTGCCCCATTAGTGCCCCACTGCTGGTAAGTATAGAGAACACTATAAGCCATACATTTGTATTTTAATTAGATAGGGAACTGGGCAAATTGGACGGGCCAGATGGTACTTTTCTGTTGTCAAAATATATATTGGAGCAATTCTGGACCAAACTAAATGTTCTATAGGTTAACCATTTGAGTGCCAGAGGGGTACGGAACGCATTGCTTTTTTGAATGTGTTGCGTACCCCTCTGGCACTCAAAGGGTTAAAATAAAATTTTAAAAAATGCCCTGTTGATTTAAATGGTGCTTTTAAACCCTTATGGTTAGAGAGATCACCAACATATTGCAAAGCAATTTGTCCCCTATGGGGTGGGATTAATGTGGGTTACCCTCAGTTCCAGGTTGGGTACCTCTCTGGCTCTCAGAGGGTTAATACTCTGCACCCTGTGAGACTGGATTTCATGTGTGTGGTTGTGAACGGAATATTTCACTCCACTAATCAAAATTTCAGGCCTTAGTTTATTATAGGAAAGTCATTTAACATTTTCAATATGCTATAAATCATTTTAATAACTATAAAAGAACATAAATTCATCTGTGTAACTGAAAAACTGCACCTAATTAAAATTATCCAAAGCAAAAGACATTTGGGGCTAAGAAAATGTAATATTTAGATACTTATAATGACACAAATTGAGCAATTTTGAGGCAAACCAACTGCACCATAAGGGACAAATAGACATTTCCACTGATTTAAGTGAGGAGATTAATTCATTAAATGCTAGAGAGGTCTCCAGTGTATCCGTGCACCAGAGTCCACACTGAAAAGGGCCAGAACCTTAATGACTAACCTAGAGGAAATATGTGTGTGTGTGTGTTTATGTATGTGTATATGTGGGTGTGTGTCTGTATGTTTGTGTGTGTGTGTGTGTCTGTATGTTTATATATGTGTGTGTGTGTAAGTGCGTAATATATATATATATATATATATATATATATATATATTTATATATTCTATTCTAGCAGTGTGTTGATAAAGTATCTATTTTTGTTTTTGTAGTGTTTGTAATGGATTTTGTGTATACATGTATTCACACTTCCAAAAGAAAGAAAGAGTTGTAAGAGCTACCAATGTAGCGCTGAAGGCATTAAAAGGCATATTGAAGTGAATGGGATCTTATAGAATGTTTTATCTGGGGGCTATGGTGCAGTTAGTGTGTTTAGAGTACAGGACATTTGTGAATCTTAATAGGCCTGGGTACACTTTAACAAATGTTTTTGCTCATCTCCGTCCTGTCTATTCCAAAATAGACCCAGTGGCCCTTCACATACTCCTAAAGGCCTGAAACCTAATTCCCCCCTGACTATACCCCATAGGACAATGTATCCCTAGGCCACCCAGTGATCACCCAGTGCAGGCTCTGACACAGCAGTGGTGGACACTCTCTGACCTGAGTCTGGCCACTGCATGCCCCTTTGTAGTGTACAAGGGAGAGCGTGGGCAGTTCTCACCATGGTCACGCCAGTCGTCGCATGTCTCCCAGGTGTGAGCAGTTGAGTCAGCTCTCCCTTGTCTGAGCATTTGCCTCAGCTGGTGAGGGTTGTGGTGCCACCGTGTGAGAAAAGAGGGTGCACATACGCAGTGAGTGAGCCCAGTAGAGTGTAGTGGGTCCATGTAGTGTGTTTGCCCAAGACACCACCACTTTCGCCACTCCTCTTTCACCCTACTACTGTCCTAGTCACCAAAGCCAGAAAGAAATGTAATTCCTATTCCGTGGAGCATTGGCTTGATGCAGAGTTATACTGGAGTAGAACAGTGACAAGTGTGTATTTGTAGGGCGAGCATAAATTTCAATAAGGTGGTGGAGTGAGGTGTAAGGCTGTATGTTAGGAGTGAGGGGATGGTGGAAGGAGTTGACAGTTAAGAGACAGGCGATAATGAAGGTAGGTCCCAATTGAGGCAGGTGATGTTTCTTATGGACGGGGATAATAATTGAGGGAGGTGAAAATGCACTGAGGTAAGAAATTCTGGCGAGATGTGAATTCTTTGTCGGTGTACGTCTGAAGGGGGGTTTGAACTGATGGAGGTTAGAAATATGTGAGCTGAGATTTGTTATGTAACGGAATGATAATGGATGTAGGTGATAATTGGGTAAGTGAAAATTCATGCAGGAGACTTCTGTCAAAATCATGCTCTGAGATGTCTAGAAGGCCCTGCAATTCCTTGCAGAGATTTTAGCAGGAGTGGCCGGGGAGGGGGGGGGGGGGGTCACTCCACAATGCATGGACCTATGGATGCAACAGTAGAGAGGAACTTTGAATAACTCCTCCATAATGCTGCCCCGGGGTGTGTGTGACCCAGGCAGGCATGACCCACTTCTTGAGCTGGGATGTCACACAGGGTATGTATGGTTCTGTAGCTAGCAATGGGACAAGACTGGGGAAGCAGGAGTTGTCTTTGTGGTTATATGGCTACCAGCAGAACAGTGCTGGAGAAACAGAGTGTATGTGTGGTTCTCTGGCTAACGATGGAACAAAGATGGTGAAGTAGACATTGTATGTTTGATTCTACGGCTACTAGTAGGCAGTGCAGCAAGGTTTGTATCTTGGACATCGTATCCATAGTTTTGTGACTACCACAGTTAACAGTGGAACAAGACTATGGAGGTTGAGTTTGTGTTTGAGGTTCTGTGGCTACAGATAGAACAATGTGGGGTGCTATTCAGTGTATGTATGGTGTGATCAGTGGAATAAGGCTAGGGAAACATACAATGCATGTGTGTTTGCCAAAGGGGTGTCCAAAGCATTGCACAGAAATGTGTTGGGCACGCCTGTGGCACATTTTTTGGTCATGTGAGCAGATCTGATTGGGGGGCATCAGAATCTCTCAGGATGCCCCCCCCCCCAATTATTGATCAGTGATAAAGTGTGTAAATGATCAATAATACCAATTGGGAAATACTCACTGTGTTCCTTCCCTTCTCTATACTTGAGATGTTATTCCCTGAACTTCTGGGTTGAGTGAGAGGACCAGGGAAACAGCTGTGGTGGAACTCTTACTACAACATTCTATGGAGAACTACATTTGGTGACAAAACCTGAATACCAGGTGAACTGTAGAAATTTTTCTATGCCAGGAGGCACTGTTCATGTAAAAATGTCCTTTAATTGTAAAAGCAAATAAAAAGACAGTTGTACTAGCCATTTGTTTTTAATATGAATAGTTATTTTAAACTTTATTTGTTGGTGGCCCAGTGTGGCAGTTTATCCAAATAATTTTCCATCCTGGGCCAATATTACAACACACTTTGCTATGAATTAATCTAGACACAGCCCATACACTGGAGTCATTCAGCAATGCATTGCAAATCCCTATGGTCCGTTAACTAATCCCTGCTCATAGTGGGCTGTGAAACATACATATCTGCACACAATCCCATCTGAATAATATGGGAAAATTGCACTATATAGCAGGAATCTAACACTCTGTTACACACATTTATTGAACCAGCAAATGCAATAAAGTTCTAAGGGATCTGTTCACTGTTAGTAACTGACAGGCCTGCCTGATAGGAGATATCAGACTAACTGTTCCTATACAATGGGCACTTGTGCAGTTTCATTTATTTATTTATTAGACCATCTTAACCTCTGTAAGAACCAGTGGAGTGTGTGCTCTCCAGCGCTAGTGCTGTGAGCTCCATTAAAGCAACTGATGATTCCTACAAACTGCTGTGATTTCCCAAAATGCACAACATATAAGGATAAGGCTGCCACACAGAGCTTCAACTCTTGCAGAATGTGGGATATGAAGCTGGTAGTGGACCTGCACACTGAGAGCTGGAAGTCTATAACATGTTAAACTCACACCTGGGAACCTGAGAAATACAGTATTATCCCTTAACCTTTTGAGTGCCAGAGGGGTATGCAACGCATTGCGAAGAAATGTGTTGCATACCCCTCTGGCACTCAAAGGGTTAAAGTTCCCTGTAATGTAGATTCTAGCTAATACGTCTCTCCATGGACTCACCCAAAGGTTCTCCCATCAGTCCTCAATGATCCATTTACAGGCTACAGTTTAGTTAAAAATCAGTTATTTGTTGCACATGATATAGGAGATAATACTGGACTCTCTCCCTCAGAATTTTGCCCTTCACACTGAGACCCTGAGATTTGGGTGAAAACCCTGAGTTTCAGGGTCAAACCCAGAGAGTTCACAGGCATGGTTAAACTCAGATGCAAGAGTAGCAGCAATTTAAGTGAAAAACTAAGGTTTAACATATAGATTTTTACTTATTCATGTTAGCTACCCTTACAGTATTCCATCCTCCTGCTGCATAGTACTTATGTGGCATCTGTGATAACAGAGTTGAAAAGCTGTTACTGTTCAAGTCGTCTTCTTCCAGTGCAGCTTAAGGGGATAGCAATGTTTCACAATAAAAGCAGGTCCAATTAATCTTCATAGTATTTGTGCCATAGAGAGTGCTATCTCAATACTGTCAGGGTTGTAGTTCAAGAGTAATTGAATGATCAAGTATCTCCCTCCTACCCCTTTTACTGATGTAACACTGCTCACCTCAGAGCTGCAAGACTGTTCGGGTGGATAGCAGAGAGGGACAATCTTCAGTTATCATATGGGAAAAACCTGAAAAACTTGTCAAGGGGGGCAGGGTTTTCCTTATACTCACAGTAAGAAGATTGTCCCTTGCTGTGAGCTGTCTGGTCCCAGAACCAGATTCCACATCTGAGGGGAGGTGACTTACACTAGGTAAAAGGGGCACGAGGGGATGCTTTATCATTCAATTACTCTTGAACTACAACTCTGACAGTACTGAAATAACACAATCCATAGCCCAAATACTATGAAGATTAATTGGAGTTGCTGTTTTTGTGAAACATTACTATCCCTTTAAATATACCAACTGTAAAACTGATTCCATAGGAGGAAAATAAAGAAGGCTTAGGGAACATTAGCATCTCCAGATTAAATAACCATAGCAACAGATTTAAGGCAGGGGTGAGCAACCTCAGGCAGTCCAGCTGTTAAGAACTACAATTCCCATCATCATCAGCCAGACAACAGCTGGGTGGGAGTGATGAGAATTGTAGTTCTCAACAGCTAGATGGTCTCAGATTGCCCACCTGCGTTTTAATGCCTGCAGGCATCCTGCATAAAAAATATGATTTACTTTTTATTAGTCTCCCCAAACACAAAGGTCACCCTACTACATACCCACTCCAGGGGCAGTCTCTGGTTTTGGCTCCCTGACCCTGGTTCCTGCTGTTTCTGTTCTTGTCCATGGTTTTAAATAGAGTGTCATCCCATAGCCTATGTGCTTATCATTAAACATTTAATAGGTTATAAGCTTCCTCACATGTTAATATTGCTTATTCATATGATTTCATTCATTAGGTATTATTATATAGTTCTTGTGCATATGGCGAAGTGCATCGTATTCTTCAAGTGATTGCCACACATTGCCAGACACTCTTTTCCATAGCATTGCCCCTGCATTTATCTCGCTGCTCAAGTCAACCAACCAAAGTCCTCCATGTTGTAACTTTACTGTGCCCCCCCAGGAACACAGTAAAGTTGTAGTAAGGAAGGTCTATGGTGTCCCTACAGATCTTTCACACTAGCACTGTTGGAAGTGCAACTGCTAATGAATGACCAACCCAATGCAGGTGTCAGCCAGTAATAAAGACTAGTGTTGACAGGGGAGAGCTACAAGGCATTACCCTCCTGAGTCTGGAACATTGGTGGAAAGCAGGGAAGAGGTGAGTGAAAGTGCACGGGAGAAGGAACTGTAACAGGGGGATGCAACAGTTCTGTCATCCGCGTGAAAGAGGCCTTATAGTCCACTGCTAACCAGTTTACCATCTGATAAAGACTAGTAACCCTTATAAGCCTTTCAAGTGCATGGAGGCCCTTTTTTGCCATAACTGAGATCCACACACTAAAACACAATCACATACACTTAGACACAAAAACCAGACGTATTCACAGATGCGTTTACACACATGCATACACACAACTGCCTCTATCTCAGTGGTAGCCATAGGACCAGCTCTACTGTCCCCTGATAGCCACAGAACAACGCATACACAGTG
This sequence comes from Rhinophrynus dorsalis, assembly GCA_037306005.1. Classification (NCBI taxonomy): domain Eukaryota; kingdom Metazoa; phylum Chordata; class Amphibia; order Anura; family Rhinophrynidae; genus Rhinophrynus; species Rhinophrynus dorsalis. Next base: position 541,424,270 of record CM074719.1, on the reverse strand, counting down.
CTTCCCTTTCCTTGTTCCACTGTCCACTGGTAGATACATGCAGTAAGTAGGCCCATGCACTCTACTCCAGTATAGTAAAACTTCCAGCAATAGTCATATGTGCTTCCACAGACTTAATATCCAGAACTGACTGAAGCTGTTATCTCTTGAACAGATGCACTAGAGCAAATTCCCATAGTAAGATAAGTTGGGGATTATAATTAGGATGTGTTACTTCTCCTTTAAAGCAGGGCAGGGGAAAAAACACAGTGCAGGGTTGCAAAGGTTCCTCTGCAGTCCTGCACACTGCCATTCTAATAAGAGTCCTGCATTAACCCTTTGAGTGCCAGGGAGTATCAAATCCATTGGCTACCTCTCTGGTACTCATAGGATTAAAGGGAAGGTCTGTATAGCTTATCTGTTTGCAGATTTTTATGAAGTTTGCAAATATGAAAACATTCAACGTGAAAGGTCGACTTTAACCCTTTGAGGGTCAGAGAGGTATGCAATGCTTTGATTATATGCTAGAGACACCTCCAATGCTTTGCAAAGAAATGCACCGGACAAGTCTCAGCATTCAGTTGAGTTCCAAATAGTTGTTCACTGGCCAGTTGAGGATGATACGACTTATAGTTCAGCAACAGCTGGAGTGTCTGTTACCCACTGCCATATTAATTCAAATCAGTAACTCCTATATCTTGTAACAAGAAATATATGAAAGTATATATACAGTAGGCTGGCCAGATCTCCCCTTTAACCTGGTACAAATAGGAAATAGCCATTTTGCAGTACTTCTCTGAAATCAGTGATGCAGTATGCATTTCTCCTATGCGTCCCTGGTTAAAGGTGAGGTCTGGTCAGCCTAATATACAGAGGCAGAACAAATGAATATATATAGTAGTTAAAAATAAATGGCTGTATCCAAATCACTAAATGGGTGTAAAGGATGGCGATAATTTTGGAGCAAACCAACTACATGATAGGGAAGGAAAAAATCCCAATGATTTATATTTGATTTTTAACCCTTTGAATACTATTCATCTGCAGTGCAAATGGTTTGTTCCAGATCTGATTTTCAGCCAGATGCCAGGTCACTGACCCTGTCCCTTTTGTCGGTGACCATGTGGCTTTACATTTTGTAGGTACTTTGTCCACCAAGAATAAGGTAACCTTGTACCTTTAAAAGGATTGTAATATTGTAAAAAAAAACACTGAACTGCAGAGTCCTCTTTATAATATAAGAAGCACATTGCACTATTTCAAAGCACTTACATTTCTGTAGTTCATAACATATCAACTGTAGAAGGATCCCCCACCAGCCCCTTCTGGCCGCCTCCCACTGAATTGCTAATCGTGTTGTGTGACCCGACGGATGCAGCAAGGGACAAACTTCAATAAGTATAAGGAAAACCCTGCCGTGCTTGACGAAGGAGGGCAGGATTTTCCTTTGCTTACTGAAGGTTGTCCCTCACCGCATCCATCCTGACCAGACAGAGCTGCAGCATTGACATGGCCAGAAGGGGCGGGCGGGGGCTCCTTCTAGAGTTGATATGTTTTAAACTACAGAAATGTCAGTGGTTTGAAATAGTGCAATGTGTTTCTTATACTATAAAGAAGACTCGGCAACCTATTTTTTCTTACAACATTACAGTCCCTTTAAGGTGACTATCCCTTTAAATTAGGGGTAGCCAACCCTAGTCCTCAAGAGCTACCAACAGTTCATGTTTTCAAGATATCCCTAATTAGTGGCTCAGTCAATATAATTGGGCTGTCTGTGCTCAATCAGGGATATTCTGAAAACTTGCACGGTTGATCGCTCTTGAGGACCAAGGTTGGCTATCCTTGTTTTAACCCTTTCAGTGCCAGCAATTGCAAAGCAATGTGTTGCGTACCCATCTGGAAGTGAAAAGGTTAAAACATGTACCGTTATGAAAATGCCACTCTGTAGGAAGGCACAGGAATCAGTGTGACCCTGAAGTCTGTGTTTGATATAAGCCTCCCTGATTTATAGGGGTCTATGGTCACGTTAGGTACCTTTGGTTTAAGAAAATGACCCCTGGTTTGATTTTTCTTAGCCCAATGTGCCATTTTTATATTGCTGATCTAGATTGTGATGTAGTTTCCAACATGTCAAACAGCAGGAAATATGAGACTTTCAAATGTAACAGTTTTATTCTGTCTTAAGGGGAAAAAAGGGCTGTTTAGCTTTGTGAGAACTGAGCACTTGATACAATGTGAAGGAGAAAGGAATACCTAACTCATGGCTTGATTTGCCCCAGGAGGAACAATGAATCCTTTCAATTGACTGACAAGAGAACGTTTCAACAGGTTGAACTGATGAATGAACAGAAAAACACAGTTTCCTCCCTACACATGCCATTACTGTCATATTCTGCAAGTCCAGATGGGGAGGTGCATGGGAAGTATGAAATTCTGTAGGCAAGCTGTATTGTACAGTGTAAAGTCGACCTGTCGCGCATAGGCTAAAAACCTATGATGTCCATTAAAGGGACAGTAATATCCCATAAAAAATGTTTAGAGTTTAGTAGAGATTAAAAAAATAAGTTAAATGTCACAAATCCTATCTCTCAAACCGCTATGGTTTGAGAGATATTCTCCATCAAAATTCCACCTTCCCTCCTCTTCTCCTGACGTCAGCTGTAAGCGGACAGTGGGAGTTCCTGGCTCTGGGACCAACAACCGGCTCTTCAGCAGAGCCGCTTTTTAGACCATTCCAAAGAAGTATTTCTTTTTAAATCGCACAATTGCAGCTCTGCTGAAGAGCCTCCTCGTGTCGGCCAACACGGATCTCCTTCTGTCAGCTTTACAGCTGACATCAGGAGAAGAGGAACTTTAGCGGAGGATCTCTCTCAAACCATAGCGGTTTGAGAGACAGGATTTGTGGCATTTAGCTTATTTTTTTAATTGCTAAAAAAAAACATTTTTATGGGACATTTCTATCGCTTTAAGATGCAGTCAGTTTACTTCAGAATTAAATGTGTTTTGTCTTTGGACAAAAGGCCCATTGTCCTCAACACTCTGAGTACTAGAGATCTGTGCAATGAATTGTTTTGCAATGCGTTACACACTCCTTAGGCATTCAAAGGGTTAAAATGTTACCCCCACACACACACACACACACACTGTAAAGCACTGTAGAATCTCCTAGCATCAATAAATAAATATAATAATAATGATAATGACACTAATAATAAGATTATTAGAAATATACATAGAAAATGGGCATTACATTTTGGAATAAACAGAGCTGTGCAATGAATATTCTATGACCTTTTCCATAAACTCAGTTTATATTCCCATTAGGGACAGTTGTTACAAGGTTGGAATAAGACAGTATATGACTCCACAGAGACTCAATAAAGTACTCTCCATCCTTGTTTGACTTGTGGTAGGCTTCGTTTATATCTGCAATTGTGTTACATCAGATATCTGTGTGCTTTTGCAACAAAGTTTCTGCAACAGCCATCTGTGATAGGCCTTAATGAGACTGTGACCTCAGGGACACCTAGGCATACTGGTGGGATTATCTCCATATCCAGTCTGTTTGACAAGAGATGTTCCATCTGATTCATGACCTCATCAAGGTAAATATTGCCCCAGACCCATTAGTCACATATCTCAGCTGCTTTCTTGTGAGATTATACCGACAGGAATAAGTGGCTCTTAATCTTCCAAGTGCCAGAGAGGTATCCAACGTATTACTTTCCAATGTGTTAGATACCACTCTGAAACTCAAACGGTTAATTTGCATACTTAACATACCTTGCACACTTAGGTAAGAGTCCTTCATACAGCAGTCCACTAAACCTATCTATAATTTATTTGAATATCTGCAAATATCTTTATTACTTTTCATTGAAATGGGGATTTTGTTACCAGTTCTACAAATTCAGACAATAGAGTCAGAATGACAAATTCAATAGAGAAAATTGACTCCTTATTCCTAAGACCTCATCTTTATCAGACTATAAACTGGAAGTCTCCAGCTACAAACTAAAACAGAGCTCCAGTGTCACATAAAAGTGGTAAAACATTTTCTAAATAAAAAATAAATAAAATAAAATATAATGGCAATGCAGTTGACCTGCCTTAGTTAAAGGGATAGTAATACTTGCAAATTACTAATCCCCATATTGTAGCTTTGTTAAAAAGAAACTTTTTGCCCCCAGTGTCATCTCTCAAACCCTTATGGTTTCAGAGATGATAGCGCTCAAAGTTCCCCCTCTCTCCCCCTTCCCTGACTGAATGCTGACTGCAGGGGAAGCTGTCGCATGACAGTCTTATGTGCATCAGGCAGCTCTGCAGCTGAGCCAAAATCGGGTTTATAAAAAATAATTCTTTCACTGAAACCCAATTTATGTTAACAAGAATTTTTATTTGTCTCTTGTGGTACAATTGGTTTACTCCAGAATAACTCCAGTTTGCCTTTATAAATATGTCAATCTATTGCACACTTCAGTGTTTCAATGACAGATACAGTGGCGTAACTATAGGGGTCGCACCTGTGACCGGGCCCGTCACTCCAGGGGCCCACCCTCCCCTGCGACCTCCTCGTCTGATGCCCACAATTAAGTAATGCAGAGTGCTTGGAGATGACATCATCTTCCAGCGCTCTGCATTACTGAAGAGGACCTCGCGGGAGAAGAGGTCTGTGCAGAACGAGTCACAGACCTGTCCTCTGCCACTGGACCACCAGGGAGGTTGGGGATTTAGGGGCAATGTGGAAGGGGCATTGTGGAGATTGAGGGGCACTGTGGAAGGGGCGATGAGGAAATTGAGGGGCATTGTGGAAGGAGCAATATGGAGATTGAGGTGCATTGTGGAAGGGTTGATGTGGAGAATGAAGGGCAATCTGGAAGGGGCAATGTGAAAGGGGCAATGTGGGGAAGGGGCACTGTGGAAGGGACGATGAGGAAATTGAGGGGCATTGTGGAAGGAGCAATATGGAGATTGAGGTGCATTGTGGAAGGGTTGATGTGGAGAATGAAGGGCAATGTGGAAGGGGAAATGTGGAGATTGAGGGGCATTGTGGAAGGGGCGATGTGGAGATTCAGGGGCGATGTGGAAATTGAGGGGCAATGTGGAAGGGGCAATGTGGAAATTGAGGGGCAATGTGGAAGGGGTGATGTGGAAATTGAGGGGCAATGTAGAAGGGGCGATGTGGAGACTGAGGGGCATTGTGGAAGGGGCAATGTGGAGGTGTCCAATGTGGTTAGGGGGCCCATGGCAATTCTTGCACCAGGGCCCCGTGGCTTCTAGTTACGCCTCTGGACAGATAAATGGAAAAAAGGGTCTCTTGTGTGATGGACCACTTGGTGCTGTATTTAATTGATTTTCTAGAATAAACTTATGATCTCTCAAACATCACAAATTCTGAGAAACTGCAAAATTATCTAGCATTTGATTGATACAACTATTTACTCAAATAATGTATTTAATCAATCAACTGCTTCTGTGTAAAATTGATACATTTAGCTCAGTGATTCTCAACCAGGGTGCCGTGACACTTTGGTGTGCCATGGACATCAAATTAGGGTGCCCCATGTTTTCTATGAAGATTGATACAAATGTGAATATTGTCTTTTAAATTTAGACATACGCAAATTTATATGCAAAATATGTTTATTTTTATTACTATGATTATAAGACCTAATAATAGCTGTATATTTATGAATTGTACCCTTTATTATGCCCTTGATAAATTACATTAAAAATGTTAGGGGTGCCCAAAAGTTCCAGATTGCATGTTTGGGGTGCCTTGAGCAGAAAACAGTTGAGAACCACTGATTTAGCTTAAGTTCGTGCGATCAAACACACAAACGTATCATAGCAGTAAAATGTTGTTAACAACTGTGACAATTAAAAGGCAAAAAACGTTCATTACAACTTTTAGGTTCTTATTCAAACTAATAAAATCTGGAAAATTGAAGGTAACATTCTGTGAATGTTGGTGCAGCACACCCATTGTGCTTTGCAAACAACATTCGGAAAGTTATTAATGGAACATTAACAACTGATAATGAACTGGAGTTACATACAATTAAATACTCTGCATTTCATGGTAGCATATGTAAATATCTGCATATTCTCTGGTGGAGCAGACATTTCAGCCTTTTCCAGAACTCCCACTGATAGTCCCAGATTATCTGTGAATGGGCTGAGATAACAATACAAGAGTGATAGGAATTTATCAGAAGAAATGTATGGGCTAACTCCTAGCTCTCAATACAAACAGCACAAACAAAAACCCCTTGAGGGCTCTGCATTGTGTTGCGTACTCCTCTGGCACTGAAAGGGTTAAATAAATATTTCTAAAGAGGACAATTTACACGTGTGTTAAAAAACAAATTTAGGATTATATTTTCAGGATATAACATATGAATATATGTATATACTTTTTTTTACATATTCTAGCTGTAAGTATCTGCTGTTTAAGCCTTTGAATGCCAGATGGGTACTCAACGCACTGCAAAGCAATGCGTTGCGTACCCCTCTGGCACTCAGAGGGTTAAAGTTATATCAAACTATTTCATGTTTTGGTGTTAGTGTCCCTTTAATGTCCTTATGGGGGATTACAGCACCCTACAGTGTTTAGCAGGTTTATCCTCAGTTGAGCATCATGTATGACAATTATCCACAGGAGTGCAAAACTTTAGTTCGGATTTTCCAGTTTCCTTGTTTGAATGAGAATCTTTATGTTTGCTTTAACAAACCTTTATTGACTTTACATTTTCACAGTTATGTTTGCTTTTCAATATAGATAGAACTGACTACTGAATGAAAGACAAATACCTAGTAAGTCCTTTTGCTAATTAAAGAGACGCTTTTCTTATAGGTATAGTTCTGCTTTAAATTGCATGCTGTAACATTAGTTTACAACTATTACCTATACAATAAGTTGGAAGAGCTCAAAGTAAGCCCTTATTATGATTTGTGTGTCGTTAACTGCTGGATCTCCAGCTGTTGGAGACTATTTCTCCCTGGGGAACTTACACTGACCTGGTGAGATGGCTCAGTTGGTTAACACACCAGCTGTTCAAACCTCTGGGTTGCAGGTTCCAGTCCCTAGAAGTGTCAACTATCAGCAAACCCACACTGGACCAGCTTGGCAAATTATGGTCCATACTCTCAGCTTGGCTTGCTGTTGAGGCCTTCATCCTGTAGTGGACTGATAATGGCTGCAGCATTATCTGTAGGTTTTGTATATACTAGTGAATGGTGCCTGGCATTGTTCATTCCATTGGGAGTGCTGTGCAGTTTGTGGACCCGCAGGACTGCTCCAACAATTTTCACATAGTAGTGGCAGCACTCAAGATAACGGACATACATAATGCCTGGGTGCCATTTAGCATACAGATACAGATAAAATCATGAAAAGCATCACTCACAGGACTTCTTCAATGTGCACAAAAAAATCAAAGATTTATTTAGATTGATGGCACGGGTCTACATCATGCCCAATTATCAAGATACATAAAGGTGCATGATGTATCAATGAAACATAGATCTAAATAAAATACTTTGCGCACCCCTCTAATACATAAAGGGGAACTATCACCCGTATAGAAGTTTGGTTAATAATGATCTTCATATAGCGATAAGCTGTAATAGTTGTTTTATTTTCTTACTAGTTTAAAAGCCATTGTACACGGGCCACAGTGCCACCCAGCAGCTGGATGCCCGGAGCCTCTCTGCCCGCTCTGCATTCATGCACAGTACAGAGTGCCCAAACATGCTGTGGCTGATGTGGGGCGCTCCGAATTTGGACCAAGCAGTGCCAGTTGTGCAGAGAGGACTCCAGTCCGAATTTGGAGTGCTCACTATCAGCCGAGGCACGTTCTGGCACTCTGTACTGCGCATGACTGCAGTGAGGGCAGTCTCTACCGCACATGACAGCTTCTGACAAACATCCTAGCGAATTATTATATAGGATACAATGCATGCTATGGTGAAATTTAAAGGGATAGTAATACTTCGTTTTATCTTTATTTTATTTTGTAGGCATTAAAAAAACATGAAGAACGATATAAGTCTTATCTCTCAAACCTTTATGGTTTAAGAGATATTCACAAACACAGTTTCCCCCCCGTTCCCCCAGAGCAGAAGGGAGGTGCCCAGGTAGACTGCAGAGAGGGACAATCTTCAATTAAGATAAGGGAAAAACCTGAAAAACTTGTCAAGGGGGGCAGGGCTTTCATTGTTTTCATACAAAGAAGATTGTCCCCTGCTGTTATCTGTCTGGTCTATGGACTGCATTCCACATCTGAGAAGAGATTGCTTACACTAGGTAAAAGGGGCGGGAGGGGAAACTTTGCTTGTGAATATCTCATAAACCATAAAGCTTTGAGAGATAAGACTTAAATCGTTCCTCATGTTTTTTTTAATGCCTACAAAATAAAATAAAGATAAAACAAAGTATTACTATCCCTTTAAAGTTTTAAAAATAAGCCGGGGCCTTACTTCTGGACAGATTGCAGTTACAACACTGCACTGCAGACTGTCAGTCTTCGTCTGTTCCCTCCCCATGTAGCCAATGAGATCGCTCCAGCTTACATGGAGAAATCCACCATCATTGAAGGAAGTTGGAATGAGGCGCTACATGGGGAGAGGAGCAGACGAAGGTTGACTGGCTGCAGGGAAGAGTCGAACCAGCAGTCTGCCCAGAAGTAAGGCCCCGGCTCATTTTTTAAAATGCTAAATTTTGCTATAGATGCGTTGTATAAGAAAATAATAATAATAATAATAATAAACTATTAAAGCTTATCGCTATATGAAGATCATTATGAGCCAAATTTGTATAGGGGTGATAGTTCCCCTTTAAAAATTTAGCTGTTGCTATTTATTCATATAGTTTACTGTCTATTTATGTCATATGAAGATGTCTGTGCTGTCTTTCAGCAGTTTGGGAGAATAATTTTAAATAAATTTATTTCTTTTTCTTGTAACATTCACTGTGCATGGACCATAGTGTAACTGTTACAACAACAAGCCCTTAAAGAATTGTTTAACAATTGGCAAACAGATTCTTTCATTCTCCTCTGGAGTGATATAACAATGTGTTTTTCTCTTGTTAAAAATATAAACCCCCCTTTTATTTGAAAGGACATGTTGCTGTAACGATCACACACTATAAACTGTTCTGCTCACGAAGCAGAAAGAAAGGAGTGTGGGTAAAATGATTCCCGCAAGAAGAGAGCGTGGCCTTATAGCGTAGTATATAAATGCAACACATGTACTGATAAAAAACAAATCCATTGCACTCACAGATGATGGAGGCTAGATGTAAGCCTCATTAACCCCCAGAGAACCAGAGGGGTGTGCAACTATTTTAAAGCAATGCGTTACACACCCCTCAGGTCCTCCATTTCATGTTAAATAAGTGTTTCAAAGAAATCCCAAGCCAGAATATATCTGTCAATGACAGAGGCGTAACTAGAAGCCACCCCCGACCATATTGGCCCCCCATTGGTCATCTCCCCTGGACACCTCCACAATGCTCCCAATCTCCACCTTGCCCCCCATCATCTCCACATTGCCTCCCATCATCTCCACATTGCCTCCCATCATCTCCACATTGTCCCCCATCTCTACAATTCCTCCTCACTGCCCTCACATTGTCCCCCAGGGTCCATTTCCTACCTCCCTGGTGGTCCAGTGGCATGGCAGGTGAGGTCTGTGCCTCCTTCTGCACAGACCTCTATACTGCCAGAGCTCTCACGTGGTCTTTTCAGTAATGCAGAGCGCTGGGAGATGATGTAATTTACCAGAGCTCTGCATTACTAAAGAACCGAAGAGGGTGCTCAGCTGTTAGACGTCTGTGCCGAAGAAGGCACAGACCTCAGCATGTTGCGGGTGCTGAGCGGGGGGTCTCAGGGGGCGTGATGGGTCGGTCGCAGGTACGACCCCTGCAACCCCTATTGTTACACCACTGTGAATGCCTCTTGGCATCCTAACACAAATCAAGTCTTTTTACTAGCAGTCAGAAATGTTTTAATAAAAGGGAAAAGTAGGTAGTTGCACAGTGCCCACTGGTGGAATGAGAAACTCTTGTTATACAGCTCTGTTTGGAACCCTATCAATCCCCCACTTCTTACTGATCTGTAGTACAAAATACTGTCTGCTCAATGTGAGAAAACAGGTATGAAAAGTAGTGAGTGAAGATGGGTGTGCAAACTCAGTATTTTGTCAAATTGGTGTAGATGAAAGGATTTAAAATAGTGTAACCCTAGGTATGAGAACACATCATTCTATGAAGTTAATTTAATGTAAACTCAATACTGTGTACATTTGAGTACACACTTTTAATAACATGGGACAGGAAGTGTAGTTAGTATGTAACCCCCTGAATGGTAGAGATAGGTCTCCATTGCATTGTATATCTAGCAGTTAAAGGGATAAGGAAATCCACTACTTAAAGCTTTGTACAGACTTAAAACTGCAGTAGTGGCAATTTCTCCTTATTTAAGCCATTTCTCATTTAAAGTGGAACTTTCACCTATTAATAAGTCATCATGCATTCATTAAATATATGGCGATTAGCTTGAAAATACATGTCTTAACTATAAAAAGTGGCACATCCTAAAGAGATCTTTACCCTTTGAAGACCGGAAGTCAGGTAACAGCTCAGACATCTTGTTTGCGCACCTGCACTGTCAGTCCCGATCTCCTGTAAAGCATTGCACTGTGCCACATGATAACTGGAAGGGACTGACGCGCAGGCGCGCAGACTGTACTAACCTGGCCATCAGTCTCCAAAGAGTAAAGATTTCTTTAGAATGTGTAAGACATGTATGTTTAATGAATGCATGGCGACTTATTAATAGGTGAAAGTTCCGCTTCAAATGAGGAGAAATTACCACCACTGCAGTTTTAAGTCTGTACAGAGCTTTAAGTTGTGGATTTCCTTATCCCTTTAACTGCTAGCTATACAATGCAATGGAGACCTCTCTCTACCATTCAGGGGGTTACATACTAACTACACTTACTGTCCCATGTTATTAAAAGTGTGTATTGTAGATTGGAACTAATATCCAATGTTGGAAAACTGGCCAAATTATTATATAAACTGGGCTTAACAGCAGTTATACCACAGTCTATGCAATCACTGTATGGATGCCAATCTAACATGTATATATATGTATAAGGATATATGTATAAATATACACTGATCAACAAGACACTGTAAACTAGGAGAGGGTGTTTGGTGCAAGGGAACTGCGACTGGGTTTACCACACCTACAAGTTACCACAGTGGGCATAGTCAACTTGGTTGAGGCTTTCCTTAAAAGTAGGTACTCTAGGCAGCTTCCTACTCTTCCTAATGGGATGTGTGGCATTGCACTGAACAAAGGAAATGGAAGGATGTTCTCTCTGGTTTAAACCTTGACAATCAGACAATGGGACACATGTTTAAAGGCAAAACTAAATAAAACCAGAGTACTTCAACTGGGGCAGTGGCTTTATTAAAAAAAAAAAACGTGATGTAACTAACCATCACATTATATACCGAACTGTAGCCAGTGGCACGCCTCTCCCACATAATGCAAAACAATAACTGTCTGTAAACCAGTTGAATTGTAGGTGAACTTAGGATGACCACATTTCCATTCTGCCATTCAGGTAGTTGTCCTCAGCTCTAGTGCAGCTATGTGGGAGGGTTCATTATACATCACTGGACATCAGTGAGCAAACCTCTTTTTCTCAGGCGCACCACAGAGTTCTAAACACTAACCTGACCATTAACGGCTGTGACAGAGTGTGATGCCTTAGCCTTAGACTACCATTACACTGCAACAAAATTGCACTGCAGCTCCTGTTTGATGTCAGGATCAAGGCTCAGTTCTCTCTCTAGTGCTTAGAGCTCTGTCTGGAAGCCATTTCCTTGTAGCCCAGCAGAAGTATCACTTTCTGTCGCAGTAAGCAATGGGTAGTTCTCCTCGCGATTAGAACTCTGTCCTCTGGAATCAGGGACTTTGTATTGTCCCTGAAGGAGGCTACCAGGGACATGGGACGCACATTTCAAATAAGGGCCTGTCCCTGACAATCAGGGACACGTGGTCACTCTAGGTGAACTGTCTAGCCATCTATTGGCAATGTTAATATAAAAAACAGAAGTTTAACCTGTAATGGCTTTCCTTGCAGTGAGAGCACACTCATTTTACTCTGATCTTGACCCTCATTTTACTCATACATCTATATATCGCCCTGCTCTCTCTTCCTCTCTCACTATTTATATATTTGTGTGTGTCCGTGTGCGAGTATTTCCCATAGTATACATATGCTACTCTTAAAACTTGATGTTCAATCAATAAAAAATGTATTAGCTACATATGGTATAGTTGGATTTCCCCATAATTGTTCAACTTTTGTCTTTATTTGTGCTCCCTGACTGATCAAAGCCCGTCATTCTGTTTCCCATTGAAAACAGGCTAGTACTGTAACCTTATCTTCTTAAAACACATGGAATTCCCACACATTTTTGTTCTGAAAATGAAAAACAAAAACAAAACCTCAATTCCTTCCAAAGTAACCAGCAACTGATTGCTCTGTAGACGTTTTCTGGATTCTGAAGTAACAAAGGCAATGACTGAACTCACCAAACATATGAACAGGCCCACTGCCCACATCTGTACTGTTATTTTCTCTGCCTACACACATACATTGTTTGTATCTGCTGGAATAAAATCTGGGACACTTTGTAGATTGTGCTTGTTTACAATGGAACGCAGGAACTTACTTCCCACACTGTTTATTATTTTCACTAAAACCAATACACTGAAAATGACCAGTTCCTGGTATAATTATGATTCCCCCATTTATAGTGTACACCATGCTGCACAGTTGCTATAACCAGTTTCGTATAGCAAGATATAAGCAGAAATGAGGTAAGACTACTCAGCTACATATAAAACATCACTTGGAGAGGCTGGAATAAAAAAAGAACAAGAAATCAAGGGTCACCCACTAGTAAAACTTGTAATACTAATAAATACTGCAGAAATAAAATTAGAGACTTTACAGGCTAGTGTATGAAATGCACATCTAGGATAACATGCTACTTTACATTTTTGACAAATAAATATATACAGGACAATAATGTTTCAGAGCTGGAGACATATATTTAAAGAGATACTAATGGTACATATTTTCCATCTCTTCATTGTAAAACATGAATGAGTGTGACTGATTCCAGTCTTAAAAGGACAGTAATGCTTCATTTTAACTTTATTTTATTTTGTAGGCATTAAAAAAACATGAAGAATGATATAAGTCTTATCTCTCAAACCTTTATGGTTTAAGAGATATTCACAAGCAAAGTTTCCCAAAAATCAGCTTAGGAATGCATTGAAGGGATTAAATGTCATATTTAAGTTAATAGGACACTTTAGTGAATACTATTGATATGCCTTAGACACTGCTCCAACAATTTCTCGACAATTTCACCCCTCTTCGAATGCTAGTGAATCTAGGCCCTGGTCTTGATAAAGACCAATGGTAGAGCCAAAACATTGATCCAATAAAACTGCATCTGTTTGCACACAGAAAGACAGAAAACTGAAGTCTCATTAAAATATAACAGGGCAGCTTTAAGAACCCCTAAGGCTTCTGGAGGAATTGTAAATGGAGGCACCCAAATAAAGGTTTACATTTAAGATCCTCTAAAATTTAGTTTTAGATTTACTTTTCCTTCCTTTTGATTTGTGGGGAAAGCAGCCATATGTACTTCACGCCTCACTTGACCAAACCAATTTTTTTCCTGCAGTATGTCAAGCTGGGGCTGTTGGAAATACAAGGTGAGGCTCCCTGAGACCAAAGGCCCCAGGTGAACACAGGGTATGCCTATGAAATAAAATTCCCCTGACATTTGAGCTGGAGTTACTTTTGAATGAAGCATCTCATTGCAATTGGAGTAACCCATGCAACTATTTCATGAATATCATTGCTCCAGTATTGCCAGGGTACAGTGTTGGTCTATCTACCTATCTATCTATCTATCTATCTATCTATCTAGAGTAAGGGTGGTCATTCTGAGGCCCTTCAGCTGCTATGGACCACAGTTTGCATCATTCTTAGCCAGCTAATGGCTGGTATTATAGGAACAGTAGTCCGCAGCAGCTATAGGGGCTCAGGTTGCTTTACCCTGATCTGTCCCCTTTAGGCACAAATTCCAGTGTTGACAATACTCATCAATTCCTGCTAGAGAACAGCAGCTTGTATGCATCTACAACATCCCCTCAAACCCTAAAGAGATAGAGCCCTGTCAATTAACAAATTAATGAAAGGCATTGGAAAACCAAGGACTGAATCCTAACAACAGATGGATCTCCAAAGCCATTTCTATAGAACAGATTACAGAAACAGGTTACATAGATAGTTCAAAATTTAACCCTTTGGATGCTAGATACATTGCATTGCAAATCAAAATGTCAGAGAAGTCTCTAGGATCCAAGTCAGAGGATATTGGTGAAGTTACCATTAAATCATTTTCCTTAGTCCATGTGAATCACAGGAACTATGAAAGTAAAGTTCACATGCAGTAGGACAGACACTGCAGGATAACACACATGCAGTAGGACAGACACTGCGAGACATCACACACACACAAAATGGAGCAGGACACAGACTGCACCCTTTCAGTGCTACAGGGGTACATAATGTGTACTCAAAGGGTTAAGCAACGCCATACCATATTATATATATTCTAGTGTGCGATGCAGTCTTGTGTCACCTTACTCACCCGATACAATCATGCGCAGTAGAGATTGTCAGAATACGGGCAGTCTCTACTGCGCATGACTGCATCGTCACAAACATCCTACCGAATTATTATATTGGATATATATATATATATATATATATCTATATATATATATATATATATATATATATATATATATATATATATAGCGCAACAAGTGTATACAGCACTTTACAATTAAAAGGTTTAGACAATACAGGGTTACAATTGTTTTGCAAAGAGACAAAGTGAAACACTGAAAGAGAGGTCATAATAGAAAGCTTATAATCTTAAGTGAATATGAGAGACATACATCTTACATAAGGGTTAAGGGCAGAATACAGTGCTAGGGTTCTGGTCAGATTAAGGTAAACATAAATAAATTATATGTTTTGGATGTATGAGGAAAGTCAGTGCCTTATAGCGTGTTGAAGCTTTGTTAAGGAGATATCATGTGATTGTAAGCAAGACTGGAAGACTGCAAGAAAAGTGCAAGGTGAAGGCTGAGAGGTGGAGCAACAGAAAAGGGTTTGATATAACAGAGGACTGTAGACATAAAAAGAGCAGAGAAAAGAATCTTGGATGATCGTAACAGCTGAGATTGCGTATAGAGGGAGATCAGAGTGAAAATGTAGAAGTGGTTGGGGTAAGAAGGGTCTTGAATGATAGAAGCAGAATTTGATTGATAAACATAGTTTGACAGGCAGCCATTGGAGAAGAAGGGAGAGACAAACCTAGATGATGGTAAGGTTACTTGCGCTGCAGCATTCTGAATGGATTGAAGTGTATGGACTTAAGTGTCAGGAAGACCAGAGAGAAGATGGTTATAATAGTCCATATGGGATAGGATGACTGCTTGCATAAGTATAAGCATTTTAGTTGTGGTGAAAAAGAAGAAGGCATGGATTTTTGCAGTGTTAAGTAAGAGAAAGTGTCTGGATTTGGAAATAGCATTAATAATGAGGAAAGAATGAGTGGGCTGCATTAATAATCACCCCTAGGTACTCTGCATCAGATGCTGGATTTCTGGCAGTGCCGTTTACTGTCCCCTGGAAGGGCACTAGTGGTGACTATAAAGGTTTACTGAAGCTATGTTAACCCAATGGATCCTAGACAGGACTGCAGCACATTCTATAGCATTCAGAGGGTTAAAACAAAGTTTTCTATCATTTTAACTCTATTGGGCTTCATTGTTAATGTGTGCACTGAAGCAACTATACAATAGCAATTTTCAAGCTGAAATTATTTAAATATTGAAAGAAAAACAAATCCATTCCCCTTGGTTGGACTGTTCTCTAGCGAGAATAATTGCGGCTGATATACTTAGGAGAACTGAAACAATTCTGAAGTAAAGCAAATGCACCTCAGCGAACAGTTAAAATATGCCTTGAATTCCCATCAGTGGAATGGAAATGGAAATTTTAACCCCTTCAGTGCTAGAGAAGACACCAACAGATTGTTAAGCATTCCAGAGGTTAATCCTTTTATGTCCCTAACAATGAACTCGCTGGATGTGTTTGCAGACAGCTTTCTGTCAAGGAGCATGATTATTATTATTATTATTTATTTATATAGCGCCAACTAATTCCGTAGCACTGTACAATAAGGAATAGACATATAGGGGTATTAAAGGGATAGTAATACTTAAAATGTAAAAAAAAATATGTTGTAGAGTTTATCCCCCTGAGTAAAACAAGAGTACTCCCACTGCTGAAAGGTGTTTCATTCAAAAGTTATTAATTTTCAAAGTTGAATTTTTTAGGTGCAATATCACAGTGGCCTGAAATTGAAAAGTGGCGCTGTTGCTACACCATCCTATGGAGATTTATGGTCAACTGACCAGAGCTGTCCATAGGATCGTGTAGCAACAGCGCCACTGTACAATTTCAGGCCACTGTGATATTGCACCTAAAAAATTCAACTTTGAAAATTAATAACTTTTGAATGAAACACCTTTCAGCAGTGGGAGTACTCTTGTTTTACTCAGGGGGATAAACCCTACAACATATTTTTTTTTACATTTTAAGTATTACTATCCCTTTAAATAGTACAATCAGATGTGGAGAACAGAAGGATCAGAGGGCCCTGCTCGTGAGATCTTACAGTCTAGAGGAAGGTAGGTTTGACACAGAAGGAGTAAGTGCTATTGGGTGTAAGTGCCTCCTGCCACATGAACTGCCAGTCAGTGGGTGGGAGTGAGAAGTGCTGGTGAGTGCAGTGGTCCAGGCAAGGTGTGATTCTTGGTGAAAATTTATAGATGCAGTTCATAGGCTTCCCTGAAGAGGTGAGTTTTCAGGGAGCGTCTGAAGATTTGAAGGCTGGGGGAGAGTCTGATTGGGCAGGGGAGGGAAGTCCAGAGCTCGGGTGCAGCACGGGAGAAGTCCTGTAGGAGGGAGTGGGAGGATGTGATAAGAGCTGTGGAGAGCAGAAGGTCATGTGCAGAGCGAAGATGGCTTGTGGGAGTGCATTTGGAAATGAGAGATGAAATATAGGGGGGTGCGGTGTTAGTGAGGGCTCTACAAGTTAGCACCAGAATTTTGAATTTAATTCTGTATGCTAATGGGAGCCAGTGTAGGGTCTGACAGAGGGGTTTGGTGTCAGAGAAGAGATGAGTGACGTTGATTAGTCTTGCAGCAGAGTTCATTATGGACTGTAGTGGGGTTAGTCAGTAATGAGTTACAGTAGTCAAGATGGGACATGAGTGTTTGGATTAGAATTTTGGTAGTGTCTTGTGTGAGAAAGGGTCATATTCTAGAGATGTTGTGGAGGTGGAGGCGGCATGATTTGGAGATTGACTGGATGTGAGGAATGAAGGATAGGGCAGAGTCAAATGTGACTCCCAGGCAGCGTGCTGTAGGGGTTGGTGTGATGGTAGTGTTGTTAACAGTGAGGGTAATATCTGGGGTAAGGCTAGCTGTAGATGGAGGGAAGATAATTAGTTCAGTTTTGCTAAGGTTAAGTTTGAGTTGTTGGGAGGACATCCAGGAAGACACAGCAGACAGATAGTCAGATATTCGGGACAGGAGGGAAGGGGGAGGAAAGATATATTTGAGTGTCATCAGAACAGAGATGATGGTGAAACCCAAAGGAGTTTATTAGTATTCCAAGGGATGCAGTGTAGATTGAGAAGAGCAAGGGTCCCAGTACTGATCCTTGAGGCACTCCAACAGACAGTGGGAGGGGTGGGGAAGTGGAGCCAGAGTAGGAAACACTGAAGGAGCGGTTGTAGAGATAAGATGAAAACCAGGAGAGTGCAGTGTCACAGAGACCTAGGGAGTGGAGGGCTTGGAGGAGGAGTGGGTGATCTACTGTGTCAAAGGCGGCTGACAGGTCCAAGAGAATGAGTAGGGAGTAGTGGCCTTTTGACTTGGTGGAGAGCAAGTCATTGGCCACTTTAGTGAGGGCAGTCTCGGTGGATTGATGAGGGCAGAATCTGGACTGCAAGGGATCTAGCAGGGGAGAGGAATTTAGTGAGCCGGTTATATGCAAGGCACTCAAGGAGCTTGAGGCGAAGGGGAGTAGAGAAATTGGCCGGTAATTTGACAGTGAGTTTGGGTCCAGGGAGGGTTTCTTTAGGATGGGAGTGATTAGTGCATGTTCAAAAGAGGATGCGAAGGTGCCGGTTAACAAAGAGAGGTTGAATAAGTGAGTAAGGATTGGAGTTAGTAGAGGAGAAAGTTCTTGAGTGAGCTGAGACGGGATTGGGTCAAGAGGGCATGTGGTTAGGTTTGAGCGAGTGAGGAGAAGTGAGACTTCATCTGCAGTGGGAAGGAGCTTAGTGTGTATGCAGGAGAGGTGACAGGGCTAAGCTGGCTGGGTGGGGATGGGAGTGATGAAATGTCATGTCTGATAGATTCGATCTTGTTCTTGAAGTGGGTGGCGAGATCTTGGGCAGAGAAGTTAGTGGATGGTGTTTGTGTTGGTGGGTGTAGAAGAGATTTGAAGGTTGAGAAAAGGTGTTTCGGGTTAGAGGAAAGATTAGAGATTAGAGAGGAGAAGTATGACTGTTTGGCCAGGGAGAGGGCAGAGCTATATGAATGGAGAATTAATTTGTAGTGTATGAAGTCAGCTGTGGAGCGTGATTTCCTCCAGTACCTTTTGGCAGTGCGTGAGCACCTTTGGAGGTATCGTGTTTGTCTTGTGTGCCCGGGTTGTAGTGGGGTAGTACGTGGGTGGTGTGGACTTGCAGGTGCAGCTGTGTAAAGGGCTGAAGTGAGGGTACTGTTGTAGAGAGCACTAGTTTTGTCTGGGCAAGAGGTTGCAGGGATGTGGAAAATTGCTGCAGATCAAGAGTATGCAGATTTCTCTGCATGGTCTTGATTGTGGTGGGGGGGATGGGTTTGCGTGGTATGATGAGGTTTCCGGTGAGGAGGTGGTGGTCAGAGAGGGGAAAGGGGACATTAGAGAAGTTGGAGACCGAACAGACGTTAGTGAAGATCAAGTGAAGGGAGGGACCATCACTTTGTGTGGGAGAGCTGGTCCACTGTGATAGACCAAAGGAAGTTGTTATGGAGAGGAGTTTGAGGGCAGGGGGGTTATGATTATCTATAGGGATGTTGAAGTCACCCAGGATGAGAGTAGGGACATCAGAGGACATGATGTGAGGGAGCAAGGAGGTGAAGTGATCAAGGAATTGTGCAGTAGAACCAGGTGGCCTGTATATGACTGCAACACGAAAGGGGAAGGGAGAGAAGAGGCGAAGTGTGTGAGCTTCAAATGTAGGGAAGAAGAGACAAGGAACAGTGGGGATTACCTGAAATGTATGGTTAGGGGACAGCAGGATGCCTACTCCGCCCCCCTGTCTGTTGCCAGGCCTGGGTGTGTGTATGAATTGAAGGCCTCCATGTGAGAGTGCAGCAGTGGAGGCAGTGTCTGACGATGTAAGCCAAGTTTCTGTGATGGGCAGGAGGTTTAGGGAGTGAGAAATGAACAGATCATGAAATCAGAAATAGTAATAAATGTAAAAAAAAAAGATACAGTATTAATAAGAGGGCAATCAATGCTTCAGGGAGACGTTAAATTCAATTACATAACATACACTCTCCCTTCAGTACTGAATGCTGTAACATTGTATTACATCACAAAGAGCATTCAGTGTTGCAGGGAGAGTGTAACATTCTATTACATAACATACAGCAGTCAGTACTGTAGGGAGAGTGTAACATTCTATTACATAACATACAGCAGTCAGTACTGTAGGGAGAGTGTAACATTGTATTACATCACAAAGAGCAGTCAGCGCTAAAGGAAGAGTGTAACACTGTATTGCATCACAAAGAGCATTCAGTGCTGCAGGGAGAGTGTAATGTATTACATAACATACAACATTCAATACTGTAGGGAGATCGTAACATTGTATTACATCACAAAGAGCAGTCAGCTCTGAAGGAAGATTGTAACACTGTATTGCATCACAAAGAGCATTCCGTGAAGCAGGGAGAGCGTAACCTTATATTACATCACACTCAGACAATTCAGTGCTGCAGGGAGACTGTAACATTGTATTGCATCTCGCAGAACATTTATTGCTGCAGGAAGACTGTGACATTGTATTACATCACACACAGGACATTCAGAATTGCAGGAAGACTAACATTGTATTACATAACACGGAGCATTCAGTGCTGCAGGGAGACTGTAACCTTGCATTACATCACACAGAGCATTCAGCATTGCAGGAAGACTGTAATACAATAATAAAAAGTATAGGCAAATTGATTGTACATATTATGCACTTGCAGAATAAGTAAAATCAAAATACAGGGTTACTATTACTTTAAACACCCCATTTGTATCAACAGTAAAGTTTATTTCTCCCCTATGGTGCAGATATTTGTTCCAGTCTTTCTTAGCCCATCATCCTACTTAAGTCAGATTTTCTTCTAGATACTTAGAAAACCTATAATCTAAGGAATAAAAAGTTCACATTTATGGTACGTAGATTAGCTAAAATCACTTGTGTATGAGTAAAGTCTACAGCTTGAGGAAATAAAAAAATGTTTTAAATTTCTCTTGGCTTTGTCATATTACTTTATTTTTATTGCCAAATGTATAAAGTTTCTCAGGGAATTGAACTAGAAAATACTGCTAATGACCAGTGTTGTACTAAACTGAACTAGTCTCAGAAGCTGTCTGGAAGCATACATTACAATATGGCGATAGCAGCTGCTTTGAAGTCCAAGAAACCACAAATATGCTTTGAGATCAACAACAATTTCTTCCTTAAAAAAAAATGCTTAGGCTCGTATTTTGCTTTGCTGATCTTTGAGTGTGGGGCTTTAACCTTACATACCCTCTCAAGCAAAAAAAAAACCCCTCACTTCTATTTCATTTTCTGTGATATTGGATACAAGGTGAGTTATTGGTAGATTGCTGTAAATTAGTGGATCTCAAATTGTTTGCTGTGAAGGAAAAATTCAGTCTGGTGTTCCCATGGCAGCAGAGCTGGATTTCTAATTAGATAAAGTAAGCATTGGGCTAGAGTCCTGGATTGAGAATATGGTTAAACTGTGGTGGTCAGTGCAGTTGTGGAAGTGGCCAGCACAATACCAGTTCCCCAGTACTGGACAATTACTTCCTTTTTAAGGTGACCAATTGATTTCCCAGTTTATATATAGTTATAAAGTTTATTTTATACCCCACTGAAATGTCAGAGAGGTGTCCAACATTTTGCTTAACGCTATGTGAAATGTTTCAATCTTCCATGTGTCCACTGGTAGTCACAGAATGACACATACATCACTGTCACCCCAGCCTTGTTACACTGTTAGTCACAGAAATACACACATACTGTCTAACACTCCAGCCTAGTTACACTGTCCGCAAGTAGACACAGACCCCCACATACACTGTCTAACACCTTCCAGTAACCTCCTGCCAATAGTCACAGATCTACACATACACACTCTGACACCCCAGCCATGTTTTACTTTCTACTGGCGGTCACAACTGTTCAATGAGGAGTAAAGGAGCCCAATTAGGAAGTTAAGGACACAGGTAAAAATGATCTCTTAAAAATGACTCGAATGTGGCCTTCGAACTGAGAGTTTTGCCCACCTCTGAACTAAGCAGATAAAAAGACACTATCACAGCAAAATAACTGATGATTCTGAAAAAAGTTTTAATGATCACCTGTAATACATTGTGTTAAAAAAGGTGTAGAAGAAAGGAATGTCCTGAAACACCCACAGACTGCCCCACTATCCTCCATTTCCTGCAAGTAGAGTCGATAGGGTGAATTTTAGTGCAAGCACTCTATTAAAGTGGCATTAGGTCGGGATAGGGTCTAGAAATTGATCCCTGAATCATTTTTTTGTATTTACAGCCTTGTCTTTTCCCTATATTACCTCCTCAACTTATTGACATGTAACCCTTTCGGTCAGAGGGATGTGTACCACCAAGAAATCCTTTTCTCTCAGTCCATGTAGAACACTGGAACTGTGGAGTAAAGTATTCTCCGGGAAGGAAGGCAGGCTACTTGCCTAAAAAAGCTCTCTGGAGAAGAAGACTCCCTTACTACTCCACTTTACCCCTCCCACAGTCATGTTCAGTTTTTAATGAATAACAAAGACAGAAGTCAAGCAAGAAAGGGGATCACCTGTAACAGAGAACACAAAAGACCCCACTGCCCTGAACTCAAACAGCATGTTTTTCTCTGGAAGTGAAGTCCTGTGTTCCACATGGGCTAAGAGAGAAGAATGTATGGTTAAGTACACAAACAGAAGACAGAGACTCAAAAGGAGCCTTCTGAATCACTCCCAGGCCCAAGTTCAACTCTCACTCAAGAACAGGGTCCTGAAAGATTGGGTAGGCATGAGCCACCCCCTGCACAAAGGTTTGCACATTAGGTAATAAGGCAACAGGCCTGTGAACAGTTGCAAACAGAGCATAGATCTGGACCTTGATAGAACTAAGGCTAATCCCTTTCTGAAGCCCATCCTGAAAAAGAGCCAAAATAAAAGACAAAAAGGACATTCCCATGACCCCTGGTCTTTGGACCACTTTTGAAACAGGATCATACTCTATGATATACCTTGGAAGAAACTGGCTTGTGTGGGCCTCCATCATAGGGGCAATAACAGGATCTGGGAAATTTTCCTTTCTCAGGATACTGACTTCTAGAGCCAAGCCAGCAAAGCCAACTTCCCTGCCTCTGGATTACACAGGTGACAGTGAGTCGAGAGGTGTGGAAGGTGCAGAAGCCGAAATGGCTCTGCTATGGATAGACTGAGAAGGTCTGAGAACCATGCCCAACTTGGTCAGAATGGGGCAATCAGAATGATATCAGCCTGATCCCTCATGACTTTCCTCAATAACCTAGGAATCAGAGGGAATGGAAGAAATATATACAGCTGTGGAAACTGCCACAGAATGACTACAGCAACAGCGAGAATGTCCTCAAATCTAAAGCAAAACAGGGGAACTTTGCAGTTCAACTGGAAGGCCATTAGGTTCACAGTCGGAAGACAGAATACTACTGAATCGAAAGCCATCTGTCTGATTTACCAATTCCCAGGATCCAGGCTTCAATTTCTGTGAAAGTCTGCCACAACATCATCTATTCCTGGAATGTGAAGGGTGGAGAGACCTAGCACATGAGGTTCCACTCAAACGAGAATCAACTGGAACTCTGTCCATTTGGCTGTGTTCCTTCTTCCTCCCTGATGGTTCATGTATACCACTGATGTTGTGTTGATGGACTGAATTTGCACCGGAAGACCCTGAGGGAATTGAGACCAAAGCAGCAGAACAAGGCAAATTGCCCAGAGCACCGACACTTTGATGGACAGAATACTCTCTCTGTCCAAAGAGCCATCTAGGAGCCCAAGGTGGTACTCCAGTCGTATCAGGCTGGAATCTGTCGTGACTATCACTCAATTTGGAATTACTAATTGCTGCCCCAGAGAGATTGCACATCTGAAGTCATCACTGAAAGTCCGACTGGATAGAGACATGACTTGGGAGAGAGGGCACTGCTGTCTGGACCAATTCCTGAGAATCTCCAGCTGCAGCTCCTGAGTATCAAATTGGTCAAAGAGGACTGTATCCAAGACAGAGACCAGATACCCCAGCACTTTCATGTACTCCTGCACCATTGACGATTTGTGAAGTAAGGCCTAAGACATCTGCAGAGACAACAACAGAATCCTTTCCTCCAGCAGGAAGGTCTGTTCATGAAGAGTGTTGAATCTCATGCTGAGAAAAACAAGGATTTCTTGAAATTGAGCAGCCAACAGTGCTTCTAGAATGGACACATAAGACTAAATCTGAAAGCACAAACCCTCTGCTGAAGGAGCCTTTAACAAAAGGCTGCCCAGATAGGGAGTAAAGACCAGCAGAGCAGACGTCAGCCCAATAGGAAGAGCGGTGAACTGAAAATGACGGTCTTGAAAGACAAACTGAAGGAAGTACTGATTAAATGCAAGGATGGGAATATGCATACAAGTATCTTTTATGTCCAGGGAAGCTAAAACAGCCCATGACACATATTGGTGATGTGGGAGAGAAAAGACTCCATCTCAGACCTGGGTGTATGGAGAAAATGGTTGAGATGTTTCAGTCTAAAATAAGATGACAACTTCTGTCTTTTTTGAGGACTGTGAAAAGATTGGAAAAGAATCCCATGAATCTTGCCTGAGTTGGAACATGTACCAGGATCTGCATATCCACCTGGGAAGAAACTATACATAAAAATAGATAGACCCAATGGGACGTGGCGGAAGGAATCTGAAATCTATGCAATACTCTTTCAAGATCACCCGTAACACCCACTGGTTCACCACAGAGAGAGATAACGTATTGCAAAAGACACTCAGACAACCTCTGATTACTGAGGCAGACCAGACCCCTGCAAGTCATGCAGAGGTAGACTTGTCATTCTGGGTAGGCTTCTTGCCTTCCCAAGGCTGTTTGGGTTTTGTGGGATGTTGCATCTGGGAC
The DNA here is from genome assembly GCA_037306005.1 of Rhinophrynus dorsalis. Taxonomy (NCBI): domain Eukaryota; kingdom Metazoa; phylum Chordata; class Amphibia; order Anura; family Rhinophrynidae; genus Rhinophrynus; species Rhinophrynus dorsalis. The sequence goes on along the minus strand of CM074719.1, from coordinate 541,399,594 downwards.
ACTGTAGGAGTGCAGTGGGTGAGAGTAACAGTGTACTCTTCTCCAGTTCTTGACCACACTACTGTTTGCCTATAAATGGAGAGACACCAAATCAATCTTGGAAGACTGATCTGCCAACCACATTTTAAGTCATAGTGTACAACATGCAGCAACAGATAGTGCTAAGGCCTTCCCAGTAAGTCTAGCAGAGTCAAATGACAAAGTGAAGAAATTGTTTAACCACTAAAAGCTTTTTTCCAACTATGATCAGCTTGATTTTTGCTCAAAATCATTATAGCATTTGATACTTCATACTGCAAACCAGTAAAATGCAAAGATATTGGGCTGACATCTCTTAAAGGGATATTAATACTTAAAATGTAAAAAAAATATGTTGTAGGGTTTAACCCCCCTGAGTAAAACAAGGGTATTCCCACTGCTGAAAGGTGTTTAATTCAAAAGTTCTGGGTCTTTCTATATTGAAAAAGTTAAACATTGTATCAGTGTTATGCTTAGTGATACAATGTATCACTGTTTCTGTATTTTTGTACATGTACAGTCAAACAGATCTGAGGAGCAGGGAAAACTGGGCCACTGGTCAAATTCATTTTGCAGGCCATATTTTGTCCTCCTTTGTTTTAACCCACTGAGTGTCAGAGGAGTGAGAAAAGCATTGCAATGTAATGTGTTGCACTACCCTCTGGAACTCAAAGGGTTAACTCCTTGGATATTAAAGAAATTGCTTTTTTAATGCTTTGGCAACATCTATAACATCAAAGTGGTTAACTGCAAAAGGGGCAATAATGACACAAACACCTACACATGTTGCGCTGCATGCAAATTGTACTTAATTATGCAACAATGTGTTTACTAATCATGCCCACACTAATATTCTATAATGGAACTGCTGTTTGGTCAAGTCATAAGCTGCCTGAACCTCACACAAATATATCAGTTTGTTCTAATAACTAATTAAAATGACTTTATTAATCCCCATTGAAAAGATATTGCCACATTGAGGGAGTTATCTTATTTGGAAAATGAGAAAATAAATTAGCTTTTTTACAAAATAATTAAATGATAAGTGGCTAAAAGAAAGTCATTATGTTTCATTTAGAATTTTACCAGGAAGGATTCACACTTCCAGGCAGAAACATTGAACACGTTTACAACATAGTTTGGATTAACACCTTTGAGTACCAGAGGGGTACGGAACGTATTTCAAAGGGTGTGCAATGAGTTGAATGGTAAACGGGTGAGCATGCTGCCCCACATTTTCACGTTTTCAAAACTACTATGGACATTGTCCATGATGTCCTCAGCACTATGAGGCATCTGGGGCTTGGGGGCACATTAAATACTTACTGGGCCCTCTGGTGGGGGATTTATTCATCCCCACTAGATGATCCTGCGGGGTATATTGATGTTATCACACAATTGTACGATGACATCAGAAAAGTCCTTATAGGATCTACCAGGGCAATACGGTCAGTGTGTGGAGGCAAGGGGAGCTTTCATGAGCTGAAATATTGACCCCTGACTCCTAGAAATGTGGGGGTGATTCTCCCCTTTACAAAAAGAGTTGACAAAAAGAGGTTAATTCCAGGTGATCATGCAATCAACAGACATTATATAAAAAAAGGATTATCAAATAGTATTCATGGTGGGGGGCTTAAGCTATTTCAGCCTCTAAATCTTGTATCAATTCAGGGGTAACCTTGTTGGAAAGTGGAAGGTGTTCCCTTTCCAAAAAGGTATGGCATGAATTTGGTCAATATCAGGAGATCACATGATCATCTGGTATAAAAACATACATAAAATTGTGGCCAATGGGGCACTTACAAACACATGTGGTGGGATTGTCCTTCTGTGTCTCCGCTATGGGACTATGCCCTTCAGACCTTGAGCGTGGCACTGGAGATCTCCCTCTCTCTGGATCCCTGGACGGGTCGGCTGAATCGTCCTTATGGTGATCGGTGCTTGCCTGTTAAGTCCAATAAGTTGATTTTTCGGATTTTGCGGTGGTCCGTTGTCATGTTGCATTTCACTGGAAATCAATCCCTCTAGGATTGGCTCAATTAGGACGCATTTGGCAACTTCTGAAGATGTAAAAGCTTACGGCATACTCACGTAATTCCTCCGCCTCTTATCTTGGTATTTGGTCGCTGTGGGCGGACAAAGTATTGGCTCCTGACTTCTGTCGGGATCTCATGTTGCATTGATTCTATATTTCGTTTAGCTCTTTTCTAAAATTGCAGGCCCTTTTCAGCTCTCCCATTAGTCCTATTTTTTCCTCTCTCCCCCCTACCCTTTTCCTTTCATTGTGGGCTTTGGCCCCACTGTGTCAATATGTCAGTTTTTGTTGTGCACTGCCTTCTATGTATTTATCTTGTTTTTGTCTTTTCCTTTTCTTTCTATTATAAAATTTTAATACATTTTGAATTAAAAAAAACATGTTTTTTCCATTTTGTGTGGGTTTTTTTGGTTAGGATTATATAGCCCCCAACTTGTATTGTGACAAGAATACTCTTGTTGGAAAGGGAAGAGTTTCCCCTTTCCAAAAGGGGTAGCTATTAAGGGGTTAATACCAGAGGAAAGATAATCAGATCTTCTACCAGTCTAAAATCCTTTAAAATAACTGCTTCTTTTTATCTAAAAACAATATGTAACTGTATATAACATTTTTAGTACGCATGTTTGTGTGTGTGTATATATAGTGTTTCTCTGTGTAAATATGGAACTCTTTACTGTAAACTATCCAGGACATACTTGAAAATGAGAGAAATCTCAACGTATTCTTCCTGGTAAAACCATTTTCTAAATTAATTAATTATGTGATCAACTGGCAAAAGTGAATCCATATAATGTATAATAGATGTTGAAGGGGACTCTCTTTTAGAGCTCCTATTCTCAGCCCCAGAGTGACAGTTGGGAGAGAGAGTGTAATGTTAGTATCTGACATACTGGGCTATGCCAGCCAGCACTGCCTATTTTAAATAAACTAACAAATCAATTAAACTAAATATCTATATTATATAATTTTAAATAATTGTTTTTCATCGTTAGAACCCAGGACATGCCAACACTGTAAATTTTCAGGACAACCTTGCTAGATCACAGGTAGGTAATTGATGCCTCAGGAACTTTTCATTTTGATTGATTTACCTGTGCTTTATTAGAAGTATCCTTAGCACTCTGAGTGCCAGAGTGCTACGGAACGCATCACAAAGCAATGCGTTCCATTCTTCTCTGGCACTCAAAGGGTTAAAACCTGATCTGTTGGTGCATCACGAGGACTGGAGCTGCGAATCACAATTTTAAGTAAGGAACGACTAATATAAATACAGGTGGTTGTGAAAGCTCTTGGGAAATTACCCATAATAATTTAAACTGTTACTTCCACTTTAAGCCAATATTTAACAGTTATTAGATGTAATTGTATCTGATTTTATAGACTTATTACAAAAGCAAACCAACATTAAACAGGACTGCAATGTGAAATGTTTGAATCCTCCACATATTCACAGCTAGTCACAGAGCCACATACACAGTGAAGCACGTGTATTAATACATTGGATCAAACCAAGAACATCATTGGGGCAAATATTCATGCATTGCTCAGCATATTTGATGGTGCTAATGTACAGTACATAATAGTTGTGTATCTCATCTCCATACCTGGGAACTCCGGAAAGTTTCTTCTCCTTCCCTCTCACTTTTCTCCTTCCCACCCTGTTCTGCCCACTTTATGACATGTAGTCATGCAAGCCCCACCCATCTGATTAAGCTCCACCCCTTTTAATATGCAAATCATGTCATTGACATCCTGTGTCTGGCAGCACATGAGCCTCTCTCTGGGGCACAAAGAGAAGAAGTTCCCAGGTATGCTAATCGTTATCACTTTTCAAGTAAGAAAAAAGATTGTTTTATCAGCATACCTGTCCAAGCATATCAGGAGCAAGGGGAATGGTAGGCCATATTGTAGAGTACGCTCCAAAAAATACTATCCACATCAGCATGCTTCCCCATACAGCAAGATGACTGAACTGTAAAACAACAAAAAAAAACATACACAGTTTAGGGACTGTTTTCTCATGAACACAGATATCCTTCATGATATACAAACAATTCATTTCTAGGAATTAAAGTGGACCTGTCACCCTGAAACAAATTTTGTTTTGTTTTACAGATAGTTAAAATCTGCTTATATGTTGCACTAGCCATATTTCTGTACAATAAATCATTTCTGAGAAATTAACATTCATGTTTAGATGGCACAGTGTGGAACTCTATGGTAATTTCCTGCACAGTAAGCCAATCACTTGTGTGGCTGGGGAAATTATCCACTCACTGAGCTATTAGAAATGGCCCCAGTGTGTGGCCTCTGACTAGATTTACTCATAGTGCACTAAGGCTGAAGTAATAGTGGTACAAACGTGGAGCAAACCTACTGCACCTCAGGGAACAAATTAAAATTTCCCTTCCTTGATTTCAACAGGGCTTTTAACCTCAATTAAGTAACGTGTTGGAGACTTCTCCCGCATTTATGAGGTTGAATGTCCCATCAACCCTTTGTGTGCCAGAGTGGTATCAGATACCCCTCTGACACACAAAGGGTTAAATCAATGGGAATTTGGGGGAATGTTTATTTTTCTCTGTGGAGCAGCTGGTTTGTTCCATTATTGCCCCACTTTCATTAGAGCATCAGCCCCACTGAGTGGTAATATTGGCCAAGCGGGGAAAATAATTATCAAAAAATCCCACACTGTGTCGTCAACAACAAAAGGTTAATTTCTCAAGAACTGGTTATATTACAAATGGCTAGCAAAATATATATGCAGTTTTTGATTCTCTTTAAAATGAACTAAATTGACGCTATGCTGACAGAACCCCATTCATTTAGTCAATAGCATTCCAGCAATGTGTATTTGATACAGAATCCTGTCAGATCACACAGCTGCTATTGCCTTACCAGCAAGAAGCCCCCTCTGTTTGGAGGTATGTATCTGTAATACCATGTAATTAGAAGAGGAATAGTCAGTGATAATGCTGATGATGCCTGGAGTGCTTAGTTTTGGGGGGGAGGACTCATCTGTGCTAGACACCCGATATAAATCGTTGGTGTGGCCACAGCAATCCCACTCCCCCTGCATCAGACCTACACTCCTGGTTCATGGAGACTTGTTTATCTGCCAGTTTACATAACTTTTCACTTTACATTGTTCAACTCTGAGCAATTCATCAGAAACCCCTCTAGCAGACCAAGAGGTTAACTGTAGTGCTAGAGTCCTAACCGTATGTTTTTTTTTTTTTTGACAAGGGAAAATTGGGTGAAGCTGGGGGTGGAGTTATGTAAGGAGACTGTGGCTGTGGGAGGGGCTAAGGGCCCCTTGGGTACCTTGTCCAGGTGTGCCAGAAATATAAATCTGGTTTTGATTTTGTGGTAAATCAGGAGCACAATAGAGAACATGTACAAATTCCAGTTGGTTTGATTGGTGTTTTTAACTCCTTGAATTCTATGGAGGTCTTCAACAGTTTGATTCACTCACACAAACACACACAGACCTCCTCCAGTCTATCCTGCATTCACTCTACACACAAACACAGACATACACCTCCTCCTCCAATCTATATTGGTCGAACTAATCTACACACACACACACCTCCTTCAGCGTATCCTACACTACACACACACAAACACACACACACACACACACCTCCTCCAGCGTATCCTACACTACACACACACACACACACACACACACACACACACACATACACACACACACCTGTACTGAGAATAACACCTCCTCCTAAAGCCCACACATGTCCCACTATTCTCCCCTAATGCACACCCATGTCCTATTAGGCTTCCTCTTACACTCACATATGTCCCATTATCCTTCATAACACCAACCCATGTCCTATCATGCACCCCCTAACACCCAACACATGTGCCATTATTCCCCCTATATCCCACTCATGTTCTATTAGGGCTTCCTTGAAAAATCCACCCATGTTCTATTAGGCTCCATCTACCCCACCTCCTCTACAGAACAAAAATTGACTTACCCAACTTTCATACTTATAGTGAGACTCCATCATTCTCTCCCCCCATCCAGCATACCTAAAATGAGACCCCCTGTTCCCCATACTTAGAATGAAACTCAATCCCACGTACCTAAAATGAGATCCACATCTCCCTCTACACACTTAAAACAAGACCCCCATCCCCCATATCTAAAATGAAACTAACATTCCTCCCTCCCATACCTAAAATGAGATTAGTATGCTCCCACATACCTAAAATTAACCCCCATGCCCAATAAATAGCTCTCCAACTAATCTTCCTGTTCACCCTTGAAGAATAAAATGACCCACTCTCCCAGACATGAACACCCACCCCCGCTATCTGTGTGCCTTGTGCAGAGGGGGACCCCTTGCACTGCTTCTCTATTGCTTTGGGATTTTAGGGTAGAAGAGATGTCTTGCTCCCTCATGGTCCTGCTCTGTGTTAAGAAGTAAGTCAATGAAGACAGCACCAATCACCGGTGTCTTTTTTTTTTTTAGGAGACTTTGCTGCTTTAGGGCAAGACAGGTAAGTAAACAGTTTAGCATCTCTAATGCATGAACCCAATTGTGGTGCCTTGAAGCAGAGTCCATCTCATTTCAACTATTTATTAAATCCTAAAAAGGATGAAAAACAACAAACAATGCAATGGACACTTCTCTAATATTAAGGAGTTAAGAAAGACCATGAATTCTGTCTCTGCCCATATATTTTAACACTCTGCACATGGCTGCCATTTGACAGTAATATGTTAATCATATTGGTTACTTACTTTGGTCCAAGCTGTGGTTTCTAATCCAGCTTTCAAACAGACTGTCACCACAACATACTGTAGATACAAACAGAGAAAGAAAACCACATCAACATACACCACCTAAAAAGCTGGGAGTCTTAACATGTTGATTATTTTCCAGTGGAATACTCACAGTGTAAACAATGTTTCCCACAAATAAATAGTCTGTAACATGTCCATTGGTAAAAACAGCATCTGAAAAGAGAAATGGGGAAAATGTGAGAATCAACCTTTTAACCCCTTAAGGACCCATGATGGTCCTGGAGAGTCATGGAATTCCGGGCTGCACGCCGTTCGGTGAGTCCGGAATCCGATTAAAAAAAAAATGGTCCCTGGTCCATAAGTGACCGCATTGTGCGTGCGCGGCCGGTCCTTAAGGGGTTAAGGACAAGAGGGGTGTCAGTGCACCTTGTGTGTCAAGCTAAAGAAGTGCACTACTGGAGCAAACCAACTGCACACAGGGTTGAAGTGAATATTTCACAAATTCCCATCGATTTAAATTGGGGTTTAACCTCTTGACTGCTAGAGAGGTCTGCAAAGCATTGCATTATCATTTTCCCCCTATGGTACAGTTGATTTGCTCCAGAATTGCAACTCCTTAGCTTGATACATGAGGCCCATACAGTGGATTTCTCTTTGATACATTTAGGGGTCCATTTCCTAAGCAGCTGCAATATAAGTCTATCAGATACTCTGCTCTTCATTGTGCTTTGGATTGGTCACTTATAAAAACAACCTTCTGGATGTCTTTCTTGGTATAACCAGGGCCAGATTTTCCATTAGGCAGAGTAGTCACTTGCCTAGAATGCCAGATTTTGAAGGAAGCCTGGCAAGTACATACCATGCTCACTGTCACACACCCACATCCGTCCGGTCACCTGCTTAGATTTTTAAATATGAGAAAGAGAGAACTGACTAAGCTTTATTATCACATCTACTGTTTTCTCTTACAGGCTTGATCATCTGCTTGCCCCCTGCCTTTAAAGTTCAAAATTGAGAGTGACTAAGCTTATTGAGCCCTCCCACTGATGTCCAGCCAGTGCTGCTGGTTCACACTTGGGATAGCTACCTAAGCATCACTGTGCTACAGGCTTCATAGTCCACTTTCCTGGCTAACCAGATTGTCAGTGATATAGTTGTGTGTTTAAGGATCCTCCACTTGGTAAAGAGTGCATCATCTGGCCTTAAATTCACCGGCAATCTGCAAGCATAGTTTAAAACAATGGTTTAACCCTCTGAAGGGGGAATGATTTGCAATATATTGTCCATCTCTCTGGTCCTTAAGGGGTTGAAGGCATCTCTTTTTGATATGAAGGCACACATATCATATGGACCAACTAGAAAGGGAAGAGAACTCTGAAGTTTACTGCCCAGTGGGATTTCAGAAGGTATCTCAGTCCAACCCTGTGATGTAACTGTGTGATGTAAGAGGAGAGCAGTCACATTACTGAACTTGCAGTCTCGCACACTCACACGTTTTATCAAGTGAGTTTCCAAGACTGCTCAGACGAAGAGCTCCATTACACCTCCTTACAGCCTGAAATGCTGTGTAAATATTGGGACTTGGAAAGGCACTGATGTTATAGTTATGTGAGTCAATAACAGTGCAATGGGGTAAGGAAAATATATTAGCTCTATAAGGGGGAGATCTGGTACTCCCAGGCAATATGGTAAAGGCTTTAGCCTACTGCCTGAGGGCACCAGGTGCCTCTATTATGAGAGGACTAATAGAATTCATTTTTTTGAAAATCTGGCACTGTTATAACATGTAGCAGTCGGCAAATGTATTTGAATTTCCATAGCACATTTAAGGTACTGACTACTGCCAAATCGATTTGGTGGTTTATGTAATAATGCCAGTGCACATATAAGCACAACTTTGAATCTTGCTCACTGTCAGCAACGCTTAAGATACAAAGATTCAAATATTACACATGTGCACTGATACTATTACATACACCACCAGCACCATAATACAACAAGAAAAAAGCCTGAGATCCCTGATGGATGATTCAGTTATCAATGCTGTACCACTGAGCCAACTGTCATTATGTATGTCTACTAGCTGTTACTGCACGGCTTAGTCTGTGTGGTGAACCAATGAGTGCCTGAGAGGTGTTCAACACATTGGGCCATATGTTCAAAGAAGTAGCGAAATAGCTTTTGTCGTTTGTAACGAATTTTCAAAGTACAGTGTCGTTGGGATCATTAATATTTTCAGAGTGTGTCTGTTGTGATTGGAAATATGTCGTTTGTCCTGACTGAAATTGTCGTATGGAACGACAAAAAAATGTCTTAACTAAAGACAAAAATGTCTTTAAAAATATCTTAACAACAAAAATGTCTTTAAAAATGTCTTAACTAACGACAAAAATGTCTTAAGTAAAGACAAAAATTCTCACATTCAGAACACATTCCCTTCACTTTTTTCTTAACGTACAAATTTTGTCTTTTGAAAGACATTTTTTTGTCGTTAGGAACGACAAATTTTCTTTTCCTCTATACGACACTGCAGAATAGTTTAGCCACGCCCCTTTATCCGTCAATTCTGGAGTTGCGTCGTACAAAACGGACATTACTCGTTTTTTGTCGTATACTCTATAGAAAATATGGCGTTCATGCATTCAATAACTTATTTTTGTCTTTCATGCAACATTTTTTTGTCGTTATCCCTTTGAACATACGGCCCATTGAGTTGTAATGTGTTGGACACTTGTGTGGCACTCAGAGTTTATTTATTTATTTAAGTTTAGACCCTGTGGGGTGGCATCAGTACCCCACCTGATGCCCCCAGCTGCTGATCTCCCAGCCGATTCACCTGGAAGATCAACAGATGATATGCAGGGGAGCAAGAGACCTCCCCTGCTTCCACTGTACCCGAGTACTAGGTAGGTGCGGGTGGAAATGGGAAACCCTCTCACATCAATGAGGGAGGCTTTCCCTCATTGATGTGACAGGGTTTGGAGATCCCGCCCACTCCTACCTGATACTCCAGGTAGAATGAAAGCAGGGAAGCTCTCTTGCTCAGTAGCTTGTGGGCATCAGGACCCCCGCCAGACACCCATGATCACATCAGAAACAAATACAAATGAATACATAGTTTCAACTAGTTCATTAAAGGGATAGTAATATCTGCCATAAAGTAGCTCTCTCAGTCTTCACTATTGTAAAACTAACACATTGTGCTATGTTTAATCACTTACTTTAATGTAGTACAAAGATATTACACGTAAAAAGATCCTTCCTGACCCTTCTGGCCACCTTCCCTTAGAGCTGCAATCTGGTCCCAGGACCAAATGGATGCAGCAAGGGACAAACTTCAGTGAGTAACTATAAGGAAAACCCTACCCCCTGACAAAGGAGGGAAGGATTTTCCTTTGTTTACTGAAGTTTGTCCCTCGCTGCACTCCATCAAGATCACAGTAAGAAGAAGAGTGACGTGGCCAGAAGGGGCAGGAGGGGGGATCTTTTTACATGTAATATCTATGGAACTACATAAACTATATTAAACATAGTGCAATGTGTTAGATTTACAATAAAGAAGACTAGGACAGCTACTTTATGGCAGACATTGATATCCTTTTAAGGCGCTCATTCGGAAAATCCAAAAAAACTTTTCTATTATTTAACTGTTGTAATCTATGGAATTATCTTAAAGGGATAGTAATAATTAAGTATTACTATTCCCTATATTAAAGCCCTAGTAAAAAAAAAGTATTGCCCCCAGTGTCATTTCTCAGACCTTTATGGTTTGAGAGATGAACGCTTCTAAAGTTGCCCTCTCCCTCCCCCTTCCCCGTAGTCAGCATTCTAGCTGACTCAGGGAATCCGGTCTTAGATCATCAGGCGGCTCTGCAGCAGAGCTGCGATTGCTTTAACTAAAAAAAAAAACTTTCACTAAAACGGTCTTCTACGTGTGCTTGCAAGCCAAGCACACGTAGAAGACCATGTCAGTGAAAGTTTTTTTTTTTCGTTAACGCGATCAGGCTGTGCTGGAGAGCCGCCTGAAAGTCGTACGACTCTGTTCCCTGCAGTCAGCTAAAATGAAATGACACTGGGGGCAATACGTTTTTTTTTACTAGGGCTTTAATATAGGGATTTGTAATACTTAAGTTTTACTATCCCTTTAATAACACCAGGATTTTTCCTTACAGTGTTTAGACACATGGAGGGTTAAGCACTAAGGTGTGATAAAGTCGTGATAATGTGGAGATAACATCTCCAGTGATATCACTTCTCCGATTCCTATGTTATTCTACAGAGCCAAGGGGCCACACTTTCTGCCATATATTACTTCTAATGGTTACCCCACAAGAATCATCTGTATACTAGATGCATGTCTGATGAGGAAAGAGTTAACTTGCCCAGCAGATAAAGAAAGAATCTTATAGATAATATGCAGTCAACTTATTGGCGTTCCCCGTGAGAAATCGTTTCTTGGTACAGTATATGTAAAAATTTCAATAAAATGTTCTGCCAAGTCTGCAGACCTGGGGGAACCATTGAAGTTTTTTTTTACAAGTTACAAGTTATGATATTTTACACCAATATAAAACCTGTTTCATACAGCAATTGTATTGGAAGAAAATTGAAAAGCTCATATTCAGTAATTAGAATGAAATAAAATCACAGGCACATTTTAAAGAAACCTACATTTTAACGATTGAAGGGCCGGAGGGATGCAAGTCATTGCAGGGCAATACATATCATACATCCATGCAGAGCCAGTGCAAGTTTACAGATCAAAGAAAAGCAGCTACATTGACACCCCAGTCTTGTTCCATTGGTAGCCATAAAATCACATACAGACATCCCAGTCTTGTTCCTCTCTCCTTCTGGAGTCCATAGAACCATACATAAAACTTCCCAACCTTGTTCTACTCTTTCACTGGTAGCCATAGAACCATACAGAGACTCCCAAGTTTGTTCTACCCTCCCACTGGTAGCCACAAAATAACACATAATTTCATGCCCCAGACTTGTCCCAATGGTAGACATGGAATCACGCATACATTGACACCCCAGTCCCATTCCACTGTCCCACTGGTAGCCAAATAATAACACACAGACACACAAATTCCATTGCACCATCCCACTGGTAGTTAAAGAACCACACATAGACACTCCATTTCCATTCCACTGTCCAACTGGTAGTCAAAAGAATCACACGTAGTCACACAGTATAATTCCACTGTCACATTGGTAATCAATGAATCACAGTGACATTGTATTCTTATTTCAATAATATATATATATATATATATATATATATATATATATATACACATACACACACACACACACACACACACACACACACACACACACACACACACACCAGATACTGGAACCACCATATTCATTTAAAAACAAAACAAGGAAAGGAACACTATTTTCTCCTTTTTGTGTTAAACACATACCTGGATGTTGGAGGTTCATCACTGTTTGTGACACACTGGTCCTCCAGTCACAAAGAACTACCCCCCATTAAATAAACACCCACCACCCCTTTCAAAACCCATCGTCACTGTCCCCATGAGCCATTGCCCAGGCCACCATGAGAAAAAAAATAAACAGGTTGTGCTTTTAAAGGGATAGTAATACTTTGTTGTATCTTTATTTTATTTTGTAGGCATTAAAATAACATGGAGAACGATTTAAGTCTTATCTCTCAAACCTTTATGGTTTGAGAGATATTCACAAGCAAAGTGTCCCCTCCCTCCCCTTTTACCTAGTGTAAGCCATCTCTTCTCAGATGTGGAATGCAGTCCATAGACCAGACAGATAACAGCAGGGGACAATCTTCTTCCTATGAGAACAATGAAGGCCCTGCCCCCCTTGACAAGTTTTTCAGGTTTTTCCCTTATCTTAATTGAAGATTGTCACTCTCTGCAATCTACCTGGGCACCTCCCTTCTGATCTGGCTGAGCAGTGTTACATCAGTAAAAGGGGCGGGAGGGGGATACTTTGTCATTGAATTACTCTTGAACTACAACTCTGACAGAATTGAAATAACACTCGCCAAAGTCCAAATACCATGATGATTAATTAGAGCTGCTTTTATTATGAAACATTACTGTCCCTTTAAACAACTAAGGCATTGTGGACATTGCTGGACATTCAACATCCAGGTACGTGTTTAATATTAAACGCATATATATGGGGGGTGGGCTAAGAGGCCCCAGGACCCCTTCCCCAGATTTTATTTTCCATTAATATGGAGGTCCAGTCCACCTATTATTATTATTATTATTACATTATTAATCATTAAATTACTGGAATGAGACTGGAGTGATAGTGAAATGGGACTGGGGTGTCTATTTGTGATTTTGAGCTACCAGTGGGACAAGACTAGGTGTTAATTTATGTGTGTTTTGTGACTACCAGTGGGACAGTAGAAAAAGTTTTCTTCGTCTATGTATGATTCTATGGTTACCAGTGGAACAGTAGAATAAGGATGGCGTGACAGGCAATGGTTTTATACATGTGTTGGGGATTTTAGAGGCACAGAAATATAGGAGGAAAATGTGTCAACTTAACGTGTGTTAACACTCACCACATAAAATAGAATAATGAAAGGATTTTTCCATTGCTTTTTAAGAGCGAAATTCTAGTGGACTTTGTATAAATTTACCAGACAACTATGGTTTACAGCAAAGATAATAAAATTCCAAAACTGTGACGATAAAACCACTACTGCCATTTTTTTTTGTTTTCATGTTGGGGTTAACAGAATCTGATCCCTGATCAGTAACTGCAGATGCAAATGTCTGTCTGTCTGATCTTCTGTTAAACAAATTAAGTGGAACTTTAAATTAAATTACATTTTTTGTTTGCTAGAGAGGAGTTGGAGATGTCTATAGTATTCAAGCAGTGGCGTAACTAGAAGCCATCAGGCCCTGGTGCAAAAATTGCCATGGGCCCCGGCCCCCCCCCGACCACATTATCTCTACATTGCCCCCCAAAAATCATCACATTGCTCCGTATTCATCTCCTACCTCCATCACCTTCCCTACTCCCGTGCGGTTCTCAGTAATACAGAGCGCTGAGAGATGATGTCATCTCCCAACGCTCTGCATTACTAGACCACCGGGAGATCAGCTGAGTTGCTGCAGGTTCATGGAGATGGGGTCACAAGGGGCAGCCCGGGCCCCTGGAGTGATGGGCCCGGTCGCAGGAGCGACACCTATTGTTACGCTACTGTATTCAGGAGGTTAGTACAGCATGGAGCAGATGATAGACTAGTAATCAAAGAGAACCTGTCCCCTTAAGATACAGTAAATTTAGTTAATTTACTAGCCGTTTGCTTGTAATATAAACAGTTTTTGATGAATTCATCTTTATATGTTGGTTGTACAATATTGCATGTTATGCTAATCAGTGTCTGTGCTGGGCCAGTATTATATTGTCCAATAAATGAATCTAGACAGAGCCCACACTCTAGTGTGATTTCTGTTGGCAAAACAAGTGATACATTTGGGCTTCAACAGAACTAATTAGTGGACTGTACAGGGAAATAGCAAAAAAAAGTGCCACACTGTGAGATCAAATCATAAAGATTAACTTTTCAAAAACATTTATTTTATAAAAAATGGCTAGTTCAAAATAGAGGCCATGTTCATTATCTGTAAAGAAAAGGAAACTTAGGGTAACGTCCACTTTAAAGAGCAACCATCGCTATCAGAAGATCTAATCTCCTGGGAGACCAGATGATAATGCTGGGACTGCATTGATTGCACCTGTGGACCAGTAAGGGTGTGAAAAGTGATCCCTGATGTTCCCTCTTTGATCCTGCAAGAAGAGACTAAACTGTGAGACTGAAGTCTTCTGCTCAGTGCTGTGCCCAATGCTGTACACACAAACCATGAATATTGTGGCAGTGAGCTCCATACTTTTGTGCTGCCTTTCAAGGGATAGTAATACTTTGTTTTATCTTTATTTTATTTTGTAGGCATTAAAAAAACATGTAGAACGATATAAGTCTTATCTCTCATACCTTTATGGTTTGAGAGATATTCGCAAGCAAAGTTTCCCCCTGCCCCCCTTAACAAGTTTTTCAGGTTTTTCCCTTATCTTAATTGAAGATTGTCCCTCTCTGCAATCTACCTGGGCACCTCCCTTCTGCTCTGGCTGAGATGTGTTACATCAGTAAAAGGGGTGGGAGGGGGATACTTGATACTTGGGAGGGGGTGGGAGGGGGATACTTGTCATTGAATTACTCTTGAACTACAACTCTGACAGAATTGAAATAACACTTTTCAAAGTCCAAATACTATGATGATTAATGGAGCTGCTTTTATTATGAAACATTACTATCCCTTTAAACATGATGATTGTCCTTTAAGTGACATAGTGGAAGCTATTTTTTTAATTTTCTGGGTTTAAAACACATGAAATAATGATCTAGAGGTGCATTTCAGGTTAGGATTAGGGTTAGGCTATTGTGTACAATCCACTGAAAAGGTTGGGTGTAACTTCTTTCACAGCCAAATAATAAAAAATACTGCCTTTGTCTACATATCTTTATAGAGGAGTTGTCCCAATGAGTAATACATTTTTTCCATTATTTTGCCGTTTTCACCTTTTTCTTTCCTTATGCACTTCTTAATTCTTTATTTTTTAAAGGTGGGCTGAACATGCAATCGATTGCACAGAGTAATTGGCAGACTGGCTTTTTGATTGCACCACATCACAGGAGCCACCCCCGGATATCCAGCAAAGGGTTTCTAAACAATTTAATAAGTATATAATAACAATACCTAAAATATGTTTTATGGAAGTCTGCAGCCAAAACCCAATACATTTTCCTGTGGGCAACCTGCAGCCATGATGTAACTTCTAATCCAATAAAAACTGGAGGATTAAAGTTTGCCGACCCTTTACATAGACATACACACAACTTCAACAAAATGTTTTATTTATTGGGAAGCTAATCCTCTGGCTCTGATTTGAGAGGGACAATAGAGTGCAGCTTTCTGGGCACTTTGTTTGCCCTTCAACCATACAAATTGACCTAGAATGGCACCAAGTTTTTAACTTCAGACTACAGGTGGATCATGAGTGGGCAACCTGCAATTCTCCAGCTGGTGGTGGACAACAACTACCATCATCCTTGCGGATGATGATGGGAGTTGTAGTCCACCAATAGTTGGTGGGCCACAGGTTTCCCACCCCTAAATTAGAGCTTTGTGAAATGCTCTTCTCCATGATCTGCTTTGCAGAACAATCCTGTTGCTTGTGTATTTTGGTCAAGACTGTATGTTCCATTAGGCACAGTAGGCAACTGCCTAGAATGCCAAGTTCTGAGGGGCATTTCACCAGTGTTGGCCACGCCCATATTCTGATTTGTGGCTGTGGCCAGTATAATCACAATGATCCTGGATTATGGAGGCCTGTTTTTTTTCCGGTTTATATACACTTTTATTGGCCATTATTTAACCCCTTTGATGCTAAAGAAGTCTCCAATGCATTGCAAATGCAGAGCTTTCTTTTTGCTTGTTAGTTATAGGGTATGAGTTTTTTCTGTACCTTCAGTAGTAGATTGGACTAGGAGGTGGGGTCTTAGGGGAGAGGTTGTTGCTATAGGAGGAGCTAGGGGCACCACAGGTGCTTTTTCCTAGGGACTCCTCAGACTCCTGAGCCTACTAGTTCAGCAGAAGGAGCAGAGAAATATTTACTTGTTACTTGTCTTTTCTCTTCTTCCTTTAGTTCACTTTACCCTAACAAGAAAACCCCTTCCATTGTATTTTTATTAACTAATACTGGGGTTTCCAACTCCACTTTTTGGGGGCACCTAACAGGTCAGGAGTTATAGAACTGTCTAACGCCTCCTAATAATAACCCACCCCACACTTACCTTTGTAGGGCCAGTACACGTTCATGGCCCCTGTGAATCTTGCCTTTGTTCAACAAATAACATCTTCAGTCAGTCCAGGATATCATGCCCATGGAGGTAGACATGACAGTTGTTGATGTTTTTTTCCAAACTGAAGTATACAGAGTGCATGAGCGTGCTTAACCCATTAAGGCCAGAGAGGTGGGCAACACATTGCAAAGCAACATGCTGAACACGCTTCTGGTTCATTAAGGGTTAAGATTACCATGGTAAGGAGCAGATTGTGTGGTCTTGTGGTCCTGCTAATAACTGTCATATCTGCCTCCATGGACATATGACATCCAGCACTTACTGAAGAGTTAAACCAAGGAGCAAAGGTAAAATTCATGGAGTCCATTCTCTATCCATACTGAGGAGTTATTATTACTATTATGAGTTGTTAGTTCCCCTTTATCCCTTTGATTGCCATCGCAGTGCGTTGGATACCCCACTGGAACTCAAAGGGTTAAGGGTTTCCCTGCTGGGACACAGGTAGAAAAATGTAAAAATGACTGAGACACTGAGAAACCAAGGTGGGCTCAAGCATTGGTAATGTACCCTTGAGGACTACAAATGTACTAATGAAAAAACAGAATCAGTGTAGACCTGTAGAAAAATCCACAAATTAGAATGTAGCCTGGTATATACAAAAGGATGTAAAAAAGTAAACGTTCACTATCAGTCAATTTATGTTTTGTTTTTATTTTTACATTGTAATTTCTTTTTCACTTTCAAGCAATTTGTGAGTTGAGCAGATGCTTCAAAATGTTCTGGAGACCACGCTATCATTCATAGGGTTAAAAACCCCTATTTAAAACTATGGGGATTTGGCAAATGTTTATTTTAGTCCCTAGGATTTACTTGATTTTCCCCAGAATTGCAAAACTTTGCTTTTATATACTATATATAAGCCCCTTTGTGTCAGAGCCTGACACATGGACATACCTCCCAGATGTCTCTCTTTGTGAGGGACAGGGCCAATTTGAGACCCAAATCCCTCTTTCCCACTCTGGTGTCCTTCTTTTGTAGGAATAAAGAGTGGTACCTTGGTAGCAATAGAAAAGGCAGGAAACTGGTAGAGTAGAAATAATACCTTTACTGGCCAACAGAGTGGCTCTATGATGCAAACTTTAAAGAAACTAGGGGCTCTATTCAATTCAAGCCAGTAAAACAAATTGTAGGGCAAAAATGAGTTCCAGTTGGTACACACAAAGTTGTACCTTCAGAATTCAATTGCCCAACCAACATGAACTACAAGGAGGATTGGGCACCAGAACATGATGTTCGTCGTAGCTTTGATCCCATAAAGCATGCTAAATAACTAAAAAAAATGGGAATATCAGCTAATGCTCGCTGTTTGACAATGAGCAAACAAACCCTACTCCTGGCTCTACACTACACCTAACATTAACAATAACATTTAAGAATACTAGCCCTAACTTACCTGTAAGTCTGAGGTACAGAGGAGTCTTCTGCACCCTGGTGTTCCTCTTCTTCTGTAAGCTTACGTTCTCTTTTTCTTCTTCTTTCCTCTACTTCTTTCTTCTTCTGTAAATTGCCACTGTAACAGAAGAATAATGACTAAATCCAATGGCCCCTTAAACTGTAGCTGCTGCCAGTAGCAGCAGATACCTTTTAAGCCATTGCCCGATCCAGTCTGATAAAATTTGGATTTTATATGGCCAGTCTCTGTTCAAAATTGTTCCCACTCTCCCATTAACGGACATGTGGAGTTATGAAGGACACGCAACGTGCCCTGCAGTAACCACACCTCCCAGCTAATTAGCATCTAGCTGGAGGGGTCACAAATGTGCGTTTCATCGTCCCTCCAACTGGAGGGACGATGAAACGCACATTTACGGTCCCTCCAGCTACCCAACATTCCAGCCAATGGAAGTGTGGGAACAATTTTGAACAAAGACTGGCCATATAAAAACCGCTCTCTGTTCAAATTTTTCTCAGGTTGGATTGGGCAACAGCCTGAAAAGTACTGTTATGGGGATATTTTTTTTTTTTGTTCTGCCACCAGCTGCAGTGGCAACGGTTTAAGGGGCCATTGGATTGACTCATAATTCTTCTGTTATAGGGGCATTTTACAGAAGAAGAAAGAGGAAGAGGAAAGAAGAAGAAAGAAGCTACAGAAGAAGAATTATGGAAGACCACGTTACAGAAGATCCCGCTTATATAGGTAAGTGTTTACTGTTAATGGAGTGGTTTTAGCTTTAGGGGGATTAATCCTTTTAGTGTTAGAGGGGTATGCAACACTCTGAAATGCATTGCATACCCCAATGGCATTCAAAGAGCTACCTTGGATGGATTGACATTGGGCTTTGGGACCATATCAATATATCTATGGGTCACTAGTGTAGGGATCCGTAGCTGTTCATGTTTTTTTTTTTATACATTTCAATTACAAGTCAATGGTTATTAACACCTAGGACTCAACACCTAGTTTTCCAGGTGCAATTTTCATGAAAAACAGAGAGTCCTTAAAGTGTGTTACTAGCCACTGCATAAAATTGAATAGCAAACTCATCGGCTTTCTCATTGATCTCAATGGGAGCTAATTTAGCGCCCATTGTGAATTTTTACCGTTTGGTAGTTGGTCACAGCACAGGTAATAGAATACCTGGCTGTAACAGAATCAAGCCCCAGGTCTCCTCTTCCTCTATTTAGGAGATCAGACTGTGTGGTGTGAATATAAATTACCACATTGCTCCACACTAATAAAACTCACATTACTGTTTGTTTAAACTTCAGTATATGTGTTTATAACTTAGTCTGTATAAATAAAATACGTTGACCTTGTTCTAAATCATGTCCCAGGAAGGGGGTACTCAATAATAAACAAAAGTACAACTTCATGGGTGCAAAGTCAGGCCACAGCTTTATTAAAATCTATCATAAAATAACTCAAGTATAAATATAATAAAACATTCTAGCTATTGCCAGCTCCCATTCCAAGATAAGCAAGACAGAAAGCAGCAGCTCTGCCTAATCTTAACCCCTAAGTGCTCCCTTAAACAAAAAGGACCTATTGTTTAACACCTCCCAGTGCCCAATTGTCTTCTGTTCATTCAGTTCAATGTACATGTCTTCCAACACCAGTGGCCATTATTAAAGATTGATGGCCATAATCATACCTTCCCCTTGTAACATATAACCCCCTACTTAAATCTTACTCTGACAAGGGCACAGAAAACTACCATAAAGCTATGACAATACATACCCAAGAAACCAACAAATACAAAAGGGGAGAAAAGAAGGGAGTGGAAGACAAAACAAATGGACCCTCTAAGTGTAATATTAAGTTGACAACAATAAATAAATAAAAAACACTGATGAATTTAATAATACCAAAAATAATAAAATAAAAGTAGAGTGAGTATCAATAAGAAAGACATGTAATGTCCTAAGCTGAATGAAAGCAATAAAATAAAAAATAAATCAAAACCAGTGACAGATATAAATCTGAAACTCAATAAAACTGGATGTATATCTTAGCTCAGCCCGAAACCTTTATTGAAAAAAATGCCTGGGTGTTGAGCATCTGTCCGATCTGTTTGAGCAATGTAACAGTGTATTCTTATTAAATAGTTAGTGGGAATATATAGAATACTGTGTATATCAACAGGTGATAGATGGTCCCTTACTTGATTTCAAAAGCCAATACACCTTGAATGGATGAAAACTTCTCACTTGTAGTCCTGATTTCACTGTTCTTCGCCAGTGTGATCTACTGTAAATGGTGTTCAATGTCTGGACCTGTGGGAGCAATCTCGTCCATTCTTCAAAATTGAGGAATATATAGAATACTGTGTATATCAACAGGTGATAGATGGTCCCTTACTTGATTTCAAAAGCCAATACACCTTGAATGAATGAAAACTTCTCACTTGTAGTCCTGATTTCACTGTTCTTCGCCAGTGTGATCTACTGTAAATGGTGTTCAATGTCTGGACCTGTGGGAGCAATCTCGCCCATTCTTAAAACTTGAGGAATATATAGAATACTGTGTATATCAACAGGTGATAGATGGTCCCTTACTTTTAGTCCTGATTTCACTGTTCTTCGTCAGTGTGCTCTACTGAGAATGGCGTTCAGTGTCTGGACCCATGGGATTAATCTCGTCCATTCTTCAGACTTGAGGAATATATAGAATACTGTGTATATCAACAGGTGATAGATGGTCCCTTAACTGATTTCAAAAGTCAATACGCCTTGAATGGATGAAAAAATAGTTCTCACTTGTAGTCCCGATTTCACTGCTCGTCGCCAGTGTGCTCTACCGTGAACAGCGTTCAATGTCTGGATCCGTGGGATCAATCTTTTCAAATCTTCAAACTTGGCCTTATTCTGAAGCATTGGGGCTCATAGTATTCTTCTCACCACTGTGGTTCATAGTGTATTATTGGATTAGTTATATAAAACGATGACGGGAGAGAGGGAAAAGCTCTACCTGTTTCTGCACCTTCATCTGGAGCATGGAGGCGCCGGGCCGGCGTTCTCCATATTTATATGTGAATTGACCAATGAAATGGTTGGTGTGTTGAATATTGACCAATGAAATGATGGGTGTGTTGAATATATAAAAAAATAATGAAAAACAAAACGGATATTAAAAATCAGATTAGTAGTATTATGGTGGAATAAAAAGACTAATACTTCCTCCATTCTAAACTTGATTATTGAATAATATACATCAGCATAGGAGCTCAAAGTCATCCTTTGCACAATGCTGCCTGGCTGTCTCTCCCCATTCTGCTCCGTCTTGTCATTGTGCACGTAAAGAAGGGGAGAGAAAGACGGGCAGTGCTGTGCAATGGATGACTTCGAATTCCTTTGCTTTCCCAAAAAAACAGTAAAGTATTGTATTGTGTTGTATATTTTATTTATATAGCGCCAACCAGTGTACTTGGCACTTTACAGTTTACATTTGATATAGAAGGGATACAATACGTGCAGTGATTAAGTACTTATAAAGACAATCATAAGAGGAACAACAGGTGAGTATACATGAGGATGACCGGTCCCTGCCCCGTAGAGCTTACAATCTAAGTAAAGTAATGTTTAAGAGGTGTTAAATTACATTTCTGGTGGTGCACAATGAGAAGACGGAGCGGGGAGAGATAGCCAAGCAGCACTAAAAGAGGCCAGGTAAGAATGATGGGAATTGTATGCAGTGAATGAAGGTAGCAACATTTCAAGAGGCGACGTGAGAAGCTTGCGCTCTTATGCAGCGTGAGATTCTCATGTCGCCATCTTCAACACGGTGACATGGTTAATGCTGCTGTTAGCCACACAATATTTTACATGTGCCATTTTAAAAGGATACCCAACAACACAACTGAAGCAAAGCAATTTGAAATATTGGGAAGTATGCATAGAGGTGAATTTACTATTTGGGGAAATGGAGTTTTCATAGAATTTAGTAAAATTTTATCTGCCAGCGAATCTGCCAATCTGACAGCTTTATGTGAATTACTAAGTGTAACAAAATGGAAAAACAAGAAAACTCTTCACTATAATGAAAATATGATTTTTTTTTCTTGCCTTTAAGAAATCACACAAATAGGGATATATGAGGGAGTTTTATAAAACCATCCTTTAGTCACAGCAACTGGAGGCAACATCAGGGCTGATTTATAAATGATTTAAGGTGTTTTTATAAATATGGCATCATTACTCTGATGTTAACACCTGGAATGCTTAAAAAGATAGTAATGTTTCACAATAAAAGCAGCTCCAATTAATCTTCATAGTATTTGGGCATTGGGGAGTGTTATTTCAAAACTGTCAAGAGTTGTAGTTCAAGAGTAATTGAATGATAAATTATCCCCCTCCCACCCCTCAGATGTGGAATCTGGTCACTTGACCAGACAGCGCACAGCAAGAGACAATCTTCTTACTGTGAGCATAAGGAAAACTCTACCCTCCTTGACAGGTTTTTTCTTATGCTCACTGAAGATTTTCCCTCTCTGCGATCCACCCAGACAGTCTTGCTGCTCTAAGCTGAGCAGTGTTACATCAGTAAAAGGGGCAGGAGGGGGATACTTTATCATTCAATTACTCTTGAACTACAACTCTGACGGTATTGAAATAACACTCTCCACTCCCCAAATCCTATGAAGATTAACTGGAGCTGCTTTTATTGCGAAACATTACTATTCATTTAAGGACAGCATATATCTGGAGTTAATATTCTGGCAAAAATTATATTGCAAAAGTGTCGCAAATAGTGAAATTTCTTTATATATTCACTATGCAACTTTTTACAAATGTCTGTACTTAATTTTTTTAAAAAAACATACGCCACATACAGCCCTCCTTAACTGGTGTTCGTAATTTTATAACTATCGAAGACAATGTTACAGCCATTTTAAGGCTTCTTTTTACTTAACTCCACTTTCGTAAATCTTCCTTTAACCCCTCTGGCACTCAAAGGGCTATGTTCTGTAAATATGTGATAACAGTGAGGCTGATGTACTAAGAAATCTTGGGACAAACCACCTTAGCCTTAGGGAACAAAAACATTTATAAACAATTTAAATAGACCATTTAACACCTTCAGTGCTAGGGAGTTGGAGACCCGTATAGCATTAGTGGGTTTTGGGGAATATTTCGCCAGGGGATGGATGGTTTACTCAAATACTGCACAACTTTCTTAGCACATTGGCATGAGTATATACACCAGTCTTATAGTTGCTGGGTGCAGGTAAAGCCAGTTGCTGCAAGCCAGTAAGCGTATGAAGAATTACAGCCTTATATATTCCACCATTTTTTTTAAAGTGCTAGTAACCACTTATTTTGACTGAATAATATGTGATGTCAAATTTCCTATACTCTTTATTTTATTTTAATATTCATCAATTTTTTTACACTTACTTTCCTGACTGCTCGTTGAATTTCTGTTTCCAGAGAATTGTCTTATGAGTAAACTATTATAGCACCGCAGTGATACAGTGTACTACTATGCCTGGAGCCCTGAGTGCTCAGTATGCTGTATGCCAGTGGTTCTCAACCCATGCCCTCAGTGGCCACTAACAGACCAGGATTTGAGGATTTCCTTGTGAAAGCACAGGTAAGTTAACCAATGTGAATGAGCCTCTGATCAACACACTTGTGCTCTAGCAGGGGAATTCCTAAGACCTGGCCTGTTCGTGGCCACTGAGGGCACGGGTTGAGAATCCCTGCTGTATGCTATAGTTTTGCATTGTATCTTTCCTGCATTCTATCAGTATACCATCTTTCACATTCCCTGACAGAAAGCTCTCTGGAAACAGACCCAGCGAGCCCGTGGAATAACTAGTAATTGGAAGGCCCTAGTGCAAACATTTGTTTTACCCTCCTAACAAAAATATTCTTTTAGGGGAGTAAGTAGGGTCAATGGGTCCCTCAGATGCCAGGTCTCATAACAACTGCAACCCCTGTATTACTCCCCTGTCGGGAGCTCAATGTCAGGAATATCAAATCTGACTTTTCATAGTATGCATTTTCAGAAGGTATAAAGTTAAAATATAGGGTTACTACCCCTTTAAGCATATGTTGCCTCTGTAAGTTTCAGCTTTTAGGTCCTACACATGCAATGATGAAGGTACGTGTGTAGCACAAAATTCTGACACTGATGCTAGAAACATACACTGAAATGAAAATCAAGCGGAATATGTAAGACTGGATCTGCAGCATTTCTACAACTGGATACATGGGTCTTATGTATTAAAATGGAGCAATTCTGGGGCAAACCAACTGCACTTCAGGGGAAAAATAAACATTCCCAACATTTATAAATATTTAAATGGGATTTTGTAACCCCTTGAACGCTAACTAAGTCTCCAATACGTCGATAAGCAATACTCTGGATCCCTTACTAAAATTCAATTGGTTAAAATCCCCATTTAAATAACTGGAAAGTTTCACTAGTTCCCTAAGGTGTCAGGATTGTTCCAGTTTGCTTCTGTAAACATGGCCCTATGCGGTATGTAACCTTTTAAATGACAAGCTGATTAGGGTGACCACGGGTCCCGGAACGTCCGGGACTGTCCCTTATTTCAGGGACATGTCCCGCGTCCCGGGTCCCCTTCAACCGGGACAATGAAGTGTCCCGGAATGAAGCCAAGCCGCCCTGAATGTCAGCCTGCAAGCGGTGTGTCACATCATGGACGCCGCTTGCAGGCTGACATCCAGGGCGGCAATGCAACTTACCTGATCTGGAGGCAAGCGCTCTAGTAATACAGAGCGCTGGGAGATGACATCATCTCCCAGCGCTCTGCATTACTGAGCACAGCGCGTGGGAGCTTCAGCTCTGTGCCGGAGGAGGCACAGAGCACTTTGCACTCCGCACTCCGCTAGACCACCAGGGACTCAAGGTAAGGCATTGATAGGGTGACCACGTCCCGGAATGGCAGAAGGGAAATGTGGTCACCCTACAAGCTGATATCCAATGCAATGCAATGCGTTGGATAACACTCTGGTACACAGTGAGTTAAGAACTGCACCTGCACTTCACAAGTGGCAATAGCAATGGGTCATACCTATACACTAGTAAAGGCACATTAATTAACCCTTTGAATGCCAGAGGGGTTTGAAACACATTTCACACGCCACTGTCACGCAAAGGGTTATTAATATGTTGCTATCTGAGAACATGCTCTAATGGGAATTTTGTTTTGCATACAGCGCTATCACTTACTATCATATATTGTTGCAGGAGTTTAGGTTCATCTACTACATTATTCATTTGTCACAATTAAATACGTATGTTGCAGCATAATTCTTATTTGGACCCTGACCATTTTTACTCCACTTTTCAAAAACGTCAACTGATTGGTGTTAGCACTTGGTGAAAATGCCGCTACACATTTATACATATGTTTATATCACATAGCAACAATTATACACACACTTTCTTTATTACTTTTGTTTCATGCATTCAACTCCCCCCCCCAGCATTCCGTGTTCTAAATCAACCACCCACAGGAAAAGACAGCACAAAGGTACATAACTTACATATAATTTAAATAATGATATTGCTTATTTTTTATAACTCAATACAGGTATACAGTTAGAAACATCAGCCCATGTAGTCTGCCCATTTTCCTACAGTAAAAACCTCAAACCTTTTTTGGTCCTTGGTCTTTTCTTATGTTAAGGACAGCCTTATGCCCATCCCATGCATGCTTAAATTCTGTCACTGTATTAACGTCTATCAGTTCTGCTGGTAGGCTATTCCACTTATCTACTACCCTCTCAGTGAAGTAAAACTTTCTTACATTACATCTAAACCTGTGTCCCTCTATTTTTAGACTATGGCCTCTTGTCCTAACATTTTTACTCCTTTGAAATGTACTTCCATCCTGCATTTTGTTGAATCCCTTCAGTTATGGTTTTTGATTTCTATGAGGACAAATTATTATCTTTTATTAAGTTTTCATTATGGCCCTATGTTGCCTCATAGCTGCTTTTGTCAGACATTTGGGTCCTCAGAAAACTGACCCCCTTGGCTGACAGTGGGATGGAACGCAAATCAGACATTCATTGCTCACAGCCCCTAACTTTACAGTTTGCATGTGAAGCCTCTATAGATCCTTAGTGTCAGGCTTGGAAGCCTTTCACCATACTTCCCAATTGTCCCTCTTCAGGAAGGACAGTCCCTCCTTGAGACCCAAATCCCTATTTCCCTCTTTCCCACCCGACTTTCCCTCTTTTTTAGGAGATCAGACTGTGTGTAGTGTATATTATAAGTGTATCTCATTGCTCCACAGCAACATAAACTACATACATTTATATTTCAGTTTAGTAAAAAAATTATCTTGTGTAAATAAAATGCTTAGGTCTAAATCATGTATACAATTATTTAAAGCGGAACTAACACCGCTAACAAACGTTGGCTGTAATAATTCCCTATCTGGCGACTAGCTGCTTAGTAGCGCTAGTCGCCAGAATTATTACCTCTTCATGAAGAAATTTGAAAGGATCCTCGGCTGACAGGCAGGACGGAGCGCGGACATCTTACCCTAGTGACGTCCGCGCACCTGCGCTGTCAGTCCCTTCCGGAGCCAAATGGCTCTTAACAACGCCTCCTACAGGGTAAGATGTCCGCGCTCCGTCCTGCCTGTCAGCCGAGGATCACTTCAAATTTCTTAATGAAGAGGTAATAATTCTGGCGACTAGCGCTACTAAGCAGCTAGTCGCCAGATAGGGAATGATTACAGCCAACGTTTGTTAGCGGTGTTAGTTCCGCTTTAAAGAAGTCAGTAGGTAATGAAGTAACCTAAAAATTCTCAGTAATGCCCTGCCAAACAGTACAGCACCCCAGCAACACCAAGTAAAACAAAAGTGTCCCTCTTTGGCCATTTGAAATGATGGAAGGAATGTTTCACTAGCACCTAAGGGGGCTGCACACACTGCCCAACAAGACTGAACTGCACAACGGCAGAGTCTCTTTTCAGACTCCTGTTCTGTTTTTCCACCATTTTGCCAAGACTTGCAATGCAGTCCTGTGCTCATCAGCAAGCCTGCTCAAAGGAGAGAAGATCTGCCAATAAGACACTATTCTAGTCATTGGTGCCCTTTAAGAGCAGTTAGAAAAGTATAAATAAAAGTATAAGTAAGTTTCCAATTAAGCAGAGAAAGCGAGTCAGAGGTCTAACACGGCTCAGAATTCCCCCTAATGTAACCACAGTAAACACACACTGTTGACATAGGCTGCACATTTAGCTCCTAAAATGTCCTCTGTTTTGCAGACCCATCCAATGTGGAGC
The DNA here is from genome assembly GCA_037306005.1 of Rhinophrynus dorsalis. Classification (NCBI taxonomy): domain Eukaryota; kingdom Metazoa; phylum Chordata; class Amphibia; order Anura; family Rhinophrynidae; genus Rhinophrynus; species Rhinophrynus dorsalis. Next base: position 541,372,118 of record CM074719.1, on the reverse strand, counting down.
TGGTAATCATTCTTATTGTTTCAATAACCTTTCGTATGTCTTACAAAGCAGCATTTTTTCCTGTTGAAGTTGGCCACACTTCAAGCACCGGATTGGGTGGTTTAACCCTTTGGGTGGCAGAGGGGCATGCAACTCATTGCTCTGCAATACGTTGGGTACCCCTCTGGCACACAAAGAGTTAACCCCTTAGTTGTTAGATAGGTTTCCAATGTATGGCGAAGCAATGCATTGAAGCATCGAAGGGGTTAAAATACAGCCCTCAAAAATATGTTACTTCTTTGAACAAAATAACTTTGTCTCTTGGGTTTTCCTGCATGTTCCAGGACATGTCTTGTTTTGGGGGCTCAATAGTCTGTCCTGATGGAATTTTATCTCATGCTGTATGGAGTTAGTGCAAACACTGTTACCTGTCCTGCTTATCTGTTCCCTTTGTCTCTATCTGACCAATATTTGGCAAGGGCATGGTCCAATCATCTCTAACAAAACACTACTTCCCAAAACTTCCTTTAACCTTTCCATCTACTATGTAACTTAGAACAAATTTGCAACGACAGTTAATGGATTAGAAAAACAGGACACATAATTTGTTAAATTAACATTTTAAACATCTTGTGTACATTTTGAACACTATTTATAATACATTATAACATATATACAAAATAACACAATCAATACTAACCTCAACTAGGGGCTAGCTAAACATAGTGTACCATATTATCCTGTACCATAATTTAGACAATTTTAAATACTAACTTTAACTTACTGTAATTGCCTGCACGCCATACTACCATCTGCCCTCTTTAACTGGATGTGGTAAGTGCTGTCCCAACAGCTCTTACCAGGTCTCCCTAGATCAAGCCCAAAAACAACACCTTGCTGCAAAACCAGCACCCACTCCTGCATGCTGTGACACTGGATTATCATACACAATCAACTGGTACACTATCAGGGCTGGATTTATATCCCACTATCCCCTAGGCAAGGCATTCTAGGTGCCCTCAACTTTCCCCATGGCCGCACCCCTACTGCTCACATAACCCCCATAGTCCCATCTATTCTTTCCCAGCACATAAAAAAAAGCTTTAGCCCATTGGTTGCTACATAGATCTATAACAGATTGCTCCTCAATGGTTGTAGTGCGCCATAGCATCCAAGGGGTTAAATAATAGACTGAAAAGGGGTATATAACTGTTGCAGGGACATTGAAATTGCTCCCCTCAAAATTTACAGCTTTCGGCAGTTGTCTTCTCTGCCTATTGGGAAATCTGGCCCTGCTCACTGTAGGGCAGTGACATAATAAATAAAATGAAAAGAACATCCTTCCAGATACACACATACTGAGATAACTAAAATGCGAACAATTAACCTGAAAAAAAAGCTGGCAGGGTGCCCGTTCCTCATACCATGCTGTGTTCAGAAAAATGGCTGCTGCAAACCAGAATCCCCTGAAGATAATCAGCCAACTAGCTAATTTCCTTGCATCCATTCTCTGTCCAGTGCTACGTTCCTCCAGCTGTTGGCCAAACTTATTGCTGACTCCATCCAAGCCCTGTCATGTCATTTTCCACCAAAGGTTCCCTCTGCTTCCAGGGTTCCATGTAATTGATTCATTACTAGTAATAATAATTCTCTTCTCACTTCTGCTAGTCTACAATCCATGGGATGGGTTTTTGAAAGTCCATATAGGAATACACATGCAGAAACTGCGAGCATATTAAATTAGCACATTCTTTATAGACAATTGCTGCAATGTGTTCCTCACCCCAATCACCATTCAGAAGGTTAAAAGAGAACTAACACAATCTAATAGTAAAAAAAACAAAACACTTTCCTTAACATGGCCAGAAAATTATAATGGCCCCAATGAATTTTCTTCTTGTGCTTTTGCTGGATGTCATGTTCATAAAGGCAGACATGATAGTTGCCATAATTTTTTAAAAACTGAATCGGGCAAAGAGCATGAGAGAAATTCTCTCTCTAAAATCCACAGGGGGTACGTATGGTTATGATTACTATATGCAGTTTGCGGAGTTTGTTGTTCTGTGGTCCTGCAAGCAACTGTTATGGTATGGACCTGACATCTAAGGCTGACTGAAGATTAGTTATTATTATTATCTTCAGTACCATTAAAGGGATAGTAATACTTCGTTTTATCTTTATTTTATTTTGTATGCATTAAAAAAAACATGAAGAACGATATAAGTCTTATCTCTCAAACCTTTATGGTTTTAGAGATATTCACAAGCAAAGTTTCCCCCTCCTGCCCCTTTTACCTAGTGTAAGCCATCTCTTCTCAGATGTGGAATGAAGTCCATAGACCAGACAGATAACAGCAGGGGACAATATTCCCCCCTTGACAAGCTTTCAGGTTTTTCCCTTATCTTAATTGAAGATTGTCCCTCTCTGCAATTTACCTGGGCACCTCCCTTCTGCTCTGGCTGAGCAGTGTTACATCAGTAAAAGGGGCGGGAGGGGGACATTTTGTCATTGAATTACTCTTGCACTATAACTCTGACAGAACTGAAATAACACTCTCCAAAGTCCAAATACTATGATGATTAATTAGAGCTACTTTTATTATGAAATATTACTATCCCTTTAATTTATGAAGTGTTAGCATATTCCAAGGAGCTGTATAATTAGATAACTAATTACAAAAGCTTGTCACAAAAACAGATACAAATGGTGACGAGGAGCCTGCCCACAAGAATGGACTTTGCATAAAACAATGGACTTTTCTGACCATAGTAACGTTAAGTGGGGCTGTTGGGTCTCCTTTAACCCTTTGAGTTCCAGAGGAGTACGCAACGCATTGCAACGTTAACCCTAATGTTGTTCAGTCATGACTTTTATGCTTTTTCTTTTACTTGCAGAAATATTTTTCTTCTCCTGAGTTTGTAATTTCTTTGCACTTCCCGTTTCTGTGTCCTGCGCTCATTATTCTTGTCCATTCTGTGTGTAGCTCTCCCCACTGTAGAGCCCCAAATAGAGTAACTCTACACCACTTTGCAATCATTTTTCAGAAAACATACGCTACTGAAAGTGTGAAGTCATAATCATATTTCTAGGGATGAAAGACGGGCATTCATTTATAAGTTATTACAGGAAGTCTGCCTTTCTGACCTGCCATACTGTATGTTTATAAACTGTATCAACAATTACCTTGCAGTGTGCTGAAAGACGCCTGAAATTAGTGACCTTCAGTTGTCAGAAACAACATTAGTTAAAAAGGAACAGCTTCCTATGCTTCTGAAATAACTTGTGCCTGGGCCATTAACTGCGTATTTGTCTTAACTCACTGAGTGCCAGACAGATTTCCATGCATTAAACTGCACATCAGTGCACAATTTCTTTATACATATTGAGGTTGAGGAACTACTAAGATGAGTTAGAGTAATCCTGGGTCGAATCAACAGCACCACAGGTGACAGATAAATATTCCCAATTACCGCTATATGACTGTAACCTTTTGAAGGCTGGATAGGTCTTATCTAGCATTCAAGGGGTTAAATCCATTCAAAATCAATGAAAATGTGTGGATATTTTGATTGTTATATATATATATATATCAGCATACCTGGGAACTTTTTCTTGTGGCCTCCCCAGAGAGGGAGGCCTGTGGTGCCAGTGAGGGTGACAAATGACGCAATTTGCGTCACAACTGGGGGCAGGACTTCAGAAACATGTTAAAACTATAATCAATAGGCTGAGGAAGGATGAGAAATGGGTGGGGAGTGGGTGGAACTGACAGGGAAGGAGCACCAATGGGCAGAGTTTCTTAAGAAACTGGCCACACCCTGGAGAATCAGACTCTGTCCTGGAGACCCAGTAATAGAGAGTAAACACCGGAGTCTCCGGGGCAGATTTGGAGAGTTCCCAGCTACGTATATCAGATAGCTTGCTCAAGAACTGATCCAGTTTAGTTTAGTGCATCAGACTCAAGGGGGTGTTACTAATATAATTCTGAGCTATAAGAACTGGGACAGCTTGTCATTGCTATGCAGGGGATAATTACTGGAGAAGGGTGCAATTGGCAGAGGGCCCAGCATCTGCTTCAGGGCCCAATAGGTTCTAGGAATGACTTTGTGAATATATTTTTGTGATAGGAGATCCAAACAATTGTTTACACCAGGACCCTTCAAGGACTAGTTATGCCACTGGTGCTGTGCGTGCCTAACAGCAAGTTTGTACCACAGAGAAGGCAGTTAGGAAGTTGGGATGTTTGTGGGCATTTCAGGGTGTTCCTTTCCTCAAGACATTGTTTAAAGCTACAGAAACTTAGGTTCTGACAGTAGATAAGACCCATATGGCCCGCCCAATCTGCCCATTTCCCTATCTAATAAAATATACAGTCTTACATACTTCTCAGAATACATATTTCTATCTCAAGCATTTTTTAATTCCCTCATAGTGTAAATCCCTGCCATCTCTGCTGGAAGGCTGTTCTATGAATCTATCCCCTTTTCTATAAAGTGGTACTTACAAACATTACTTTTGAATTTTCTACCCTGACTTTTAGATCATACGTACTAATACATTGACGATAAAGTGGTGTCATTTTACTCCATTTTACATGCATGCTATAGGGAAGGCATTTGGTGTTTGACCACATTTAAGTCCTAATGATTGTGTTTACATACTGGCATGCGCTAAAGCCATCATATGCTTCATTACCTATTTCCTCAACCAGTGGTAACCCTAGAGTACTTGGCACACTGGCAGGTGGAACTTGCCATAAGAATAGGACCCAGCATGATTATACCAGCTGTGACACTGTGTGTACTTGTATAATGTGTCTAAAGGCCAGTCCTGCATTTCTACATAGCAGGCAGCATCTCTTGCTAAAGGCCAGTGTATTAAAGCTTGTGTATCACTTAAAGGGTTAGTAATGTCCAAAAAAAAGTTTTTTTTTGCATTTAAAAGAGCTTAAAAGCTGAGCTGAATGCAAAAAAATGTATCCACTATGGTTTGAGAGATATAGGCATTTAAATTTTGATTTCTCCTACTGACGGCCGTGTCAACCGACGCGGAGGAGCTTGAGCAGTGCCACAATCTCGTTAGTTACAACAGATCTCTTCATTGGAATGGTCTAAAACGTATGCTTGCAAACCAGGCACACTTTTTAGACAGTAAACTGTCCTCTTACTCCATAGAGAGCTACAGGGAGATCCCAATCTCAGGTAGGTGATGTTGGGACTGTGAAGTCTGAGAACAGAGACAGCTGTCTGTGCATAATGCATGTGGTGAACAGTCACTTTAACATATAAACACATCCACATGAATACAACAATTGCTCATAACCTACATTTCCATATGCAAATGAGGCATTGTCAAACTTGTTATTGCAAAATCATAAACCTGTCAAAGGCATGGCAGATTCATGACGATGTTAGCGCATTGTGGTGGATTGGTGGCAGATTTATAGGGATATGAAGGTGAAGACATCTCAGTAGATACTGTCAACATGCACAAATTTGCAACCATATCATCATCCTGGGCCCTTACTTTTCCATATTGCATCTTCCCCATGTGTCACTGTGAGACAAATTTAGCAAGTTTGTGTTTGTGTGTGCCTGGGGGTGGTTTGTGTGAGGAAGTATGTGTTCAAATATCAGTCTGATCCTTTATATAATGGTGTATTATTAATCTGTATATTTAATTTAGTTTTGTGCAGTTCAGTGGCTGAGGTTCTTATAAAAATTATTACAACCGTAGGCGCATTAGAAAGAAGCCAACATCCCAAAGTTGAAAATGTGCTGTGCTGGCATACTCATACAGTTCCTTCTTTATCATTTTTACAGTGAGCAAATGTTCTCCAATGTCTGTGTTATTTCATGGAGCCTATCCATCAAGTTGCCAAAAAACTCTTTATGCTTCGATACTAGACTCTATAGAATAACAGAAATCTGAGACATTTTACCGACTGGAAAGTTTTCTTTCAGCTTAGTGCAACTGTCCACATTGTGGCAATTAGACTAGATGTGACTCTCAGAGGGTTCCACAGCTTTTTTTTTTTTAAGGCATAATTTTTAAAGGGACTCTACTATGTGATAGTTTCCCTCTTAGCAGATCTGCTTCTTTGGGTGCAGACTTACCACTGGTGACAACATCAGGTTGATCTCACGAGAGAGATTCAACTGAGATGCTTAAAAGTCCCACAGTTCAGTCTCCTGGGATGCAAGCAAAATGTTTTCAAACCAATTCTTGTGGTATATTGGGGACTGTATGAGAAAAAACTGTAGTCAGTGGATTCCTTATTTAGTCTACCCATAACCCCTCCCCACATTTGGAGGGTAAAGTTTTAGAATAGCTGGAAGGAAACTGCTTTTGATCTGTAAAGCTCCTACTAAGTCTGTCCCCCTGTTCCCACAAACAACCAGTCTGTTTCTCAGACCATTTCTAGTTCCCTGTATAGGGAAAATCAGAAGAGACAGGTTAATATCAAAGCTGTAAGGCATCAGGAGGTGGTCCTTAGGGAGGTAGCTGCGGACAGTATCTATCTTGAGGATGGAACAGTTTGCTGCATGTAAGTTCTCAAAAAAGCATACTCCAAGGATCAAATGCTTGTTCACAGACTAGTTTCAGTATCCTACGTGGAAATACACAGAATATGGAATTGATTCCATATAAAATTTAGGTGAGAACCATGTTCATAAGAACTCATTCAGAGCATTACAACTGGACAGGGCTGATGCTGCTTTCATGAATCTTTAACTCCATCCAGAAGAATAGAAAACAGGCAGTGGTGGACCACGCATACGTAAGTACCCATACATGACATGAAGACATAGTTCAATAACAGAGTTTTATTTGTAAAACTTTAAAACCATCAGTACATCGTGGAGAGTTTCTAAAGAATGTTGCTTTAAGCATTTTGTGCTCTAGACACATAGGGCTCGATTGAATTGTCCCCGTTAGACCAAAAAAACCCTCCAGCATTTTTCAGGCACGGTAAGCTATTCACTTACCTATGCTATGAAAGAATGCCGGAAAAAAACAAACTGCCGGGCGCTAAAGTTAGATGCGTTTTAGCCCACTGAAAAATAAAGCAAATGCCAAAAGATGTTAGCCATTAAGATCCGATAAGGGATTCATTTTATCACTGGAAATTTAAGACCCAGTTTGGCCGTAGAGTCCACTATCAGACCTCAAAACAGCCGATGCAGCAATTGAAAGTAAAAAAAAGTGTAAAAGAAAACCCTAAGTCCCCAGTGGATGTATTGATATGGGGCCCTAAATGTATTTTCTGCAGAGAATTTTGGTGTGCTACTAGACTATGCATTAAATTTAAGCTTGGAGGATGCAATTACAACTCTAGTGACGCACTCAGTGAATTCATTGTTATGAATGGTTATTTGTAGGATGTAGAGACAGTGAGCCCAGACAGGGAAGTCCCATTTTCCTTTTCCAGTACTGGTACTTAGAGGCTCTCCGTGTTGATGGCAGTAGATTATAGGATTCTCATAAACCACATGATTCAGAATACTGGTGGCTTTGGCTGCACTAGAGGGTGGGTAGTTAATCTTTTGACCTCCTGATGTTGGAGACTACAAGTTCCATCATCTCCCAGAAACTTGTGATTGGTTGGAGAAGACATAAGTTGTCATCACCAACAGCTGAAGGGCCAAAGATCAACTACCTTGTCCCTAGAACATGGGTTGACCAGCTTCAGTTCCCTGGTTGTTGTTAAACCACAATGGTTAGCTGAGGTGATGAGAATTGATGTCAGTTATGGTGATGAAAGAAAAAGCGATGGGAGTTGTAATATAACAACAGTTGGAGAGTCAAAGGTTGCCCATCTCTGCACTTAGTCTGAAATGGTTTCTATGTTGCCCTGTCATACGATTTTTTTCAGAGGTAGCCAGTATTAAAGGAGAAGTACAACCTATTAATAAATCCCCACTCACCTATCTTACTATGGCCAGACAATCCTAATGGCCCTTAATAATTTCACTTGCTCCTAAGTAAAGGGATACCACCTTCATTCAGTCCCGGATGTCATGCCCATTAAGGAGAATGTGACAGTTGAGAGCAGAACCACAGGGCACAAACTCTGCCCACTACATATGGTAATCTTAAAGGGATAGTAATGTTTTATAATAAAAGCAGCTCTAATTAATCATCATAGTGTTTGGACTTTGGAGAGTGTTCTTTCAGTTCTGTCAGAGTTGTAGTTCAAGAGTAATTCAATGACAAACTATCCCCCTCCCGCCCCTTTTACTGATGTAACACTGCTCAGCCAGAGCAGAAGGGAGGTGCCCAGGTAGATTTCAGAGAGGGACAATCTTCAATTAAGATAAGGGAAAAACCTGAAAAACTTGTCAAGGGGGGCAGGGTTTTCATTGTTCTCATAGGAAGAAGATTGTCCCGTTCTGTTATCTGTCTGGTCATACAACTAGATTCCACATCTGAGAAGAGATGGCCTACTCTAGGTAAAAGGGGCAGGAGGGGAAACTTTATCTTTCAATTACTCTTGAACTACAACTCTGACACTATTGAAATAACACTCTCCATGGCCCAAATACTGTGAAGATTAATTGGAGCTGCTGTTTTTGTGAAACATTACTATCCCTTTAAACTCAGATGGGTGTGCAGATCTCTTGCACTATGCACCACTCTGGTCCTTAAAGGGTTAAGTAGGACCCATGCTTCAGTTTGACAAACTGCCAGCAAATCTGATGTCCGCCTCCATAGACATGACATCAGAGACTGACAAAGTCACAATTGCAAGCTCATTTGGGCCCTTAGGATTTTTTTGCCATAATAAGGTAAGCGTGTGGCTGTTGCTAGGATGTGTCAGTTCTCCTTTAAATGGATTAGCTGATAGTCCTTCTGGTGGCTAAACGCAGAGCAATGCCACTTCAGGTTTGAGCATTTGCTGACAGAAGTGCCAACCAATCTATCTGCAGCATACAGAGGAGAGTGTACCAGGAAACCGTTTCCAGGCTATTCTGGGTACTGATGTTATTGTATAATTTCTAGAACCTCCACCCTTCTCCTGTTTACTAGTGGTAACTATGGGTTGTATCCAGCAGGCTAAAGAGGTGCAATTTTGGAGCAAAGCAGCTGCATCACAGGGAACATCTGAACATTCCTACTTATTTAAATTGTGCTTTTAACCTATTGCATGCTGCAGAGGACTCCGCTGGATTCCTTCTCAATCCATTGGAGCCTTTTCTAGTATTTAAGGATTGTGAAGGTCCTTTTAAATCTGTGTGAACCTGGGGAATTTTTGTCTCCTATGATGCTTTTGGTTTGCCCGAGAATTGTACCTCTTTAGCTTGTGAATATGGTCCTGTATCCTCACGGTCCTGTGCACACACAGTGCTCATTTCCGTAGTTTTTATACTCACCGGAACGTTGCCTGTTTTTCTTTCCGATCTTATCAACCTGTCTCCTGTTCTAATCTCATCTTGCGTATTTCCCCCCCTAAGGACATGTTCACATTATGTGGTTGTTTTTATCTTCAATAAAGCTCTACTTCTTGAAATAATAAGTAGCAGTGGAGGTCTGACTTGCTTTCTTCTAACCTCAAATATTTGGTGATAAAGAATTAGTTCTCAAACATATGTGAATATAAGGCCCCTTTCACATGGGTAACTGTTGCAGCTACGGCAACGTATGAAAAAAATTAATGATTGTGCCCTATGGGGTATTTCACACAGGCAACGTGCTGTGATTGTCAAAGAAACACGCAGCATGCTTCAACTTCCCTCCAACAGTGCGATAACCTAGCTACAAATCTGTAATATGGGTTTTGATGGAATCACATTGAAATAACACAACTATCCCAGGTAGATGCACTTTTGCTGTAACTTTGTCATTGTAGTGATAGATTGGGATGCTGGGAGAACATTTTTACACTATTGCACAAAAAATGAGTCAGCATTTTCAGGTTCTACAATATAGTAGTGCTACAAAATAGTAATGTTATAAAAGTTGTCCTTGTGAAAGAGCCCTTAGATTTCAGTTTGGAAGGGGTGATCTTTTTCATTTGGCAGAATGTTTAATAATGATAATTTAAAGGGAAAAAGACTAACAAAAATACACACAAACAATATTAAAGAACATACATACTATATATATATATATATATATATATATATATATATATACACACACACACACATATATTATATATTTTGATTGAGATTAACCCCTTGGATGCTATATAAATCCCCAGCACATTAGTTTGCAATGGACTGGATAACTCACTAGTATCCAAGGAGTTAAAGAGGCAGGATGAGAATCTAATGGAATTCACAAATGGATTCCTAAGATAAAGCACATTTCAAGAGAAACATAATCACAGTCAGATAGCGAGATAAGGCTTGAGGCAGGAATAGTGTAATGAAGACCTATGGTTTTCCATTCTATCAAGTTCGGCTGATCTGAAACACTGGAAAGAAACTATGCCAGGCTTTTTAGAGACAAACATTGAATGGATCATATTTAAGCAGCAAATAAATAAATATGTAGAGACGATAACAAGAAAAATGCAGTCTGTGCTGACTTGAAAAGATTCAGGAAACCTAAAGTATTTACATTTATTAGTTATTCAAAAATGCATCAAAAGCAAACAACCAGGAAGTGAAAAGAATCAAGGCGCATTTCACCTGATGAATTTCACACACCCAGCTAGCTTCCTCTGATGCGGAGGTTATGCACTTCTAAAGTGCTGGCCCATGAAATACTGATAAAAACATTTTGGTTGCACTGAAGCGGGGCTGTTCAGGTTAGAGGTATGCAGACCAAGGGAAAATTGCGGTAGACAAGGTGGGGGATGATTAATGAGTATTTTAGAATTGTAAAGGCTTTTATTCAGTTGTTATCTAAACAAAAATAAAATGTATATTTATTATCTACAGTAATTGAGAAATTAGTGTAGATAATAAATATGCATTTTATTTTGTTTAGATAGTGGGATTTGATAAGGAATTGAATGTGAGAGATAACGTAAACAGCTGAACCAAAGAGGACTGCCAGACAGAGCTGTTGTGGAGTGTGTGAAAGTATGGGGGAGTGTGGGAGGAGGGGACACACCAAATGAGGAAATGACAAGGTTATGAAAAGATCATTAGTTTAGATTACATTAAATCATTTGGGCATCCAATAATCATCATCACTGATTGTGTCAGTGATATGAGACATTATGCAGAAATGTTTTGGAGACCTCTCTAGTAGCTGAGGGCTTATAGAGCATAGAATATATTTTTACACTTTATATTTAAATCTGGAGTTCTGTGGATATTGTTACCATCTTACATGATGTGGTGGAATTTTCCCACTGGCTCAAATCCATTAAAAACATTTGTCAAGTACTCTACATCTCTGTTGTCATGGACAGAGTTAAACCGCTAGCACCCTAGGGAAGATGGTTTACTTTTAAAAGGTCACCTCGAAAAAGCATGCGACCACATGACACAATAACCATGTCGCCACAATAAAAATGGTGACACGAGAATCTCGCACTGCAAGACAGCATAAGATTCTCATGTCGCTTCCTTAAAGGATGCAACTCCGGTTGGGCTCGTAAGAGGAGGAGAGGCTGGCTGAAAAGCCAAGGGTTCTCTCTCCTCCCTCTCTGTGTTGCTTCCTTAAAGGGATAGTAATGTTTCACAAAAACAGCAGCTCCAATTAATCTTCATAGTATTTGAGCCACAGAGAGTGTTATTTCAATACTGTCAGAGTCGTAGTCCAAGAGTAATTGAATAATAAAGTATCCCCCTCCTGCCCATTTTACCTAGTGTAACATTGCTCACCTCAGATGTGGTATCTGGTTGCTTGACCAGACAGATAACAGCAAGGGACAATCTTCTTACTGTGAGAACAATGAAAACCCTGTCCCCCTTGACAGGTGTTTCAGCTTTTTCCCTTATCTTAACTGAAGATTGTACCTCACTGCAGTCTACCTGGGCACCTCCCTGCTGCTCTGAGCTGAGCAGTGTTATATCAGTAAAAGGGGCAGGAGGGGGATATTTTATCATTCAATTACTCTTGAACTACAAATCTGACAGTATTGAAATAACACTCTCCAAGGCCCAAATACTATGATGATTAATTAGAGTTGCTTTTATTATGAAACATTACTATACCTTTAAACGGCATGGGTCAGCTGAATTTACTCACACGATAAACATTCCACAGATGTCAAGTGGTTAAATGGCCTCCCAACCCTGTATATGATGCAGCACTCGCTGACAAGCAAAAGGTTAAATCGTTAGGGATGATGACACTAACCTCGGCCACACCCCCACTATTCACATGACACCCCCCACAACACAACAAAAGGCCTTATGTACAAAAGAGAAGCAATTCCAGAGCAAACCAACAGTACAATAGGGAATGAATAAAATAAAAAAAAAACTGTTCATTTAAATGGAGCTTTTTGTTGGATACCTCTCTGGCACTCTAAGGGTTAAAAAATAATGAGAGTCCAGAGGAGTGAGCAACTCATTGCAAAGCAATGCATTATACACCCCTCTGGCACTCAAAGGGTTATTTAAAATCCCTAGCAAAGGTTTAACTCACTTGCATTCGGAAGTCATGTCAAATGCACTGAAAAGTAACATCATGTTGGAGATAGTGCAATCATCCAGTATGGTCAAATAAATATATTAATTAGACAAAGAAGTAACAATAAATCAACTGAAAAATAAACAGCCACTGTAAATAAATTCACTTTCCAAAAGCCATCCCACCCAAAAAGGCAACCTATGTAGTTCCTTACTCTGCCTAATGGCATATTTGGTTTTGGCTGTTGTGAGTAATATCATAACTGAAACCACAACACCCCAAAAATGCTAGGTATAGTGACATAGGCGCTTAGCAAAGTGGTTTCTGCCCCCACTTCAGGAACTACATAGCAAGTAGACAAGCTGGCCTGCTTGCAATGCTGGGAGTAATACCAACACTCTTACAGCTTGACTCATAAACAAAATAAATTGATAAAGTTTGAGAATACAAACAAACGTTGAAATTCATGTTACAGATGACAAAAAATAAACAGTTGCTGAGTGAACACAATAACAATTCGTATAACATGTCAGTGTTTGAATGTATAACTTCCATTACTGTGTGCGTGTGTGTCATTTATCAGAACCAGAATAAGCAGTTACATTTTGTAAAGACAGAAAACATAAATAATAAAGACAAGAAACACGTGTCCCGAAAATTAACTTTCACACGGATTTTAGGGTCATGGAACGTAATGCCTTTGGCTTCTTTATGGGTTTTTAAGTGTCTTTTAGTAAACTCTTTACAGCTCTTTACAAAGATATCATATATCCAGGTGACTTGGAAATGAAATTGTGAAATGATATTCCAATACTGCAAGGCCTTAATCAGCCAATGCCCTCCAGTAATACCCGAAATCTAATACTATTGAAAGGGTTTGAAGCTGGAAACACCAAGTCTTTCCCATTGCGTAAATAATTACACTGATGAAAAAGGACTATTTTGTGTGTTTTTGTTCTACACACAAAGATTTAATGAACTGGGCCACTCTACAATTTCAAGAGATTCTTTTAAAATATTTTGTGTAAAAATGGGATCAAATAAAATATACAAAAGTTGCAAGATAAAAATATATTTGAAACAATTGTACGTATTCACCAATTTAGACGTTCAATTATGGAGCAAACCAACAGCTCCACAGTAAGAAAATTAAAATTTAAATGGGGGTTTTAACCCTTTGAATGCCAGAATGGTACGCAACGCATTGCTACAGAGGTTTCCAATGCATTTCAAAGCAATACATTGGAAACCTCTCTAACATTCAAAGTATAAAAAGACCCATTTAATCAAATGCAATTTACAAACTTTTCATTTTTAACCCTATAGTGCAGTTGGCTTGCTCCAGAAATACAACTCTTTAAATTGATGAATAAAGACAAATATAACCCAATCATTAATGCTAGGACATGCGGATAGTTCCAGCAAGCTTCTTAAAATTGTTGAGTCAACAACTTATTTCTAACACGTGGCTTTATCAATAGGTATAATGTTATACTAGTTGAACAGCCCGTTACACGGGCCACAGTGCCACTGCAACCTGGTCGAGGGGCAGTCATGCGCAGAAGAGACTGCCCGCACCACGGCTGATACAGAGCTCTGTATCAGCCGCAGCGCGGGCAGTCTCTACTGCACATGACTGCAGCACGCGCAGCAGTGTCTACTGCGCATGTCGCGGCGTTACACACGATTTAGCAAATTATTATATAGGAGGATTATCTATTGGCTACCACATTTATGGTTAGATATATTTCACTGCAAGTTATTAATTCTGAAGTTCATGGATAAGCCTGGAGTAAAAACAATGATATTATCACCAGCGACTGCATGAAAACATCAGAAATCATCAGGATACATGAACAAATAATAAAACTATAAATAAAGGAATACACTTTTATTTCATTATTTGTTCATGTTCACAATGAGTATGCATAAGGAACATGCCCATGAGCAAAGCCCCAAAAAACATGCACTAATCTCCGAGACTAAGGAAGCTGTAGCATCTTTCACTTTGTTAGAAGTACGATTTTGGGGAGGTGATAGAGACAAGAGTTTGCTTTGAATACCACCAGCATCAGCAGCATTAGACCAATGGATAGAAACATTCAACAACATGGTATATGGGCTAGAAAAATCTTTTTTCTGAAGAAGCACTGGTGGCTGTCTAACAACAGAAAGCACGCCCCACACAAAAAGCATAAATTGATCTCTGAAAGTACAAAGCAGCAGCTTCTTTAACTATATTAGAAGTACGATATAGATAAGAGCTTGCATTGCAGTACCAGCAGCAGGAGCATTAGACCAATGGACAGACACATACAGGAACATAGCATATGGGCTAGAAAAGTCTATTTATTGAGGAAGTTCTGGTGGCATGAACTGAACACTGAGTGTAAAGAAGCAGTAACATATTTGACTCTGTTAAAAGTATGACAGAGATGATAGTTTAAATGGCAGTACCACTACCAGCAGCAGCATTATACAAATGGACGGTCATGCAGCAGCATGGCAAATGAGTTAGAAAAGTCTGACACACTAGTATATTATTGATAATTAAGCAGGTGGCAGAATCACCACACTCAGTGTGAACATTCAGAGCCAGTTATCTAAGCTTGGGCAGACTGACTTTTAAGAAGGCCATCTGCTCCACCAAGTGTGAGGAAAGCAGTGAGCACTGTGGATGTTGCCTGTTGTTGAGAAAACTCTCTCACTTTGGACACGGATGGGTTGGCATTAAAGCAGCTCCTCAGCCATCAAGGAGAGGGCTGGCAAACTAACAGCTTTTTGGCCCCAGTAGCTTACTGGGTCAACAGTAGATGTCAGTGGAAATTCATTAAGGTAGGCTTCAACTATTCTGCAGGAGCTAATTTCACATGCCCGTCTTGCACTGCATCTCCCTCTTCTTTTGGACAAACTTGTCCCTCCAAGTTCCCAGGTTGTTATTTTTCCTGAGATACTCTGAGGTGTCCATGCTGGCACTCAAGCAACCTTTTAGCTTCTCTATCAGCCTCCTAATAAGTGTAGCAACTTCTGGATACAACATGTTTCTCGGTAAAGCATCACGATTTTCCTCTAGATCAGGTGAGCGAACAAAGGTATGACCTTACTATCACGGTGCCCGTGATTGTTGCATTTCCCTGTCAGTCACCATTAGGGGGCTCCTATTGGTTGTCTGCCTTTATCCCTCCTTAGGCTGCCTATTTAAACATGGTTTGGGCATACTATTGTTGCCCTTTCGTGGTGTCTCTGACCACTTCAGCTTTGAACATGTTCCAGTATTCATCAGTACCTGTACCTGTGTTCCTGAGTTCCAGAATGCATCCTGTTCCTGAATCTCCTGTCTGCAGAGTTGTTCCAGTGTGTTCCGGCCTAGTTCTGTGAGATGGATGTTTCCTGCTGATCGCCTTCACGAAGCTTTCCAGTACGCTTGGTCTCCTGCGAGTTCCTGTCGTCGCTTGTCTAGCCAGATGTATTCCTGACGTCTGATCACCTTGGCGACATTCCTACTCCAGTACAATAGCTGGTTGCTCCCAAAGCCTCGTGGCTACACATTATTGTTGGTCCCAGCGTGCGGACGCTGGTTTGCTCCCAAAGCCTTGTGGCTACACGTTACTGTTGGTCCCAGCGTGCGGACGCTGGTTTGCTTCCAAAGCCTTGTGGCTATACCTTACTGTTGGTCCCAGCGTGTGGACGCTGGTTTGCTCCCAAAGCCCTGTGGCTATACCTTACTGTTGGTCCCAGCGTACGGACGCTGGTTTGCTCCCAAAGCCTTGTGGCTACACATTACTGTTGGTTCCAGCGTGCGGACGCTAGTTTGCTTTCAAAGTATTGTGGCTATACCTTACTGTTGGTCCCAGCGTGCGGAAGCTGGTTTGCTCCCAAAGCCTTGCGGCTACACGTTCTGTTGGTCCCAGCGTGCGGACGCTGGTTTGCTCCCAAAGCCTTGCGGCTACAAATTACTGTTGGTTCCAGCGTGCAGACGCTGGTTTGCTTCCAAAGCCTTGTGGCTATACCTTACTTTTGGTCCCAGCGTGCGGACGCTGGTTTGCTCCCAAAGCCTTGCGGCTACAAATTACTGTTGGTTCCAGCGTGTGGACGCTGGTTTGCTTCCAAAGCCTTGTGGCTATACCTTACTGTTGGTCCCAGCGTGCGGAAGCTGGTTTGCTCCCAAAGCCTTGCGGCTACACGTTCTGTTGGTCCCAGCGTGCGGACGCTGGTTTGCTCCAAAGCCTTGCGGCTACACAATACTGTTGGTCCCAGAATGCGGTTGCTGGTTTGCTCCAAGCCTTGTGGCTATTTACATTGTTGTTGGTTCCAACGTGCGGTCGCTGGTTTGCTTTAGGAGCATTCTGAATGTACTCACTGTTGAACGTTACTGAGTGAGTTCCGTTGGGCTGCCTTGCCCGGTATTGGTAAGGTCGGTAGAACCTGGTATCATTCCATCTGTGGGTTGCCTTACCCGGTATTGGCAAGGCCGGTAGAGCCTTTGAGAGATTATTGGGCTGCCTTGCCCGGTATTGGTAAGGCTGGTAGAACCTGGTATATATTCCATCTGCAGGTTGCCTTACCTGGTATTGGCAAGGCCGGTAGAGCCTACAGCATTAGATCAATGGCTGTCTCGCCTGGTAAACTGGCAAGACCGGTAGAGCCTTGTTAGCTCTTTGGGCTGCCTTGCCCGGTATTGGTAAGGCCGGTAGAACCTGGTACTACTCCTTCTGCAGGTTGCCTTACCCGGTATTGGCAAGGCCGGTAGAGCCTACTAGGTTTGATCATTGGCTGTCTTGCCCGGTAAATTGGCAGGACCGGTAGAGCCTGTATCTGTATTTTGCTATATTTGTATGTTGTACGCCATGTTGGAATCCTAAGGGATCACCTTTTAAATTATTTCAATAAAGTTGTGTTTTTACCTAACTTTGTGTCTGAGAGTCATAATAAACCGTGACAGTACGAAAGGGCCATGACCTCAGACAGTAAGAGTGATGGTAATACACATAATATCCATTGGAGAATGGATATGCATGAGCAACGGTTGGATCAGTTGGCAATCGCAATTCAAACTATCCTTGAACGCACTGTACTTGCTGACAAGTCTGGAGCCAGTCCAGTGGTCTCGCCTAGTCAGATATCAGAGAATGAGACCAGACAATTAGGGCTTGCAGTGAAAGGGTTAACGGCTTCTGCACCCTTACCGCTCAGATATGATGGTGACCCTGGGCTATGCAGAGGGTTCATCAACCAGCGTGAAATATTTATGGAATTGATGGCACGTGTTTCCCAATGATCGCAGTAAGATTGGGTTTATGATATCCTTATTGACTGGCAGAGCATTGGCGTGGGCCAACCCATTGTGGGAGAATGCAAAACCTTGTACTAAGAGCTTCGAAGCTGAAGTGGTCAGAGAAACCACGAAAGGGCAACAATAGTATGCCCAAACCAGGTTTAAATAGGCAGCCTAAGGAGGGATAAAGGCAGACAACCAATAGAAGCCCCCTAATGGTGACTGACAGGGAAATGCAACAATCACGGGCACCATGATACTTACCCAGGCTGGCAGTTGCTTGGCTTAAATTTTCAATATTGTCCGTGATTAACTTGAGCACTGCAATTACACATATCTCATTGGGAAAAAAGAAAATTAACATAATGAAGATTGTCACACTATCCCCACCCCCTGCCACCCATGTTGATTGGTTGGAATAATAATAAATTAAGGTAAGCTGATTGACCCCACAGCACTTCCAGATGAAGGCGCAACTATAGCTCTGAAACGAGCTGAAGGAAAAGCTGACATCTGGCATGAGAGAATGCCGACTTTGGAGAGGCCATTCAACATCATATGCCATATGAGATACGCTGAGACCCATCATGGGTTTAAACTAAGCAGACAATGGAAAAACCATGATTATTACTCTATTGTATCTACCAATGACTTTAGAGAGTTAGCGGTCATCTTACAAGCTATTATTTGTTCTCACAGTGATTTTGTCCACATAAAAGCACACCATTTATACCGCACTATTACCACTCCCTGGACGCACTCCTAATCATACCTGGAGCACAAACTACTCTGCTATATAGCATAAGAATATTTAATCCAAACATCATTCTCTCTGGACCTGACTTTTATATATCTATTCTATAGGGTTATATATTTCACGTTAATGAGTAATATGATTTCTATTTATCTTATTTTATGTTTTAATTGCATTTATATGCTGTGCATCTGTTCATGTTTATGATTTTACACTTACATTTACGCTTATAAATACTCGCCCTATCTGTCTTCTGCAGACAGCAGTGGTGTGTCTAGACACAGCCAGCTCAGCTACTATGGAATGGATGACACACTGCATGTGCACAGTGCATATGTGTACATTTTTCAATAGTAAATCTACTTTTAATTTTTTTCTTTACACTAAAACTTTCAGGAACAACAAGTGCAGTTTCTGGAGACAACAGCTCAGCCCTATACAAATAAAAATAAAGGCACACCGTATATTGCAAAGAAGAACTCAATTGGAGCAAGTGTTGATATTGAAATACAAATATAGTTTATTGATAAGAATCAATTCACGAAAGCGATATACAGCAACAAACAGTAAATACTGCTTATAACTGTACCAAAGCATCTTATTTATAAAAATGTGCATATAAAACACATATAAAATACACATATAAAATACACTACTTCTCTTTTAAATCATCTAAATGCTTCATTGGTGGCTTGCTGAGTCCACCCACAGTCACAACAGTGGCTGCTGTATGCCTATGGAAGTATACCACCTAATGGAACCCCAGATGCATACATACATACAATTTATCAGTTAAGAACATAAACACATATCTTATACCTCTTAAAAAGGGTACATTAAGAATAAAAACTTACATTCGTGGTATTAAAATATCGTATGATAAAGTCATCCTGGCCAGGACCAACAACCTCAAGCTCCCAACGTAACATGTTTTGCACTAAAAAGTGCTTTGTCAAGCAAAGGAACTAGTTACCATACTGATACAAAATACCAGCTATTTAAAGCTTTTAAACTAACCACCAATTGGTCCATCTTAATTCCTTAAATACCAAAGCCAACACTCTTCAGCAATCTCACAAACAGCAAATATTGCCGACACAAATATAGGCTTTGTGGTACCCTGAAGACTCTTAATTTTATTCACACCGTATGTTAAAGATCAATATAAAATTTTCGGTCCAAAATTGGGTCATGTTTATTTATTTATCTTATTAATAAACTATATTTGTATTACAATATCAATGCTTGCTCAAATTGAGTTCTTACTGTGTTCCTTTATTTTTATTTGTATAGGGCACCTTCTGTGGGAATAAAGTCACTGCCAGATTCTGATTGTTATATGCACATGCTCAAAAAAACAGGATTCGTTTATGGTGACAATGGTGGCATGCCTGAATCACTGCACCGCACAGTACCTGTGTGCACTACTTTTTGAATAGTAAATCTACTTTTATTATTTTTTAATTAAAACACTGAGGAACAACAGGTGTAGTTGCTGGAGAGAGCAGTGGCATGTATAGAAAACAGCTCATGCACAGTGCCTATGTGCACATCTTCTTGAACAGTAAATCTACTTTTAATATTCTTTACTCTAAAACAGATCAGGAACAACAGGCATAGTTGCTGGAGATAGCAGTGATGTTTGTGGACACATGAATCTCAGCTACTATGGATTGGACAACACACTGCACGTGCACAGTGCTTTTTTAAAACTTTTTTTACATAAAAACACTCAGGAACAACAGGTATATTAGGTGAAAAACAGCAGTGACATGCCTGAACTGCAGCTCAGTTATTGTGTGAAGTAAATCTACTTTTAATGCTTTTATTTACACAATCACTCAGGAACAAAGACAAGACATCTTTTGGTGGAGACTTCAGTGGCATCTCTGGACAGACACAACAATCAATTTTGTTTAAAAAAAAAATTAACTGGACAGTGGCAAAAAAAAATTGTGTACTATGGATATGTTAAATTTAGAGTAAAACTACTAAGATTATTATTAGTCAATCACTAACACAGCCTCCCAAACAAATGCCACCAGGAAGGGCATGGGGGGGGAAGATACTTTTAGTTTAGCAGCAGCTACAGTTAGATTAACCAGTACTTCATTAACAGCTAGGGACAAGTAATCAGAGACTAGTGTTAGAGCAGTCAATGAAGAGGCAAGTACCTTTTTACCACAGCATTCATTCTGCAGTTACCAAATAAATACTGTCTGTCCAATAAATAGCTGACTCTACACTCAGTCCACTCGTGCCTTACTGATGCCCTTTTTTGGTAAAAAAAAAAGAAGAAATGACTAGTAGGGCCTGTGGAATGAAAGTTCAGCTTTCTACTGCAGTCCCACTAATAGGACCAGTGATTGAAGTCTATCCAGCTGCCCCATTTTGACTCCTTCTTTAAAGGGATAATAATGTTTAAAAATAAAAGCAGGTCCAATTAATCTTCATAGTATTTGGTCCATAGAGAGTGTTATTTCAATACTGTCAGAGTTGTAGTTCAAGAGTAATTGAAAAATAAGGTTTCCCCCCTCCTTCCCCTTTTACCTAGTGTAAGCCACCTCCCCTCAGATGTGGAATCTGGTCTTAAGACCAGGCAACTCACAGCTATTTATTGGACAGACAGCTTTTATTTTGAAACATTAATATCCCTTTAATCCAGCCTCCAGCAGCAAAAGGAAGGCAATCAGAAGAGCTATAGCTTCTTTGTTTATTTATTTATTTTTTAAATGCAGGAGGGGTGAGATCATCACACCGAGTGTGACACTGCTTTCGGCTGCCAAACTGTAAATATGTGCTGCATCAGAATTATATTATTTTAAGGGGTTGTACCCTCGGAAATCAAGATTGGCCAGAGTATAAAATGCATCACAAATAAACTAGAGATTTGCAAGCTGTTGCAAAAATCAGCCATTACCAAGGAAACTGTCCCGCCACTTCATGCCAGGATTGTATTGGTTATTCTATATATCATTCACTTCTTCTCTCTCTACACTCCTAAACACAATCCCTTCCCATTTTCCCCTCTGAAGAATGAACAAACAAATTGAACTGCACAAAGGCAAGGAATGTCCCATTCATTATTCTGTTGCTTTGTGCATCATTCCTTTAGTATGTCATCTTTATCCGAAACTCACGAAACACATAATTTTTGGTAAATTTTAAATCCATTACAAAACAAATACACTTCTAGTCGATATGGCAACAGTCAGAGTCTTTTGCTTTTAATTTTTTTTTATTTAGGTGATCTCACTGCTCTGATCCCACCCAGGAGCTTATCTTCTTCCTTCAGATTCCCTCAGCTGCTTGTCTTTTCATCATAGTAAGAGTTTTAAAGGAAAAAGAAATGCAGAAGGAAGAAGAAATCAACTTATTTTAGAGGCCCAAGAGAAATCCAGGTAATGGAGAAAATAATCAAAACTGTACATTTTCTAATTTGCAAGGCCAAGGATCAGTGTCAGGGATAAGCTCTCTAATGATATATTTATTAAGAAAAGTATTATTTTAAACTTTGTAGGTGGCACTGCCTGATATTTTATCTAGGCTAAAGGTATTTCCTATACCAGGTCAGAGTGGATGAAGCTGGGGAAACATAAAAAGAATGTTGTCATAAGCGGGATGCCTAGGATGCCTTGCCTAGGGGCATATGAGGTACAGATCCATTCCTGGTAGGAGGGCCACTGGTTTCCCCCAACCTTTTTTTATAGTAAGATTCTGAGAGGGCACCTCTACCCATATTTACTAGCAACGCTAACCCTTCCTTTGGTTTACCAATCCTGATAGCGCAATTGTGTGTTATTACAACTAATGATTGTATATAGTTTCAAAACATCTAAAACAATTCTGAATTCCAAGTTGGTGTGAGAGAGTTCATATGTGGTCCATAAATTCTGCATTCTTAAATATCAATAAATCAATACAAATGTTTTCTTTATGAAGCCATTATGTTTTGACAAAGCCTTTCTTCTGGCTAGGACAGAATCCTGGGTAAGTAATGCATCATTACTCATTCTAAACCTTATGAATGACAGCACTGTGGCAGGAATCTTGGTGGTTTTCAGGTCTAGTTTGCTTGCCATCAGTACGTTGTCATAAACTGGCAACTCAGTCAGTGATTTATAGCATTTACAATTAGACAAACTTAAGAATGTGGATAAAAAATATGCTGATTAAATGAGTTTGATTTATTGCCTTGAACGTATTCCAAGAAGCTGAATCTCTAAAAAGCTGTGCTTGAACTGCAGAACAAACCTCGATTCATTTTTTTATCTCCCTATATAGTCTAGCTAAAATAAAATACTTCTCCCAGAAACCATAAATCAATAACAGAGTTTCCAAAGAATGAAGAAGGGAAGAATTGTTGACTGATAATATTGTACTAAGCCTGATGTAAGAAGATGAACTCGAGAAATTCTGGGGCAAATCAATTACAACATAGGGAACAAATAAGCATGCCTCAAATTCCTGATTATAGAATGGGGCTTGTAACTCACTGAATGCTAAAGAGCTCTCCAATCCAATGCAATGGGGTCCTCTCTATCACTCAAGCAGTTCCTTTTAGTACAGCAGCTCCACTGAACCTACAGTGAACTAACTAGGTTCATATCCTTGTGCAGTCTACAGTGAACTAACTAGGTTCATATCCTTGTGCAGTCTACAGTGAATTAACTAGGTTCATATCCTTGTGCAGTCTACAGTGAACTAACTAGGTTCATATCCTTGTGCCAGTATGTCCTGACCTTGGTAAAGTGATATTTACTCTTAAAGATAAATTAATATCTAAACTAAAGATGAATCAAAGGCCTTAACATATGCTCTGTAAGCATGTATAAAAATGTTTCTTCAGCAAAGAAGATATAAAACCTCATCATAAATGTATTTTGTATCAGTAGTCAAGTTAGGAGCTGGGGTCCCATGTTTATTTAACCCCTTGAAAGGCAATGATGTCTCCAACCTAAAGGTCAAGTGGGCAACACAAGTACTTTAAGCAGCTAAGGATGCTATTTCTATCGATTTACCATAGTAAAACATGATATTCCCTAAGTTCCTCCTGTAGATGTCAGTGAGCTGCAGGGATAGGTGAAGTCAGCACTTCTGGGAGCTCGCCATCCTCCCCTTTGAAGCCCCTTGTTGTCAAATTCCACACAGCACAGAGCTTCAATGAAGAGAACATATCTATTCAAACAGCACTAATGAAGTGCTTGATGTCATCCAGCCATGCAGATGTTGAACTATGGAAAATCATGATGCAGTGTCATCCAGTCACACAGCAGGTTTGTAGTGGAATGTGGTCTAGTCACATATTGGGCCTGCTAGGGGAAGGGAAACTGTTTGGTGGTACAATGTGGTCCAGTCACACAGCAGGTTTGTAGTGGAATGTGGTCTAGTCACATATTG
Organism: Rhinophrynus dorsalis; assembly: GCA_037306005.1. Taxonomy (NCBI): domain Eukaryota; kingdom Metazoa; phylum Chordata; class Amphibia; order Anura; family Rhinophrynidae; genus Rhinophrynus; species Rhinophrynus dorsalis. Next base: position 541,348,173 of record CM074719.1, on the reverse strand, counting down.
GGCCTGCTAGGGGAAGGGAAACTGTTTGGTGGTACAATGTGGTCCAGTCACACAGCAGGTTTGTAGTGGAATGTGGTCTAGTCACATATTGGGCCTGCTAGGGGAAGGGAAACTGTTTGGTGGTACAATGCGGTCCAGTTATACAGTAGGTTTGTAGAAGAATTTGAATGTGATCTGTGATGAAGTCTGGTCCAGTTACACACAGAGGGTCTGTTAAAGAAGGTGAAAGTGTTTTGTGGTCATAAAGCAGTTCTAACAGAGAAGGATAAAATGCTCTTTGGTACATTGTGTTCCAGTCACACAGTAGGTCTATAAGGGAATGTGAAAGTACTCTGTGGTACAGTGTGGTCCAGTAACACAACCTGTCTGTCAGAGACTGTTAATACACTCTTTGGTGGATGGTGGCCCAGTCAAACAGTAGGTCTGTAAGAGAATGCTAAAGTGCCCTTTGGAACACTGTGGTCCAGTCACACAGTAGGTCTCTTTTGGGGAAGGTGAAGATACTGTGTAGTGCAGTGTGGTACAGTCACACAGCCTGTCTATCAGAGAAGGTTAAAGTGCTCTTTATAGCATTGAGGTCCAGCCACACAGTAGATCTATTAGAGAGGATGAAGGCGCTTTGTGGTATGGCTTGGTCCAGTAAAATATTAGATCTATCAGGGAAGGTGAGCGTGCTCAATGGACTGACATCATGTGGAAGATTATGGTCCATTGGCCATAACTGTCAATATTTTTCTTATAGCGACTGCTCCACCATAAAATTTCTGGCTATAGAAGTACTGAACCCAACAAATACAAGTTTAAGCTGCAATAACTTTTGAATAACATCTCTTAGCTGTGGAAGTACCCTTGTTTTACTCAGCATGTTAAACCCTGCAAAAATATTTGTTTCAATACTGTTACTATCTTTTTAAAGGGTTAAATATGGCGTGGGCTCTTAGTTTGCTTGCAAAAGATTACACAGCACACAATAAACAGTTTGATTCTCAGAACACAGCAACATTTTTATTATTTGGAGAGTATGACATGTTGATTTAGGATAAAAATAGAATGAGGAGTCTTTCCACCTGCAGTTAAAAATAAGAAAGGTAGCGAGAGCCAGCACAGTGCAAATGCTAAGTCTAAAACAATTCTGAATGAGTGACTGATGAATTGTGTAGCTTGGTAGAAAGTGACTTAATGGCCTGTCAATCAATGTATTGTGTTTGACCTATTGCAACCTTGGTATTTTTGCTAAAAAACACAGTGAGATTGGAAAGAGAACAATGCTTTGTGCTATGTGCTGACAGTTGAAATTATAAAATAATTACCATGTTCCAGCATTTTTAGTGGAAACCAGAAGAGGATGACGGAGTGGATCAAAGCGTTGATGCAGTGACCCCAGAAAACCTGAAGGGGGAAACAAAGGAAGAGAGTTATAGATCCAGCTCACAACACCTGTTTAACATGTATCCACTTAAGTGCTAGAAAGAAGTCTCGGAAATCTAAGGGGTTAAATGAAAATGAATGCTACCATAAGTGCAGGTGCATGATACTTCCTGTATAACATCAGGTTCACTAAACCATTGCGTGCCAGTGGCAGGGGTAAACTCAGGATATCCGGAGTGGGGTTTCCAAGAAATAAATGAAGTATGCAGTAGTAATAGCTAGATTTTGTTTATGTAGTTCTGCATCAACAGCGATTTCAGCTACCTGGGGATGCCAGGGATGGGAAACCTGCAGTTGCCATCATCATCATCTGGCCAATGACCAGGTGAGGATTATGGAAGTTGTAGCTGTAGTCCAAGAACTGGCTGGCTATACAATTACAACTGTTCTGCTATACAGTAAAAATATAACTTCTGCCTTTATCTTTAAAGGAAGAATTATACATTTATTACCAAGCACAAGTTTGAAACATGTATCATTCTAACTGTGCATAGTCCAGTGATTCTCAACCAGGGTGCCATGACACTTTGCTGTGCCACAGACATCAGTTTAGGGTGCCCCTTGTTTTCTATGAAGACTAACAAAAATGGACTTTTAAATAAAGATTTATAGAAATTGTTATGCACAATAGATTTAGTTTTGTTATTATGATTATAAAACCTAATAATAACTGTATATTTATGTATTGTACCCTTCTTATGCCCTTGATAAAGTACATTACATATGTTAGGGGTGCCCCGAATGTTGTAGATTATGTGTTAGGGGTGCCCCAGACAAAAAAAGATTGAGAACCACTGGCATAGTCAGATAGAACTGATACATTTCTTCAGAAGCAGCTGTTAATCAGAAGCACAAATAGCAGCCAGACATATTTATTAATTCTCAGTCACGAATGGGGATTATTAGTGGAGATGGGGTATTTATCAGGAGTTTTGCATATGAACTTTTGCAAACACACAAATATATTCAAAAGAGATGTGGCCTTCTCTGCATTAGGACATGTGATCGCTGTACTGCATACTGATAGGGCTGGACTTTCCAATATGCACCGTAGGCGACTGCCTAGAGTGCTAAATTTTGAGAAGCACTTCAGCTGTGCTGGCCACACCCACATTCTAAATAATGGGTGTGGCCAGAGAATTCTCAGTGTTCCCATTTTAAACCCCTATGCAGACTACTGTTTAAGTCCTTGGATGCTAGAGAGAAGTCTGAAGCATTGCAAAATAATGTATTGGACACCTCCCTAGCAACCATGGGGTTAAAGTTTTTTATTTTGTCTTTGCTTGTTATCGACCAAAGGGTATTTTCTGTTTCAGGAAATAGTGGATGGGACTAGTATGTGAGGAATGGGGGGGTGTCAATGGGTGGAGGCAAAGGGCACCTAGAGTGCCTTGCTTAGAGGTGCCTGACCTAGGGGTGCCTGGGATGTATATGCAGCCCTACATCCAGCACACACACATTGCTTAGTTGTTAAGACTTTCAAGGGATAGTAATACTTAAAATGTAAAAAAAAATGTTGTAGGGTTAACCCCCCTGAGTAAAACAAGGGTACTCCCACTGCTGAAAGTGTTTTATTCAAAAGTTATTGGAGCTCAAACTTGAATTTTTTAGTTGCAATATCACAGTGGCCTGAAATTATACAGTGGCGCTGTTGCTACACCATCCTATGGACAGCTCTGGTCAATTGACCATAAATCTCCATAGGATGGTGTAGCAACAGCGCCACTGTACAATTTCAGTCCACTGTAATACTGCGGCTAGAAAATTCAAGTTTGAGCTCTAATAACTTTTGAATACAAAACACCTTTCAGCAGTGGTAGTACTCTTGTTTTACTCAGGGGGATAAACATTACAACATATTTTGTTTTACATTGTAAGTATTACTATCCCTTTAATGCAAGGAAACCTCTTACACCTGCCCCATAGCATGCCCAGGAAATGGGGTGAAGTTATTCCACTTCCATTGCTCCTTGCTTAATACATAATGTTAATGAAGGAATAGAAGAAAGAAATACCCCAGAGCTCCCTTCCTTTGACACAAGTGGCATTAAGTGGAGACTTTTAGGCATACATAGCTTAGTAATTTGGAGAAATTCAGACGTAAGACTGGGATATGAATTCCACAGTGTAGTGAGGGACTGTATCTGTGTATTCTCTCCAGTGTCTCTCTATGATCTGATAGAAATTCCGAAGTAAGACTGGGATATGAATTCCACAGTGTAGTGAGGGACTGTATCTGTGTGTTCTCCCCAGTGTCTCTCTATGATCTGATAGAAATTCCGAAGTAAGGCTGGGATATGAATTCCACAGTGTAGTGAGGGACTGTATCTGTGTGTTCTCCCCAGTGTCTCTCTATGATCTGATAGAAATTCCAAAGTAAGGCTGGGATATGAATTCCACAGTGTAGTGAGGGACTGTATCTGTGTGTTCTCCCCAGTGTCTCTCTATGATCTGATAGAAATTCCGAAGTAAGGCTGGGATATGAATTCCACAGTGTAGTGAGGGACTGTATCTGTGTATTCTTCCCATTGTCTCTCTATGATCTGATAGAAATTCAGAAGTAAGGCTGGGATATGAATTCCACAGTGTAGTGAGGGACTGTATCTGTATGTCCTCCCCAGTGTCTCTCTATGATCTGATAGAAATTCAGAAGTAAGGCTGGGATATGAATTCCACAGTGTAGTGAGGGACTGTATCTGTGTATTCTCCCCAGTGTCTCTCTATGATCTGATAGAAATTCAGAAGTAAGACTGGGATATGAATTCCACAGTGTAGTGAGGGACTGTATCTGTGTGTTCTCCCCAGTGTCTCTCTATTATCTGATAGAAATTCAGAAGTAAGACTGGGATATGAATCCCACAGGGCTCGATTTAAAGGCAGCCGTTAGCAAAAAAAATCACTAACGGGTGCGTTAAGTGTCATGTTGCAATTCAAAGATCCGTCTAAACAACAGCTAACGGCAGTTGCACAATCCTAACGGCCGATACACCTACGTGCATTCAGACGCATGGAACAACATACCCCAGAGCTATTCAAAGGCTTGCGGTACTGCTAACGGCTGAAAAAAAGACACACCTAACGGCTAAAAGTTAAGACCCACTTTTCTCACACGTTAGACACTTAACGGCCAAAACAAAACACCCGTTACAGAGGAAAACACACCAAATGCTTACCGCACAACCATGTAAATGGGAGAATTAACCCGTGCAATGCCAAAACAACACAAAAACATGCACACACAACACAAATCACTACACAAACAACAACAACCAACACCACAGGGACAACGACACACAAAAAAACAACAACACAGCATGGCACGGAACAATGGGGGTTATCACACAAAGCGGACACCTGCAAATACAAGCTCACCTGGGCAACATCAACACGCGACCTGCACCCCACAACTGCACATCCGCAAATGGCACACACATAACAAGCACAACACACCACATCTTATAACACACACACACCTGCAAACACTTACCTGGACAAAAACAACTCACCACTGGTCAGCACTCACCTCATCAACACACCTACACAACGCCCTAGCAAGTACTTAAAGGGACAACTCAACACACTCACTTGTGGCTTGTTTTCCACTCAGGGAGGGAGAGAGAGAGATAGAGAGAGATAGAGAGAGACAGATAGAGAGAGCAAACAGTATGTTGGGTTACATATTGTTGCGAAGGCTGCGGAGAAGGCGTGCAAGGGAGAGAGCTGGGGAACATCAGCAACCTCCAAGCACGCCTCATCAACAGCCTCCACCTGTTGCAAGTGAGGAGGCTCTGGCTCAGCAGCCACACAGGAGCCCATCCCCACCCGGAGGACACCTGCCTGCAGATGCACAGCTGCAGCAACAGGATGCTCCCCAGCTGCCACAGGGACCCCTGCAGCAGCCCAGGATGCATAGACGACCACCAAGGCCCAGGGTATACCGTCCAAGGGTCACTCTCTTTGGAATGACCGATGACGAGGTTATTGATCGCTACAGGTTGAGGCCACACAGCATCATAGCCCTGTATGAGGTCATCAAGGAGCAGATGAATCCCATATGCACCCATAACCATGCTCTAACTGGCCTTCAAAAACTCCTGTGTGCCATACACTTCATGGCAAGTGGCGCCTTTCAGTCGACAGAGGGTTACGCATCTGGCATGTCCCAGGCCACATTCTCCAGGGTGCTGGCCCAGGTCTTGCCAGCCCTCAAAGCCAAGGCCAGTACCTACATACGTTTCCCCATCACCGATATGGAGTGGACACATCTGAAGCAGGGCTTCTATGCAAGGGGAGGCATGCCCAGGGTCATGGGTGCAATAGATTGCACCCATGTCCGTATCAAAGCAACAGCACGTCAGGGACATATGTTCCTGAACCGCAAAAACTTCCACTCCATGAATGTGCAGATGGTTTGTGACAGCAACCTGGCCATAATGAATGTCTGTGCGAAATTTCCCGGGAGCTGTCACGATTCACATATACTCAGAAATTCATCTGTGCAGAGGGATTTCGAAAATGGGACCTATACAGGCGGATGGCTTCTGGGTGAGTTAACAGCACCAAATGACACCACATACACATGTGCTAGTACGTTCACCACAGAAAACAACATTTACACAATATGTGCTCCTTGTCACACCATGTCACTCACTTTCCACAGGTGATGCTGGCTATGGATGCAAGCCATGGCTCCTCACCCCGGTCGCCAATCCCCAAAACGATGCCCAGGAACGATATAACCAGGCTCATGCCAGAACACGGAATGCCATTGAGCGGACCTTCGGCCTCCTCAAGTCCCGATTCCGATGTCTGGACCACTCGGGGGGAGCATTGCAGTATGCACCAGGCAAGGTCTGCGACATCATCGTGGCATGTGCCATCCTACATAATATCGCGGTGGACACCAGACTCATCAACGATGTCCATCCCCCACCCAGACCTGAAGACCCTGTGGATATCGTTGAGTGTGAGGAAACCCCAACAGGGATGCAGACAAGGGACAGATTGATCAGGGATCACTTCTGCTGTGAGTATAATACATGTATGCACACAATCCATGCATACACACCCACCACAACACACATGTTCTGTTTCACCCCACAGGATCAGTGACACAGCCCTGACACTGGATGCAGTATGGGCCACCAGCATCAACTATTCCGTGGACCAGTCAGATTGGGCCTAGAGATTCCGAATACATCTGACAACCTGTCGTCCATGTTGATACTGCTACCTCAAGGATATCATGCATGCCCCCCCCTGGAAACCAAGGTACAACACTTTAACCTTGTTCAGCATATCCCACAGCTCCCTAGGCACCAACTAAAGTGTTCTGCTAGGATCAGACCCATAGCAACCATGGTACCCCTGTAGCAAGGGAGTCTCATCCAAGCCAATGCATCGGATAGAACTCTGTCATATAAGGGGTTCAGGGGGCATTCGTGGGGACATGGGACCAGTAGCTTGCTACAGTTGAAGAAAGCAGCAGAGGGGTGGATCGACAGTAATAGTGTGTTACACAACATGGAGCTCATGAAATGTGGATCACATCTCCATGGACACCATGCTGCCCTGTGTGTGTGTGTGTGTGTGTGTGCAGTGATATGTGCCCCAGAAAGAAATACACACATTAACAAATATGTCCTACTAGCTCCATGAACCAAACATATTTGGCCTGTCTCTGACAGTGGCAGCCCAAATATATTGTTGTCAGGAAGCTATTAGGACATATTTGTTGATGTGTGTAACCATGTCAGGGGCAAATATCCCTAAGGATGGTTAACATCCCCTTAGTTCCCCCCATGATGGTTCATAGACCAGTACACAACACATTACAAAGCAGTGGTTTGTGTAGACTTATGTAACGGGAAAGATTAAGAGGATCATGATGTTGTAGCTGTTGCATGACGATCACTTCGAGGGTGATGTTCCAAATCCTGTCCCCTTGTCCCACAGGCATCCATAGCACGATCCATCCTTGAACAGAGGAGTTTCCATATGACTAGACTGAAGTCTGGACAACACTTCCATGAAGCTCACCCCTTGGCGTTCCAAGTGATTGTGTTGGTGATGCAATGTTTGACCTGATGTTCACAGCAACTTCTACTGGAACATTCACATATGGACACAAATTTATGTGTGTACTAACATCCAGGTATCAGACCTGTACAGTAAGACTGCTCATACACAGATGCCAAACGATGTAGACAACACATGAGCAGTTCACTAGCATTTCTAATGTATTCCCATTTAGTTCAGATGTACATTTTTGTGCTCATACAAGTGTTTAATGCATATTGGCTAAATACACAAGAAACATCACTACTCAATCCGTGTCTGTATGAATGAATGTTGGATCAAACACCTGTCAATGTGGAACCGTACCCAAGGCTAGAGTATCCCTCATACAAAGGAAGGCATGATTTACATCACAGGAGTCCACTAGTTGCCTGACCATGAGTGGACTTTGTGATGTATACATGCAATGACATGATGGCAGTGATACACTGATGTGTGTTGTGAGTGATTAGCTGGTGATACAGGGGACACACTTCCACTGTGATGTGATGTCCATGGTTTGTGTGTTGCTCAATATAATCAATGTCCTGAGATTGCTGTAGGTTGTCATATCTCAGTACATGGGCTACATCAACAAAAACAACCATGTGGACAAGTGTTATCACTGGTGAAGTGTGTTATAACCTTAGTTAAACAACAACACAACTTAAAGGGATAGTAAACCCTGAAAATAAGTTTATTTCACATTGTAGCCCTTTAAAAACCATGAAAAATGATATCAGTCTTATCTACCAAACATATATGATTTGGGATATAAGACATATCATTTTACATGTTTTTTTAAGGGCTACAATATAGAATTAACTTATTTTCAATCCACTATACATAAGCCAATGCTCAGCCTAAGGTTCCAATGTGCGTGCTACACAATGAAATCTTAGGAAGATCATTGGGTTATGCAGTAAGTTAGGCTGTGATTCAAACTCCTGTTGTGCAACTGACTTGCTGGAGAACACAATGCTCACCCTAGGATCACAATGTGTAACACACACATTGAGATCCTAGGGTGTACATTGTGTTCCCCAGTATGTCAGCTGCACAATAGAATTTTGATTTAAAGACCATATTGATGCATGTTCAATATGTCCTGCTTGTTATTTCCCTGCTAAGTCGCATAGCTGTTAGTTTGGTTTTCCCCTCAAACACAACAATTGATGCAGACGAATGTTCAGTGTTGCACCAGTTGTTGTGCTAAGGGGTATGTTCTGATCAAATCTGACACACATCATGGTCATGTAACACTGTTGTGTTATATGGCTACAGGGATGGGTTGCCAGGTGAATTTGGACAACGGTGTGGGTGTGTGTGAACCCATGTTGTAACATCACACAAACATTTCCCCCAGGCAGGAGTTGAGTTCACTGCATTGTTTGGCAATGCATTGGAGACAACCCTGCCACCCAATCTATAAGTGAATACACAGCAGATCAGACAGGATTCAAAAGCACAATTTTCATTTATTGAGGGGGCAGATGACAGGTTGGGCCTTTCATTTCTATTTTTTTTGGGGGGGGGGCCTTAGACTTGGTGCCAGAGGTGGATGCCCTGGCTGATTGCCTTGTCACCCTCTGTCCCCTAGGTGTGGCTTCTGGGGTAACACTGGAAGGGGTGGTGGGTGCAGTGGACCCCTCTGTGGAACGCAGGTTCTCCCTCTCCATCCTCAGGTTCTCCCTGCGGTTAATCTCTCGCAACTCCACGAGCACCTGTGCAAACATGTCCATCATCCCCGTATGTATCTGGTGGAGTTGTGTGTTCCCCCTGGCAACCTCTGACTCCAGAGCTTGGATTCTGGTCTCCAACCTGTTCGTGTTCCTCCGGGATTCCCTCCGGTTCCTCGTGAGGTTGTCGTTGGTGGCGTGGGTTGCCCGGAGCTGTCCTCTTTGAAGGGCCATGCACTCAGCCTCCAGATCTGGGGTGCGTTGACTGCTGGAGATGGGAGTGGCCGGTGACACATGTGCTGTTTCCCCAGCTTCAGCTGTCTCCTCAGCCTCTGTTTCCCCAGCTTCAGCTGTCTCCTCAGCCTCTGTTTCCCCAGCTTCAGCTGTCTCCTCAGCCTCTGCTTCCACAGGTTCAGCTGTCTCCTCAGCCTCTATCTCCCCAGCCTCTGCTGTCTCCTCTGCTGGTACTGGGTGTGCTGTGGCTGCTACTGCTGTTTGTGTTGGTGGAGTGGCTTGCACAGACGGTGTGTGGGTGCCCACCACATCAAGGGACCCACTGCTGCCCACTGATGTCTGTGCTGGTTGAGGTGGTGGGGTGAACAAGTCCCTTGGCTGAGGGCGCTGGGGCTCCCCAATCAGGCCCAGGTGTTGGTAGTCAAGTGGCCAAGGGTCATACCTTGGCCAGTGGTAGGTGCTTGGCCCCCACCTGGGATCATACCTGGGGCCATGCTGGGGAGCCATCCAGGAGGGTAGATCCATCTCGGTGGAATATGGCCCATATTGGCTGGTGGCCACATTCCCGGGCAGCCATTGCCTCCCTGGTGGTGGTGGTGCTGCTGCTGGAGGGTAATAGCTCCCGGTGCTAGTGGGATGCATCCATCTCTCCCCCTGAATCCAGCCGCTGTACATTTGTCGAGCATCCTGTGGTGGGGCAGGCAGTTGAGAGGCAGGCAGTTGAGAAGCAGGCAGTTGAGAAGCAGGCAGTTGAGAGGCAGCCAGTTGAGAGGCAGCCAGTTGAGAGGCAGGCAGTTGAGAGGCAGGCAGTTGAGAGGCAGCCAGTTGAGAGGCAGGCAGTTGAGAGGCAGGCAGTTGAGAGGCAGCCAGTTGAGAGGCAGGCAGTTGAGAGGCAGCCAGTTGAGAGGCAGGCAGTTGAGAGGCAGCCAGTTGAGAGGCAGCCAGTTGAGAGGCAGGCAGTGGTGATGCAGCCAGTTGGGGAGGAGGTGTGGTGGTTGTAGACGCTTCCCAGTGGCTAGTCCCCTCCTCTGTATCCTCCTCACTGGGTGGTGTGGTCGGCTCCTCCACGGGCTCCTGCTGCGATGGAGGCCCATAAGCTGTGTGGAGAATTGAGATTGTGTGATTAGTAAACGTAGCCATGATGGGATTAATAGGATACTAATACATGAAATGCAGAAAGGGAAATATATGTTTTGTGGTTTATCACCCTGAGTGAAACAAGGGTACTCCCACTGCTGGAGGAGGTTTTTGTTCAAAAAGTCTCCCAGCTCAGAATAGAATTGCTTTGGTGCTATATCCCAGTGGCCTGACGTTGTACATTGGCACTGTTGCTACATTATCCTATGAGAATTTATTGCGTCTGGACGTAAGCTGTCCATAGGATGGTCTAGCAACATCGCCATTTTAGAGTTCCAGGCCACTGTGATATTGCCGCTGGAGTAGTCAACTATGAGCTGTGCTACATTTTGAATGAAAAACCTTTCAGCAGTGGGAATACCCTTGTTTTGCTCGGGGGATGAACCCTGCAATATATTTTTCTTTTCACGTTAGGTATTACTATCCCTTTAACGGAATAGCAATGGTTAATTTCACCATGATGTAATATTGTAGGCATTGTAAGAGATAGAAGTGGATCGATGTTAGTCCTATCCCTCCAACCCACATGGTTAGACAGATATTGCTCTATTTGACAGTCATTTTGACATGTTTGACAGTCATTTCACCACACGGAGGCTCTTCAGCAGAGCCTAAATTGCCCCATTCAGAGATGTAAACTTAATTGGAATGGTGAACAGAGTGTGCTTGCAAACCTGGCACACTTTGTTGACCATCTCAAAGATGTCTCCATCTCTGAATGGGGCAATTTAGGCTCTGCTGAAGAGCCTCCGTGTGTTCTAATGACTGAAATCTCCAGCTGTCAAATAGAGCGATATCTGTCTAACCATGAGGGTTGGCGGGATAGGACTAACATGGATCCACATGTTGGTGAAATTAACAATTGCTATGCCATTACAGTTACATAGAAGGTGAAATGGTCATATATGCATGTGGATGTGTACCTTTCATATGGATATGAATATATCCTTTCCAGATATGAAGCCAGAGATCATTTCAGTAGGTGTGATTGCCTTACTGGCTATATATGTGCACCCATCAAAATATACATTGGATTGATATGATGGATATGAACATACCTCGTATATCCCATCTACGTAGAGTGGGATATACTAGGTATGTGTATTTGGATGGTATCAATGTAAGTTAGTTTCTGATGGATGCACATATCTGGCCAGTAGGGCAATCACAGGCAGTGAGATGATCTCTGAGTTCACATCGTGTTGGGACATATTTTGAGCCATTTGAAAGGTACATATCTGACCATTTTCCTTTGTGTGCATATCTTTGTTTGAACAGATGTGCAGTGGGAATCAAGTGTTATTCAACCCTATCTTCTTAGCTGATCCCGTCCAATTCACAATTTTTCATTACTTGACAGGTGACTCTCTGGTTGTCAGGATCATATCCTATGCATTTCATTGTAGGGCATGGGATACCACCCTGGCAATCAGAGATTGATGAACTGGACAGGATCCTGTCCATGTCGTGTGTTCCAGTTGAATCATGAAGGGCAACAATCACGCCAGTAGTGAGGGATATCTCTGATTGAGGCCTGTTTTTCTTTGAGTATGAGCCCATCCATCCTTCTGAGTGAGGCAACCGTACTCAATCCGAGATATCTATCATTCATGGCCTGTTGGTGACCAAGGTACAATGGGTGATATTTGGTTCCCATGTGTATCCTGCAAACAGTGTCTGGTGTACCATCCATCCATGGCATCAGCACCCCTGAGGATCCATGTGGGAATCAGATGTGAGATATGTCATTTGAAGTTAGAGTAAATGATTGCAGACACAACACCAAGGCCTACTTTTTCCCCCTTTAATTCTGGGGTATTGTTTGAGGCCTGTGTGTTGCACATACAAGCAGTTATTCTCAGTGCCACTGTGATGTGTGACCTGCTCCATCCTTTTTGTGATTCACTAAGCGGTGTTGTTGACATGATGGAGTGTACATGATGCTGACTTCTCCAGTGATCTCATTTCCCCATTTCCAGTGTTTTCTATGGAGTGTATACGATGGGACCTTAGCAACTTGATTCATGTTATTGCATATTCTCCATAGGCTAACACTGGTATTGGTGAAATGAGGATGTGTGAGGGTGAATTTCTCTCCACCATGTGTTTGTCACCGCTTAGTGAATGTCCCCTGTGTAGCATGTGATCGTTGGCCTATTGACTTGATTGTTGTCTGGTTAACCCTTTGAGTCCCAGAGGGGTTGCCAAAGCATTGTTGATCGATGCACTGATGATCCCTCTAGCACTCGAGGGGTTAAGTGCTGACATCCCAGTGGGGACATGGGTGACATTGTGTGTGAACAGTGATGACAGTCGACATTTGGAACTGCATGGTTTGTGTATTGTGTGTGATGAGCACAGCGACAGGAGGGTTGAAGTAGGACTTGGACAGGTTTGTTCCAAGTTGGACCTTGATATTTGTCCTTGTGTTGTGTCCTGTTTTTAACCCTCAGGGTGCTGTGTTGGTGCAGTTGTGTGCATGAATGATGGGCATGTGTTGAGGTGTGACTGTGTGTGCAGCTGGTGTTGGTTGCTGTAGTGTGTTGTTCTGTAGTGTTGCACTTACCGGTAGTGTGGAGGCTCCTCTCATCTCCAGTGTCAGCTCCTCCAACAACCCCCTCGATCAGGGTTGGGGACATATTCTGGCGCACCATCTCCTCCCAGCCGCAGAAGGTGATAGGGACAGGTGGGCCACCTCCAGTGCCTCGGGCGTGCTTGGCGAGTTCGGAGAGCTTGTTCTTGACCACCCTCCGGCAGTCGCCCCATCACTTTTTGATGGACTCCACGTCCCGTCTGCATGGAGCCACCGCGTTGACCCGGCTGCAGATCTGGTTCCAGGCTGCCTTCCTCCTCGCTGACAGGCCAGGGACCTTCGCTGTCGGGTGGAGAACACTCTGCCTCTCCAGGACAGCTTCCACAAGAGCCGTGTTCTCCTCCTCTGTATACTTTGGGTCTCTGATCCTGGCCTCGTCAGCTCCGGCATGGGATGACTCAGAGCCGGAGTGCCCTGCCTGGTCTGACCCTGACTGTGTGGGGTGCTCCCCAGCAACTACCCCTCGTCCCACTGCAGGTTCTGTCCCTGTCCTGCGTGTTCCTGCTCTTGTGGGCCGGGTCCCCCTCCGCCCTGCGGATCTCCCTCTCCCACCCCTGCTCTGCTGAGGGATCCCCTCCTGAGCTTCCTCCTCCTCCGCTACTCTCCCCATCCATCTCTCCTGTCCTCCTCTCCTCGCCATCATTCACCCAGTCACACCCAGGCACTCCCACAGGCCCTCACAGACACACTCGATCCACTCACTCTCTGTCACACACTTTCACTCCCAGATTCACACTGTCAAAAATAAAAGTAAAATGTGTGAGGTGTTATAAAATAAAAGGACTATGTGTATGTATGTGTATGTGTTTGTGTTTGTATGTGTGTATGTAATATGTGCAAAGGTGTGCTATGTGTCATATTCTGTGCAATGCTCTCCTCTCTCCAAACTCCAAAACTCCTCTACCTCCAATGAACGCTCCTGTCTCCCTCTCTCTGATCACTATCCTCCGCTCCTGGGTCCTGATATCTGGCTCTGAAGAACTCGATAACAGACAGTGTGTGACGGTTATTTTTGGGCATATATAGGTGTATTTGAAGTTATTTGATACATTGGGGCTTTGTAATTGGCTGTGTGTTTGAATTTGTTTTGGCATCAATCATGGTTGCTTGACAACGGCAGCCGTTATGTTAGATGTTGTTTTGAGCTCAGTTATCGTGTGATTTGGCCGCCCGTTGTGCATTAACATGAGCAACAACGGCTTTTGTGTTACGTTTTTTTTGTGTGCCTACGCTCGATAGCTATTCTTTTAGAGTAGCTATTGAATCTGCCGTAACTCCTGTATTATTTGCGACCGATGTGCCTTTTTCACTTAGCGGCTGGTTTAACGGTTGCCTTTAAATCTAGCCCACAGTGTAGTGAGGGACTGTATTTCTGTGTTCTCCCCAGTGTCTCTCTATGATCTGATAGCACAATATATGCAAACCCCCTCTCAGTCAGCTTGTGACAGGAGGTGTTCAAGGCATAGTAAACCAATACATTGACCAATCCTCAGCAATAAAAGGGCTAAACCTTGAGTTAAATTCCCTTCATGCATTTAGCTGAGATCGAAGGGGAATGGGCCGTCATTCCTGTTAGAGATGAACAAACATGATTCCACTAAGCTTGCACTCGCAATGAACAGAAACGTGAACAGATTGAGGCTTATGGATATTTCTGGAGCAAACCAACAGCATCAGAGGGGAACACTAACAATTCTCTAAATCCCCATATATTTAAATTGGGACTTTTAACTCTATTAATGATAGAGGTCTTCGATGCATCCCTTTACAATGTACTGGAGACTACTTGAATGAATAAATTGATCTAAATGGGACTTTTAACCCCTTGAATGCTAGAGAAGTATCCAATGCATTTCAGAGACCTCTCTAATATTCAACAGGTTAAAAGCCCCATTGAAATCAAGAGAAATTTGGGAACACTTGTCCCCTATAGAGCGTTGTTTTACCCCAGAACTACCTGACTTGCACCCTTGTACAGATAGTCCCAATATGTCAATAAATAGATTAGCCATTTAATCAAAAATAATGAATAAATAACAATTCAACACATCTCTGAAACATGAAAGGCAAATATGTGTGGACTACAACTCCCATCGTCCTTCAGTTGTAGTACAATCATGGCTTGAGAAGTGCAGGTTACTCAACCCTGCTCTGAAATGACAATGTAAAATATTGCTTAGAGGCTCATTGATTTTTAACCCCTTAGATGGCAAAGATATATCCAACGCACTTCTTTAACCCCATAATAACCACGGTCCTGGGGAGTGGATTCCCCTTATGGACCGCTTTTATCTCATTCAGAGAGCCAGTACGTGTGACTTATTATGTGTGCCGGCTTGTCGAATAGGGGTCTGATACTGACCGATCCAATCTTGGACCGGCAGTGTTCACAGCGCTCCCAGTCCTAGCACATCACTAGACACTAAGGGGTTAAAGAATATTAAATCCACCCTTATCTTGTGCTAGCCATTTGTTTGTAATATAAATTATTTTAGAGAAATGTACATTTATTTTTTGGTGGCACAGTGTAGCACTTTATGCCTAATTAGTTTTGGTGCAGTGCAATATTACCACAGACTGTACAGTGCAGGGGCTGGGCTAATAAAGGTGCAAAGCATTGTGGCCTGGCCAAGTATAGCTTATGGAATGATAAAAATAGGGAATTTTTAGTTTTTGGCAGATTGCATTGAATTGGGGGTCTAAAAATTACTTAGCACCAGCGCTTTCAATCAGTTGATTCACCACTGGTGTATGTACGAAGGGCTGGATTTCCCAATAGGTACAGTAGGTAACTGCCTAAATCTCCAAATCTTGAGGGGTGCCTGAGCTGTACTGGATACACCCACATGCTAAATTGGGGCGTGGCCAAAGCAAACTCAATGTCCTGGCACTATCTATTGGTCCTTGCTTGTTATAGGCAAAGTGTATTTTCAGTGCCAGGAAACAGTGGATGAGACTGAGGGTGGAGTCATGTGTGGAGTGGGGGTGTGGGCAGAGCTAATGGTGCCTAGAATGCCTTGCCTTGTGAATTTGGCCCTGTATGTATGAATCTAGACAGATCTCACGTACTGGGGCATTTTTAATAGCACAGTGATCGATAAGTTTGACCTTGGTCATAATTAATTAGAATTAGCATAAAGCATAGCATACAGAATTAGCATAACGTTCCATGCTGTGCCACCAAAGTAGAAGTTAATTTCTTTAAAACAATTTATCTTATAGAATAAAGCTAGAACAGCATATAGGAAAATTTGAATTCCTTGTATATAAAATTAAACTTGTCTTAAAGTGACTGGTCCACTGCTGTTTCTTTCCAACTCACTTTTGTGTTGAATCCATCTGCATTCTGGGTAATCTTGTAGAGTTGTGGAAATCTTAACATGCTGTCTTGGCTGCAGGTTCGTTCACAGATTCCCAGTGTGAATGGTGGTAAGGCAGTGAAAATCTGCGGACAAAATACTGGCAATCATTTTCATGGTGATAGCAAGATAGACAGAAGAGGTAAGACCTTAAAGGCAACCTAGCACATCCATGTAAACAACCATTCCATCTACTGAAACAAAACTCACCTTCCCTCCTCACATTGCTACTAATAAAAAAAGAAAAAGTGCACACACTCTAAGCAAATAAGGTAACACCTTCAAAAAGCACCCTTTAGGTGGGTACTCACTTCACTGAGAGGCTATAATGGCCTCCTGTGTAGTACACTGTTCTGGTATAGACCCCAGCACGGTCAATAAATCTCAGAAACTACTTCCGATGTCCAATGATCTCATATGTATAAAAAGAAAAGTACGCCATCAAGAGTCACCCTGAATAAGAAAAAGGGGTACTCACATGATAGAGAGACAAAACACTGCCTCAAGTGGTGAACCTTGTGCCCTGGGTTAAAGGGATAGTAATACTTTGTTTTATCTTTATTTTATTTTGTAGGCATTAAAAAAACATGAAGAATGATATAAGTCTTATCTCTCAAACCTTTATGTATTCAGAAGCAAAGTTTCCCCCTCCCGACCCTTTTACCTGGTGTAAGCCATCTCTTCTCAGATGTGGAATGCAGTCTATAGACCAGACAGATAACAGAAGGGGACAATCTTCTTCCTATGAGAACAATGAAAGCCCTGCCCCCCTTGACACGTTTTTCAGGCTTATCCCTTATCTTAATTGAAGATTGTCCCTCTCTGCAGTCTACCTGGGCATCTCCCTTCTGATCTGGCTGAGCAGTGTTATATCAGTAAAAGGGGCGGGAGGGGGATACTTTGTCTTTGAATTACTCTTGAACTACAGCTCTGACAGAATTGAAACAACACTCTCCAAAGTCCAAATACTATGATGATTAATTAGAGCTGCTTTTATTATGAAACATTACTATCCCTTTAAGACATCAGGAAAGGCAAACCGCAACTAGTGAAATCTCCAACTGCAAAATCTTCCAAGTATTAGAATATTAAATATAGTGCCACAGCAATACAGCAAAATATGTAAAAAAAAATTAATGGAGGTTTATTGCAAAAGCAAAACAAATAAATAGAACTAGAGCAAAGACAAAAAGAAACTGAAAATACAATCTATAAAATATGATTTTATATACTTTTATTTATTATTTTCAATTTTGTGTTGTTTTTGTTCTAGTTCTATTTATTGAGGCAATGTTTTGTCTCTGTATCATGGGAGCAGGGCTTAAAATTTCCACTCGCTGCCTCGCATTTGGCAAGGAAAAATTGAGTGAGGGCGAGTGGAAATTGAAGCGCCTATTGAAAGCTGCCGCCACTGCCACACTGTGCTCAGTGAGGAACTGGGGCCTCACAGTGTATACTGCCCAGTCATGCCCATTATCCCCTCCCTTGCACTATGCAGCAAAAATCGCCCTCATCCACACACTTCCTGCCAGAGTCCAGAGCCAGACTCAGATGTTACTGGCAGCTAGCGCACCTCTCTCTGTGCCTCTTCGCCTTCTCTGCACATGTCTACGCGACCATTTGGTCAACACAGCATGCACACTTATGGCATCATGCAGACCTGGATAATAGGTAAGGCGGGTTAACCCTCTGAGTGCCAGAGCGTACGGAGTGCATTGTTTGCAATGCGTTTCGTACCCCTCTGGCACGTAAAGGCGTAAAAGATCCTGAAAGGCTGGGAATGAATGTTAACATAATACGGATGTATGTATTGAAAGGTTCTCCTTGTGTAACTCTCGTTGTTACTCAGTAGACTGGGGTGTGCATGCCCACCAAATACACACCGGTGAGATTACAGAGGAGGTCAGTGGTAAATGGTGTATGGGAGCATGGAAGAAATGTAAGAGAGAGAGAGAGAGACTAAAATATACTAAGTGTAGTAGTACTGAATAATGGAATGAGCAATATAATGTGACAATAGCAACCAAGCACAAAGTATAATACATGATTTGAATAGATATAAATAATGACAAAAATATGTATTTATTACACAACCTTTTTATTACACAACCTATATAAAAACAAATATTATAATTCCACTATGGAGATGCAGAATTGTAAGCAATCAATTCAATATATAGTGCTGGTATATGGATGCACATTTACATCAAAGTTCCTCTGAACTGGTATGCACATAAAACATATATAGGTAATGAGATTTGACAAGTAATTAGGAGAATCTGATACTCTCAATATGTCTTGTAATGAGCAGTATTAGATGGTGTAGAGCAACAAGCACTTATACTAATTCCTTGTCAAATCACATTACCTATATATTTAAGTGCATACCAGTTCAATGGAACTTTGATGTAAGGGTGCATCCATATACCGCAACACTATATACTGAATTGATTGCTTACACTTCTGCATCTCCATAGTGGGATTATATCCCTTGTTTTTATATAGGTTGTGTATAAATATATATTTTGTCATTATTTATACCTGATCACATCATGTTTTAGACTTTGTGCCTAGTTGCTATTGTCACATTATATTGCTCATTCCATTACTCAGTACTACTACACTTAGTATGTTTTCATTCTTGCATTTCATCCATACACATCTGCACTGCCTCCCATACATCATTTACCAGTGATTTCTTTGGCTCATCATTGGATTTGAGCAGTATATGGGAATAGCTGAATGGTTGCAAGAAACATATTCAAGATTAACATCAGCACCTATAACTGTGCAAGAAATTAGGGACAGTTCATGTGTTATTTTGTCTATTACTTATAATACACTATAATAGTTAATTGCAGCATAGGGTCCAAATAAATTGATATTAGGGCTCTGTACCTCACAGGTGTCCCTCTTTAGGAGATATTAGGGCTCTGAACATCCCAAGTGTCCCTCTTTAGGAGATATTAGGGGTCTGTACCTCCCAAGTGTCCCTCTTCAGGAGATATTAGGGTTACACACCTCCCAAGTGTCCCTCTTTAGGAGATATTAGGGGTCTGTACCTCCCAACTGTCCCTCTTTAGGAGATATTAGGGGTCTGTACCTCCCAAGTGTCCCTCTTCAGGAGATATTAGGGGTACACACCTCCCAAGTGTCCCTCTTTAAAGTGATTCCTTGTGTGTTATGATTACATGCATTTTACTACAGATATGTCAGATTCTTATGGTCAGAGAGAATCAGGATTGGGGAACTCGTCCCTTCTAGTAGGTAACGCCATTCACGGAGAGCGAGGATAATGGCCAGGAGCTCACAATCGCCAATGTCATACAGACATTGGAAGTAAGGGTTTACCAGAGCCTGAGTTTTATGGAATTCGCACTTTTCCAACTTGCAAAACAACTTGTTCTCCCTCAAAATGAATTCTTGAAAGACTGCCGGAGCACTGCATAAACCAAATGGTATAACCAAATATTCATAGTGTCCGCTGCGAGTATTAAATGCTGATTTCCACTCTTCTCCCTCCTTGATTTTTACAAGGTTATAAGCTGCCCTTAGGACAAGCTTGGTGAACACGTGGAACCCTTAATTCAGTCGAACAACTCTGTAATGAAAGGCATGGGGTAAGCATTCCTAACCATACGTTTATTCAGTCCTCTGTAGCCAATGCAAGGTCTTAGCTCCCCATCCTTTTTCTTTACTAAAAAGAATCCTGCACCAGCAGGTGAGGATGATTTGTAAATAATCCCTCTGGCTAGGGCATCAGCCACATAGTCCTCCATCGCTTGATTCTCCTCCACCGATAGAGGATAAGTACGCCCTTTTGGAGGTATGGCACCTGGTATCAAATTAAGAGTACAGTCATATCCCTGTGTATCGCCAATGTACTAGCCTCTACCTTATTGAATACCTCACTGAAAGTCTGATACTCTGAGGGTAACGAGGAAGAGGTACAAAGGATCTTAGTAGGCTGTTGAAGGCAGAATGTCGCATGTTTGCCAATTTATTCTGGGGTTGTTAGTCTGTAGCCAGGGGAACCCCAGAATGATAGCACAGTGAGGACACTTTATTATCTGGAATTGTAGGGTCTCTACGTGGAGAGCCCCCACCCTTAGAGACAACGGACATGTCTCGTGTCACATTTGATGGTTGCAACGGTCTCCTGTCAATAGCCTCAATGGCCAGTGGAGATGAACGAGGTACCAACGGAATAGCATGTTCGGTAGCAAACTCTGCATCCATGAAATACCCTGTGGCTCCAGAGTCTATTAATGCCGGAGCTGTGACCAAAGATGAGGCCCAAGATATGATCACCTCAAGGATGGGTTTCCCTTGCACATGGTTCAGGGCCTGTGAAATGCCACCCAAGGTCTGTCCCCGACATAACCCTAGGTGCGAGTGTTTCCCGGCCGCACAGGACAAGACGGCAACAAGTGACCTGCCTTACCACAGTAAAGGCAAAGGCCCTCTCTTCTACAGAAGGCCCTCTCCTCCCCCAAAAGACTTGTGAACCCCAGTTGCATTGGTTCAGTCCTGATGGGCTCAGCACTAGGAGGCGAGGGAGGATTGGGTGGGAGCATAAAATTGGTGCCAATCGGGAGGAAGACTTACTCAGTCTGCCATAAATGCCCTAGAATGCTAGGGTCCAAGGCAAGTACCCTCGGTAAGACCAGAGCGCTACAAAGCATATAGACAGCAGACAAATCCAGAACAGCATGGTAGGCAGAGACAAGGAGAGGCCCAAGGTACATACGCAAGCCAGACAAGGCCAAGGTCATACACATACCGGGTAGTCAGACAGTACAAGCATGGAGTGGGTAGTCAGCCAGGCCAGAGGTCATACACAGATTGGGTAGTCAGACAGAGCCAAGGATCGAGCATGGGTCGGGTAGTCAGACAAGGCCAGTGGTTCTAGCACAAATCGTGTAGTCAGACAAGCCAAAGGTCATACACGGATTGGAATGAGCAGCCAAGTACGGGTCACAGCAGAAAACAGAATACTAACAATGCACAGATACACCACGAAAGGGCACTGAAGCTAGGTCTGAAGGCCTCATATAAGGCGTACCAGAGAAGCGGGACAACAATCGGCCAATTAGGCTGCGGGTACCTAATAGCGAGTGCACTGTAGTGACACACGTATGCAAACAGGAAGGCCATCAGACAGGTAGCAAACAGACATGCTACTGCCGAACCATAAGTGGGGATAAGGCAGGAAACGCCACGGGAGATAGATAATGGGCACCGTGAGATCCCCCTCCTCATTATTAAGCTGCGTCTCAGCTTCCTTACTCCTCCTAAAGGCTGCCCTTCTCCTTTTACAGCAGCTCCACAAGTGCTGTTTGGCATGAACTGGAATGTGTGAAATTGTACCAAATCCAGGTATATCCATACCTAATCTCACAAAAAAGGGAATCTGCACTCCCCCAGACACTCCTCCAAAAAGGAGTAACAACTGAACCCCATGAGAAACAGTCAAAAGTATTTTTCTGCTAAATCTTTTTAAAAAGATTTGACATTCAGCAACATTTTTAAATCATGGATTCAGTGTGTCCCTGACTGATACCAAGCAGTATAATGTTCTAACATCTCACTGAAAAGCATTTTGAAATACCATCTGTTTTATAGCTTTAGCCATGTAACAACGACACCCCACTACATGTTGAATATCATATATCAGCCGCTGTTGAGAGTACAGAGTGAATTTGTTACATTTCCAACTATGCTTCTGTGCAATGTTTATTATATTATTCAGTCTTTTTTTGTGCTCATACTTCATAATGGTTAATCAGTTGTAGTTTTCTAAATGAAGTATGAACTATGAGACAGTTTCTGGTCAACCAAACGTGAGCACTGTTCAAAATTCTCTAGGTTCATGGTCTCAAACGGCATTTTTAGTGGGCCAAGACAGTGAAGGATTTTTCAGATGTTCTGATTTTGCACATGTGGTTAACGTGGCTTAAATGACAAAGACGTCCTCAACATATATTATTCACTTACAGAATTTGTAATGTCAAATTGTCAATACTTTTTTCATCACCTATTTTTTTACATATTTATATCCCTACCAGAGATCTCAGAAAACTTCTGTTTCCAGAAAGCTTTCTGTCAGGGACTAAAAATCCATTGTAATTAGACTCTGTGCTGTATGGTGCAGCTTTCTGTATGACTGAAATGTGTAAAGTTGAGAGGCAGGAAAACAAGAGAGAAGAACATTACAGTAGTGCATGCAGGATAGGGTGAGTGCTTGAATAAGAGTTTTAGTTGGTGAGTAACAGAAAAAGGGAAGTATTTTCTTTTGTTATGTAAGAAAAAAACAGTACTATTTGGCAGTACTGTTAATATGAGAAGAGAATGAAAGCAGACGCAGTTATCACAGATTTAGAGATTCTCTGTAAAACAAACTAAACTTGTCAGAGGGTGACAGGTCCAATATAGGGTATATGATAATACATAAGTAGTTTTATCAGGCTAATGGAAGACATTTTTCTTAACTTTCCTCACTTCCTGGTCAGGAGATTGTACACTGCTGTCTGTAAACATAGCAGGAAATGAGAAATACAGGGCACATTGCTTCCCACAACGTGCTGAAAAACATGTATATTGAAATATCTTAAAGATGAAATAAATAGATAGATAGATAGATAGATAGATAGATAGATAGATAGATAGATATGTATGTGGCTTTTAATCTGCTTAACAATAGGACTTACCTAGGTAGGAGTCCTTCATATGACAGTCAGATACATCTATTTATACATATTTTGTATAATATCTGCAGCTGCCTGTATATGCTCTGAACCATTTTAAGTCTGCATTTACTTGTCCTCCATACATTAAATAATAGACATTATCAGTCTGTGTGAGATCATTCACAGACAGAGAGCCCCGTCTATGGTGCTAATAGCCCACCCATGAGAACCTTCTCAAAGAAGTAATTTAGCCCCGTTCACATTTAGTCTTCAGTTGAGCTCAAATGCAAAAAAGAGAGGGGTAAAAAAGTAAATATATATAATTGACTGCTGCATGAAGAACACAGTCCTAAGCAATATCTTTTATTAAAGTTCTCCTTGGAAGATATGGAAACATTTACATGTAAAGCTGAGAGAACAATTTTTCCATAAATTTAGGGACAAGCGTGTGTGATTGCTGGCTCATACACAGAGACCAGTATGGAGAATTCCTCTTGTGGAGATGTGGTTTTCCTTGATACTTTTACCAAATTTGTATCCGTTCTTGGAACATTTCCCCAATCCGGACCATCCTGAGTGTTTACCTACTTTTTTCTTTAACAGCTTGAATGCTAGAGATGTTTTTTGCAGTGTGTGAAGATGCCTTTATCATCCAAAGGATTAATGTCTGAATGAAAATGCAAGTATTTTATATTTTACTTCAATCTTGTAAGTGTTTAAAGGGATAGTAACACTTAAGGTGTAAAAAAATATATGTTGTAGTGTTTATCACCCTATCACCCTGACTAAAACAAGGGTACTCCCACTGCTGAGAGATATTTTATTAAAAATTATAACAGCTAAACTTGAATTTTTTTAGGTGCAGTATCACAGTGGCCTGAAAATTTACAGTGGCGCTGTTGCTACACCATCCTATGGACTGCTCTGGTCTGTAGACCATAAATCTCCATAGGATGGTGTGTGTAGTAACAGCGCCACTGTACATTTTCAGACCACTGTGATATTGAACCTAAATAATTCAAGTTTGAGCTGTTATAATTTTTTTAATAAAATCTCTCTCAGCAGTGGGAGTACCCTTCTTTTACTCAGGGGGATAAACCCTACAACATATTTTTTTTACATTTTAAGTATTACTGTCCCTTTAAATTATCCTCTGTGGTTACATACATCTTTTTAATATTGTCTACTTTATAGCTAAATATTTCCAACCTCAACTGACAATTAATCCTGTTGACCTGAGAATAATTCTTCCTACTCTGACTCTCCTATTTATCAATAGGAAGCAACCTACAGATTTAGCAGATTCTCTATATGTAGCCCTATCTAGCCCTAACAGTTCATCTCAAGGTAGCCACACTAAGGGCCTTATTCATTAAGTTGAAGAGGTGCATTTCTAGAACAAACCAACAGCACTACAGAAGGAAAAATAGACAATTCCACATATTCCCATTGATTTAAATCAAATTTTAAGCCATTGAATGCTTTTAATCCCTTGAATGCTTTAAATTCCTTGAATGCTAAAGAGGTCTATAACACATTTCTTTCCAATGCATTGCAGACCCCTATAGAATTCAAGCTCTTAAAAGTCCAGTTTCAATCCATTGATACAACTGATATGCTCCAGAATGACTCCTCTTTTTTTTGGGACATAAGTCCATAATACTTGCATCCATGTTCTTGAGTCTTGTGTTACAGGAAAGCCTGAGACAAGCAACAGGAGAAAATGTTTGCGGCAGATAAAAAGTTGGTGGAAATTAGGACCTTCCAGATCCCATGGGAATTTCTAAGACAATGACCTTTCTGCACACATCTTCTTCTTTGTGAACTGAAATCACTATGTGTGCGTATGCATGTATGATGTTGTATGAGTGCACGGATGATGACATGTGCATGCTTGATGACGTGCGTGTGTGGGAATGTCAGGAACACAGGGAAGATTCATTCCAGCTGAGATTTGTGTGGAACAAAGAAACAACTATCTCATTCTAAGACTACTCCATTAGATTAATAATAATTTTAATTAATAATTTTAGAAAATACCAAGTGATCACATGACAAACAATACTGACTTAATGCCAGATTACAGTCAAAGGAAGCGTTTTCCCTTCTCAACAAAGCTAAACATCAAGGGGTTAATGTCAGGTGATTATGTGATCATCTGGCATTATATACATTATTCATCTCTAAAGAGTAGGTGGAGAGAGGGGCTCAGACTCTCTCATCCCCACCAGGTCCTATCTACTCAAGGGTAACTTTTCTAAGAAGGTCACCTATTACTGTTTAGGAGGTAGGGACTGAGATATGAGGTCTTTTGGAGCTCCTCCCTTCCTCCATTCACTGACCTGGATTGCATCTAGTTAACAAGATGACCTTTGCTGACATAATCATGCATGCACATGATGACATCAGTAGGGCTCAAAAGATACTTCAGTGAAGTTGAACTATTCCCCCACTGGAGGACCTGGTAAGTCAAAAAAAAAAGTGCAGCTCGGCCCCCACAGATACCTCTTATTGCTGAGGCCATCATGGGAGATATTGTTTGCAGTTTTGCAGGGTCTTATGAGGGTGTCTCCCATAAAGTCTTTGACTAGTTGTGATCAGGAAGAAGATGTCACTGTCCAGTGGTTAAAGGGCCCCTATCAAAATGACCTATAAGTTGTAATAGCCATTTTTCATTTAGAAAACCAGTGTGAGTTATAAAGATTTAAAAATTATGTTAACTAAAGGGGAACTGCCTCCTAGGACAAAATTGAGATGAAAGAGGATCAGGTTAAGGGGAGAATGTGACGATATGGCCCTGGCGTCACTGCCACGGAAGGTATAGAAGTTCAGAGACGTTTGCATTCGTGGGTTTCTTTCACTAACCTGCGCAGCTAACCTCTATACTAAGCACTAAGACCCAGTACTTTGAGTTGCGTATCCACTAGAAATGCAAGATATACTGCACTGATAGCTCCGGTGTGTATAGGATATTCTATTTATCTACTCCCCTAGCACTTCTCTGTGAGTAACTGCTCTATAGTGGATGACAAACAGGAATATACCTGGATACTTCAGGGAGAGACAAACAAGCTCCTTCTTGGTAAATCACAAACTCATTTATTTTCAACCAACAAAACATTTTAATACAGTTCAGAGAAAGGGGCAGTCACCACATGGACAAAAAATTACACACTGCGTTTAAAGCGGAACTATCACTGCTAAATAACTTGATGTCTAATAATGTGCTGTCAGTCTCAGCCGGCTCTAGGAGGTGTTGCTAGGAACTGTTCTGGTCTGGAAGGGACTGACAGCGCACGCTTGCAGACGTTACTACTGTAAGATGTCTGTGCTCTGTCCTGCCTGTCAGCCCTGGAAGAATGGAGAATTCTATTGAATAAGGTAATATTCCCTCCCCTTCTCCTGATGTCAGTGTCTAGCTGACAGGAGGAGATCCCGGTCCAGGGACCAGCAGGAGGCTCTGCAGCAGAGCCGGAATCTCAGTACTTAAAAATAATTCATTCATTGGAAAGGTCTACAAAGTGTGATTGCAAACCAGGCACACTTTGTAGACAGTTCCAATGAATGAATTATTTTTAAGTACCGCAATTTCTGCTCTGCTGCAGAGCCTCCTCGAGTCGTACGACTCAAATCTCCTGCTGTCAGCTTTACAGCTGACATCAGGAGAAGGGGAGGGAGGGGGGAACTTTGAATCCCTATATCTCTCAAACCATAGCGGTTTGAGAGACAGGGTTTGTTGCAATTAGCTTATTTTTTCAGTCTCTACCTAAATGTAAATATTTTTTATGGGACATTGCTGTCCCTTTAAATAACACTTAAGGTGTTGAATGTCAATTAATGTGTGTGTGTGTGTGTGGGGGGGGCTACCGTAGGGTTAAGACAGGTAATGCCAGACACAGACCATTTCTGACAGAAATGAATTGGCAGAACATGAACCTCATGTGTCATTGGAGACCAACACTATAAACCAAAGAACAGAAACAAACATGTTATTGGGCAAAAGAAAATAGGGACAGACACCTACACAGGCACAACAGCCTGTAAAACCTTCTGGCCAAAACTGGCTTCAGCCAAAGCCAACACATTATCGTGATAGTGTATGACAAATGTGCGAAGGAAAAAACCACGTTGCTGTCACATAAAGCTGCTCATCTAAAGTCTGATTCTTTAGACCCAAGATGCACCTGCCTACCTGGTGGAATCCGCCATAACCTGAAAGAACACAGGCTTCTTCCTTAGGACATATGTCTAGCAAGAAGGGCTGGGTGTGATGAACAAAGTACTTCAAGCACTTAACTACATCAACAAGATGAGCTCCTGTGTAATCTATTAGATGGAGCTGGACAGAGAGAAGGAAGAACAATTTCATGTATGATGTGAAACTCGGGTAAAAACCTTAGGTACGCTCAAAACCCGTCAGGGTGGAAAATCAAAAAATCAAAAAGGGAGGCCTACAAGATAAAGACTTAAATTTTGCCTCCCATCAAACAGACATAATAATAACCAAGAGAAAGGAAGTCTTGAGAATCAAGAAACACATGGAAGCCAAAGACAAGGGCTCAAAAGAAGACATCTGAAACACTATCAGAAGTTCAAATCCAACAAAAGGGGTGAGATCCCAAAAGACCAGGTAGGCATGAGCCACTTCTTGGATGAAAGTTTATACATTAGGTAATACGGCTATACGCCTCTGGAAAAGGACAGAAATAAATGAAATCTGAACTTTAGTATAACTAAGACCAAGCCCTTTCTGAAGACCATCCTGATTAAAAGCCAAGACAACCTGAAGTTAAAAGGTAACTACCTTGACCCCCGATCTTCACACCACAGGAAGCAAACCCAATGATACGCCTTAGTAGAGACTGGCTTTCAAGCCTGTAGCATGGTAGTAATGACACACAGAAAAACCCTTATTTCTCAAGATGCTGGCCTCAAGAGTAAAGCTATCAAATCCACCTTCTGCAGGTGTGGAGGCCACAAATAGATTGAGAAGATCAAGAAGAATTACATTAGCCTACTCCAACCTGATTTTCCCCAGAGCCCTGGGAAGCAGAGGAACCAGAAGGAACACATATGCCTGAGGAAAACATCATGGAATGGCCATAGCTTCCCCCCATGAAAGTTAGAGGATCCCAGGACCTAGCAAAGAACTGAGGAACCTTGTAGTTCAGCTGAGTAGCCATTAGATCCACCAAATAGAGACCCCACTGACAAACTATGGAGTCAAACATGCTCTGACTGAGATCCCAGTTGCTGGGATCCAGGCACTGGCAGCAACAATGTCTAGCCCTGGAATGTGAACAGAAGATTTAGCCTTAAAGAGATCTTCTGCCCATGTGAGAAACAGCAGAACCCTGGCCTATGCAGCTGGACTCTTGGTCCCTCCCTGATGACTGATGTAAGCAACAACCATGGCATTGTCTGACTGGATCCACACTGGGGATCCTTGGAGGGACTGAGACCAATGTCACAGAGCAAGGGGAAATAGCCAAAGCTCCAGAAAACCTATGGACAGAGTGATCTCCACAACAGTCCAAAGACCCTGCACTTTCTGGTGACCCAGAGCAGTACCCCAGCCTGTCAAGCTGGTATCCATCATGAATATGACCCAATTTGGGATAATTAGTGGCTATTTCAAAGACAGATGAGGTCTTTGAAGTTATCAACAAAGGTCTGCCTTTGTCTTGCTGGACAAATAAATGACACAGGAAAGGTGAGACTGTTATCTGGGCCAATTCCTGAGAGCTCCCATGTGTGAAATTGAGCAAATGGGACTGATTCAAGAGCAGAGACTAGGTAGCCTAGTACCTTCATGTACTCCCATATTGTCACAGATGGACAAGATACTAAGTCACCTGAAGGGACAACGAACAAATCTCATTGTCTGGTAGAAAAATCTTCACCAGAAGAGTGTTGAATCTAATACAGAGCAAGTGGATGACCTGGAGAAAAATCAGAGAAGATTCTAAAAACCCAACCATGTTGTTCCAGAATGTACATAGAAGACTGAATCTGAGCATGTAAGGCCTTCTCTGAAAGAGCCTTTAAAAAGGCTATTCAGATAGAGAGTCAAAGAAACCCCTTGAGAGTAGATCTGAGTCTGCGGGACTGATATGACCTTTCTGATTACTCACAGAGTAGACCCCAACGTAAAGGCAACAGCGGTAAACTGAAAATGATGACATTGGAAAGCATACCACAGGAAACGCTGATGATCTGCCTGGGTAGGAATGTGCAATTAAACATATGTTATGTCTAAGGAAAACAGAAATTCCATTCCACATCATGGTGGGGGGTAACAAAAGTCCTGCGTCTTCCATGGAAAAAAGGTATGTTTAGGAGTAATCTGAGGAAACAAGATACCCTTTTCTCCAGTGGCTTGACTGATAACATTGTCCAATACTGGACCAAACAGCTGTTTTCCCACAAACGGGAGAGATACCAAAGATTTCTAGGTGGACTGGACAGCTGATAAAATCTTTAGCCACAAGACCAAATACAAAGCCAAAGCCTTTCCAGTAAGTTTAGTAACATCAAAGGCTAGTTCAGAAAGGTAAGCATAAGCTTCAAGGATCTTGGATATAAGGACCATCAGGTCCTCTTTGGGTGCATACACCTGGACAGCAGCCACAAACTGTTTCCTCAGACAGCTGTAGCCCTAGTTACCCATGCAACGGCAAAAGTAGTGAGTAAGGTGGCACCAGAAGCAGCAAAATTCACCTTCAAAAGGAAATACAGGTGCTCGCCTGCCTGATCCTTGATAGCTGCAGACTTCACCAGCAGTGAAACAGTATTCTTGGCAAGGTGATAAATCTGGGGTTCAACCATGGAGCAGGGGGTTGCACTAAAGCTTCAGCAGGAAAAGGGTATAATGCTGATTAATGGAGAACCTCCTGTCAGGAGATTTCTACTCCTCCAGTAGCAACTGCTGTAAGGAATGGTGAGCAGGAAAAACCGCAGCCTCGTTTTTGCATCTGGAGAAGAGGACAACCCAAATAAGACGTTCATCAAAAGAGCTGGGATCTTCCTCATAAGAATCCCCAAAAGAGTAGGCTGAAACCAGGTCATCCACATCAGATTCCCCCTCCTTAGTGGAGGACTCCCCAGTTGCATGGGTATCATCCTCAATAACATTACTTAGGTGTCTTTTGGGCAGAGCAGGGTGTCCTATGAACCAAGAATCTAATGCATCTTGCAGAGATGAGGGGATAGAACTACCTGAGGAAATTGGGAATGCACCAGTTCAACAGGCATGGACCCCAAAGGTAGAGTAGGCACCACAGAACAAGAAGGATTTAGAAAAACAGGGAAATCCCTAAGAAGTCCAATCTGGCATAAGGTACAATGGGTTAAAAGGTCCCTTGAAACCTTAGTGGCGTTGGATTTGCCCATGTCTTCTTTGGATTCTGACATAGGAGACCCCTAAATAGAAAAGTAATTACAGCCAAAGTAGTGGAAAGATAGAATAAAAGTACTTATATATCCTAAAAAGTACTTATCTGACTGCAAGGGGTTAATGGGTTACAGGAGCCATCCTGTAACAAATAAAATCCAAAAAGGAAGAGGGTCAGCCAAGGACCATATCTTCCCTTGCCAAAAGCCTGGAAAGAAAGGGGCTGCTCTAAAGTGTAGATTTCCAGAATAAAAAGGATGAGGTGGGTCTACAAATGTTGCTAAACCGCACTCCCTGATATAGGCGGGGGTAGTCCCAGAGGGCTCCAGTAACCAGTATTGCAGGTTACAATTACCCTTAGCCCCCTACTGCCACACACTGAGGCAAGAGAAATCCCAGAATAGCTTTCTATGTTCAAACAACATATCCACCATACATGCCCATTCTTAAATGTACTGTAAGTTTCATAAAAGTTATAAAAGTTAGCAAAAGTTAAACATTATGAAGCAAGGCTGTAAGTAATACTTTCAATAAGAGACTGTTGCCAAATACAGATAAAAGTCCCACAGAGAAAGGAATGACAGTGAAGGTGTTAAAAATCCACTAGTGCTAGAGGATAGGAACATAGAAATGCTAAAATATATATTGATGTACTGACTAAACAGGCCCATCAATGGAGTGCACTGCAGGCTAGCAAACTACATAGAAATGTGGCTTCCAGATACAGAATTAGGGACATACTCTCAGGATCAGTGCACTGCCTTCAGTATCCAATTTTGAGCAGAAAAGTTTCATAGCTAATAAGAAATTGGCTGCAAAAACAAGACATCCTCCACAGAACCGGTTTTGAAGATTCTGTACACTGATCAGTGCTTCCAAAGGAGGCTAGGAATAGGAGCCCCACTAATGGGGGATTATAGAGCCCCATATCTAACAGCAAACAATAAAAAAGTCTAAATAAGACAGCTCTGCCCTTGCTTCCTCCTTAGGAAGAGCACTGTTCAAACTGAGTGTGTCTGAGTGGGGGTGAATTGTTGCAGGATGACAGTCTCTGTATCAGAGTGCTCTTTTTAGTGCCCTGCCCTCCTGAAGGAGAAAACTTTACCCCCCCCCCCCCCAGTTCCAGTGTTCCACATAGGATGTAAGAGAAAAATAGTAAGTACAACATACGGACAGATTTTAACAAATTGAACTTGTTTTTGGGTGACAATTCCACTTCAATCCAGGATCTCAACCAAGTGCATCTCAACCAAGGTTCTACTGAAGGTGCCATTTATTTTCATGAACATTTTGGCAAAAATTTAAATGTCGAGTTATTACTGTTCTGCAACAAAGAACCATTGCTCTTATTTATAAAGCAAACTGGAGTTATTCTAGAGTAAACCATCTGCACCATAGGTGTCAAATCGTAATTTCTGTTAAATTACATTTTGCTTTTAACCCCTTGAATGCTAGAGAGGTCTCCAATGCATTGCTTAGCAATGCATAGGAGACGTTTTTAGCATTCAAATGGTTAAAAAGCACATGGGAATTTAGTTATTTTTTATTTGTCCCCTGTGGTGCTGTTGGTTTACTCCAGAATAACTCCAGTTATGGGCCCATGTCTGCCTCAGAGGACTTAACATTTGGTAACATATTTAAAGATTAATTTCAGGGAACCATTTCTTGCAAAAATTGATTCACAGGACCATATGTTCAAGAAAGTAGCAAAATAGCTTTTGCCGTTTGTAACGACTTTTCAAAATACAGTGTCGTTGGGATCATTAATATTTTCAGAGAGCGTTGGTTGTAATTGGAAATATGTTGTTTTTCCTGACTGAAATTATCGTCTGTAAAGACAAAAATTTCATATGTAAAGATAAAAAAAATGACTTATCTAATGACAAAAATGTCTTAATTAAAGACAAAAAATTCTCACATTCAGAACTTCACTTTTTTCTTAAAGGGGATCTCTCACCTAACTACACGTAATGCTCATTAGTTAGAGCATTTATCTAGAACACTGAAAATAGGAGATATCGATCTCTGCCAATGCGATCGCTCCATTTTAGTGACAGACAGCCTCCGTCATGGGAGGATGATGGGGAGTGGGACGGAGCTGTCTCTTGTCAGCAAAGTTCGGCAAGCCGGAAGTAGGCTGCCGGACACTTTTTAAAGTTTAATTCTTGAGCATGTAACTGCTTTTTAAATATAATGAACACTATTTTCAGTGTTCTAGATAAATGCTCTAACTAATGAGCATTACGTGTGGTTAGGTGAGAGATCCCCTTTAATGTACAAATTTTGTCTTTTGCAAGAGTTGTGGAGTTGTGTCTTACACAACGGACATTACTAGTTTTTTGTTGTATATTCTATAGAAAATATGTTGTTCATGCATACAATTACTTATTTTTATCATTCATACAACATTTTTTTGTCATTATCCCTTTGAACATACGGCCCGTAGTGACCATTACTATTTTCCACTTAGATTATTTAAAGTGAGCTGTTATAGTTAGGAGGTACTAGTGGATTACCTCTCTAACAATCAAAGGGTTAACAATATCATCTTGGGCTTTCAACAAAGGACTACAACTTGATTTATGGAAAATGTGGTTTTATCCTGAATTTACTTTTCAACAACTGTTTTAAATATCGGGCACAAGTTACCTCAGAACAAAATGTTTCTCTCAAAAACACTGTTTTAACATAACAAGTAATCTTGAGAGTTACTGAATGCAGATAATGGAGTATGATAAAACCTCACAGACATAAACAGCGAAGGGAATTTTACTGCAATTTTTATGTGTAATCAAAAACCAAAATGACTCACTTACCACATTGTACAAACCAATGCACCAGCGTTCAAACAGAATTTGTCCAGAAAATCCATTAACAAAGGCAAACCAAAGCTGAAACACAAGACAGAGGCACAGTATTACATTTTGATATTTCACTAAATGTTTCCATATATTGAAGTGTGATATAAGGAATGCAGACCACCAGCTGGACACAGCTGTGTAATGTTCATAGGCATAATTATCAGTGTTGTTTTAAAGGCATTCTGTTCACATCATGTTGCTATGGTAGAATTCTTACCTGAAATGATTGAACTTTGTGAAGCGCAGCCATTATTTTTGCTGCCTGCCATGTATCCCATATGAATTAGCGAGCAAGGGCATGCAAGTAATTTCCAACAGATGTAAATCATTTTACTGATACCTTGATTAACTGCACAAAAATACAGTTGTTTGCACACTTGTCTTGAAGAATCAACACTACCATATAGCATTATGAAAGCTTAGTTTTACAAATGTGTTTCAAGTGTGCGTCATGTCAGTTGTAAACTATAGCTGATGGGAGCCAGCAGATGGGATATATATTTATTTTATTTTAACATTTAATTTAGGGAGACCTTTGCAGCTGAAACAGGGCACTCCTGCTTAAAGGGCAATAATCACGTTTTACATTGTATAAAGCCCGGGATTGCACAGTGAAGAACCAAAACATCTCCTATCAGCTGTTTGGTGGTGTCACAAAGCAGATTCCCTTAGCTGGAACACAAGCTGGAAGTATGTGACAAGAAACTGAACAGTAAGAAATCAGTGTCACAGTCCTAGGCCTAACAGGGCTGCACTGGGGATTTCTTTTCAGAGTCCTGTCTGATCCCTCATTGGTTCTTTTGGGCTCACGGTGCAGCCCTGGCTTCATCAGCAGATCAGCTCAGGGGAACGAGAATTAGAGGTTACTTCTGTTTTATTCCCAATATACTGGAGATGATTCATCAATAAGAACATAAGCACAGAACAAGAAGTGCAGTCGCAGTCAACTACCAAACAGCTGTCTGGAACGTGTAACACACTGATAAGCCATAAGACTAGTAATTCTAGAGCACGCCAACTGCACCATGCAGTACATCTAAATACTCTGAGGAACTTTTAACCCCTTGAATGACCGAAAGGTATCAATCACATTGCAAGTCAAATATCTGATATAACTGTGGAATTTTATTTACCCGCGAGGGTACCAGTTGGTTTGCCGCAAAACTGCTCATCCTTTACTTTCTGAATAAAGACCTATGTGCCTTAGCAACTCTGGAGCAAACCAACTGCATCACGGGGGACAAATAAAAATTACTGAAACACCCATTGCTCTAAATAGGGTTATTAACCCCTTGGATGCTAGAAAGGTCTCCAGAGCATTGCTTTGCAATGTGCTGGAGAGCTTTCTAGCATTTAAGGGGTTAAAAATGCCACGTAAATCAATGGGAAGTTTTGTTTTACCCCAGTGATGTAGCTTGAGTAAACCAATTGCACCATAGGGGACAAATACAAATTCCTAAATTCCCATGCACGTGAATAGAGCTTTTAACTCCTTGAATACTAGAGAGATCTCCAACGCATTGCTTTGCTAATCACTGGAGACCTCTCTAGCATTCAAGGGGTTAAATGCCCATTTTACTTTAACAACTTTTTATTTGTCCCCTTTGGTGCAGTTGGTTTACCCCAGAGTAACTCCTGTTTGATTTTATAAATATGGGGGATTGGGTCCTATGTATAAAAACTAAAGGGGAGCAGTTCTGGGCCAAACCAATTACACAGTGGGTAGGGGAATGAGGGATACAAATTACCATTTATTTAAATGGAGATTTTAACCCATTCAATGCTAGAGAGGCATCCGATGCATCACAAATCAATATGTTGAAGACCAAGAGGTTAAAAGCTGCATTTAAATCAATGGGACTTTAGAAAATGTTTATATGTTCCAGATGGTGCAGTCGGTCTGACTAAGAACTGTTCATCTATTTCATTGTGAATATGTGCCTATGGGTATAGATTTTTTTTTTTTTTTGGGGGGGAGCTTTGCTTTCACAATGGTCTGTGCATCTCTCTGGAACTCTAAGGGCTAAAACCCCTGGGAGATAGAGATCTATCTGGCACCTGAAGGGATTAACCTAATCATACTCCACTTACAATAGAATACACACAGAGCACAAAATGATTGCTTCTTAATTCCACCTGGTGTTAGACCACACTATAAGTCTGCTATTATTCTGTTTGTGCTGTGATTCATCACACAAGAGTTTCAGCAGTTTTAAGGGGGCTTTCAGATTTCAATGTTTAACCCTTTAACCCTTCGAGTGCCAGAGAGATACGGAATGCATTGCAAAGTAATGCATTCCGTACCTCTCTGGCACCCAAAGGGTTAAGAACCATGAGGTGGGGGCATTGCTTTGCAATGCAATGCACACCCCTCTGGTCCTTAACCCCTTAAGGACCAGCGGTCCAGGGAAGTTACCTTCCCTTAAGGACAGCTTTGATCCTTGCCGACACGCCAGGACACATGACCTGTTACGCGTACCGGCGCGCCGCTTTGAGGCCTAAGAGAGATTGCTCCGGTCTTGAAGTGATCAATTTTAGGCCCCGTTTTTACTTACAGCGCTCCCGGTAGAGCGATGTAAGTAAAAAGTACGTGACGTGCTATGACCGTCACTGGTCCTTAAGGGTATAAGGACCGCGACGGTCAAAGTACGTCACATAGTCCTTAAGGGGTTAAAGGATTAAGTAAAATTGCATTCTACCAAATGGCACACTAAAATGGTGTGTGTGTGTGTGCGTGTGTGTGTGTGTGTGGGGGGGGGGGTAGATAATGTTTCACTAAAAAATCAGCTCCAATTAATATTCACAGTATTTGGGCCATGTGGAGTGTTATTTCAACACTGTCATAGTTGTAGTTCAGGAGTAATTGAATGATAAAGTATCCCCCTCTTGTTCCTTTTACTGATGTAACACTTCTCGCCTCAGAGCAGCAAGACTGACCGGATGAATCACAGAGAGGGAAAATCTTCAGAGAGCATAAGGAAAAACCTGTGAAGGGGGGGCAGGGTTTTCCTTATTCTCACAGTAAGAAGATTGTTCCTTGATGTGAGTTGTCTGGTAAGGAGACCAGATTCCACATCTGAGGGGAGGTGGCATACACTAGGTAAAAGGGGAGGGAGGGTGATACTTTATCATTCAATTACTATGGAACTAGAACTCTGAATAATAAATAACACTCTCCATGGCCCAAATACTATGAAGATTAATTGGAGATGCTTTTATTGTGAAACATTACTATCACTTTAAAGTTAAGGAAGATAAAGTGAATCTACCATGTAAAATCAAAAATGGTTATATCGTTTTATTAGTTCCAAACATACACAAAATAACATATACAAAACTGGGTTATTTACAGGTATTTCGAGAATGTAGCTGTCTGTACTGTATGTGGAGAGCGCTGCCATCTTGCTGTCACGAGTGATGACTGGAAGCTTCATCACTCCCTTGAAATGTAAATTTGCCATCTAAGATGGCCCCGATCCCGCTA
This sequence comes from Rhinophrynus dorsalis, assembly GCA_037306005.1. Taxonomy (NCBI): domain Eukaryota; kingdom Metazoa; phylum Chordata; class Amphibia; order Anura; family Rhinophrynidae; genus Rhinophrynus; species Rhinophrynus dorsalis. The sequence continues at coordinate 541,311,259 of CM074719.1, read as the reverse complement.
TGTTGTCATCCTATGTGTACATGCGTCACTTGATCCACCCTCTCCATGGTCGTATGTCATATGATCAACCAACTTCGCCCTGCACGGATCGTGTTTGAGAGTAGATTGGCCAGTGGCTAGGTAACATTTAATTTACATGGATTTGTCTATTATGAATGATTTTCATTTTAACATAATTTCCTCCATGACTAGTGATGATGTCCAACAGCTTATGTACTTGACTAGAAGCTTCTGGCTATAGCTCCATAACCTGGATGCATCTGAGGAAGAACACGCACCAGGCCAGGGGGGCACTTGGCATAAATTAAGGGAGAATGAAGACGTACTGCGCCACTGCACCTCTCTGATAACCTTCAAATCTCACTTGAAAATGCACCTCTTGGATAAAATCACAGCATGCTAGAAGGCACTGATGTTGTACAATGAACACTCTTATAAATTATTTACATTACTGATGTCCTCTATTATCATGAAAACTAGCACTGTATTCAGCACTTGACCCTAATGTACTCTGTATGTCTCCCATTACCACTTTAGATTGTAAGCTTTCGGGCAGGGACCTCACACCCAATGTTTCACTCTACAAAGTACCTGTAACCCTGTATTGTTTAAACCCTGAAATTGTAAAGCGCTGCGTACACTTGTGGCGCTATATAAATAAACATATTAATTCATTCATTCATTCAGAAGTACAAGGGGAGATATTAGAAACCTCTGCAGTGCAGCTCGCACCGCTACATTTGCCCATCTGATGTCACAGGTAAGTCTTTACACTGAGATATCTCCGTGACCAAAAGAATAACAGATTTGTGCATCATTTTTAAGGAACAATGGAATAAAAGTAACTTTTTAGAAGGTGATTGATCCCCTTTAGATAGACATTTCTAAAAGGGCCAGTAACGAATACAGAATGGCTTCACAAATATTTGTCATGATGCCCCACATTTTCAATTTTAATGCCCCGCCTTTTATAAAATTGAAATACAGTAAAACTTTTGCACGCATTTAGAGTATTACTCATTTTTATTTTATTTACTTTGTAATGCAGTTTGAAGAAGTCAATTCATCACATATTATTTTCTATGCCTCAGACATTTCTACAAACCAATATATAACTCCCTCCTAAATGTACGCAATACACCAGTATTGTGCTGCTCACAACGGTTTATTTTACCAGCATTTCCCAAACCTCTGACTGAGATTGCTTTTCATCAGTCTGGTTATGTTGCATAGGAAAGCGGAAGACTGGTGGTGAACCAGAGCTCCCCCACCCTCTGAGAAAAGGCTCACACACCCCATTTTGACAATCACAGATGAAGATGTAGGAGTTATTCTTGGATGAATCTCAGATATCCAAGGTGTTAAGGGAGCACTAATTCCTAAAAATGAAATTATGTTACATATATTGTAACACAAAATAACACCTGCACTAAAATATTTATTTCATGCTATACCCTAAAATCTAAAAACAAATTTACTTTTCTAAGGTCCCTGTCACACAGACAACACAGTGATATTGATACAAGAAAATAGAACACATAAGCTGTGAAACGTGTTCTGTTAGGCACGTCACACAGTGCTGCGATTGTAGCAAAGACACACAGCCTACTGCAACTTTCCACTGACGGTGTGATAACACATCTACAAATTCGTACTATGGATTTCAGTGGAATCACATTGAAATAACACAACTAATGCAAATAGCTGCCTTTTCTCTGCAATTTTATGATTTTATTACTGTTGTACTGAGAGAATGGGATACCAGGAAAACATTGATACAATGTATTACTGAAAATGTACCAACATTTTTAGTTGCTACAAAAAAAGTAATGCTACAAAGTCAACCCATATAAAACCACTCTAATGTATCTGGCTCTATGTAAGAAAAGCACAGTTTTTTACTTTTGTTTAAATTATAATTACGGACAAGACCCAATACAGTGTATTTTTTTTAGATTAGTAGCCACTACTCTTCTATTCAGAAAACATTCTCATATATCTGACAATTTACAGACAAGATTGCACCATAACTTCTGAGACACCTATCTCCAATGCTTATTATAAGGGACTCTTGGAAAGGGATTATCAAACAAATGGTTTTGCTGCTGGTTAACAACTATGCACAAAGCTAGAAATAGGCAGTGTGGGGGTCTCTTGGTGTGCCATCCCTCTGCCCCAAGATGCAGCCTATGTACAAACTGGGCACAGAGAAAATATCTTCAGAAATCTTTTTTTTCCTTATGCTTAAAAAACAATGTACCTCCTAATAATTAACCCATACTACTTTCATATGGCTCTTGTGTCTTTGATCAAGAGATAACATCATCAATAAGATCTGGATGCCATGCCCTAGGAGGTGGACATGACAGTTAATAGTAGGACCACAGGACAGCCATCTTGTCTCACTATGCATTGCTTCCCAAAGTGTTGCAAACTCTTGAATGCTAGAGAGGTCACAAGCGTATAGCTTCACAATATGTTGGATACTTCTGTTGCATCCACGGAATGAAAGGGAGAGTAACACTTGGTATGCAAAAAATATATATTGTAGGGTTTATCCCCTGAGTAAAACAAAGGCATTCCCAGGGCTGAGTGATGTTTTATTCAAAAGTTATTGCAGCTTAAACCTGAATTTTTTAGGTGAGGCATCTCAATGGCCTGATTTTTACTGTGGCACTGTTGCTACACCATCCCATAGAGGCTTATGGTCAACTGACCAGTGCTGTCCAAAGGATGATTTAGTGACAGCACCACTGTAAAATGTCAGGCCATGGACATATTGCATCTACAAAAATTCAAGTTTAAGCTGCAATAACTTTTGAATAAAACATCTGTCAGTACTGGGAGTGCCCTTGTTTTACTCAGGAGAATAAATCCTATAACATATATTTATTTGTATATTAAGTGTTACTATCACTTTAAAGTCTTAAATAGGATAGTACACTCTACCTGCTTCGGTTTGAAACCATTGCCAGAAGGGTAAATTAATTGGGGCCATTAGGATTTTTTGGCCACAATAAGGAAAGTGTGGATTTATTCAGAGGAGTTAGCTCTCTTTTACAAAACCAGTACGGGAGTGCAATCCACCAATATAAGATGTGCAGATAGCACTGATATATAGATATGAATGATCCACAGGAGAGTACTCACGCTTGTTGCCACAGGTGTCGGTTGTAAGAACAACCGACAGTAATCCAACGGGGTAATAGCACTGCCCCAATAAGGTCACAAACGCTTTCCAGTGAAAAAAAAATATTGAATCCAATATATTTAAAAAATCAAATTTTTAATGATAAAATAAAGCCAATGTATGAAAAAACGTCAATCGAACCTAGTCATTCAACGCATTTCAAAGTACTTAGTTCTGCCTAAGTCCCTTTGAAAAAGAAGTTGTGTACCCCGTTGGATTATTGTCGGTTGTTCTTACAACCGACACCTGATCCTGTGGATCATTCATATTTATATATCAGTGCTATCTGGACATCTTATATTGGTGGATTGTACTCCCGTACTGGTTTTGTGTTTCTATGTTTCCTAAGGGTCCTGGAGGTCCATCTGGTTACTTGTGGGGAGCAGCATCTGCCTTATACCAATTGGGTGACTGAGTGGGGGCAGTCGGAGTCCCCCATCTGCGCTGTTGACCACTTATAGTGAGTATTCTAGTGTATTGGTGGAGGACAGTGATTTTTTAAGATACTGCACTAGGAATTGCCCTTCTTTCTTTCTTCTTAGCTCTCCTTTAACCCTTTGAGTGTAAGAGAGGTAGCCAACGCATTGAAATGCAATACGATGGCTACCTCTTTGGCACTCAAAGTGTTAAAGATTTGTTCACTTAGATGTTGTGTGCCAGAATGTACTAAGGCATCTGTATATGAGCACAGAAGCAGGTTTAGCAACATTTTATACGACAAAAGTCAATGACTGCACCTTATCTGATGCATTCCCATCACAGACTTGTATAAAGCAAGAAAGAGCTCAAATTAGAAGGGGAGTCATGTCTGAGCTGGGGTTGGCAAGTGAAGTTAGGGGATGGGAACAGGAAGTTAAGGGTATAGGAAGTAGTGAGGGGGACATTAGGAGTGGGAATTGTGGATACTTCCTCTTTCCTAAAAAGAACAGCGTCCCTCCCTCCCTACAGTTACGTTGGTATTGGTGGTTTGGGGCCCGAGGTGCTGATGTATTTTTTTAGATTTTTATTGCAGCTTTTGGGGTGCTTTGGGGCCTTGCCAGTGGGTAGAATGGTCAGTAATTGGGTGATTGGTAGGCCAGTGGCCTAGGGACAAGGACATCTGGACTGTGGTTGCGGGTCTAGTCACTGGCCCCATTGAGCTGCAGTGACCAGCTAATGGGGTGCAGTAAGGTGGAATCTAAAATCGGGGTGAGCCTAAGGATCAGTAAAGGGGTAGGCAGGTTGGTGGCCTACCAAGGTAGGAATTGGCAAGGGCTTAAACTAGGGTGATTGAAATGGTTGTTATTGTAATTTCTCTACAGCTGTTGCACAAGTTAAACCCACATTATTTGTCTGTATCTACTTGAACCATTACCCCATGCATAAGACATGGATACCTCCACAGTGTGTATATATAAGACTAGATTTTGTGTCTCAGGTATCAGTTAGATTTTTTTTTGATTTTTTTTAATATTTAAATGTAAATAACAATTTCATTTCAGATATTAGTGTTTCTTTTAACCCTCTGAGTGCCAGAAATGCATCCATTGCTTGCATTGCACTCATAGGGTTAAAGTTTGGCCGCTAAAGACCTCTCTAATGCATTGTGCACTTGAGAGGTCTCGAGCATTCAAGGGATTTCAGGCCATGTCATAACTCCTATCCTTCTTTTAAGGAAGTTTCTATTCAATATATTTTTTTAATGCATTAAAATCAGTGAGAATTTTTGGCATTTGTAATTGTTCCATATGGTGCAGTTGGTTTGCCATAGAATCAATCCATTTTTATGGTTTTTTATACCTAAATGCTTCTCTAGACCCTGTAGTAGCTTGATAATGTGTATTGATGTGGCTGCCTACCTGTCTGTGTAATCTCAGGCCCAGCATACATCTCTGAATATTGTGCCCATTGTAATACATTATGTGGTGCTAAAGTAGCTCCATTCTGTAAGATCCAAATATGTCCTTCCTTCTGAGCATGTAACCAGAGAATGCAGTGCTAGACTGGCACTTGCACTCTAATGAGCTGCGTAAGGGGCATCAAAGCAGTGAATACATGTAGTAGCAGTGCGAGGGGCCTACCCATTCAAAGACAAGCAGTCCAGAGGGGTGAGTAATGCATTGCTTTGCAATGTGTTGCACATGTCTCTAATCTTTAAAGGGGAACTAACACCTCCAAATAATAAGTCCCTCCCTTACCTTTCAATTGCCAAAACATCCTAATGGACTCAGTGATATTTGATGCCTTAACCCTTTGAATGCCAAAGAGGACCGCAACACATTGGAAATCAATGCATTGCAGACACCTCTGGCACTCATAATCACAATTAAGTTAACCCTTAAAGGGGAACTATCATCCCTATACAACTTTGGCTAAAAAGTAACTTTATATAGAGATTAGTTGGCATACTAGTGTCATTTAAAAATAAATAAATAATTGTTTGGCCGAAATGAAATGTTTAAACTTGATTCTGTGCCTTCCTTCCAGATAGAATATGGGTATAGCACTGCACCACAGTCTGTCACTCTTCCTATGTTCCCCTCCTACATAGTGTCTGGATCCAGCCTCTATTGTAAGCTGGAGCCTTCTCTGGCCAATAAGCGTGCTCCAGCTTACAAGAGGCTGGATCCAGATGCCACGTGGGAGGGGAGCAGAGGATGAGTGACAGACTGCAGTGCAGAGCTGTACCCACATTCTGCCTGGAAGGAAGGCACAGGATCAACATTAAACATTTAATTTCGGCCAAACAACGAATTAAAAAAAAATTACACTAGTATGCCAGCTAGTCACTATATAAAGTTACTTTTGTATAGGGGTGATAGTTCCCCTTTAAAGAAGAAGAACCAACATTATTCACTTTTTTCTTGCCATGTCACATTCTGATGCGGCCTTCTGTCTTGCAGCCTACCGGCACAGTGTTTTCTCTGTACACTTAATGACTCGTATACCCACAGGAATAGGCTCTCTCAACCATTTACCAATCATCATACCCTGCATACCCATAATCGGGCTGTATTTCCCCTTATAGCCTTCATAGCCATACCATGGGCACTGTCTCCACCTGTGCACATCACACTCTCCATACCCATAGGATTTGTTTCTGGCTTCTGCATAGGAAGGACAGCTCTGCATTCTGATGCTGCCATTAAGGTTGCCACCCAGCCGGTATTTTACCGGCAGGCCGGTAAAAAATTGGCTTCTTTCCAGTGTTAAGTCTATGGAGGGAATGCCTTGGCCAGTATTTTTTTGAAGGAAAGGTGGCAACCCTGGCGGCCATCCGTCTCGCGGCCTGCCGAGAATGTCGCCATCGTCACGCAGCTCCTGGAGGTGGACAGCTCGGCATGATGAGGGCGACACTCACCACAGAAGTGAAGAACAGTTTAAGTTTATTAATCTCACTGCCACAGCCTCAGCAAATGTTAAAGATGAACATGTCCATGGTACAACAGAAAGGTGAATAAAACTTTCAAACAGTGCCGTAAAATGTCAAAATAGCCAGTAAACATATAAATCAGTGGATTGGGGGTCCCTAGGATGAGACCACTTGTGTGAATATTTAGCACCATCTCTGCATAGGCCACTCGGTATTTTGATGCGGCCTGCCGAGAATGTCACCTGCATCACCATAGCTCCTGAAGGTGGACAGTTCGGCATCCTACAGGAAGGGTTTTCACTCCTGGAAGAGCTCATCATCCACCCCCAGGAGCTGCAGTGATGCAGGTGACATTCTCAGAAGACCAAGAAGGTCTGAAAAGAAACCTCTGGTGCACTTCTAGTCATCCTGTGAGAAGAGATTTGACTGGAAGACTGGAAGCTGAGTCTCTGTTCTGCAAGATGCAGTTCTTATAAACACTCTGTTGTATCAGGCTTGAATGTTAGACACAGAGAGAGTCTGAGGACTTCATAAACAACCAGCAAAGTTTGTGGATGAGAGCCACAGTCTTGCTTCCCAGCAGACTAACTCTACAAAAGGCTGACAGGAGCTATTTTGGGGCTGCTCTAGGCTTTTTTTTTACCAAGGCTACTCCTATAGGAGCAGACTTTGCAAGATTTTATAATTTTCTCTTTAATATGATATTTGAGTGAGTTTCATAAGAACCCTGGGTGATAGACATCTCATCAGTGAGACAGAGGTCTCTAATTCTTAATATAGTCTACTGAAAAACATTTCTCAGAGAGAGTTTCCCCTTACTGTTGTGTTTTATCCCAGCTTACTGATATCCCCCCAGGATAAAATGTTTTATGCAGTTAGTTCCACTGCCAATTAATGTCAGTAGTGAAGCTAGACTATTTTTTACAACTTATTTCTGTAAATGGCCATGACAAGTCAAGTTTTGACATGTTGTAACACTTGTGATTCTGGGATAGGAAGCGGAGTATGCAGATACCACTTGTATATACCTATCAATCCAGCCACGTTGCTGTTTATATGCAGAAACTCCAAAACCATAACTGAAACACTAATGGCCTTATACACAAAGGCAAATATGAGCTGTTCTGAATTGCACCAGCTGCACTGTAGAAAACAAATAATCGTATCCTTATTTTTAACCCCTTGATGCTACAGAGGTCTCCAACATATTGCTCTACAATGCTTTGGGGCACGCTCTAGCATTCAAAAAGAGCTGAATTTTTTAAATTAAAAAAGATATGTTACAGGACATTATTTGTGTGTATATATGTAAAGCACGGCTACTGCCACTGGTAGGGGATTTTTCATTCAGCTGATACATTTCACATTCATTATCTTTATTATTATTTATTGTTATTTTTAATCAAATGGTGAGCAATAGCGCCAACTTGCCTTCAAAAGACAAATTTATTTTTTATATTGACTTCTACGGTAGAGTCTGAGTCAATGCTTATGGATTTTAATAGTAAGTGATAAGAACAGAACCTCCAAGTAACCACCGTAGGAAACTGCAGTTTAACCCCTTATGGACCAGATGGCCATGCAAAGCATTGCACCAACTCTCTGGTCTTTATGGGTTTCATGTAAAAAAACACATTGAGCTGTAACAGCTTTTGACTGGAAAGTCTTCCACCAGTGGGAGTACCATTGCTATACTCATCAGGTAAAATGCGTTAAGACACAGATATATAAGGGGACTAATTGTAGGCAGGGTACAGAGGGAGTAGTTGTGCTGGGGGCCAGCATCCAAGGGGACTCAATAAGCTCCAGTACCCAACTGGTTATAGTTATGAAAATAATAATGTGTTAGGCGGTCCAAACCAAATGTTTGCACCAGAGTCCTCCAATAAGTAGTTACACACTATTATATATATATCAATCAAATGCAGTTGTATCCTCCAGAATTGCTCATCTATTGTTTTCTGCATCCAGCGCTGCATCAGTGGTTCTCGCCCTTTTTTTTTTAATTGAGGCACCACTAACAGGCAGTTTTTGAATTTTCGGAGCAACCCTAACATTTTTTTATGTCACTTGTCAAGGGTTACAGTATAGTTTTTCTTAGGCCTCACAATCAGAATAACATAACTTTATTTTTTTTTCCTGCATACCCATCTGGCACTCACAGGGTTAATATATGATCATGACAACCTAAATTGGATGTCCGAGGGGTACCAAAGTACTACGGCATCTTTGTTGAAAATATTTCCTGAGATTTTTCTATTTTTTTCCCCTCGAGAAATACGCCCTTTACTCCACATGTCAGTGGGAAAATTAAAGCATATTTTTCTATTTTCCTTCAGTGTAAAAGTATCAGCTCTCACATAAAACAACATGCACGTGAATCGAGATAAAAGTTTCTACTGTATATTTTTGTAACACAGTATTATTTTACCCAACTTCTCAAAATATCTGGAAAGGTCATGCACTAAGAAGCAACATTCAATGCAACTTCCAATCTGGTTAGCATTTCATGTACTTTGTATACATGTTCTACGGGGGTCTAAAAATTTAATGGCTAGCAAAAGAAATGTGTTTGAAATTCAATGTTTGTTATTTTCTCTAGATGTATTGCACTGGCTGGGTATAAACAAAGCTGGGCTTTCATCACTAATCACCCAAATGACTTAAAGTAACCCTAACACCTTAAAATGAACCGAGGTTACCTGCACTTAAATACCCTGCATTTCATGGTAGCGTTGTAAAAATTTGCTATGCGTTTTGAGGCTTTACAACTGCAGAGTGTGTCTGATGGTATGCACTGAAGTGATCATATTCCGTAGTGCATACCCTATAGAGAGGAGTGACTGGCATTGGAGACTAATGACAGTGTAATTCTAACAGATTCATACATTTACCTAGGTGGCCCTAAGATTTTCTGTTCAGATCAATGTAAATGGGACTTATTACTTGGATGTTCCTTTAACCGTTTAAAAACTAGAGAGGTATGCAACACATTGCAAAGCAATGAGGTACATGCTCACCTGGTTCTTAAAGGGTTACTTTATTTCATAAGACTCACTCATCTTCTTATCTAGTAAAATCATTTCTCTGCAGATTTTCTGAATTAATTCTACAGAATTTCCATAGCGAGGTCAGCTTAGGTCTGGAGTAGCTGTACCCTTAGGATTTATTATAATGGAAAAATGAACCACTAGCTTCTTTAACAAGTCTTTGCCCCTTAGTAGGAAAGAAAATCAATTTTTATTCACCATGGGTTTTGAGCTCAGCGGAAAACCGTTCAAAACATTTTGACAATGTTTGGCAGTTAGAGAAAACAGCATGACTGGTAATTAGTGAGGCTCCGGACCAACAGAACTGCAACATCTGTGCGCTCCATAACAGCTGCGCTCCTGTGTCATACTCGGCATAATCACACTGGTACAGCACTTTAATGATCTTCTCTCAGGTTACAATGCAAATCACTCATATGAGAAGATATGCCTTTTTATTTTTTTTAGCTTTTAGGAGAGAGATGTAGACACACTTGTGATGATTTACAATTCTCACACTCCGTCTTAAATGGAAAATATCATGGCAACCTAAATTTACTCCTGTGGGAGCAGATTTCTCAAACAGACCCTGTCACCTAAAAACAACTTTGGTGAAAGAGCTGTCAAAATCACCTGTATGTTGCATCAGCCACTTTTAATTTAGAAAACCGCTTTGAGTTATTTATAGTTATAGATTATGATTATTAAGACATGCTGTGTCGGCACTTCCTGTGTTAGCCTTACTGTCACTGCTCAATGCGCTGATTACCTCCCCTAGCACTGAAGGAGTGCCAGTGAGAGGGGGGGTGATAAAGTAGGGCTAAGACAGGAAGTGTATACACTACATGCCTTAATTAGCATAATCTATACATAACACATAAAAAAATGGTGACTATAAAATATAGATGATTTTGAGAGTGCTTTCAAAATAACCAAAGTTGTTCATAAGCAATAATTTCCCTTTAAAAACATAAATAGATGTGATGTTTAGCCCCAAAAGCAGGGGAGGTTTTAGTTTCCTAAAAATCCAGGGTTTGGGCCAGTCTAATGCATGATTAGTGCACCTTGTAGCCAAACTGCCCCATTACTAGTAGGGAGACTACATGCTCCAAGCTGGTAACAAGACAGTGGGCTTTAACCCTTTGAATGCGGTATGCAAAGCAATTTGTTGCATACTCCTCTGTCATTCAAACGGTTAAGCATGAGACCTAGAGCTTCAGCCCCCTTATCTTGTAGCTAATAACTCAGCCATGTTGATGTTCAGAAAATGGCCCCCACTTCTGGGTTGGAGTAAATCAATAGGATCAGACGGGACTTTCCATGCAGCCTCAGAACTTAAGCCCTAAAACTTCCAGGTCTCAGAAACTGATTTAATAACTGGTGCAATTATGAAACAACCCAACTACACCAGAGTGGAGAAAAACAATTCCCCAAATTCTCATGGACTTAAATGGGTCTTTTAACACCTTGAATGCTAGAAAGATTTTTAACTTACTATTTTGTAATGCATTAACAACTTCTCTAGCCTTCAATAGGTTAAATACCCATTCATTTATCCACTGTGGTGGAGTTGTCTTACCCTAGAATTACACCAGTTCTTCTTACTAAAGGAACACTAACCCTATCGAATAATACAACACCATTTCTCTTTATCTGGCTGTAAAATCCTGATGTCACTAATAATCCATGTTGTGGGGACTGGCTCTAGAAAATGAATCTTTAATTTTTACTAGATATCATGACCATGGAGACAGACATAATACTTCTTAGCATGACCTCAAGACTGAAGGCTTCCTAAGGAGACTTCAGTGGGCGGAGTTTGGAATCTAAACATCCTGCAACAAAGAATCATGTCTGCCTCCATGGACACAATATATTGCAATAAACATTCATTTGTGAGAACCAACCCACACAAAACAAATTCTTAGAAGATAATTTGTCAAGCTCTGTATGGATCAATGTGCACGGAAATCAACAAAGGCCAGATCATAGCTGACCTTCGCTTATTCACCAATGAGCGATGGCCAAATAGATTTCCAAATTCTATCCACCATGTACAAACTGACTTATCCCATTATATGCAATTGAGGCAAACATATGCATACACTGTATGTGTGTATCACCAGTACTGTTTGATTTACACTAGGTTTTCATTGTACTTCCTTACCCGATCACTGAAAAATAATGAAGCTATCCATCAATGATCGAGATGAAGAGGCAGTAAAGGTCAGCATATTTGATAAAGCTGCCTTTCCTACTTCTTAGTGTCCATGCAGATATGCTGCCAAGATTAAGATGAGGGCTTATTAGTTGGAGTATTCCTTTAAGCCTTTGAGTGCCAGAGAGGTATCCAACGCATAGCACTGCAATGTGTTAGATACCTCTCTGGCACTCGAAGTGTTAAATAAGACTCTCAGCGTGCAGGTCCATTGCAAGAGATGAGTTTGACCGCAAACACAACTAATTACCATATTGCACAGGGAACTTGCATGAAGTGTCACATTATCCCACCAAAATATAAAGATTCATTTCTCAAAAATTTATTTTACAGAAAAACAGCTAGCTCAGCAAACAGACACAGTGTAATTCTCTGCAATACAAACTAAACTTGTATTTAAGTGACAGGTCCACTTTAATGACACCTTGAAGCAATTATCAACAATCTCTGAAGTTCTTTACAGGACCTTAACGCTTTTCATGCCTAGGGGAAGATGTCGAACTTCATCTGAAGTTTCAACTGAAGCAATGCATCAGATCCCACTGGTATGCGATGGATTAAAGAATTTGCACTGACAAGCTGATTGATCAGGTAGCTGTAGACACAACACACACACACTCAAGCACATCAGTTCTGCTATGTGTGTACTAGATCTATTCAGGGGTGTGATGTCAAAATCACTGCAATGACTCCCTCCCTTTCACCACTCCGCAACCTCACCCTCCCTTTATCATCCTTCCTCATCACTTTGCCTCCCCCTCCCTCCCTTTACCCCCTTTGTTTCCACCTTCCCTTTTGTCTCTCCTCCATTCTACTCATTCTGCCTTTCCTCCCTACTTCACCAAGAACATGTGCCCTCCCATTCACTGCTTCCTATATTCCTCCCATTCACCAGCTCCTTCTTCCGTCCCTACCTCCCTCGAATTTGTACTTGTACCCTCCAATGTGTCACATCTTACATCGCTCCTATTCGCCTTTCACCTATGTGCCTGTTCGACACTCAGTGAAGGGTTCTCCAGCACCAGTTGTCTAGCAACTACCTCAAGGCAACAGGAAGTCTGGACCTGAAATTCTGCCCCATCATCAGGATTCAGTAGTACAACCACACACATACTCAAAAGCCTGCAGAGACACTAAATGGGTTTATAGCAAATAATGTGCTCAACTTGCCATAATGAAGCAGGAGAGAAGGTAAGTTCTGTACCCGGATTACAGTTTAGGTCATTGATTAAGTGTTGTTACTGAAGGTCGGCATCATAAGGGCAACACCGTGCTTTTGGATAATAAAATACAGTATTGTAGTTGTGGAAACACTGGGGCTGATGTATTAGGAAGAATTGAAGCAATTCTGGAATAAACCAAAGGTGCCTGTCAGGATCACATGTGATCAACTTATCTACCATTGGACGGTGGGGTGTTCTTGTAGTCTGATGGTTTCACGCTTGCACAGACGTGCTTCTTCACAGCACAATAGCTGATGTATTGTATAAAAACAATAGGCTTGTATAATGCAGACATAAGTCTTGGCAATTGTTTTGCAAATGTATTCCTACTTAGCACTGTCTTCGGTACTGAATTGTTTAATTTTATCCAGACTCTTGATGTGCCTATATTCTGTGTGTGATCTCCTCCTCACCTCAGAACTGGATCCTTCCTTTTGATTGACTTCTGGTTTACCTCAAGTTTAGACTTTGACTATGCTCTTGATCTCCACCTACCTTGACTTTCAACTTCAACCTCAACTTCACTAGAACTCCACCTGCCTGAACTTGACTGTTCTAGAATGATGCCTGCCTCCACAACATCCCGGTTCTTGACTTCAGTTCAGTTAGGTGGAGTCTGTACCATGACCACACAAACTTAGGAGCTCAACTCCTGGGCATAAGCAGTTATCTGGCCCCTGATCCTGTGCAACATCAACTACTCTTTAGTTCACCCTCAGATCTAACCTGACATTCAGCATGACAACAACAAAGGGGAAAAATAAAATGTCCTAAATTCCCACTGATTGAAATATGTATTTTAGTGCCAGAGTGATCCCCAGCATGTTCTGAAAGGGTAAAAAAGCACAAGGTAAATCAAATGGAAGTATTATTTGTCCCCTGTGATGCTACCATTCTCTTTAAAACATCAGCCTCACTGTCCTTCTGAACTACTCATGCAGTGCTGCTGTCCAGAAACGTATTTTAAGTGCCCAAAACTGGAAGATAAATGGCTCAATATTGCGCTATATTGTATATGATTCTATTATCTCTTCTTGTTTTCACCTAACAATAGAAGTAGCCATTGCTGGGAATTAGGCAATGGCATCACACTAAAATAACCAAAACACAGTTAAACACTTAAGAATTTGTGAATTATGTGATGCTAAAGGCATTCCCATTAAATACTGCCATTAGTCATACAGAGTTTAAAAGTTCAGTAAGAACCATACACATTGGAACAGATATTTCATCACATTTATGAATGTTACTGCCTGGCCATCACCTTCCTTTCCTATTTTAAAAAAATACCATTAAAAAAAACACTGGGACTTATGTATAATGGGACACTGGAGCAATTCTGGGGTAAATCAATTGTACCAAAGGGGACAGATAAAATCAGAAGAATTCCCATTGATTTAAATGGGGCTTTAAACCCTTGAATACTATAGTGGTTTGCAATGCATTGTTTTACAATTGTGAGAGCCAGAATACAAAGAAGGGGGAGTTTTCAATTGGGTTCTGGAAAACCTGGAACCCCAATGCTCCCCCGATAGATCAATGTTGGATTGCGCAGGATAGTTTTCTGTCCTGCGAGATACAGGTCTCTGTAGACCAGGGGAAGACGCGGTCCTTAAGAGCTACCAGCACTACATGTTTTTGAGACCTCTCTGCTTGAACACAGGTGAATGGATCAGTGGCTCAGTCATCTGAAAGAATCCACCTGCGCCGATCCAGGGTTATCTTAAAAACATGCACTGTTGATCGAGGACCAGGGTTTGCTACCCCTGCTGTAGACCATCTATGGTAAGCTTGAAAGCTTTCTTGGGATCTACTCATGCAAGCCGGGAGTTTATAGAGGAAATCCACAGACTTCCAGGTTGAGTGCCACCTAAGGGGTCATTTTGCAACTACATTAAACGTTAGGTTAGCTAGTGATGAGGTGGAATTCATGAATATATATATATATATTTTAATACTAAATTGGCGAAAATTAACATTTCTAGACTGCACTTCCAGATAGACTGCGGGTACAGCTCTATACCTGCAGTCTGTAACTCTACCTCTGCTCCCCTCCCTCTAGCCAGCCTCCTCCGATGATGGAGGCTTTCTGTCTGTAGGCTGGAGCGGTCTCATTGGGTAGATATCGATTTCTGCCAATGAGACCACTCCGGCTTACAGACAGAAAGCCTCCGTCATCAGAGGAGGCTGGATGGAGGGAGGGGAGCGGAGGTAGTGTTACAGACTGCAGGTATACAGCTGTACCCACAGTCTATCTGGATGTGCAGTCTAGAAACGTTAATTTTCGCCAATTTAGGATTAAAAAAAAAATATTCATGAATTCCACCTCATCACTAGCTAATCTAACGTTTAACACGCATTTGTACTGGGGTGATAGACCCCCTTTAAATCAACAAACTTTTTTATTAGCCCCTTCAGTGCAGTTGGTTTGACCCCAAATTGCTCTGGTTTTCCTTTATACATAATTACTGTGTCTAGTAATTAATCCAAAGACAACAGTCCTGTGCACAACCTGTGATCAAAAATCCTGAACACACTTCATCAAATATACATACAGGGAAGAAACAAAATAACACTTTATTGAGAAAAAAAGGTAATATAAAGTAATGTTTCATAAGTGTCTCTTTAATTTAAATATAGTACCATACAATGTGGGCAATACACACTGTGCAAAAACTAGATGCCTGAACTCAGCATAAATTTCTATTGAATGTCCTTCTGCCAGAAAATTTTATAGTGGAAACCAAAGATCTTTAATCTATCCCATATTATACAGATTCAAATATTATTTTCCTGGATTCAATTACCAATGAAAAATATCCAAGTCAGTTTCACAAAGAAATATAGAATATTTAGAAATATTACATTTTTTTAGGATAATTATAGTTTTGGAAAATTGTTAATTAATAAAATACTCCTTATTAACTATTTCAGTAACAAAGGGGGTGTGCAAAACATCGCTCTGCAACAGGCTGTACAGCCCTGTGGCAATCAATGGTTTAAAGTATAAGATTCTGTTAACCTTATGTTAAAGAACTCCAAACTCCCCCTACTGCAAGCTTCCCAAAGAAGACATCAGTGCAATCAGTTTGGTATCCATGACTCCTACAAAAAGAATCCCATCTGCTGCCAAAGAGATTCATTTTGGGGAACCTATCTGCACAAAATTGCTTTAAAGTGGACATTAAGATTTTGGTCCAGATTAAGGTAAGTGAGAGTTTTATTATTTGAAAGATGTAGTGTTTCCTGTAACCATGATGTACTCTGTATATCCCCCTCATTCATTTTAGATTGTAAATTCTAGAGCAGGGGCCTCAATCCCATTGTAAAAGCACTTCTGTAACCCTGTATTGTCTGGTATCCTTTAAAAAGGTCGCACGCAAAAGAGCGTGTGACCACTTCTTGCATTAACCATGTCGCCAGGATTAAAATGGTGATCTGAGAATCTCGCACTGCATGATATTTTCAGGTTGCGCTACCAAAAGTAGCAATCTAGTGTCATTAGAAGGGAAAGGCAAAATACACCATCACATCCAGTGCTACCTCAATCATACCCCATGTAAGGACAAGATCTCCAAATTGAGTGATGCCTGCTGCCGATAGTTCCTGAGACTATAGAAAACTGGGACATCATTGCAGAGCTTCTGACTGCATCCTCTTGTGGCTATACATAGACTCCATTTGTGAGGGGTGCCTACACATTCCAACTTAAGCTGCATTCGCTTTTAAAAGGTTGCACACTCTCTCTCCCTTTCTCTGCGTGCTCCGCACTGTCAGTCTGCATGCATAGAGAGAGGGAGAGAGAGCCTGGAGCAGCACTCATCAACATATGGGGCTGATGCCCTATATCCTGGCGATAGGATATATATGTAGCATGTTTGGTTCTACAGCCCAAATGCATAACCTCATACATATCTACATTAAATGTCATCTGCCACTTTTCTGTCCATTCACTTAGTTTATCGAATTCCTCTGTATGACCTGTATCTCCAATTCATCACCTCTTTATCACACCTTAGTACATAATCTCCCAGTTCTCTATTTACCACTATGATTTCTTAAAGGGATAGTAACACTTCGTTTTAACTTTATTTTATTTTGTAGGCATTAAAAAAACATGAAGAATGATATAAGTCTTATCTCTCAAACCTTTATGGTTTATGAGATATTCACAAGCAAAGTTCCCCTCCCCGCCCCTTTTTCCTAGTGTAAGCCATCTCTTCTCAGATGTGGATCAGGTTGTATGACAGTACAGATAACAGAAGGGGACAATTTTCTTTGTATGAAAACAATGAAAGCCCTTCCCCCCTTGAAAAGTTTTTCAGCTTTTTCCATTATCTTAATTGAAGATTGTCCCTCTCTGCAGTCTACCTGGGCATCTCCCTTCTTATCTGGTTGAACAGGGGGGGGATACTTTGTTTGTGAATATCTCTTAAACCATAAAGGTTTCAGAGATAAGACTTATATCATTCTTCATGTTTTTTTAATGCCTACAAAATAAAATAAAGTTAAAATGAAGTATTACTATCCCTTTAAGTGGGAGAGATCTTAGTGCATAAATTCCATAGCATAACATGGGCACTGGAGAAGTGAAATCACCTCATTATCATACCTTAGTGCATAGCCTCCCTGGGGAAGTCTTATCAGTGATCTAGAGGGTGGAATTAGTGCTTCACTCTTCCTGCTGTCTCTTCCTACTCAAAAAAAAAAACCTGGTTTGCTTTTCCCACTGCTTTATTGCACTGTTTGCCTACCACTAAGTAACTTGAAATAGAAATGAATACAAATCTCTGTTGATTAAAATGTGGCTTTTAACCAACTGAATGTTAGAAATGTCTCCAACATATTACAAAGCAATGCATTGGCTATCTTTCTAGCATTCAAGGGTTTAAAAACTCTATTTTAATCAACAGCAATTTTGAGAATTATTATTTGTCCCTTATGGTGCAGTTGGTTTGCCTCAGAATTTGCCAGACCTACTTGGTACATCAGCCTCAGTGAGCACGCTATAAAGAATGTTGGTGTTAGTTTTGCGTCTAGCCAGGCCATTACTACAGTTTTCCTTCCATCTGCCCTGTGATCCCTACAATGGCCTGAATGGCTTTTGGTTTTTCACTCTGATTACTCAGGTTAAGGATCTGAACATGATCACGTGAATCTCCCAAGAGGCACAATCTTTTAATTGTAAATGACTAACAAATTACCTTAAATTTTGGTCAGAAATATGACCTTATTATCCAATGATGCTTTAATCTCATCTGTCAATGAAGTGTGTAATTTATTACAAATCCCCTTTCCTTTCAAAGTAGTGGAAGAATAATGTAATATAATATTTTCAATTGAATGCAAAAAGGAAAAAGCCATATAGAACAGAGCACAGAAACATCAAAATAAATGTATTTCAAATAATTAAACTGTGTTCTATCAAGTCACTGCTGCTAATGTACTAAGTAAGAATACAGCAATTGTGGAGCAAAACAATGATCCATAGGTGGAAAATATAAACTCCCAGTGATTTAAATGGGGTCATTAGGAGACCATGGCAGTGATGGATCGAAAGACCACTGCAGTTCGGCATCACAACATGGAAATCAACAGAGTACTGCACAGTTACATGAGAGACTGGGGAAGATACAGCAAGATGTGATAACGTCTCCGATGTGATAAACTCTCCAATTCTAATATTATCTATTTAGCGTACACCTGAAGTGCTCAAATCTGTTCTCAAGTACCCAACAGTGCATGTGATTAGGTTGATTGAACCACTGATTGAGTCAGCTGTGAAGAGATCCTGAAAGCCTGCACTGTTGGGGTGATCTTAGGACAGGTCTGAGCAGCCCTGGCTTATACATAAGATCTCTCACATTGAAGAGATGTTAGTGTATAGGCACCATACAATGACATAGGACTTGAAGCGTTTATCACACTAAAGAAGTTATCTCCTCTTTATCACACCTTAGTGCATATCCTCTCACAAGATAATTGTACCATTACAAGAGACAAGGACGGACTTCCCATTAGGCAGAGTAGGCAAATGAATAGAGTGTCAAATTTTGAGGGTGCCTCTCTATCCAGCCAAATAGGGGTGACATTTTTTGTGCTTGCTTGTTATAGGGCAAGTGCATTTTCTGTGCAAGAATACAGTGGACAGTATTGGAGCAGGCCCATGTGAGTAGGGGTGTGGCCATGGGTGGGGTTAAGGACACCTAGAGTGCCTTGCGAAGGGGTGCAGAAAATTGCACTATTACATAAGAGATAATAGGAGAAGGAGCATGGAAGGTCAAGGAATGGAGGCTAACACATAAAATGCCATATACACAATTCTGGATCAGACCAACATCACCATTAGTTATAAAGCAAATTCAGCAGCATGTTATAATACTGCAACAAGACATAAAACATTGTACAACTGGGGAACACTGCATACCAGGGTGCCAGCAGCTGAGAACAGAAAACACAGAAACAGAAGGTAAAGAATGCCCTGCTTACAGTCCTTTATTATACCTTTCATGTCTCCTGTATTTGTGTTTTTATTTGTTTAGAAGTCTCCCTTTGTCAAATACGAAAAAATGGTATTTACTACTGGACTGGACTGTACCAGAGGAGTAGTCAAAGCATATTACCACACACTGTGCTATGAATGAATCTAGGCACAGCCCACACATTAGGGGCATTTCTAATAGTATAGTAAGCAGTATGTTTGGCCTCAAACACAACTAATTAGCATACCTGGAAAATTTCAAAACAAGCTCAGTCTAAGATCTGAAAAGTTAACTCCAAAACCTCCCACAAACATGCATTCCAGAAAATATCGCCTTGATTGCACTAACCCAGAGGTGCTTGTGTCACTGTCCTTATTAGGAACTCTTAGGGGATTATGCACTAAGTCGTGATAAAGAGGAGTGATATCACTTCTCCAAGTCCTATGTTATTCTATTTAGCATATGTACTAAGATCTCCAAAGCTGGAGGAATCTTAACGCATTGGATCCATAAGATAACACAGGACTTGGAGAAGTGATATAATTGGACAAGTCATCTCCGCTTTATCACGCCTAAGTGCATCTTCCCCTTAAAGGAGCAGTAAACTTTTTTTTATGAAAAAATATCTATTGTAGGGATTTTCCTATTGAGTAAAATAAGGGTTCTCCCACTGCCGAGAGAGTTACATTTCCAGAGTTATTACAGTTTAAACCCATGTTTTTTTACAATAGCAGTGCCCTCTAGTGGTCAAATTCTAATTCGATTTCCTGTTAGATTCTAATGGAGAGAAAAGTTAGAAACATACAGTTCTCCATAGAATGTGATAGAAACTGCCTGTCACTTCCTGTCAGTTAGAACTATCAGGAAGTAAACATAGTAAATTCACTTCCTGATTATTTAAACTGGTATAATTTTTGAATAGAACATCTGACAGCGATGGGAGTGACCTTGTTTTATTCAGCAGGAAATGCTCTGTAAAATAAGTATTTTCATAAGAAAAAGTTTACTGTTCCTTTAATATGTTACAACATAGATATCTCACTGCCTGAACACACACACAGACAAGCAGGACTTCTGCCTCTGCCTTTTGTACAAATTTTTACAAATGTATACACTAAAGAAGACTAATTTTTCCTTTCACTCTGAGACCCTGAGAACTGGGAGAAACCTTGAGAGTTCTGAAGTATGTTAATTAGCATACCATGCAGGTAATTAGCATAAAGTGCCACACCATCCCACTAAAATATAAAAGTTAATTTCATAAAAACAATTTATTTTTCAGAAAAAATGGATAGTACAACATACGAACACATTTTTTTTTCACATCTAAAATAAGGAGCGCAAACAAAAGCACATCTAAAAGTAAAATCTTTACTATGTTACACAGACAAGAAGTACAAAAAACTCACCAGACCACCAGACCACGCATTGAATCGCCCGCCCTGCAAAGTCCAATCCTGAAAACTTTTAGATGTGGTCCCTCAGCACTGTTCTGCAGTCCCAGTCACCCACTCCGTTTCCATATTTTGGCCCCTGGAGATTTTAGGCCTTCTGACAGCAAGAAGAGACATCCAGAGACTGCAACAAACTGTCAACCAGCTTAGCGCACATTAGATGACATACAAGGCCAAGACACAGGTGGAGACAGAACCAGACACAGGCCAGAACAGGCATACAGTCAGGTAGATTAGGCCTTCAACTGGGGCAGAGCCAGAGATATTCAACAGAGACAGACATCCAAGCTCAGGGATCCAGAGACGGTCAGCATGGGCCTGAGGAGAAACTAGCAGGCCTGAGAATGGCAAATAAGTTAGCATGATCCGGGATGTCGGAAACGACAACGCACACAGACCACAGTCTCTTTTTTCATTTTTTTCCCCTCTGTAAAACAAGCTAAACTTGTCTTAAGGTGACAGGTTCACTTTCAGAAGAGTTAACCCTTTGAGTGCCAGAGGGGTATGCAATGCATACCCCTCTGGCACTCAAAGGGATATGAACACGGAGAATGTGCTTTGCTGAAGTAAGCTAAATGCACCAAAATCCCAGTTCATTTAAATGCGGCTTTTAACTTTATGAATAGGGAGATCTCCAAAGTAATGCACTGGAGACCTCCCAAGCACCCCTCTGGCACTCAAAGGGTTAAAAGTTACATGTAAATCAATGGCTATATGGTGTGGTTGGGTTCCAGAAGAATTGCATTACTTTGGCTATTTGTCTTCTATGGTGTGGTTGGGTTCCGGAAGAATTGCATTACTTTTTAAAGGAAAAGATGGGGTTAAATTTCCAAATATGACTGCAAACAACCAGCTATTGCTCATGTAAAAGGACGGCATTTGTGAATCCATGTGTAACAGCTGCGGGCTATGCGGCTACAGATGGTGATAGTTTCATTTAAATATTTTTAATGACATACACCGTTAATTTGTTCTTAGGGGAAAAGATCATTTAATCCCTTTTTGTATGTGCTGAATGAAGGAGGTCAGAAGTATCTCAAATATCTTTTCTGCTGCAGATGTATTTAGGACTTGAAATAAATAATGATATAATTATCGGCTCATTTTTCTTCATTACATATGTCAGTCTGCACCTGTTTACATCAAGACACCTATCCTTATTAAAATAACACAAACGAAAAAAAAAATTAAATGTTATATTGAATCCCAGGGAATAATCTGTCAATGTAAAACATTACACAGAGTGAAATATAAGTATCATTGTATCGCTACAAATGTATTCAGCTGCTAATTTCCAGAAAGTTAGCCTCAAGGAATAAAAGATGGATAAAAAGTATAGGAGATAGAAGGGCGTTTGCACTAACTGAGCAGTAGGTACATACTTATAGTACACATGATCTCTCCGATACCCTCACCAGACCAGCAGAAGTGGCAGAGGTTAATACGGTGACAGAATTTAAGCATGCATAGGATAGGCATAAGGGTGTCCTGACCATAAGGCAAGTCCAAGAACCAAATAAGGTTTGAGGTTTTGACAGTAGGAAAATGGGCAGACTAGATGGACCGAATGGTTATGCCATCAGATTCTATGTTTCTAAATGACTAGTGATACATGGACATGACCATTATGAGATGAGATGAAATAGACCATTCAATGAGGATGTTATTCATAAATCTTGTAGTTCATTCTCATAGTATGGTTTAATAGATATATCAGAAAAAGAAAACGAAAGCACATAGTGTGATCTGTATCTGATCTCTATTTATATACAGAGATGCATACCATAGAGTCCAGTGTAGATAATGAAATTTTTTGTCTCTATAGTTAATGAACATTAGGCAACAGAAGAATGTTCTAAATCTCAATATGTTACAGATATACCCCAATAATAAGGACATTCAATTTGACATCTCAGCCTGAATGCTATTACAAGGACAGACTTGAGGCTTATAGGGAAAATGTGGCAGGCAGTTCACACTAGACTCAAGGTACACTTGAACGGTAAGGAAATTTATCCATAGCCAAGAGCTGTTTTTTGCCAGCATTTTAAAGACAGATAATTCCATAATAAAAACATGCTGCTAAGTACTTTTAAGCTGCCTTGTCACTCATATAGCCAAATTTCAAAGACATGTACGTGCTGCTCAAGGTATAACCTCTGCTCTGACCTTCAAGTCTAACCTTTACGCTATTACATCTACTTCAATGTAATCCTACAATGTCAATAAGCACCTAGTTGAGAGAAGTGTTTGCAAAAAGGAAGTCCTCCAATCACTGTTATCTTTAGATTGTAAGCTTTCGGGCAGGGACCTTGCACCCAATGTTTCACTCTACAAAGCACCTGTAACCCTGTATTGTTTAAACCCTGAAATTGTAAAGCGCTGCGTACACTTGTGGCGCTATATAAATAAACATATTCATTCATTCATTCATCTTATGGAACCTATGGTGCAATACAGGAAACGTGTGCAATCGCTATTTCCCATTTGAAAACCACTAGGGAATAGGTGTGAGCATGATTTTGTTGAATTGTGCATGAAAATTCAAGATTAGGGAACGGCTGCATATATTTATTTTTTTGTGGGTGTGGCTAAGATTTACGAATCTGTGTGAGTGGAATAGCAAATGCTCCTAATGCAAGAATTGCTATTGTGAATGATATACGTCTGTGTACTGTTGTCGCAAAATGGAATTTTTTATGTGAAATTCAAGAAGCATTCGGTATTTAGCTTCCTGGATTAGAACATGTGCAAAATCTATCTGCGCACAAAAATGTCTTTATCCAATGTGAATGTTTCTTGCATCGCGCCACTACTCACTAAAATGTGTAAAGATAAGATTCTATATTCATTGATAATATAAATGATACATGACCTGCTATAATATTTCCATAAGATATGGCTAAGGATCTCTACATAGGCAATACAAATGTAATAGCCTCCTGCTATATTTCTATCGCCTGTTTTCTCATTTCAACTTTTCCTGAGTTCAGCTCACAATCCCATCACAGGGAGATAATGGTTGAAGGCCTGCTCACATAAGCACCAGCCAAGTATTATTGGTTGACACCAGAGAGATGGTGTGTTGTTGGTTTTTTTTTTACTTTTTTTTTTTTTTTTTATATTTTTCTTTATTTTTAATACAATAAATGGTGGTTTATCCATATAAGTGTGGTATCAAAAGAAAGCCCTACTTTTGCGTTAAAAAACTGTATATAATTTGCATGGTGAAATCAAGGACTTAGATGGAACAAAGACAGTCAAAAAGTGTTCCGGCACACGTTTTAGACCATTCCAATGAAGGGATTCCATGTAAGTAATGAGATCCCGGCACTTCTCAAGCGCCTCCGTGTCGACTGACACGGATCTCCTGCTGACAGCTTTACAGTTGTCAGTAGGAGAAATCAAACTTTAAACGCCTGTATCTCTTAAACCATAGCGGTTTGAGAGATACAGTTGTTTTGCATTTAGCTCAGCTTTTTAAGCTCTTCTAAATGCAAAAACACTTTTTTTTAGACATTACTAACACTTTAAGTGCAAACTACCCCAGATTTTCCCAGTCCTTAAAGGGTTAATGAAAATGGAACGAAGAAATATATGTCAGAAAGTAAAATAATGTATGGTATTATGCTAAAACTATAGAAGTTAAAATCAATCAATCAATTTAATTAAGACCTTAATGTATCCAGTGTTTCCTTGTAGAAAAAAGTTTGATGAGAGAAGTAAACTCAATACAAAGAGGCCATTGAATTAAAGGGATAGTAATACTTCATTTTAACTTTATTTTATTTTGTAGGCATTAAAAAAACATGAAGAATGATATAAGTCTTATCTCTCAAACCTTTATGGTTTAAGAGCTATTCACAAGCAAAGTTTCCCCTTCCACCCCTTTTACCTAGTGAAAGCCATCTCTTCTCAGATGTGAATCTAGTTGTAAGACCAGACAGATAACAGAAGGGGACAATCTTCTTACAATGAAAACAATGAAAGCCCTTCCCCCCTTGACAAGTTTTTCAGCTTTTTCCCTTATGTTAATTGAAGATTGTCCCTCTCTGCAGTCTACCTGGGCACCTCCCTTCTGATCTGACTGAACGGGGGGGGGGGATACTTTGCTTGTGAATATCTCTTAAACCATAAAGGTTTGAGAGATAAGACTTATATCGTTCTTCATGTTTTCTTAATGCCTACAAAATAAAATAAAGATAAAATGAAGTATTACTATCCCTTTAAGTAGAATTTTATTGAAACCAACTGCACTATAACAAACAAATAAACATTCCTATTGATTTAAATAGGAATTGGAATAGCTTGACTGCTTTGCAATACTTTGGAGACCTCTCTAGCATTCAAGGGATTAAAATCCCCATTGAAGTCAACAGGAATTTGCTTAACATTTATTTTACACGAAGGGAAATTTTCAGGTTTGTTTCAGATTTGCTTAGTACATGACTGACTTAGTGACTTTAGTTCTCTTCTTATAATTATCAATTATATTATCCATTATTGCCCAATATCTTCATCATATGGCGTGATATACAAGAGAGGGTATAACTGACTAAGGTAGAAAAAGAAAACACAGAAATGGAACAGGCATGCTAGTCTTTATACAATAATGCAGAGCACCACTTAAATCAGACATATACCATTTATAAGAGAGCTTGCTGGAAGCTATTTCTATACCTCTCAAAGTGTTTCTGTCATGCCTGTCAGTGGATATTCTCCTTATTTTGAGACCTGCAAGGCTTCTGAGCAGCTTGTCAGAACCGCAAGTATTTCTGTCAAAGCAGCCAAACCCCATCTCTCCATTCAGCTGGGATATAAACATAGCACATAGAAATATTACCCCTGCAATCAGCACAGCTTCCAAGCATTAGGAAAATAGGCAAATGGAGATCCATTAAAATGTTTGTATCATATTTCATTTGGTTTTTAACAAACTCTTTCAAGCAATTATGAAAGGATATCATTCTTGTAAAATGGATTTCAAGCAAAAAGTTGCCATTACAAATCTATCCATGCAAACTATGGGAATATAATTTTTGTATATGGTTTAATTTACCTTAAAATGTTTGCTAATTTAAAATCTTTAGTTTTATCTTGTAGTAATGAATAATGCTGTTTAGTAACATTTTCGAATTTTTCTGTGTTCCAGTTCATGAAAAATAATTTATAAAAAAGCTGCTCTGTGAGCATATGGGAGCAGCCATCTTACAATCCACTTTCATTATCCACTCAGCAGTTAAATGATGTGTCTGCGACTCAGTCCAGTGCATCACATTTTTTTTTGCCTTCCTCTGGATCAGCAAGGGTGATATGGCATGGGCTAAACTATGTTACAATAGTATATAAAGCCAATAAACACTGTTGTATTAGACAAAGTTTAATATAGAAAATTAGCCACTAAGCAATCATAAGAAATGTATTCTTATATATCAGGTATCAGTAGATTCTGCCCAAAAACAATATATATAAAAGAGACACTGATTTACTGATATATGTCAATTTATAAACATTTTTAGCACATAATCATGAAGGTCTTTGCCTGTGCTTACATGTTGGCATAGAAATACAGTATAGATGAGTCTTATGATTGCTTTAATGCACACACAGTTTGAAGACCTTAATGATAGGAAGTCCCAAAAACCACCTCATAGAATGCGCAGGAAAATAGTCTAATTTTACTCAGTTTCTGATGCTACTTGTTAGCACATAGTATGACCGTGGCCAATGTGGTGAATCCACCAAAGGAGCCAAATATATCCAGAGTAGATTTGTGTAGTGACTGGTAAAGATTAATTAAACTTTGCTGGATGAATCTTCATTTTATAAATACCAATATCAGCAATTGATTTCCCATAAGGCAGAGTAGGTAACTGCATAGAGCACCAAGGTTTGATGGTCATTATGGCTGTGCTGGCCACTCCCACATTCTGAGTTAAGAGTATTGCAGAGCAATTCTAATGTTCCTAGTTTGTGGTGATAGATTAGTTTCCAGTTTACATACTCCCTTTGCTGATTATGCTTGTCTGTGTTAGGTTTAAAGTACGTATATTCTGTGCTAGACAACAGGGGATAGGGGTGGAGACCAGTGAGGTTTAGGGGTGAGGCCATGGGAGTGTCTAAGGGCGCCTTAGAAGTTATTGCCTAGGGATGCATGGGATGTAAATCCAGTCCTGGCCGGCCAGAATGAAGATCTATATATGTCCTGTTTTATTTACTTTAGACTAGCAAAGGAAGCACAGTGTTGAATGTGTGTCAAAGATTTATTGTATTGGTGCTAAGGATTGTTATGTTATTGGAGGTGATTCAGATGTTAATATTATGTTTGTATTTTTTTTTGTGTGTGATTGTTATTTTTTAATGTTTTGTACTGAATAACTGAAATGCTTAATGGTTTTCAGGATCCCATTTTACTGCTGAGAATACAATGTGTGTATGTGTGCATGTATGTATGTGTGTGTGTGCGTGCCCCCTGCACCCTCATTGCAGAATAATCGCTCCAAGCAGTCAGTGTCAGAAATCAGTCACAGTTACCTCACCAAATACTGTAATTGCACTGAATTCGTAAAAACACAATGACCATTTTATATTGTGATATACTTAGCTGTGTGGGATTCTTAATGGAACCATGTACGAGTGGAAGTGTGCAACCGTTACTGGAGAGGCGCACACACACTATTTGATTATGCATGTGAGTTACTGCATGTGATGGATCATTTATTTTTTCTCTATTCACAAACTCTCTTCCTCAATACATGTCAAGCTCCCTGGCAGCCTCGTCTAATGATCAGATTAGGTGCCTACATCTTCACCCTTTGCCACACTCAGAAAGGTCGGGCTAAACATGCCAGACTTATCATTATGATGAGGATTATACCAGGAGTAAGCAGCACTTGAGGCAGCCACTGCTCACAGCAATAAGTTAGTCCACAGCCATAATAAGTTTTTGACTTATTTTGTGATCCATCATTATTGCTAGTCTAGTTGTGAAAATACATATCTATGGGTTTGTCTGACAGAGAGGAAAAGAACTGAACACTTTCACTGACATTGCATGGAGCTAATGTTATCCACTACATGCAGATGCGAAATAAACAAAATTAATTGGGGTCTACCAATTACCGGGAAATACAAAAGTGTGTATGTGTATGTAAACACACACAATATTAAACATTCTCTCACTCTCTCAAAAAAAATAAAATGAAATGATATATGTATATATGTATACTTCAAACGTCTGGGTGCTCAGCCTTATGACGAACCATATCCAGATGCAAATGTGGGAAGCATTGAAAGGAAACTTCTTTGCAGTGAAAAAGCTGTTTATTTAGATCGATGTTTCAGCCAGCACTTGTGGCCTTTATCAGGCCACAAGTGCTGGCCGAAACGTCGATCTAAATAAACAGCTTGTTCACTGAAAATAAGTTTCCTGTGAGTGCTTCCCACATTTGCATCTGGATATATATATATTATTTGTGTTTATTCATACATAACAAAGGTGGGAAGTACTCTCACTTCTGGTCTCCCCTGTGTGGGAGCATTAGCCCATGGGAAATGTAATTGATAGGATAAGAGACGGTAAGCACACACAGGTCTTCCAAATCACCAGTACTTAATATAATGATGTCAGTGTTTCGATATGTATAAACACATTGTGTTGGAGATCTCTCTAGCATTCTATGGGTCAAAAGGCCCACTTATGATAATGGGAATGTTATTTTGTCCGCAATTGGCTTGCACCATAAGTCCTCCAGTTCATCTTAGTACATCAGCATCATAGTGCTTGTGAAAACAAAAGAAATGTACCTCTTTTCTAAAAGCATCAGAATGGATGATTATGGCAATAATCAGTTCCTAAAAGGATTTCTATAGTAGTGCGTATAAAAAATGAATCAACATATCTTAATATCTTACAGACCCCTCTGGTACTCAACTGGTTAATATTCTTTTTATTCTTGCCTCTCCATTTCAAAACCAAAATATTTTATCACAGGCTGCAGCAATTCAATTCCATTGTATATAGTGAAGGCATTTCCAGGAGTTTATACTCTCAGTGCCTATGTAAGCATAAATTGCCAAGCTAGTTTAAATAACCTGGAGCACAAACAAAGACCATTTTTGATTGGTGCGCTTTCTTGAATTTTTGATGTTGCTAAAATTTTGGAACCCATATGGCAGCTGGGAATGTGCACTGTGGATATGGCAGGAATGTGTTCGTCTGCCCATGACAAAATAGCATTGACCTCTAACCAAGCGGCGAGACTTCTTGTGCCACCCTGCTTGTTGATGTAAGCCACGGCCGTGGAGCTGTCGGACTGTACCCGGACTGGACAGTCTTTCAGCTCAGATGTCCAATGCCAAAGGGCATGGAATATCGCCCAAAGATCCAATATGTTGATGGGAAGGAGAGATTCCTCTGGAGACCATCGACCAAGAGTGCTCAGGCGACCCAGGACCTCTCCCCAGCCGGAAGGCTGGCATCCATCTTCACTGTGCTCCAGAAGGATACCAGGAAGGACTAGCACTTCAGCAGATGGAAGAGGTCTAGCCACCATGACAAACTCAGTTCCAATGAAGAGGGAGGGACACAGACATCTTCAGAAGGTCCGGCTGACCCCTGCACACCTGGATCACAAGTTGCCTGGTGTGCGCCATGGCAAAAGGTACCGCTTCTATGGCAGAAATGTATTTCCCCACTAGAGAGGACAGCATCTCGGCTGGAACTGGATCCTGAGCCAGGACTGCAGAAACCCTGTGGGCGATCTGGTGAGCCACCTCGTCCGTGAGAAACACCCTGCTCTTCTGGGTGTCGAAGAGGAGGCCCAGGAAGACCAGACGCTGGTATGGAACAAGATCTGATTTGTCCAAGATGATGATCCACCCATGATGGGTGAGAGCATGAATGCCTTGCTGAACCTGCTGATGAAAAAGTTCCGCAGAGGGGCCCTTCAGAAGCAGGTCGTCCCTGTATGGAGTAACTCTGATGCTGTCCCGTTGGAGGACGGACACAAAGGCTCCCAGGACATGGTTGAAGAATTAAGGAGCTGTCATCAGACCAAATGGAAGAACTGAAAACTGAAAATGCCCCCGGTCATAGGCAAATCAGAGATACTGCTGTCTGTTTGGATGAATGGCGATGTGTAAATACGCGTCCTGAAGATCCAGAGAAGCAAGAAATTCCCCCAGGATCATAGGGGACTCCTGGTGATAATGAGTCTGGATCACAAAGGAATTGAGATCCTTCAAGTCCAAAATGGGCCAACAACCACCATCCTTCTTGGAGACCACAAAGAGGTTTAAGTAAAAACCCATATCTCTGTCCTGAACTGGAACCGGATCTAAAACACCCTTGTCCAGAAGAGCCTGAATAGCACCAAACAGACGGCGTTTCTCTGCACCGAGGCGTATGAGAAGGATAGAAGCGAAAGGGAGGAAGAGAGACGAAAGGGATCCTGTACCCTTCCGTCACCACCTGTAAAACCCATGGGTCTGCCACTGAATCCTGCCAAATGCTGTGATAGTGACGCAGATGACCACCCACAGCAGAATGCGGACCCGAGTCATGCCAAAGAAGGCTTGGAAGAGACCTTGGGCTTCCATTGTTGTTTGGGCTTGGAGGAGGTACGCGGAGCTGAGGGAACCGTCTGGTTCGCCGGACGTGTCTCATTCCGAAAGGAACAAAAATACCGGTTACGCTTAAGGGGCGTTTTCTTCCTAGGGACGAAGGGTAGAAGGATACTCTTACCCCCTATGGCCTCACTGATCAGATCCTTAAGATCTGGCCCAAACAAAGAAGTGCCTTGAAAAGGTAAGAAGAGCAATGCTTTCTTAGAAGCAGTGTCAGCAGACCAGATCTTGAGCCAAAGAGCCCACCTGGCAACCACAGACATGGTGGAAACCCTAGCCACCAAACGGATGGAATCAAATAAGGCAGCAGAAACATAGTGCTGAGCCTCAGAAATGTTGGCAAGGAGGCACAATATATCCAAAGTAGGAGCACCCTGACGAACAACAAGGGTGAGCTGTTCAGTCCAGACTCCAATGGCCTGGTTCACCCATGCTGCAGCGAATGCTGGACGCATGACAGTACCAGAAGTGGCAAAGATGGACTTGAGGGAGACCTCAAGTTTCTTGTTAGTCCAGTCCTTTAGAGCAGACGCATCAGACACTGGCAAGGCAGTAGACTTAGATAGCCTGGAGATAGGAGCATCCACTTTGGGAGCAAGCGCAGCCTCAGAGAAGGGATAAAGCTTGGCAAATTTCTTGGAGGCAGACGGTTTTCTGTCCGAAGACTGCCACTCTTCAGCCACAAGGCGGTCAAGAGTAGGGTTAGGTGGAAAGCAAGTAAGGGGCTTTTTAGGCTCCTGAAACACATCAGAAGGGTCAGAAGGAACCTCCTGCACTAAGGAAATGTTTAGGGTATTTAAAACAGCCCTGATCAGGCCCTCAGCCAAGGGCTCAGGATCAGCCTCAAAAGGATCCCTAAAAAACTGAGAGGAGCCCACCGCAGAACATTCCTCAACATCTGAATCCACCAACAGTTACTCCTCAGAGGAATCTGACATGTCAGGTAAGACTTGACGGAGGAGGAGAATGGAAGACCCCCTGTAACTGGGATGGAAAGAGTTGCAATGTGGACCTAAGGTCCCTAGTAGCAGCCTTGAACTCTTGTACCCAAACTGGCTCTAATGCGTGGCTGGAGGTCCCTGAAAGACTCTCAGGGACATTAGAACATGCTGGGCATAAATGACCTGAGAATTCTCTAGGTAACCCTGAATGACAGCAAGAGCAATGCACAAAAAGGGATACAGAGACCCCAGCATCCTTAGTCTTCGGTCTGGCCCCAAGCTCCTATGTTATAGACATTCTCACAGTGTCAATAACCTTACAGTATAATAAATCACCCAATTACAGTGTGTAGGATTAAAGTTTCACACCAGAAATCGCTAATTTAGACTTATCTGGCAGGCGAAGGGTTAATCAGCAGAGGAAAGAACAAGAGTCCAAGCCCTGCGTAGGATACTCATTCTGCTGTGGCGGGAGCCAATCAGAAATGAGCGCGCAAAGCAAGCGCTCATGAGAAATGTAGTTTTCCCAGAAAAAGTACCCAAACAGTGCCTGAAGCCCCCTGAGCCCCCAACACACTGGAAACATGAACTGGATGATAGAGCAAGGGCAGACAAGAAGAATGAGTCATCTCTGAAGTCTTTAGGTTAAATGGTTGCAGAGATATGTCACAAACTGTACACTCCCATATGAGTGAATGGAGCAATGGCGCCTATGCGGTAAAGTGCGCCTCAAAGGTGTGGAGCTCAAATTTTACAAAATTGAAGGTGTAATATTAAAAGACATGAAACATCACTAGAACATGTTAGGATACCCAAAAAAACACTGAACCAGTAGGAAAAGTGTCAGAACCCCCCCAAATGAATGTCAAACCAGCAGCTAAAGGGTTAAGTACCACATAAACCTGCTCCAAAACACCCAACAGACATACAGATAGACCCAATGAGTGCAGGAGTGTGCAAAAGGAACTCCAAGGAAAAACCCCTGTGCGGAGGGGCACTGTGAGACATGTGGACCTGCAGCACTCAAAGGGTTGCTCATCTTTCCTGCAGATCTTCTGTCTTCAGATTACCATATTTTAAGAAGAAGCCTTGGTGGGCAACTCCAGAGGAAAGAACTTGTAGCCAAGATTTCCCCCCAGGGCTTAAGGTCCACAAAAAGCACCTGGTCACTGAGCTAACCACATCTAAGGGCATTGTCAGTTATGGTAATCAGCCTAATGGTGGTATTCCATTTCTAACAGAAAAATAAAAAACTTCTAAAGCTATAGCAGAACTGTTCTCTTGCCTGTGTCTTCACCAAGGAACAAATCTTTCTGGAGATGGCTGGCTAGCTGCAGCCAAGGAGGGAAGGTGGGCTCCACCCCCTGAATACAATTCTAGAATTGTTCCTGTCTACAATTAAAGATCGCCTACCCAAAGTTACCAGTACCTGTTTTGGACGACAGAGAAAAAGGGGTTAGGACTGAGTCACAGTGGTGCTATTTTTTTAAGAATCCTCTGTCTAAGTGGGCTATTTAGTGTTGTCCAAAATGTTGATTTTGGACCCATACAAATGTTTTTGAATATCTACTAGATTCCTTTGTGCCTCAATTTAAAAATACACATTGCCAAATTCAAAACAGTGATGACTGCAAAAGAAAATCAAAATTATCCAGTCTGAATTTTAACTTTTTTGCTTGATAGGACTTTTACGTAAAAGACAACCTGGATTTTGAGTTTACATATTCTGTAAGTCTGTACAAGAATATATAAACTTAGACTGCCTACATATTTTATTGATTTATTTAGTTTACACTTTTATGTCTTGGATAGTCTCCGAATATCTGTTTAAAGAAAGATTTCTGTCAGGGACTGTGAAAGCAGGTATAATGCAATGTAACGCTATGCAGGGCCGTTTTGAAGTAATATGGCTCCCAGAGAGAAACTGTAAAATGTGCTACTTCCCTTGTATTTGTCCCTACACATGCACATACATACATTTTCTTGAGAAATTCACCCATTGCCCCCATTGAAATATACATAGTCACCAACATTGCCCCATGCAATACTTATCCACATATGCCACACACACAAACACACATTCAACCACAAACTCATACCACATGGCATCAACCACTATGTACTCAAACACAGCATCCCACATGGACTAATGAACAATGAGAAGAAAGGAATATCATATCTATTTAAAGAAAACTGTAACAGACAGAACACGTCTAAATGCCAACAGCAACAGAGACAGCTCATCAAACCTCAAGTGTGAGAAAAAATATTCCTACCTAAAAACAACAGTGACACCCCAGGAGACCAGCACAGAGACTAGCAGGGGAATATATCATTACATAAAGCCACCGGAGGTTTGCAGGAGACGAGAAGGGCAGTACATAAGTTCTTGTGTATTACCCTGATGGTCTTGTGTAATTGTGCATTGCCCTGCAGGTCTAGGATATCCTGCTAATACCATATACTATCATTACATGAGAACAGCAAAGTATTATGAGGCCAGTATCACAAAACTCCACGAGAGCAACAGTGCAATATACCATTACATGAGACCTGCAGGCCAATATATCATTACATGAGACTAGCAGACTATTAAACACCATTAAATGAGGTGTGTATGTCAATATAACATTATATGAGACCATCAGGCCAGTTCACCATTACATGAGAACTAGCAGGACAATACACAATTTCATCAGACCAGCTAGTCAATAAACACGTACGTGAGGCTACCAGGGAGGTACATTAGACCAGTAGAGCACTGAATGAGACCAGCAGGACAATGCTCAATCCTGTCATTATTTATTGACTTGTATATCTTGTGATAGGGTGTACTGCACTGTCTGTATTAGGTTATAGCAGGAGTGAGCAATTATTTTGGACCAAAGGCTACATCTCAGTTCAAAATGTTTTCTGAGGGAGACAGATGTACTGCATCTTCACTCAAAGCAAAGCAGACTGAATGTGTAAGTATTTATGTATGTATACCTGTGTGTGTGTGTGTGTGGGGAGGGCATTATATAGAGTATATATGGCGCTGCACTGTCCAGAAGTGATACAATAACAATTATATAGACGCCCCACAGCATTTGT
Source organism: Rhinophrynus dorsalis (assembly GCA_037306005.1). NCBI lineage: Eukaryota > Metazoa > Chordata > Amphibia > Anura > Rhinophrynidae > Rhinophrynus > Rhinophrynus dorsalis. The sequence goes on along the minus strand of CM074719.1, from coordinate 541,276,650 downwards.
CATGGAGGCTAATATACGATAAAAGACCTGGAGTGATTCGGGAACAAACCAACTGCTCCAAAACAGACTTAAAATGTCAAATGATTTAAATTGGGATTTTTTTAATGCAAAGTAATGCATCGGAAACCTCTCCAGCATTTAAGTTTAAATCCACATTTAAGCTAATGGGAGTTTTTATACTTCCCCTGTGCTGCAGTTGTTTAACCCCCAAATTACTCCAGTTCATTTTAGTACATCAGTCTCCTTTTCATTACCCCTGTACCTGTCACAGTGGTCTGTAAATCACTATGAGCAGTCCTGATTTTTAGCCAGGTAATGGCAGGTCAGTGACCCTGTACCTTTTGTCAGTGACCCGGTACATCGTATTGGTTACATTGTACCTTTTATCAGCATAGCTGGGTTTCATACGGATTTAGAGCGCTGTCTCCAAGTCTCTGGATAAAACCTTCAATTCTCCAGGTAAGGTTCCTCATGATGATGGTTCAGAATCATGTCTCATTTGCTGCTATTGCTCTGCTTAAAACAGTTGTAAAATATAATACTGGCATGACTGGCAATGGTCCCTGGCCCTGCAGTTGATGCCTGAGTGGCATCCGATTCCCGGGCTGGCAACATCCACAACAAAGTATGTGACCCTCACCCACCTGATCTGATGAGCCAGTCAATGAGATTGTTGGCATTGCTGAGGAAGAGCAATGCTGACGATAGCATGATGATGTTGCTGCATTGGCGTTGCCGGGCACAAGGAGCCGGAGTAGCAGTGGAGGCAGATCTTGGTCAGTTGTGCAGAAAACCTGCCTTGTGCACCTCTCCAGTCCAGTCAGTGTTGGCTGGTAAGTCCTTCATCATCCATTTATTAATGGCAGAGCCTGAAATCATTGATCATGGGGGAAGTTGAGGCTTTGAGCAAGTTGGAGATAGATAGGGGGGACAACCTGTTTTTTGAGGCCGGGTCACACATACTCACTGTATAAATATAATTTAGTTATCTATTGTGCAGAAAATGGACCAAAAGTACTGAACTGTTCATTCTTCATCAGGGATGATGAACAGTTATTATTATCAATACTTTTGGTCCATTTTGTTAATGTGCACATTAGATAACTAAATTATTACACGGTTGCAAAGGTGGCTTTTTTTTTTTTTTTTTAATCTTAGGGTGAGCTATTTCTGAAAGTTCCCAGGAATATTTATCATACAATACAGTGTACATACAATGTTTTAGCACTTTGTCCACCAAGAATAAGGTGACCAGGTACCTATCTTTTTAGAAAATCACCCCTGAGTATGAATGATGTTACCCCGCATGCCCTGAAGCTAAAGACAGCCATCTCCTGGATGTCCCCAAAGGCCACAGAATTATTGCTGTGCCCTTCTTGGTATTTTTAGAGATGTTAAATCGTCCTTTTCTCAGAGCCAGGACTTGTATGAGTGGTAACTAATTGCAATACAAGCAGCGCACAGCCCAATTTATCTTTTTAAAGGTGCAGAGATACTCATGAACAAGCTGTCAGTAGCTGCACAAATTAACTTTACTACATTACGACATATATATTTCCCTTGTATATAAATGATCTGCCCATAGTTTGTAAATGCATCTTCTAAGCACATGTACAGACAACAGTATAATCTAAAAAAAAAAAAAAAATACAAATATATCACATTCACAACTCGAGGCAGTATTACAGGATAATTTCTCTGAAGTTGAAAAATGGATCACAACGCACTGACAAAACAGTCACAATAGTATCTGCTACAAAGCGCAAATTACTAATTGTAACTTGGTCTTGATTGAATCCTAGAAATATCTTGGTAGGTAGCTAGACCCTAACCTCACTTTTGATCTTCATATTGATAAAATAACATTCAACCTTTATCCTAAAATAGGTGCTCTGTTTAGAAACAAATCCTGGTGCCCTGGTAAGAAAATGTAATGTTTAACAGGTGTTAAACGGGGATGTAGTATATGATCTGGTGCCACAAATCCCTCTAGGCAAACTCAACACCATATAATTCATTATTCTCCTTTATACCCCACCTTATTGGGGTATGTTTAAAGAACTAAACTGGCTAACACCCGAATCTTCTCCATTCTTGCTTAGTATACAACCACTTCTCTGGAAAGCTACCAGACTTCCTGAGCAATATGCTTACTCCAGCTCTCCATACTAAGTATATAACCTCTGCTCCACTGCTAACAACTCACTGAGTATTCCACACTACAAGAAAGAAGCTGGTCGATCTGCCTTTTCTTTCAAAGCTACAAAAGCCTGGAATAACCTGCCCAAAAAATGTTTATCTTCTCCCAGTCTAAAATCCCTAAACATAAATGTTTCTATGTATTTAAAAACAACATGCAACACTATATAAAAATTTTATTTTTAATTATTTATATATTTCTCACTATGTGTAAATATGTAGCTTTGCATTGTAAAAGACCTACTTGAAAATGAGAGAAATGTCAATGTATTCTAAATAAAATACATGTGCCCAATGTACTCCTGTGTCACCATCCATGATGACAGCAGTGATGTAAGCAGAGCACATGGCAGTTCTTCCTGATCACTGCCTGGTACCCTCTCTCAATCCTGCAGTATGACAACTGTGAGGGACAGTATACAAGAGGCGTTCCCTCCCTGAGCCCTTCTCTCCATTTTGGTCACAGATCACATGTAATAAACCAGTGGACTGAGCTCTTCCTTCACAGAATGACAGCAGCTTCTAACCCTCCCAGTTCCCTTGTAGTCTTTGCCTCTGCAAATGAACAAAATATAATGCACCTGGCTGCCTGCTTCTTTGAATGACAGAAAACCTTCAGGGCAATGGACACATCAATAGGCCTGCACCAGCTCTATCTTCTCTCACCTGCCTCCCCTCACACAAACCTGTCAGTGCACCCCCTCAAGCCTTCATATGAGTGAGACCAGGGATCCTACCTCCTACTGATTGCAGTCAGCTTAATAATGCCTCCTCCCAGGAATCAGGCAGGAAACCTGCACAGTAAAGTGCTCCGTTTACCATGCTACTGAGGTTGCAACCTCAGTAGAATGGTAAACGGAGCTTAGTATCACGTTAGCCCAGAAAAATGCAACTCTGAAGAGAAGCGCGAACGCGTGCCCCAGGGGCTGCTGGGAGGGAGGTGGGAAGTACTTCAGCTCCATGTCACACATACACGGTACCGCAGACCTGTAAGTGGCATATTTCAACGATTAATATCTCCACTCTTAGGTAGTGGAGAAAATTAATAAAGCCAGCGCTGATATTGCTTTATATTTTAAAACTAATGGTGAAAATTTTTGTGAATGTTAATGTTCCCCTTTAACTTCCATTTCTTAATGATATTTTTGACAGAGAAAATTGCAAGCAGGAAGCCTTTAGATATCTTTTTATATCCTTTCCCTGATGTGTAAAACAAAATTAAACAAAAGTTAACAGTACAAATCAACAAGAGAGAAATCGTCAATGACAAAAGAAAGATCTCCTGAAAAGAAGCAGCAGCAAAAGAAAATCCCGGCACTCGATTACGGAAACTAGTTCCAATTTTGGGAGGCTCAGTGTATAACAAGTAAAGTTTGTTTTCTATATAATTTGTAATTTTTTGTATATTTTTAGTGCTACTCTTTGTATTCACTACCCTCTGCAGTTCAGTCATTCTGTATTCTGTCTACGATATATCCTTCAACCCCCACCTTCGTTTTGGTGTGGAGATTGGCAGTTTTCCTTATATATTTAGAGAACCTGAGAAGAGCGAGCGCAAAATACCTTCTATTATATTTCCGGATTTGTAAGAGTCAATTATCCTTAGGGTTGTTGAGTGTAAGCACAACACTCTAAGAGTTTCAGAGACTAAGGGAATTTACTAAACTTTGAAACGGTCATTATGGCCTAACGAGTCAATTACGTTCAGAGATCTCACAAAAAAATAACACTAGAGGGTCGACTGTAAGGTAGGCCAAACTTCTGCACATGCCAAATTTTCTGTTAAATTCATTGAAAAAATAGTAACTGCATTATTACAATATGTAGAAACTAGTTGAAGAGCCCGTTACACGAGCCACAGTGCCGCTGCCGGGGCAGTCATGCGCAGTAAGACTGCCCGCTCCGCGGCTGGCACCCAAAGGGTTAAAACTTGATAATGCTGTCCGAGCTCATAGAAACACATTTACCTCCCTCATGCTAGTGAATTGGGGGTTTTGCCATGGCTTACCATGCAGTAAGTAAGGCAATTATCCCAAAACCGCGCACAAAGGGTTACGCTGCTTCGTACCTGGCCAAGACATGAAACTAACCTGTAAAGTGGCTATTTATGAACCCCTAAATTGGACTGATTAAAACATACACAGTCTTTTCCCCACAGTAGTGGAGCTCCAGAGAACAAGCTGCCTATTAGCTGTTATAGGTAAACGCAGGACCAACTGCTGATCAGCTGTTTGATGTACAAACAAGCCTCAGTTGCAATGATACTATTCAGTTTTCCTTGCAGAGTGTCTGGAAGCCGGCTGAAACTTGTGATTAATCAAACAGGTGACCAGCTGCCAGTCCTGTGTTTACCTGTAATAGCTGATAGGCAGCTGGTGCTCTGGAGGCTCACTTTTGTGGGAATGAGACTGTATATGCTTCTTTAACCATGTTGGGGATGAATAATCCATAAACCCTGCCCCCCAAAGCTAGCCATGGCCCCCAGTTTTAACAAAGACCTTAAGAATGAATTAAGTGGAACATATTAGCCTCGGAGTAGACTTCATGGGTCTACTCACTGAAACATTCACACACAGATCTCTTTTACACTAACACCTGAATGTAGAGTTGTGTATTGTCTGCCACCACTGCATTTATAAAAACATAATGATTAAAAACAAATGCAAATGTAGCCATATCTTTGACTTTTCATACAAAGTATGAAGCTATTTGTCTAACAGAGCTTTTAACTCTTTGAGTGGCATTCAAAGGGTTAACATTGGTGCCAAAATTAATGGGCACCAATGAGTTGTGAAGCCTACTTTGTTCTACAGTTGTATGGAAAGATTTGGGCGCTCCCATGCAAAGCACATGTTCTGTTGATTTGCTAAGTGAAAAGAAGTTTACACAAACTGTTCAAGGAAAAAATGTAAACTTGACTTATCCTATATAATAATTCGCTAAAACATGTGTAACAACGCAGTCATGCGCAGTAGACACTGCTGCGTGTGCTGCAGTCATGCACAGTAGAGACTGCCCGCGCCACGGCTGATACAGAGCTGGACACTCTGAAGGAGCATCCACTCATTGCAACGCAACACGTAGGATACTTTGTGTAGGAGGCAAAAAGTAAACATTACACATAAACAATACCTCAGTAATATGATCTAACATACAATAAAAATGTTCTACAGATACCAGCTGCAAGTACATGAGATTTAAAGGTGCCCAACCAATTTCATTTTTAGGATTCAATGGGATATGTATGAAACTGGAGTAATAAAGAAAGTGTCTGCAAAATTGTGGCATAAAGATATGTATAAACATTCATAGACATTTTCACTTAGTACTAACTCTAGTAGGTTATCTTTTTGGAGAAATGGAGTAGAAATGGTCTTTTCCAAATAAGAATTATGTTGCAATATATGTATAAAGACATTCTGTAACTGTGATACAAATAAAGGCATTATTGAACTGGAAAAAGTGCAGAGGTGTGCAACAACACTAACAAAGGGATTGGAGGATCTGAGTTATAAAGGGAGACTAGCCAAACTGGGTTTGTTTTCATTAGAGAAGAGACGTCTAAGGGGTGATATGATTACCATTTACAAATACATTCAAGGTCAATGCAAAGAAATATCCAATAAATTATTTACGCAAAGAGCTGAGCTAAGAATGAAAGGTCATCCGTTAAGACTAGAAGAAAAGCGCTTTCAACAAAGGCAAGATTTTTTTACAGTAAGGGAGGTAAAGCTATGGAATTCTTTGCCTTGGGATGCTGTACTTGCAGACACTGTAACTGCTTTCAAAAAAGCAGTTGATACATATCTAGCACAGAACAATATTGAGAATTATGACAGATGGCTTCAATGCAGATAGGTTGTTGATCCAAGGAAATATCTGACTGCCATTTGGAGTCAGGAAGGAATTGTTTTACCCACTTGTGGCTTCTTTGGAAATGGCTTCAGTGTTTTGTTTGTTGCCTTCCTCTGGATCAACAGGGGTGCTTTTGGCATGGGCTGGACTTGATGGATTCATGTCTTTTTTCAGCCTCATCAACTATGTCACTATATTAGTGATATATCTGAATGCCAGATCTAACCTGTTGATATGATAATTTATAGCTATGCATGCAAAAACATTTTCATTAGTAAATTTTCTCAGAAAATTCTCAGTTACAGCATATTTTATAAACTTGACTTTCCTCCTTTATAAATATGACCCATTGTTGCAAATGTTAGCAATAATACATCAACATACACTAATAATGTTTTTATACATATCCCCCATTGTTCTTTTAAAGGGACAGTAATACTTAATATAAAAAAAAATATGTTGTAGGGTTTATCACCCTGAGTAAAACAAGGGTACTCCTATTGCTGAGAGGTGTTTCATTCAAAAGTTATTACAGCTCAAACTTGATTTTTTTTTTTTTAGGTACAATATCATAGTGGCCTGAAATTGTAGTGGCGCTGTTGCTACACCAGCCTATGGAGATTTATAGTCAACTGAACAGAGTTGTCCATAGGATGGTGTAACAACAGCACCACTGTATAATTTCCGGCCACTGAGATAATGCACCTAAAAATTCACATTTGAGCTGTAATAACTTTTGAATAAAACACCTTTCAGCAGTAAGAGTACCCTTGTTTTACACAGGGAGATAACCCATACAACATATTTTTTTAACATATTAAGTATTACTATCACTTTAACAGATAAAGAAATGTGATTGGCTAGAGACATCCTTAAAGGGATAGTAATGTTTCACAAAAACAGAAGCTCCAGTTAATCTTCATGGTACTTGAGCCATAGAGAGTGTTATTTCAATACTGTCAGAGTTGTAGTTCAAGAGTAATTGAATGATAAATTACTCCCCTCCCACCCCTTTTACCTAGTGTAAGCCACCTCCCCTCAGATGTGGAATCTGGTCCTGGGACCAGACAGCTCACAGCAAGGGACAATCTTCTTACTGTGAGAACAATGAAAGCCCTGCCGCCACTGACACGTTTTTCCTTTGTTAACCCTTTGAGTGCCAGAGGGGTATACAAAGCATTGCAACGCAATGTGTTGCATACCCCTCTGGCACTCCAAGGGTTAATTGAAGATTGTTCCTCTCTGCAATCCACTTGGACACCACCCTACTGCTCTGAGGTGAGCAGTGTTACATCAGTAAAAGGGGCAGGAGAGGGATACTTTATCATTCAATTACTCTTGAACTACAACTCTGACAGTATTGAAATAACACTCTGCATGGCCCAAATACTATGAAGATTAATTGGAGCTGCTTTTATTATGAAACATTACTATCCCTTTAAATGAAAAATTGTAAATGCGAATCTGCAGTCAGGAGAAATGTTGCAGAAAAAGGACACTTTGGGCAAAATCAAAGCCATTTTAAATATATGAAAGCTAAAGTATATTAGGATGTTAATGAATCTGTATAGATGATAAAAATGATGGGCTGCATGCACAAACAAAATAGAGCGATTCTGGAGAAGCAACTGTGATGCAATATGTTGAATAAGTCTGTAGCATCAAAGGGGTACAATTACCAATGAAATCACTGGAAAATATATTAGCTCTCTATGGAGCAGCGAGTTTGTCCCAGAATTGTAATTGGTGCTGCTACCGGTTTGGCCCAGAATTGCCTTTATACACAACCATATGTCCATTTGATCATGGTTCTCAGTTCTTCAATGAAAATGGACTGGATCTCAGATATGCAGATGCCATAAAGTATTACAGGCTATGCTGTAAGGAGACATCCTCATTTCTGGGTAATCCCTCAACGCTTTGATGTTCCTTTATATTATATTTTCAGCTGACGGACAGTACTCCAAACATATTGGATGTGGCATACCTTGTTAGTAAACAATTAGGAAATATGTTCAGTGTTACAACTGAAACAGGCTTGGTGTGGACCTCTCTGGCACTCAAAGGGTTAAGGCACAGATGCCATTTGAGTGCCACATTACAGTCCCTGCAATCACGCCAATGGAGCATCACAGCTCTCAGTCAACACAGTGTATGGATGTGGATTCCAACTGGGGGTGAACTTGTGACACATCTTTATTTAACTATTCAGCACTTACGTGGACAACATTCTGATATCCTGACACTTAAGCCTGCAACATCAGAATGTTGCTCTTTTCAACAAGGCGACATTTTTAATGCGCCGTTTGGTCGCCCGTTAGTGGTCGACATTTCAAAAGAATACCGGCTATGTTGGGTTAGTGTCTCCAGTAGTCATGGTTACAGGTTTACAGAATTTCCACATACTCTGTCCCTTTCCTTTCATGGCACTTTCCTCTGTCTGGGTTGGCAGAAGAAAATTACTGACTACAATATATATTTTCTTATGGAAATAAAGCACATTCTACATCTAATATGAGAAAACTGGCACAATTTATCATAACAAACTGACCTAATTGTTGTAAATACTGAAGGTAATAATACACTGTAACTGGCAAGTTGAACCCTGAGTTGCACTGTATACTCGTATTTCACATTGTTATTTTCGGAAGTCCTTCCATTCTTCTGCCATCGGCAAGCTGGAGTTCTAGTCATCACAGCCTTAACCCTTTGAGTGTCTGAGAGGTGTCCAAAGCATTTCAAACTATCTGGCACTCAAAGGGTTTTAAATAAAAAAAATGCACAGGCTGTTTCAAGATTTAGGTGGGTTTAAACATTACATTTGCTTCTTCAGACAGTTCTCATAAAAATTTCAGGTTGTACACATATGTGATGGAATTTGTTTTTCCCACATAAGGACTTCCACAGAACATTCCCTCCTCCATTTCTGAAGCCAGTTTGATTTAATATAGGAAATCAACATGTCAATCTGAGAACTATAAAGTGCCATTAGGGCTCTAAAGCAAACGAGAGAGAGAGAGGAGATTCTTTGTTGAAGAAATGGGTTACAATGTAGTGCCGAACAATAGAGATGGAAGAGATGTTAGCAAACTGTATACAAATCTCCAAGGTGATGTTAATAAAGTGGGCCTTATCTATAATAGCATACTGGGACAATTCTGGGGCAAACCATCTGCACAACAAGAGATAAACAGACATTCTCAAAATGGACAGGTCTCCAAGCATTGCATAGAGATTAAAAAGCCCATTTACATCATTGGGCATTTGTATGAATGATCTGTGTTGATTGGTGCAGAGAAAGTGATGCTACTGTGCACCAATCAATGAGGACCATTTATAACAATGAGCCACAATGAGGCTGAAGTAGGAAGAAGAACTGGAGCAACTATGAGGTAAACCAACTGCAAACCAATTCTACAGAATTAAATGGGTGTTTTAAACCCTTGAATGCTAGATAGGTCTCCAGAGCACTGCAGAGCAATGCATTAGTGACTGCTCTAGCATCCAGTGGTCAAAAGCCTCCATTTAACCCCTTAACACCAGCGGCAGAGCAGTGAGTTTCAGTCATTTCCTGGTGGTTCCATACATGTGATCACCTCTACAATGAATACATGTGCAAGTGGAAACTCATGACAAACTCAATGTATGTGAGCATTGCCTTTATCACTACTCTTTTTCACTGTGATCGTGAGGCAGACAGACCCAGAGAACATGACTCCCAGTGCTTCAAACGGCCAAAGAGTTTGCTTTAGGTGGTTGTTGGGGGGAAGGACTGAAGGGTAGATCATGTTTAGGTTATTTCATGACCAATAGACACCTCTGTGTAACTGAATAAATGATTTAGAACAAGATCAAATTATTTCATTTACACAAACAAATTTATAAACACATATATTGAAGTTTAAATAAAGATTAAAGGGATATTAATGTCCCACAAAAAATATTTTTCATATTGTAGTCCTTAACCCTTTGAGTGCCAGAAGGGTATGCAATGCGTTGTGTACACCTCTGGCACTCAAAAGGTTAAAAAGTTGAGCACAGTACAAAAAAAACGTATCTCTCAAACCGCTATGGTTTGAGAGATACAGGCATTTAAAGTTCATGATTTCCGGTTTGAGAGATAAGGTTTTTGTGCTGTGCTCAACTTTTTAAGGACTACAATTTGAAAAATATTTTTTGTGGGACATTACTATCCCTTTAATGTGGTTTTATTGCTCTGCAGCAGTGTGATACACTTATATACACACCACAGATTCATAAAAAGAGGGACACCATAGTAAGAAAGAGGGACATAGGGATTTGCTCCTCAGAGGTACTGTCCTATCTAAAAATGGACACTTGGGGGGGTATGAACAAACATTCATACTTTGTATTCAGTTCCTGTTAAAAAATGCACAATTGAGTACAAATCATCACAGGAAAATCTATAAACAAATTGGTTATTTTTTTATATTGTTAACAATCAAAATGATGATTTATGCATATAATTGTGGCATCAAAAGAAAGTCCTACTGATCCTTAAAAAAGGTGTAAAATTTGTGTGGGTGTAATAAATGAATTGGAGGTAAAATATGATTGAACAATGACATACTAAACAGGCCAAAATTGCTCGTCCTCTGGTGTCATCAAGGGGTTAAATCAAGGGAAATGTTGCAGATTTTTTATCCATCCCATATAGTTCATTTGGCTCACTTATAGAGACAGCCAAAACACCTGATATATTTGCTGTGGTTCACTGACTGTTTAAATGGAGATTGTAACCTAAAAACAACATCAATGATTTTGAAAGAACTCTCAAAATGACCTAAATGTTACATTGGTTATTTTTCATTTATAAAATTAGTTTTTGAGATATTTTGATTATAGATTATGCTAATAAAGGCATGTCATGCATACACTTCCTGTCTTAGTCCTACCTTACTTCCTGCACTCACTGACATGTAACCCAATGAACTGTCTACCTCTCCAAGCACTAGAAAGCTTATGACCTAGCACTAGGGTTGCCACCCAGTCGGTATTTTAAAAAATTGGCTCCTGTCCAATGTTAAGTCTATGGAGGGAATGCCATGGCCGGTATTTTTTTGTAGAAAAGGTGGCAACCCTACCTAGCACTGAAATATTTATGTGGGAATTCCAGTGGGAAATTGATGATTTTTTTATTTCTCCTCTATGGTGCAACTAGTTTGCTCCACAATGGCAAACATTCGCCAGAGTAGAAAATTCAGTAACAAATATACCACCTATAGCTGTTAATATCACTTAAACTTTATCTGCGAAACAGATTAAAAAAAAAAATTCTAGACCTCATCCAGAAAAGCCATGTAATGTGTATTGCACAAAACTTAAAAAAAGGATGTACACTGAATTATTTCATTCTTATAAATATGTTGAAGAAGGGGCATTTGTTGGGACAAAATGCAGCTCATTTAGGGACTTAAAGGGACATATTCTAATAACAAACACATCTTAATCTGTGCAGAAATTACAGTGTCCACTATGAATCAATTCTGTTTAGACTGCTCCTCCAAATTAATCTTTAATTATTACTGGATATCATGATAATGGAGGCAGACATGATTATTTGTTGCAAAACTCAATGATTGCTTGCACTGAAGTCTTCTTAGGGAGTCCTGCCTCATTGGATATGGTATCCTTATTGAAAAAAAAAAGCTAAGCAGGAAGACACCATTACCAACAAACAAGGCGTTTTGGAGATTAACCACCTCCACTCATGGACGAATCACAGAAATCAGGATCAGCTGCATTCTCTACATATAGAATACATTTTATTAAAACAATAAAAAATGCTAAAAATCCCACTGATATCCTTATAAAATGTAAATTTTAAACGTTCAATCCATAAAAAATTTATGTATAATAGCATTGATTATCCCTGTAACCACTTCAGTTCTGTAGGCATGGGGAATATTTTTGTACCCAGGAGGGGGAGACATTTTCAGTACTTTTTATTTATTTATTTTTTTAAAGAACAAACTCCCCTTTTTCATGGTTATGCACAAGAAGTTAATTTTGCATTGAGTGAATAGATATGATGTAAAAAAAAAGTTAAAAACTACTTTTTCTGATGTCATACAACATATATTAAATAACCATTTTTGTTGTTAAAGATTCAGTAATTTATAATAGGCTTGTACACTTTTAGTACACTGACACCAAAAGTATAGTTTCACCAACAAGCATGGCCTGCACAGACCCCAAATTAACAAGAAAGCAAAAGGTGTATTTTCAAATTTAACTAAGAATGCTTGTTGTGTTGGTTACATGATAATGCCACCCTAAAACATCTAAATTGCCATATTAAAGCATATTGAGACTGAATGTAGATAGCCTAAAGAATCAGAAAATGGCAGAAGTGTCTTTCTAGATACAATGATCAAGCAAGAACATTTTGTTAAAAGTTGAATTTTCACATATGTTGCAGAAATTTACACAAAAGTCATAATTTAATGCACATCTTGAACAAGCATAGATAAATAAAAAGTATCAAATAAGAATGTCACATATCTACTGAGAATACTGATACCCAATATGTATAAGCACACACATATGTATGTTTGTCTCTGGGGCCCCAAATTGATAACAGCACACAACAGAATTTACGATTAACATTTTCATGGAGAAAACCAAAATGTGTTGAACGGAGTTTGAATAGCAATTACCCCATACCATCAAAAGCATACATTTCCTGAAAGAACATATCCCAGAGAATTTAAAACTGTCTGTCATGTCTTCTTTAAGCAAAAACAAACATCAAGCAAAAAATATTCTTTGAATAACATAATTTTTAGAATAAAAGTCATACATTTACAGCATGATATATTACACAAGAGTAGTGTAATAAACAAAAAAAAGTAATAAATATAAATGTCAAATATTTCCTGAGTAGAATGATATCAAATATGTATAGGTGCACATATGTACGTTATTCTCTGGGGCCGCAAACTGGTAAGAGCACATAACAGAATTTACAATTTTATTACAAGACCAGAGGCTCATATTATGCTTCAACTTCTCTTTACTCTTCCTCAGCAGCAAAGGAGAAAATCAAGTTTGTTTTAACAGTGATGTTTAAATAAATACAAACATGCTAGTAACCCTATACCCCAAACCACCAATTAGGACATATAGATCCTTATATATAGTGCTGTAAACCCTGTAGACTTCCTCTTTTCTTTGCTGCTTCCTCAAGATAAGTATATTTGATATGGTGATATATTGAACATTTCTGCTGCATTGTATTTTCTAGTTGTATTTGTTTATTTTACCTCAGTACCTTTGTTATGCCTAGGTTTTCCACCTACTAATCGTTTTTCCTTCCTTATGATGACTTCATTATGTCTCCTTATATTTTTCTATCCTTTTCTGTTTCAAATGTATCCTGAATTCTTTCCTTTGTGTTCTATACTTAAACTGTACCTTTATTCCATCTAACTTTCTTTCTCGCCCATTGTTTCTGCCCCCCCTGCTAATCGCGTCTTACCCACGATGGTACGTTCTATGCATGCGCAGTTTTTACTTGTCGTCACGACTTTCACAGCGAGGACTGAAGCTGCTCCTGACTTATAATTTTGTTATCCCAACATTGTGCTTATAGCACCTGCTTCCTTAGCGGTGCTATTATATTATTTTGTATTGTGCCCTTTTCGGTGGAAGCAGTTTTTTCAAACGGCGGCCATTTTGCCTTTGGGAATTTTGCCCTTACCTAGCGATTTCTCTTTGATAGTCTTACAGTTCAGGTCATATATACTTATTTTACATATCTTGTCCAGTCTCTCTCTCTTTGGGGATTATTGTGTTAACCCTTTATTGTCTCACCATTTCTTATAACTACATATTATACTGCATCCCATTGTTATACATATATTTCAATTCAGATTATTTCTAATTATGTCTAATTCAAAACCCTTTCTCCTTCCTTCTACACCTTTAAAATCGAATAAAATTCCTCCTCACTTTTTAGTTCAAGATAGTGACTCTGGAAATCCTGACTACCAACCTGCTCACTCCATCCCCATTAAGGATAATTCTGGGGAAAATATTCAGTCCCATATGGATGTTTCAGTTAATAGGACTGTTTGCGATGCAATTACCACATGCATGTCTCAAATGTCAGATAATTTGGTCAAATCATTATCTGAGGTAATTTCAAATATCACAGTTAATAAGAACCGTTCTGACGCACAGAACAAATCCAGAGGTTCACATCACAATTCTGAATCTATTTCATTTAAAGATAATCCACACAAGAAAAATCCTTTAAAAGAAAACGCTGCAATTCTGGGGGTACAGACAGTAGAGGTAAGAATGTTATGACTAGAGATGATATGTCTCATAATGAGTCGGTCCATGGACCATATGATGAACGTGGAATACCACCACAAAAAAGACCCTCTATTCGTGAGGAAGTTCATACAAGGAAAAAATTGGGCCATAGGCAGAAACCTGATTCTTTTTGGCTATCATCCTCTGAAGAGGACAAGATCAAAGACCTATATGACACCTCTACATCCTCTGATGAGGATTATGATAAGTATTATACTAATAAACATGATAAATACTGTGACAAGCAGTCTACTAGTCCAAATATTACCTCACAGTTTTCCTACCCTGAGAATGAGGAAATAATTACTGACAAATCGAGGATGCCCCCTGTTTGATCCAAATCACATTAAACATCCTAAGTCAAGCGAATGGGCACCCATTGACCATGTGGCAAAGTATATTCAATATTGGATAAGACGGTCCTTAGACAAAGAGGCCAGGAATAAATTACAGGCAGAATGCCCAAGATCCTCCATTGACAAGAAACCTTGTCACACACCAGAATTGGACCCCCCCGCATGGTTCAATATTTATCCAAATCTGGCAAAGACCCTAGAAAAGGGATAGACAGATCTTTAAGAGTCTGCTAGGACAAATTACTAGAAGTCATGGGACCTTTGGCAAAGATCTTTGACCTGACTGAAAATGCCTTAATTAATAACCAACCCACTGATGTACACATTTTGAGAGGCTGGATTCAAAGAGCCATATGACTAAATGGGAATGCAAATACAGCTATTTCCACAGAGAGACGCAGAGCTATCTTGTTAAAAAATTGACCCCAAGCTAACAGATATGGCATCATCCGAAGCTGGTACATCTGCTGAGGGTCTGTTATTGGGGATGTCTTCATCAAAGATTTAGACAAATTTGTTAATATTTTCTCAACATTGGATAAGGCACAATCCTCTATGAAAAATATTTTCCAGCCTAGAGTTTTTGCCAAGGCCGGGAAAAATAGGGCCTGTTTTTCCAGCCGAGCTTACCAAGGTTCCTCTGGGGGAACAAACAGATTTGACCAGGACCTTCTCCCTTCATATGGAAGAGGTTACTACCCATTCCAATCTAAGAATCCTACACCCTTCTTCCCTCAAAGGACTAGACCATGGAGATCCCGATGTGCCAGAGGTTCATCCAGATTTCGACCTTTCTCAGGTAAGTTATCCCCTTCATTTCCCTTCTTCCCTAGAAAAAGTGGGTGGCAGACTCACCCATTTTCTCCATCATTGGGAACAAGTAACCTCAGACTCATGGATTCTACAGACCGTCTATCAAATAGAAATGTATTATATTCCTACCCAAATCATGAGGAGCTATCATAGAGGTTTCACTGTTCACTCCAGGATATGTCAGCAACCTATTTCTAGTAAAAAAAAAAAAAAAAAAAAAAAAAAGATTCAGGTCTCAGACTGGTGATAAATCTAAGAGAGTTCAAGTCTCATGTCCTTTACAGACATTTCAAGATGGAGGGCATACAAAATCTGAGAGATTCATCGATGACATCAGATTGGATGGTGAAGTTAGATTTAAAAGAAGCATATCTAACCGTCCCCATAGATCCAGATTTTCAACCCTTTCTTCAATTCCTATGGAACGATCAATACTAGTGACCATGCTGAGGAGCATGACTCCCTTGCCTATACAACATCTAAACCTTTGAGATGAGTGGGAGGTCTTGTGAAAGTGCTCTGCAACATGGTTGACATCACTGATCCTTCTGTCTCAACCTGGAAGTTTGAGTTGTGTTGAGACAGCATAATCACATTGCTCGGCACGGTCACCCAATGGCTAGGTGACCAGTAGCAGTGGGAGAATTAGAAGGGGCCTGATGCTCCCCAAACGAGGTCAGATCTTGTTTTGAGAGTGAGAAATGAGTGTATAAATTTCACTTTCTTGTGGATGTATTCCATTTGTACTTCGCACTGAAAGGGTTAAAGACCAGAGGGGTATACAATGGTCCTCAACTCTGTGTGTGCCAGAGGGGTGTGCAATACATTGAAAAGCAATGTACTGCACAACCCTCTGACACAAAGGGTTAAAAAAAATTGGTTCACGTTGGTAACAAAAGGCTATGTCTTTGGATTTCCCTGCTTGTTTGTAGGTAAGTTAATCAGAGGTGCAGTCATTTATTTAACTCACCTGTGCACAGGCAAGGAAATCCTAACGACATGGCCTGTTAGGCACCCTGGAGAGAAGGATGAGAACCACTATATTAAAGAGTCAAGATAAGTGGGGGGTTTATTATTAGGAGGTGTTAATGTTTCTTTAAGAAAGTCAATCTGGGATACAAGATTCAGAGACATTCTTAACAGTCAGCATTTTGGAATTCTGACCAAGGTTACATATTTTAACTGTCCATAAATCACGATAAATAGTAAAACTCCCTTTTTTTGCAACGAAGCTGTTTTTTTGGCAGTTAATTAATATGCAACTTGGGAACACGGTCCGTTTTATAGTTTGCAGACCCATATAATTAGACAACTAGAAGCCTGTATGAATCAGCTGTTGTCAATGATAAAGTGAACAGTAAAACTTGGAGACACATCTGCAATTTTACATAGAGCACAAAAACTATCATGGCCATCTGTGGGGTTTTTTCTCTTTTACAAAAGTCCTTTAAAGTTTAAGGCTACAGCTTCAAGGCCAATTAATGTACAATTTGATTGTTCAATGATATGGTCCCAGACTCTGCTGCATAACTGTGCAAGTCATCTTGAAGCTTGGTTTTCTTGAGTCAATGGTCTGCATTTTCTAGACAGATACCTAATTGGGGATGTAAATCATTTGGGGACTTCCATCAAACCAATTTGCTACAGTTCCAAGGTTTCACTTGTGTCTTCTTTTCCCAGAAGGCTGGGTATGGAATGTTAATGCATTGCCTTCCTGAAACTTCTAGGTTACGCTAATTCTGAAGGTGGTAAGTGTTCTATATAGGTGGGAAAAAAAGCCCTATGATACGTAACAAAAAAGACAACAATCATTTTAACCCTTTGAATGTGAGAGGGGTACGCAATACATTAAATCTCAGGTAAGGCCCCATAACCCCCACAGATAGATGTACCCCTGCTTTTCACGTGAGCCCACACATTAGCTGCAGGCACTGAGGGAGATGTATAAAATGGAGTTATAAAGAAAGTGTCTGTAAAATTGTCTCATAGCAACATAAGCTACCTCCAGTTACTTGACTTTTCTGAAAAGTGGAGTAGAAATTGTATTGGTCAAATATGAAGAAATTTGCTAATTGTGACAAAAATAAAGGCAGTTGTAGGGATTAAATCTTAATGCCATGTATAGCCTGTTCTTAATGGAAGTATATATCACTGATAATGTGTGCAAAAATATATTCGCAGGTGCAGATTTTCACCAGAATATTCTCAGATGGACATATTTATAAACGTGACTTTACTTCATTATAAATATCACCAGGCGTTGTGAATTTTAGTGACAATTCTTAAAGGGATAGTAATGTTTAATTATTGAAGTAAAATCAAGTCTTCTTTATTATTTTTTATAATGATATGTATCAAGAAAACATTATTAAATGCTGTTGTTTTTCATTCATAGTCTAATAAAGTTTCCCCCAACCTCCCCTTCTACTTACTTCCGCAGCCTCCCCTTAGATTTGGAATCCGGTCCGTGGACCGGACGTGCTGCATCGAGGGACAATCTTTCCGCTTTCAGTGTAAGGGAAAGCCTGCCCCATTGACGAAGGAGGACAGGTTTTTCCTTATGCTGGAAGAAGACTGTCACTCGTCACATTCTGTCCAGGTTGGCTTGCTGAGGCTGCTGAGGTAAGTGGAAGGGGCGGGAGGGGGAAACTTTATTAGACTATAAATGAAAAACCGCAGTATTTAATAACAGTTTCTTGATACACATCATTATAAAAAAGAATAAAGAAGACTCGATTTTACTTCAATAATTAAACATTACTATCCCTTTAAGTATACACTAAGAAGGATTTTTATACACCCCCCACTGTTTCTTGGACAAAGTGAAAACAAAAAAGCTATTTACATCTTGGTTGCTATAGAGCTCTCCAATCCATTGCTTTCTGTCATTCAAATATTTAAATAATAGAAAGTAAAGAAGTACATAAATTGGTAAATAAACCAGCTGCTATAAAACAGGAGTGAGGTGTCTGACGCAGGAACATTATGGTTACACATCCACAACTCAGAATGGCTCTTTAGGAAGATGCCTACTCTGTCTAATGGGAAGTACAGCCCTGACTATCAGGACTTGATTGACTAGTCAACCTAGCAGAGGCTGTATTGTGCATTCTTGCCGTGTACCCAAACAGTCAAGTCAGAGGTCAGAAATCTAAGCCCTGCAACTGATATAGTGGCCTCTCAGTGTAACTTTAGTCTGAGACTTGGAAATCTCAGAAAGTTGAAGGGGTACCTCCCACATGCAGCAATATGACCAGTCAAATCTTGACTGCTATGACTTCCGTCTCAGACATCACATTTAAAGGTACAGTAATACTTAATATGAAATAGTATATATGTATGAAATACAGTTAATTAGATCTTGTTTAAATTGGGTTTGGAACAAGGCATCATCAGTTAGTCAGAATTGGAGTTCAAGGAGCCAATCCCAGTATATCAATATTTAAATTTCTACTGAAAATATACCAAGATTTAGCCCTCTGGTTGACCTGTTGTTTCTGGGATTGGCTCACTGCATCCAATATATAGACTGTTTTCTACAGACAATCAAAACATTAAGGGATTATTTTAACAATACTACTCATATTATTAATATATATACATATATATTTTTTTTTTTGGAAAGGCATTTTCTTTGGCCTTTTTATAATCTATAATACTACTGATTATCATCAGTTACAATTCACTAGTGTTTTGATTATTTCTTGGATTTCATTATTTATATAATTTATATTTAATATTAAGCCTAAGAAGAAATTCAAATATATAGATCTATACAGTTTCACTGGAGGGTTGTCATTTCTCTCAATGGTTAACCAGGATCCCTAAAGAAGAGTTTATGAGGGTAAGATGAGACTGTACAGGAACAATTGTAGAGCAAGCATCAGTGTTGAAGAGTAGATTTGTGGAGAAGTTACATCCTATGAATGAATTAGATCAGGATATCATTAAGGATAAGGAGTGAGATTGATCAGTATTGTTAACTGATAAGCTTAGTAAAGAGATCTGATAAAAGGTTTCCCTTATAAGTCTGGGCATAGAATTTTGAAAAATATCATTAACAGACACTGGGAAATTTTAAAGGGTGACAAATTTCTATAAAAAAATATTGTCAGATAAAACAAATATAGGTTTAACTTGGGCACAGAACAAGTGTCTGTGTTGGTGAAGTTTGTGTGTATGGTCTTCAAGTCTATAAGATGCTTGTCAAAGATATACCTTGCTAATACATTGAGATCTTTTAGAAATATGATTTTAGAATATTTATGAGATAATTAAATGTGCGGGTCCATAGCCCTTTTAGTGAAGGTGGAGTTTGGCCAGTATTTAAACAGCTAGATGGATTCTTACTCCCTCAGGAAGAAGGCAGATGCAAATTTTGAAACAGGTTGGAAGAATCAGTGTGAATTCTGATGGTCAGTTATGCTCATTTGAATATGTAAAAAAACTAACATATTGCTTATATTTATGCTGCAGTAGTACAAGACAAAAGCTGTAACCTGAACCCAAATAAAATAGGACAGGGAATATAAACAAGGACACCAATATCCAAATAAGCGCCATACTCTGAGACTGAGTGACGGACATGGAGAGAACTCCAACTGTAGTGCAGAAGCTGTTGTGAGTTATACATTCAGCTCACATTTAACATCAAAATAATGAATATGAGTGTCTATCCATCCATCATCTAACAATATTAAACACTATCCAAGTCATCCCCTGTGCTATATTCATTACTAGTTGAAGAGCCCGTTATACGGGCCACAGTGCCACTGCCAGCCGGGGCAGTCATGCGCAGTAGAGACTGCCCATACCGTGGCTGATACAGAGCTGGACACTTCGTGGCGCGGGCAGTCTCGACTGCGCATGACTGCAGCACGCGCATTAGTCTCTACTGCGCATGACTTTGTCGTTACACACATTTTAGCAAATTATTATGTAGGATAAGTCTTAGTGGTATAGCCAAAAGACTGGTTTCTGCATGGTTTTGTTTACCTCATGACTGGATGGTGAGGAACATCTATACATATACATTGATGTCATCTTGAGCTGAGAGTGCTACTCACATTTCATGCTTTAGAGGTGTAGCCTCCGTACCGGTTTGTTGTCTGGCTTGCTTACCACCTATTGGTGTGTTTTATAACATTGTTTAATCATCCAGTACATTTATATGATTATCAAGTTTTCGTGTTTTGATATCACAATGGCTAAAACATCCACTTATGATCAAGTATGGACTCTGTATTGGCCAATAGTAATAAAATAGAGCCTTCTCTCAGTAAAGTCACTTTACAGAGAACCGTCTAAACTAGCTACAAATGAGTTAGAACATACAAGCTACTGTGAAACACCATTTGGATGTGTTTATGCATGTATATGTATATATTGTAAATTCCATTTTTGTCCCATGTGGAATATTTTTTCTGTATACATTCCAAGGGTACCATGCTTTGTTTGGCATACATGTTGTGCCATTTGTTCACTAGATTAAAGTACCAGTTCCTAATATAGTAGACATTTTGTCTAGAACAATATATGTGAAGATATGAACAGTCGACCTGTGGCATAGTTTAGGTATAGCACTATGAAATATTAGGATCCTTTTTTGTATATAATTAAAATTTTTACAATGGTTTTTAGCTTTAAAAAATGTAGATATTTCTTTGCATGTTATATGTTTGTACCACAGCTGATGTCAGTGAGAAATCCCATAACTCTGGATTTTTTTCTGGGCTATTTGGTGAGTGGGTTTATTGTGACTCCTCCCAATTTTGTGAAAATATCTGCAAATATCTTTATTAAGGTTCCACCAGCAACTGAATAAGACATTACCTGTCTGTATTTGTATGTCACCCATCCAACGCTTAGATTGTAATCTCTATGGGGCAGGGACCTCCTATCCTAATGTATGCTCAATTGGGGTTCCCCTTATGATTGTCTATATATCCACTTATTTACTGCACTTATTTTACCCCTTCTATACAAAATGTAAACTGTAATGTGCTAAGTATATCTGTTGGCATTAAATAAATAAAAATATACATACAAACATACAAAAAAGTGTCAACCGACCAAGCAACTCAAAAAACATACAAAAAAACAACAGTTTTATGTCACCAGGTTCATGTCCCTTACTAAGCTATGTAGGAGGGCTGCACAGTGGTATGTACACCAAGTGCTTAATACATGTAATCTCCCAGTGGCATCAGAGAGGGTAGCATGAATTACATTGTGGCAGCACAGTGCTGTGTAGACCCATGAATATATAATTTACACTGTAAGCTCCATGGGGCAGGGACCTCTCTCCTAATGTTTCTATGAATGTGGCACTTATTTTATCCCCTCTTATTTAATGTAACTTACTTCTATTGTAAGGCGCTGAGTACACTATGTGGCACCATATAAAGATATACATACATACATGGGCAATTTGGGGATGGCTGGCTGGAGTCGAGCCAACTGAGTATAGAATCAACCAAGCCCAGCTTACTGTTACTGTCTATCCAACAAAACGGTTTTGTTAGCTAGAATTAGGAAAGCATTCTACATAATGCCATTATGGTCACGAAGATATTATCGACTGGGATTTTGGTTTGAATATTTCTGAATGGGGGGAGTTGGCCTGGAGTAAACTGGACTTAAATAGGTTAGTGTCACTAGGTTTAATTCACAGAAGGGGTGGAATTGGGCCAGAGGAGTGTGTTTAGGAACTGAGGGAACAAGCCTAGACTAGAGGATGGGTGTCATTTTCTTCAATTACATGCCCGTCCCTCTGTCCCCATAGTGCTAAAATATGTAAGTAAATTGCACCATCCTCCTCTGCTGCTTGGAAGGTGGAATGATATCCATTACAGACTTTTTTATGCAAGACATGAAGTCACTATAAATTGCAAGCTCTGTGTGTCAGTTTCCCCGCTGAATACAAGTCTTGTGACACAGCCTCTCTATACTGTAAACTATGTGGATACGTTCTTCTATACAGTGCAAGCACTAAAGGTAATTTTGGCTGTTGATTGCAAGCTTTGTGGTTCAGTCTATTTGAACTGTTAATGTTATGGGTCAGATTACCTACTGATTATGAGCTCTGTGATTCAGTCAGCATTTGTAGACACAGTAGCTCAGTTCTCCTGGAAGTGTGCAAGCTCTGTGGGTCAGTATCCCATGTGAGTACAAACTATGCAGCACAGTCCGTATCTGTACTGTAAACTTCTGTAGAATGAAAGCTACATGAACTAGTGTGAGTGTTGAATATAAGCTGTATGGTCCAGTGCTTATATGCACTGTTGAATGAAAGCTCTGTGGTTCAGTCATTATGTACAGTAACTCTGTAATTACCCCAGGTCAATATTTGCAAGCCTGCCTCTCACTATAAACTGCTCTCCTTTTCTTAGATTTTGCTTTAAAATAATATGTAATAAAGAGAAAAGCTGAATCCAAAATCTCTGGCCGCAAGGAGAGCATTGTACACTGTGCAAGTGATAGGGCAAGATGCTTTTCTGTACACAACAAATACATAAATAATATTTAAACCATTTGAGTGCCAGAGGGGTACAGAACGCATTGCAAAGCAATGGATTCTGTAGCCCTCTGGCGCTCAAAAGGTTATTATTTGCTGCATTTTCCTTTGCAATGAGTTTAGGACTCTGAGATACAAAGTTTATTAACCCCTTGCTGGGTAGAGCCATCCAATGCAATGTGAAGCCTAGCATCTTATGTGTTAAAAAAACCCTAAAATTAAGAAAAATATGTTGCTGTTTTGATTTAAAAAGTATTTTGGTCACCAAGAAAATTCCCATTTTAACCCCTGCAATGCTAGAGGGGTTAAATCTGCATTTCATTTTGAGTGGCAGAGGGGTATGCAATGCATTTTGAAGCAATGCGTTGCACACCCCTCTGCACTGAAGGGGTTAAATCGTGGGACTGTTGTGTTTGTCCCCTGGTGTAGTTGGCTTGGAGCCTTATTGTGACATTTACACAGCATTCTTTCTAGTTTTTTATAAGCCAATTCTTCTTCCAAATCGGAAAATCTCCCCCTTGGATTTTTAAATTAAAAACATATCACAGATCTGTCTTTCAGCAGTCTTTCACTATGTAATCGATCCATTCCTGTTGACAAAAGAATCTTCTTCTCCAAATATCATGGTGTGGAATGGGTTAATCTGGAAGTCAAAGGAAACAAAGTCACCTTTTTAACCTTTTAAGGCCCTGTGTGATGATGGATGTCAGGGTGCCTTGAAATCAGATCTGTTAAAATACGCATCCACGAGCTGGCTTTCACTAGCCCTTTCTGCTTCTAAAGTAAACATCACTAAAGACTCATTCCAGCCTTCATTGGGATTCTGATGTCCTGGTTTATTTACTCTTCCACACAGAACCATAGTCCTTTCACTGTGGCTCCCTGTTGCTTACAAGACATGTTTTCTTACTCTTGTAGGGAGCTTACGCTGCCGGGTATACCAACAAAATAAGCAACTACATATGGGCTGGATTTTAAGAAGAAATTGCAATTCTGGAGCAAACCAACTACAATATACGGTAGAACTTAAAGGGATAGTAATACTTCGTTTTAACTTTATTTTATTTTGTAGGCATTAAAAAAACATGAAGAATGATATAAGTCTTATCTCTGAAACCTTTATGGTTTAAGAGATATTCACAAACAAAGTATCCCTTCCCTGTTCAACCAGATCAGAAGGGAGATGCCCAGGTAGACTGCAGAGAGGGACAATCTTCAATTAAGATAATGGAAAAAGCTGAAAAACTTGTCAAGGGGGGAAGGGCTTTCATTGTTTTCATACAAAGAAAATTGTCCCCTTCTGTTATCTGTCCTGTCATACAACCAGACTCACATTTGAGAAGAGATGGCTTACACTAGGAAAAAGGGGCGGGGAGGGGAACTTTGCTTGTGAATATCTCATAAACCATAAAGGTTTGAGAGATAAGACTTATATCATTCTTCATGTTTTTTTAATGCCTACAAAATAAAATAAAGTTAAAACGAAGTATTACTATCCCTTTAAAATTCCCATGCATTATTATGGGAACCTAACCCCTTGAAGTCTAGCATTTAAGGGGTTAAAAGTTCCATTTAACCATTTGAGTGCCAGAGGGGTATGCAATCCGTTGCCAGACACTCAAAGGTGAAATCAATGGGAATTATGGGGATTTCTATTTGTCCCCTATAGTGCACTTTGTTCGCTACGTGTTTCTTTTGAAAATAATGTGCTTTTCTTATACAATAATTTCTTGTGACTGATATACTTCTGAACCTAGACTGGGCACAAGAGGAGACAAAACATCCACAGTACGAAGGAGGGGCATTTCATTCACACTGCTTCTATCCTCTTCTTCATTTTGAACTCGTTATTAGAGAGCAGATTTGCACTGTTTTCTAAATTTGAGTTCAACATTTTTTGTGGCCAGGTGACAATGCTGCAACTGCAGTTGATGGAGTTTTACCTGCACATGGGTCTCCATACACGGCATCAGCAAGAATACTACCTGGTCAGAAGTGGAGGGATGGGAAGAAAGAAAAACCCTAAAAATAAGGGGGAAGGGTGCTTAAATATAAAAATGTATAAAGTTTATTATAGAAGAAATTGTAACAGGACATTATCTGATTATCTGGTTCTAAATGACTGGACCTCGTCTTCATCCAATATTACAAGTTATGAATGATCAGAACTTGATACTAGTAGGAGCAGTTAATGTATTAATGTGTACTATGCTTTTTGGAGGCCGAAACATTGATCACTAAATAAAAGCTCTTGATATGTCTTTTAAGTCTAGTGAGGGCAATCCCTATCTTTATCTATATCTCTACATGTGTATATATTACCGATCCACTGCAACAACTTTGGTCTTGTGCCTTTAGCTGCAACTGTGCACCAACATTTAGTAATTTCATCTACACACCTTGTCTTTGAATTCATTCAAAAATGTGTTTGGTCCATCTACCATCAGGTCTGCTTGATATGTGGCCTGCACATTTCCATTTCAGGTGCTTTACTCTTTCACTGATGTGATAGACCTTTTCTGACAAATCCACACAAGTTTTTCGCTCTCTTTTTGTTATATTTAGAATTTGCCACTCCATATTTCTCTGTGTAACCTAACATTTTTGTATGGCTCTGGCTTTTGGTGTCTAGGTTTCACAGCCATACGTAAGGACTGGGAGGACACACTGGTCAAAAACTTTTTGCTTGAGGCAGAGTGGTAAATTTGTCTTAAATACAGTATTACTGTGTTTTCCAAATGCTTGCCATCTCACTTTTATTTGATGCTCAATTTCCATCATGGTGTTTCAATATGTTTACATTTTCTGTCCAAGGTAAACATATTTGTCCACTTCTTCTAGTTCGTGTCCATCTACTGTGATTCTCCTTGGCATGGTAAATTCGTTAGACATGATGTGTTTTGTTGATATTCAAATTCAGACCAACATTTTTACTTTCCTTTTGTAGCTCTTCAATGCATTCTTGCAGTTCTTGAGGACTACTGGCAAAGAGTATGATACTCTTTGCAAAACAAGTGATGTAGGTAGTCTTCATTGATCTTAAGTCCTTTTTTGTCCCAATTTAGCTAGAGTAAAATTTCTTCTAAACAAGCAGAAATAGTTTTGGGGAGATTGTGTCTCCTTCTCTGACCCCTTTTTCTATGTTGATCTGGACTTTCTCTGGACTTTATCACTGTTGACCTATATTGATGCAGTTGCATTTTCATATATTGATTGGAGGATATTGATGTAGGCTCTATCTGTTCCTGGGTTGAGCAGGGCATTCGTTATTGCTTTCTCTTTCACTGAGTCAAAGGCCTTTTCATAGTCAATGCAGCTGTCTGGATGTGGTCCATTGTACTGAAACCGATCCTAAAGCCTCCTTGTTCCTTAGGTTGCACCTTAGTAAGTATTGTGTCCATTCTTCTAGATAGTACCTTTGTGAAAACCTTGCATACCACTGGCAAGAGGCTTATTGGCCGGTAGTTTTTTAAAACAGTTTTATCACCTTTTTTTTGCAGTAGGATGACTTCTGCATTTTTCCATGTTTCAGGCACTTTGCCAAGTACTAGGCATTTTGAAAATAATTTAGCTAGGGCTTTGAATAAGGGTTGACCTCCAGCTTACAACATTTCAATGATAATTTTATCAGATCCAGCTGCTTTGGCACTTTTCATTGATTTTATTACAGCTTCTTCTACTAAAACTTCTAGCAGAACTTCAGCCTCAGGCACTGCATTCAGTTGTTGTCCTTCATCCTTATAAAGATTTGAATAAAAGTCTTCCACTTGCTTTAGTATTTGTTATCCAGTTTTTGCTGTTGTTCCATCTTTAAGCTTTTGGCTCCTATGTGTGGACAGCTTTTGTTTTGCTTTGATTTGCTTTGTTTAGTGTGTGTATATATATATATATATATATATACACAGACATATGTCTGCAACCTGGAGACGTTAGGCCTGGGTGATAGGGTGACCACATTTGATTTCAACCATTCAGGGACACTTGGACGGGAGTTGGTAAGTCACACCAAAGTCAGACATGAGTTTTGGAGGAGAATGCAACTGGCAGTCGGGGATAAAGCCCATGAATGCATTCCTCAACACATTTCCCCACTTAACATGCAGTTAAGTCAGTGGTTGGATGAATGCATGCAAGCAAGGGCCTTGCCCTTACATACATGCATTAGTCAACCCACTGCCAATCAGGGGTCATGACATATTGACAATTTCACATCCCATTGATATATATATATATATGATTAATAATAAAAAACTGCTTCCACATCTTTCCGGTACCTTTTTCAGCTGGTGACTGTGTGCAGATTTAACCCTTCAGGACCAGAGGGATAGGGTGTGCAAGTGCAATTTTTGCAGAGGGGTGTATATACAAGTACAATCATTTTGCTTCTCAATGTGTTGCGCATCCTGATCCCTCTGGTGTGCATGAGAAGGGTTAATTTAATTAATTTCTGTTTTTGAAGGATGATTTTTTTTTGTTAGTTACATGCTAATTATTTTTTAACCCTGAGTATCAGAGGGGTATGCAACACATGCATGAAGCAATTTATAACATACCCATCTGGCATTCAAAGGGTTAGCTTCTATCTCTACACACTGACTTTGCCTTGAGACAGTTTGAGGTAGATGTTTATCCAACCTAAATGTGCCCAACAGTGTATGCTTATTATATCTCAGTGTGTATTATTCAATTAGTAGTAGTTTCTTATGGAATTGAAGACTTAATCTCAGGAAGGGATATGGCACTGGCGTGGGACTCAGTCACTCACTGGAGCTTGGAGAGGTGTTATTCCGCTTGTGTCCGCACCCACACTGCCTCCAGTGGCACTCACTAGTCTCTCATATCCATGCGTCGTTGCGCAGGAGTACCGCAGCCGTCCCCTCTGTCTCACAGCACCACCCAGCCAATGAGAACCATTGTACAAATATCTCCTTTGGCTAGTGGTGGGGAGTGTTGCTATTGGTAGGCTCTGATTGTCAATCTGATGTTGAGCGAGCTACCAGAGCAGCGAGAAAGAAACAACAATTCACATACAATGTAGTTTTAAGGAGGAGGCTTGGGGCGGCTCATGGCTGTGGACCCACAGAATTGGGCTGACAGACAGAGACTGTGTGTGGATTTGCTTCATTCCGGGACTCTTTATTGTCCTGGTGGGGGGTGACTCGGGACGCGGGACCAACACAGCAATTAAAGGACAGTCCCAGGCATTCTGGGACATGTGGTCACCCTACCGGGTGAGCTATAGGAAATCACAGTGTCTTCACTAAACAAATATAAACTTTTTTGCGTTAGATCACAGTTGGATTCTATAGAGGGGCAGTAGAGTTTTACTGATATTTAAAAGTATAATAGGTGCAGCTTTTCTCTATGGATTATCTCAGTCAGACTATTTACTCTTACTCACAAAAGACAACATGCTTGAACTAAAAGCAAACTAAATGGAACTTAGTAAATATAGGCAGCTGCAAATTCAAAGAAAAATTCCATATATATATATATATATATATATATATATATATATATATATATAGATAGATAATGGAATGATTCATACAGAAGTAAGCCCCTTTGTTAAACTAATAAGGAGCCATTTATTCCTCCTATAGCCATAGTTCCACTTCAGTAGATATTTTTGTTTTCCTTCTGCTTTGTGGCATGAATCTTAACAATGTTTCTCCTAGACAGTTCTATAGGGACCAGCTACATTTATTCCTTGGTTACTGGATTATTTGTATAGAACATTTTTAAAATACTGTTGGTAGTTATGGTATGGACCACTGAGCTAGAAAAAGATCTGTTCACTTGTTATATACAAAATAAGTTCTAATTAGAGCTGCACCCTTACTGTTAAAAACAACCCATTTTTCCTATTGCTTGTATATTTATATTTTTGGCTCCAAGCCCATTTTTCCAGCCAGACAGTAAACTAGTGGCTATGTGGTGACCATAAATCTAATTACAATGTAATTAAAAAGAAACCATCATAAAAAGTTATAGCTAAATATTTTAATAGTTAATCTTTATTACTCCCGTTCCTGTTAAAAAAAAACAAAAAAAAACAGCATTATAAAATTTCAGCCCTAACTGTATTGGTTTGTCCTAAGCTTCTCATCACAGTTCCTGCAACAGCTGAAATGGACTATGGCAGCCTCATTCCTACTGGCTGTGTAGGTGATTGTGACATCAAAGTAGCCAAATTGTCAAGTTACCTTACATCCAGCGAAGCCTGATGGGTTGACGCAGGTATATGATGGCCTGAAATGTCGCAGCGGCATCATCCCATGCGTCATTCTGAGGACTGGGACTAGGCGCGTTTGGCGTTCTCAGCAGCCGTCCATGTCCTTGTGTGAACCAGGCCTGCTCCGGAGATACGCGGATTGGGGTCTGTGTTCTGATGCATCCCGTGACCATTCTACCTGTGCGCTCCTTTGGCTATAGACATCCAGTCTGGTGCAGACCTGTGGCTCTGGCTGACTACCCGCTCCATGTATGACCCTGGCTTGTCTGACTATGCAACCTGGTGCTGACCTGGGGCTCTGTCCAACTAGTGTTGCCTACTATTATTGGACATCCTATCTGGTGCAGACCTGTGGCTCTGGCTGACTATCCTCTTCATGTATGACCCTAGCTTATTTGACTGTCCTAACTGGTGCTGACCGGTGGCTCTGTCTGTTCACTCCGCTGTGCTGCATGTTACCCACAGACACCCATCCTGGTGCGGACCTGGGGCTCTGGCAGACTCAGGCCTTACTGAATGCAGGCATGAGTCAGGAATCTCCACTGTTGTGATCCTTTATCGGAGACAAGTTCTCCCCAGCTGACTGCAGGCATGAGTCTGTATTCTACGTTGTAGCTACCTAGCGGTAGACTTTGGGTCATACCCGGTACTCCACTCACTACCATTGAGACTACCAGTTGGCTCCAGCCTAGTCTCCAGCAGTTACGGTTGACCCATTTGCAGACTCCTATTTCTGACAGAGTATCTGGCCTTTTCCGTCACCCTCTGCTTATTCTCGGTATTTGCATTGCTACCTATTATTCTAATAAAGGTGATTTTAACTATTCCGTCTGACTCCTTGTCTTGTTTGCAAACCGTAACACAAATGGATTTACCATCTCCCTCTCCAAAGCTCTCAACACCTGCTCTGAGGAGGAAAAACCTAAGAGGTGGACATGTATCTCACTCCCTAGGTTTCTCCTCCTCAGAGGAGAAGAAATGTGTGGGTACGTGTACATGGAGGGTTGTAAACATATGAAACTGCAACTGTCAAAGCTAAGATTACTAGAAATTAACTAGAAGAAGACTAAGGTTTAACCTACAGGGCTACATGTATAGGTCAGAAAACAGTTAAAAAGGACCTTTCATCCCATCATCCCCAGTGTTTGAACATAGACCAACCAGACACCTAATGATCATGTAATATATTTTTAATTGCAACAAGCACAGTGGACAAGAAGACTGTACGATACCAAAGCAGACTCGAAGGAAAAAGAACTTATATGGAAGAAAAATGTTGTCTTTCCTTAAGGGTCTACTGATAGCACTCATTGTGAAAGATCACAGAGCTAGATCATGGGAGAGATTAATTTAAAACTGGTAGTTTAATATATTACCAAAAGCAGCCTCCCTTGAAGCCTGAAGATTGAGTATGCGGTGCTTAGTGAAAGTATGGATGCTGCATCATGTGGCTGATTTACATATCAGCTCTGTGGAAGCTTCTGTAATTTCATCCCAGGATGTTCCTATATCAAGAATGTGACACATAGCTTGGGCTGCTCCCGGAATGCTTATCTGATGAAATAGTTTCTCTTTAGGGTACTGTTGACAACTGTTGTGAATAGGAACATAAAGATGTGTTCCTTGTAAGTCTATGGTGTTTACCACATCTTGCTGCATAGTATTCACTGTCATTTGAGGCCTTCCATCTTGAAATGTTCTGGTTGAATAAAATGGATTAGGAAGGTCAAATTGACTACTAGCCAGAAAAGCCAGAAACCACCTGTGTGGAACATTTTGCCAAAATTGGAACTGGCACTAAGACTTTTGAGTTCACAAAGTCTTAAGTGGCTCTTAAAACGAAAGGGCATCTAGACTGCAGAGAGATAGTAAGCAGTCTACGAGGAGACAGATAAGGTGTTGGAGATCTTACTAGCACCATAGAATAACACAGGAATTGGAGAAGTGATAAAATGGAGAAGTCATCTCCACTTTATCAGGTCTTTATAACCGCTTAGTGAATCTCCCCATTGTGATGCAATACATTGGATACCTCTCTGGTACTCAAATGTTTAATCAATAAGAGTGGGAATTTGTCGGCTATGGTGCACTAGCCTGTTTGCCACTGATTGATCCGGGGGGGGGGGGGATCACTCAGCTCTGATAAAAAGGTGATAAAGTGGAGATGACTTCTACAGTTCACATTTCTCCAGTTCCTACGTTATTCTATAGAAACTATGCAATAAGAATTTTTCAGCTTTGGAGATCTTAGTGCACATGCTCTATAGAATAACATAGGAACTGGAGAAGTGATATCACTGGAGAAGTTATCTCCACATTATCACCACTTAGTCTTACACCAAACCCTTCCTAGATACCATTTGCAGTGGAAAACCATGGCTTGTTATTATCAGGTAGAGTCAAATGTGATCTGCCAGGACTATGGAGGATAGCGTGACTAATTAAGAATGCACATAAGAAAAACAGTTGTCAAATTCCTTAACTACAAAAGGGTAAAGGCTTCATTACATTTGCTAGACATTGTTATTGTAACATTTGATTAGAAAGCAAAAAACGGAGAAACGTGTTATACCTAATTAACCAGTGATACATCAGAATAGAGGGTGTTAAGTGAACACGTGAAACACTGTTTAGGATCATTAAAAAAAGTTATGACTTCTAAGCCACAATGACAAACTGGTACTCAAAAGAAGAGGTGGCTTAGTTATGTTATATGTGAAGAGCTACTCAGCACTGAGCAGGTGATGTTACCCAGGAACATTTAAACTCCTTGAGTGCCAGAGGGGTACGCAACGCAGTGCAGAGCAATGCATTTCATACATCTCTGGTACTCAAATGGTTGCTAGAGAGGCAATGCATTGGAGAGCTCTCTATCAACCAAGGGGTGAAATAATAACTATAAGAGTTTCCCATATTGCTAAAAGTGTGTACTCAAGCTTAACCCTTTCAGGAACAGTGGGACTTGCAACAAATTGCTTTGCAATGCAATGCATTCTCCTAGTCCTCACTGGGTAAAAGTAGATTCATACAATTGTGAGATTTCAATAAAGGGATAGTAATGTGTCATAATAAAAGCCACTCCAATTAAATTTCATAGTATTTGGGCAATGCAGAGTGTTATTTCAGTACTGTCAGGATTGTAGTTCAAGAGTAATTGAAACACTGCTAACCTCAAAGCAGCAAGACTGTCCGGATGGATCACAGAGAGGGACAATCTTCAGTGAGCATAAGGGAAAACCTGAAAAACCTGTCAAGAGGGGCAGTGTTTTCCTCATGCTCACAGTAAGAAGACTGTGAGCTGTCTGGTTTGCAACCAGATTCCACATCTGAGGGGAGGCGGCTTACACTAGGTTAAAGACGCATGAGGGGGATATTTTATCATTCAATTACTCTTGAACTACAACTCTGACCGTAGTGAAATAACACTCTCCATGGCCCAAATGCTATGAAGAAAAATTGGAGCTGCTGTTTTTTGTGAAACATTACTATCCTTTTAAATTCACTTAGTAGAACATGATTTGCTCAAACCTGTTCACAGTGTGCCAGGCTCTTACAACACCTATAGCAGCTTGGCAAACTATTGAGCTTTCACATCCATCTACACACAATGTTAAGTTTTTATATATACAGCCTCATAAACTGAGCAAACTGTATTGTGTGCCCCATATTATCAGGGAGAGGAAGGTTGTGAGGGATCCAAACTGAATCATATGATACGGAGAAGGCCCTTCCAGAAGTGTGCCCCATGGCAGCTATCAGGGGTTGTCCATTTGTTAAAACTGCCCTGAATAACCATGCTTTGCTCACCCCCTCTGATTCTCAAAGGGATAATTTATCAAAAAGAGGATTTTAGTCTTACTTGTTAAATCCTTTTCTCTTAGTCCATACAGGTTACTGGTAACTTTACTGGTAACTTTGGTTAGGCACCCCCTTTAATTGTAGGCAGGAACAATTCTAGAATTGTATGCAGGGGGTGGAGCTTACTTTCTCTCCTTGGCGGCAGCTAGCCAACCAGCTCCAGAAAGATTTGAGACACTAACTATTGACTAGATAGTGGAAGGGAAAGAAGACTCCTGTGAGCATGACCCCGAAGGACCCCCACAGTCTGCCACAGGAGAGCCAAGGATGGTCCCTGGACAGGGTGGGAGACCTGTAACCTGTATGGACTAAGAGAAAAGGATTTAACAGGTAAGGCTAAAATCCTTTATTCTCTGTCGTCCAATATAGGTTACTGGTAACTTTGGGATGTCCAACCATTGAGTTTCCAAAAGGCGGGAAGTAAGGAAAGGACCAGGTACAAAGCCCCCAAACTCACCAGAGCAGATATGAACCATCAGATCAGAGATAGCCCAACAAAACAATGAAGTGTCAACGGACATTAATCAGGGGTAACAACACTCCAAACTGTTACACAGCACACTGAACTAGAGTCAACAGGGCTCAAAAGCACCAAGAACCGAAGAAGATCCTAGACAGGCAAGACTATCTCCGGGATTTTCCTCCGAAAGCTGGCATCAAAGGTGTGCATAAACGACCAAGTGGCAGCCTTGCACAATTGATCAGCAGAGGCCTGATTCTTGTAAGCCCAAGAAGCCCCAATAGATCTTGTAGAAAGAGCCATGACCCGAAAGGGGACAGGCTTCTTCCTCAGCTCGTAAGCCTAACAAATAGTGGACTTGATCCAAGAAGCAACAGTCACTTTGGATGCAGGTCTTTCTGTCCTGGGACCCTCAGGAATGACGAACAGAGCGTCAGATTGCCTGATAGACTCGATGCGATGTACATAAAACTTGAGAAAATGCACATCTAATAAGTGGAGATCCCTCTCCTTGACAGAGGTGGGGCCAGGGCAGAAAGAAGGCACCACAATCTCCTGATTGATATGGAACTCCGAAATCACCTTCGGGACAATCTCCTGAGAAGTGCGAAGCAACGCCTTGTCCTTTTGAAACACCAAATAGGGTGGCCCACAGGACAGAGCATGTAACTCCGCAACATGGAGAACGGACACGATCGGCAGGAGAAAGGCCATTTTCCATGTCAACAGGCATAGAGGAATAGTAGCCAAGGACTCAAATAGAGGGCTCTGAAGAACACCCAAAACCATGTTAATATCCCACGGAGGAGCGAGATTTTTGAAGGCAGGACGAGTATGAGCAATGCCCTGGAAGAAAACCTTGACATCAGGAAGGATGGCAATGTGCCTCTGAAAAAAAACAGAGAGAGCAGAAGTCTGAACCTTAAGGGAACTCAAACTGAGGCCCTTATTCACACCGTCCTGCAAAAAGGCCAGGACTGTAGGCAGATCAAATTCCTGAGACAGGTCATAGTCAGCTCACCAAGATAGAAAGGTCGACCAGACACGATGGTAGATCTTGGAAGAAACA
Organism: Rhinophrynus dorsalis; assembly: GCA_037306005.1. Classification (NCBI taxonomy): domain Eukaryota; kingdom Metazoa; phylum Chordata; class Amphibia; order Anura; family Rhinophrynidae; genus Rhinophrynus; species Rhinophrynus dorsalis. Next base: position 541,241,946 of record CM074719.1, on the reverse strand, counting down.
GGTTTGCGGGCACTAAGCAGAGTAGTCACCACCCCAGAAGAAAAACTTTTCTTCTTCAATATTGAGGATTCAGTTTCTAAGCAGTCAAAGTTAGCCCATGAACATCCTCCTTCCACAGGTAACCCTGTAGAAGAAGATCCGGATGGCAATGGAGCCGGAATGGTTCCGCAACTGACAGATCCAGAAGCTCCGGAAACCAAGCGTGGCGAGGCCAGTACGGAGCAATCAAAATGACTGGACAGCTCTCCAGAGGAAAGTTCCGTAATACCCTGTGCAACATTGGGAGGGGAGGAAAGATATAGACCATAGAAAATAACCAAGGAATGGACATTGCATCCACCACCAGAGCTAGAATGTCCCTCCACCGAAAGCAGAAGCTCAGAACCTTCTTGTTGTGTCTTGTCGCCATCAGTTCGATGTAAGGAAGACCCCACTTCTGAACAATGAGGGTGAACACCTCTGGGTGCAGCTCCCAATCTCCGCTGTTCACTATGTGTCAACTGAGGAAGTCCGCCATGATGTTGTCTACGCCAGAAATGTGCACTGCGGGTATGGAAGGAACGTGTTCTTCTGCCAGGACAAAATAGCCTTGACCTCTAAGAAAGCGACGAGACTTCTTGTTCCGCCCTGCTTGTTGATGTAAGCCACGGCCGTGGCATTGTTGGACTCTACCAGTCTTCCAGCTGAGATGTCCAATGACAAAGTGCATGAAATATCGCCCGAAGCTCCAACATGTTGATGGGAATGACAGTCTCCTCCGGAGACCACCGCATCTGTCGTCACCGTAGTCCAGAAGGATACCAGGAAGGACTTGCCTTTCAGCAGATTGTAGAGGTCGAGCCACCATGACAAACTCAGTTCCACATGAAGAGGGAGGGATACTGATGCCTTCAGAAGGTCCGGCTGACCCCTGAACACCTGGATCACGAACCGCTGGAGTTCCCTGGTGTGTGCCATGGCAAACGGGACCGCTTCTATGGTGGAGATGAATTTCCCCACTAGAGAGCACAGCTTCTAGGCTGGAACTGGATCTTGAGCCAGAACTGCAGAAACCCTGTGGGCGATCTGGTAAGCTACCTCGTCCGTAAAAAACACCATGCTCTTCTGAGTGTCAAAGAGAAGGCCCAGGAAGACCAGATGCTGGGATGGGACAAGATCTGACTTGTCCATGTTGATGATCTACCCTTGATGGGTGACAGCGTGAATGCATTGCTGAACCTGCTGATGAAGAAGTTCCGCAGAGAGGGCCTTCAGAAGCAGGTCGTCTATGTACGGAGTAACTCTGATGCTGTTCCGATGGAGAATGGACACTAAGGCTCCCAGGACATGGTTGAAAACTTGAGGAGCTGTAGTCAGACCAATTGAAAGAGCTGAAAACTGAAAATGCCCTTGGTCACAGGCAAATCTGAGATACTGGCGGCTCTCTGGATGAATGGCGATGTGTAAATATGCATCCTGAAGATCCAGAGATGCAAGGAATTCCCCAGGGGACATAGCAGCAATTACTGTCCGTAAAGACTCCTGGTGATAATGAGTCCGGATCACAAAGGAATTGAGGTCCTTCAAATCCAAAATGGGGCGACAACCGCTGTCCTTTTTGGAGACTACAAAGAGGTTTGAGTAAAAACCCATACCTCTGTCCTGAACAGGAACCGGCTCTAGAACATCCTTGTCCAGAAGAGCCTGGATAGCGCAGTTGAACAGCCGGCGTTTCTCCACGCCCTGAGGCGTATGAGAAGGAAAGAAGTGAAAGGGAGGAAGAGAGATGAAAGGGATCCTTTACCCTTCCGTCACCACCTGTAAAACCCACGGGTCCGCTACTGAAACCTCCCAGATGTTGTGGTAGTGACGCAGATGACCACCCACAGCAGAGTGGGGACCTGGGTTCGGCGAATAATGCCGAAGAAGGCTTGCAAGCCTTGGGCTTGGGGGAGACCTTGGGCTTCCATTGCTGTTTGGGCTTGGAGGAGGCACACGGAGCAGAGGGAACCATCTAGTTTGCCGGACATGTCTCATTCTGAAAGGAACGAAAATACTGATTACACTTAAGAGGCGATTTCTTCCTGTGAACCAAGGGTAGAAGGGTACTCTTACCCCCTATGGTCTCACTGATCAGACCCTTAAGATATGGTCCAAACAAGGAAGTACCTTGAAAAGGTAAGGAGAGCAATGCTTTTTTGGAAGCAGTGTCAGCAGACCAGATCGGTTTACCCATGCTGCAGCGAATGCTGGATGCATGGCAGAACCAGCAGTGGCAAAAATGGACTTGAGGGAGACCTTAAGTTTCTTGTCAGTCCAGTCCTTTAGAGTGGACGCATCAGAAACTGGTAAGGCAGTAGACTTAGATAGCCTGGAGATAGGAGCATCCACTTTGGGAGGATGAACCCACTGAGTAAGCTCTGCCTCAGAGAAGGGATAAAGCTTGCCAATTTTCTTGGACACAGAAGGTTTACTGTCTTGGGATTTCCACTCTTCAGACACAAGGAGGTCAACAGTGGGGTTAGGTGGAAAGCAAGTAAGAGGCTTTTTAGGCTCCTGAAACACATCAGAGAGATCAGAAGGAACCTCCTGAACTAAAGGAATGTTAAGGGTATTCAAAACAGCCCTGATCAGGCCCTTAGCCGAGGGCTCAGGATCAGCCTCAAAAGGATCCCCAAAAAACTGAGAGGAGCCCACCGCAGAACATTCCTCAATATCCGAATCCACCAACAGTTACTCCTCAAAGGAATCTGATATGTCAGGTACTCCCTGAGGTTTTGGCAGGGAAGACATGATGGAGGAGGGGGTCTGCCAAGAATGGAAGACCCCCTGTCATTGGGATGGAAAGAGTTGAAATGTAGACCTAAGGTCCCTGGTAGCAGCCTTGAACTCTTGCACCCATACTGGCTCTAATGCATGGCTGGAGGTCCCTGGGAGACTCTCAGGGACATCAGAACATGCTGGGCATAAATGACCTGAGAATTCTCTAGGTAACCCTGACTGACAGGAAGAGCAATGCACAATAGGGAATACAGAGACCCCAGCATTCTTAGTCTTAGGTCTGGCCCCATGTTCCAACGGTATAGACATTCTCACAGTGTCAAATAACCTTATAGTATAAGAAATCACCCAAGTACAGTGTGTAGGATTAAATCTTCACCCCAGAAACCACTAAACTAGACTTATCTGGCAGGCAAAGGGTTAATCAGCAGAGGAGAGAAGGGGAGTCCAAGCCCTGCGTAGGATACTCGTTCTGGAAATGGCACAAAATGGCTGCCATGGCAGAAGCCAATCAGAAACGAATGCACGAAGCAAGCGCTCATAGGAAATGTAGTTTTCCCAGAAAAAGTACCCAAACAGTTCCCGAAGCCCCCTGAGCCCTCCAACACACTAGAAACATGAACCGAATGATAGAGCAAGGGCAGACAATAAAAATTAGCCATCTCTGAAGTCGATGGGTTAAGCGGTTGCAGAGATATATCCCAAACTGTACAGTCCCATAGGAGTGAATGGAGCAATGGCGCCTATGCAGTAAAGCGAGCGGAACTCAAATTTTACTAAATTGAAGCAGTAAAATAAAAATGCATGAAATATCATTAAAAAGTGTTAGGATACCCAAAAAACACTGAGCCAGTAGGAAAAGTGTCAGAACCCCCCCCCCCAAAAGATGCAAAACCAGCAGCTAAATGGTTAAATTACCACATAAACCTGCTCCAAACACCCAACAGACATACAGATAAACCCAATGGGTGCAGGAGCATTCAATAGGAACTCCAAAGGAAAAACCCTGTGCGGAGGGGCACTGTGGGACATGTGGACCTGCAGCACTCAAAGGGTTGCTCACCTTTCCTGCAGATCTTCTGTCTTCGGGCTACCATGTATTAAGAAGAAGCCTCGGTGGGCAAGTCCTGAGGAAAGAACTTGTAGCCAAGATTTTCCCCCCAGGGCTTAAGGTCCACAAAAAGCACCTGGTTACTGAGCTAGCCACATCTAAGGACATTGTCAGTTATGGTAATCCGCCTAATGGCGGTATTCCATTTCTAACAGAAAAATAAAAACGTTTCTAAAACTATAGCAGAACTGTTCTCTTGCCTTGTGTCTTCACCAAGGAACAAATCTTTCTGTTGCTGGTTGGCTAGCTGCAGCCAAGGAGGGAAGGCAGGCTCCACCCCCTGCATACAATTCTACAGTTGTTCCTGCCAACAATTAAAAGGGGTGGATCGCCTACCCAAAGTTACCAGTAAAGTTACCAGTAACGTGTATTGGACGACAGAGAAACGTTGATCTATTTTAACCCCTTAACAACAGTGCGACATGCCAGGATGGTCACCGTTTTTTTTTCCTTAAGGACTGGTGACGGTCCTGGCACGTCACATACTTTTTACTTACAGTGCTCATGCAGGATTGCTTTAAGAAAAATGGGGTCTGAAATTGACCTTTCAGACCCCTGCTCAGCACGTCAGTACATGTAACAAGACATGTGTGCCAGAGCGTTTGCAAGGAGCAAAGCAGTCCTTAAGGGGACTTCTGGTCCTTAAAGGGTAAAGCAATGCATTATGTACCCCACTGGCACTCAAAGGGTTAAGGTCTTTTCCAATTGGAATCTTTTTAAAGTGTAAATGCAATCAAATTCCGGTTTAAAACAATTTTTGGGAAAAATTGTATATAAACTTTGTGGGTAAATACACCCTTGTTTACTGCAACTGCACTATAGAGAAGAACTAACAATTCCCATGGGGATTTTAACCCCTTCAATGCTAGAAAGGACTCCACCACAATGCAAAGCTAAGTATTGGAGACTGCCCTAGCATTCAAGGAGTTAAAAGCCCCATTTAAATCAGTGGAAATTTGGGGAAGTCTTATTTTTCCCCTATGGTGCATTTGGTTTACCCTGAAATTCCTCCACTTTTTTTCTTTGAATTTATGTCCGACCCTACAGCGTTAATAAAATAGATGCTACATGACTCCAACATATTGCAAAGCAATGCACTGGAGTTCAGCTAGAATGCACTCAGTTAACCCTTTTGAGTAACAGAGGGGTGCCCAATGCAATGCTTTGCAATGAGTTCTGTACCTCTCTGGCATTCAGAGGGTTAGGCAAACTCATTTTAGAGATCCATTTTTAGTAATTGCAACAGAAATGTCTGAAGGAGGCACATAATGATTAAGTTACTTGGCATTTATTGATGTAATCATGCAAATACTATGAAAATTGCATATTAATCAAAAGGAGGGCTGCATTCTGAACGTTTAGTATATACATCAAGTGGGGTTTTGAAAAGCTAAGTGTATCCAAGAAACAATATATATATATATATAATGTATTATATGTATATTTACTTAAAATGGTTCTGGGAAAAATTCCACCAGTGACCTAATCTCTTCACCTTCTATATTTCATGTAACAAATGACTTAAAAGGGCTATAGACTGGGTTTTCTAATTCTAACTGCCATATTTAAATATGCATAAAAATAAACAGTCCACATTTTTGAAAATCAAATTTTGGAACAAAAGAGTGAAGTTAGCAAATGTATGCCAACCCTGAGTAGGTAAAGGTTAGGCTTTGCCTCTTCTGTCCAAAAAGGTCCAGAAATGTTTCACTTTAATAAAAATCTCAGTGAGGCTGATGTAATAATAAGAAATGGAGCTATTCTGGAGCAAGCCGACTGCTTCATAGAGGACAAATCAGGGTTGGATTTTCCAATGGGTAGAGCAGGCAACTGCCTATGGCACCACACTTCATGGATCTATTCCAGTGTTTCTCAACGTCAGTGCTCAGGTCACCCCAACAGTACAGGTTTTCTATATTTTGATCCACTGATTACTCATCTGTGCTTGTCACTGTAATTGAGCTACTAGAGTATATTCTGAGAACCGAATCTGCTGATGTGCCCTGAAGACAGAAGCTAAGAATTACTTGTCTATTCGGCCATACTGTCTGTAGTTTTTTTTTTCTCTTGCATCCAATGAGGGGGTCCTGGACCATGGGTATACTTTCCTCCACCAGGAGGCAGACACTTAAAGAGTTAACAATCTCAAGAACTCAACCCCTCCCATTCCCTAGGCTTAGTTTATCCCCTAGGCCAAAAGCAGCCAACCGAGGTCCTCAAGAGCTGGCAACAGTGCATGTTTTTGAGATATCTCTGCTTGAGCACAGATTAATCAAACAGTGGCTGATTCAGGGTTATCCTAAAAACATGCACTGCTGGTAGCTCCTGAGGACCAGGGTTGGCTACTCCTGCTCTAGGCTCTGGCCTTAGTCAGTTTTTTGTCTAGCACAGTGGTTCGCAAGCTTTTTTTGCTCAAAGCACAACCAACATGCAGTCTGGCATTTTCGGGGCAAACCTATCACTCTATGTCATTTGTCAAAGGTGTAATGAAGGATACATATACATAGAGTTATTGTTGGACCTCACAATTAAAATAAACATATTGTGCATAGTAATAGCCTTAAATATACAGTTAGAAGTCTAGATTCACATTTTTGTCAAAGCCTTATAGATAAAATGGGGCACCCTAAGTGGATGTCCGTGGCTGGTTGAGAAACACTGGTCTAGCACAACATAGTACAGTAAATGTTACAGAAGCTGTAAGGCAAGTGTCCCCTCTTGCACGCCCTGCGGACTCCCATTATCAGATTGATCTCGTATTGGAAGATCATTCCAGAGGGTCCTCCAAGTTTGAATAATTCTATGAACTCCTTTCATTTCTAAAAGACATATATTGGTTGTGACTACCATTCGAAAATGTATTCAGTTTGCTTCATCCATGAAGAATGTTTAGCTGTGGAAATGAGGCCAGAGACCTAAGGAGGAGAGAGGTGCTGAACTACAGTCTTAGAAAAAAAAATGACCCTGTTACTGAACCTAGTGTTGAGCTTTCTCCATACTGCTGATCCAGTAATGGACATGAAACCTTTTGGATCATCTAATGCAAATGTAAATGAAGAATGTAGAGTGTCCTGGCTTTTTATCAAAAGACTGTGCAGATAGGTGTTACATTGATCCCTCTTGTATGTGGGAAGACATTTAACAAAGCCACAATCATAATAAACATCCATGATGCTGTATCCAGTCTGAATGGTAGTGTCATAAGTTAGTAATGTTTATTCTGAAAGGTGAATATGGAGGTGATATGGCTAGATCTGCTGGATTTCATCTTGAATTTGGTATTTCTGATGAATTTATTTACAACTGTAAGTCATCTGTTTTATTTTGTGGTAGTCTGATTTTCTGTGACCTATCAGGTAGCAGTGGAGGACTGTCAGAAGGACCATATCTGGGATACATTAAGGCCTCTGCTCTGACTGAAACTTAGCATGTGGAGAGAAAGAACTCCCATGGTAACAAAAATAATTTGGTCTCCCCAAGTTTGTCATGGTATAGTCAACCCAAGTACAGCTTGATTTGAAAATTGCAGTATGATCTGAAAAGTTGAGTCTGCCACCCAAATCAGTAACCCTTATATTCTGAGTACAATTACAGAGTCAACCTCAGATATGCCAACTGCTATAAGCACAACTTCACTATAGTAACTATGCTGATTCAGTAAGGAGATGAAGCTGGTTATCTCCTCTACGATGGTCTCAGATTGAATGGCCGGAGAAGGTTGGTCTCACCTTGACCAAGATTTCACAGCTCCACAGCATAGCCCCCCCTCCATATAAACATAAGGGCTGTGCGAGCTGAGGGTCATATTATGGCCTTGCCCCCCCCTGAAAAATGTCTGCGGATGCTCCTGCTCCACGGACTGAATCTAAAAGAATGAAAATGCAACATTTCTATCAGTTAAGAAAAGTGTCATAACTGAAAGATAGAACACCACTGCAATAATTTAATAATCGAAGCATAAAACACATATATGACCTAATAATCTAGACAGGTGGGTAATAGGGATTCTGTAATCAGACAGATGGGGTAATCTGCTACCATGATAACTACTTGCTGTCTCCCTGGTGCTTGGATTTAATATGTAGCAGATCAGGTAGATATATTATTAGGAGGGTTGGGCATGACCTGGCTGTCATGGTACAAATTGGTACCAGTGACAAAGTCAATGAGAAATGGAGGTCCATTAAGACTGATTTCAGGGATTTAGGTAATATTTTAAGCAAAAATAGGTAAGTCCTTCTGAAAAACAAATTAAAAGCCATTTATACTTAGTAGATCCCTTTTAGCAATGCGTTGCGTACCCCTCTGGCACTCAAAGGGATATAGTTTGAACTGACCAGGCCTCGCCTTCAAACAGGCACACATAGTAAATATGCATATTTCAGAGTTGCACTGAAATCAGCCTGCAGTATCCATTTCATATGTTACTCCAGTTAAAGGTGGGGTCTGGTCAGCCTATTATAGTTTCCTTTTAAAGGATTAAAATATCTGAGCTGGAAAGGAATAGTGTTTCCATATTTAGGTCCTAGAACAATAGACCCATTTCTAGGAGAAAGGTTAGCATTGTCATTATTTGGTTGGAACAAACTTTATTGCATAAGTAAATCACTGCTCTTTTGCTATGAATCCAAAGTTGTTTTCTTGCAAAAGGTCACCACAACACATGGAACAAAATAATCCCTTTGATGCTAAACTACACAGAATGGAAATATTCTCAACAACCAAAAAACATATAAAATGCTACAATAAAAATAAACAGAGCATGCTAGGCATCTAGTAAGAGTTCCTTATGACAGGTCAACTACTCTTCAAGTGGAACATAGTGTTAATATGTTGCATTTTTATTGCATGCCTGCCCTATATTGCATAGACACCTTTAACCCTTTGAGTACCAGAGGAGTATGCAACTCATTGTGAAGCAATACATTGTACACTCCCCTGGCGTTCTAAGGAGGAAAGGAATAGTAAAATTGTTTAATAAAAAAATAAATAAATTATATCTATCTTATATGTGTGTGTTATAGAACATTTTGCACCATGACTGCTGGGAGATTTTTAATTCAAAAGTTATTACAGCTCACACTTTTTTTTATTTTATTTTAATCAGAATAGCAACAGCCCCATCTGACATCCAAAAGGTATTTTTTATAATGCACTCTATAGTCATACAGTGTACACTAAGTGATAGAAACAGCACCACCTGGTGATGACAATATGAAATAGCAATTTAATATAAATGTAAAAGTTTGAGATGTGATATGTTTTGAATGAAAAATCTCCCAGCAGTGGTTGTACCATTTTAATCAATACAACTGGCACTAAAGCATATAGTTTTATAAAAGAAAAAAACAATCTTGCTTCTTTATGTGTGACTATTGATATTACTCCTGATTTACCACTTAATACTGGAGTTAATTTTCATCTCAGTTCATTATACCAAAACCAGATTAAAATAAATAATGGGGTAATACTGCTAACATAATGTCAACCTATGTGGTATTTTCATAGGATCATTATGGTGAGCTATGTAAAACAATGAAGATGTAGCAGTTATTATTGCACCTTTTTTCATGCAAAAAGTGGTGCAAATTCACTTTACGATATCACACGGTATTGGTCTCATTTAGTGATGTGACAAGAGCACTGTGTGCTTAAACTGGAGTACACTGAACATCTAAATGGAAGCACTTTAGTGTAGTGAATTTGAGTATATAATAAATTGGCCATCTGATTAGATACACAGTGTTGGCCATTTGATTAGATAACACAGTGTGAGCCCATATAGACATGCAGTAAAGCAATTTGATTTCTAAGATATGCTTCACTTCTGGTAACATCTGTAAATGATGTTAGTGGAGAAAGAAATGTCTCAATCAGCAAACATTGGTGATCTTTTGAATAAATGAGACATATGCCCGCACTAACCCATAAACTGATGTTAGTGGAGAGAGGTCCGCTTCCACAGTTATGGTACTCTGCTCCATTCACTCACGCATTTTATCCATGCCTCCATTTCTCACAGCCTCCCATCCTCACTTCAATGAGCTAAGGCTCATGCCCTTGTGAGCCACATTTCTCTCCCCACTGACATCATTTATGGGTCAGTGTGGGCTCATTTCTCATTTATTCAAGAGATCACCAATTTGTGCTGATGGTGACATTTCTTGCATTGCCAAGCAATGCTTAAGGCCACAACAAGAGAATCTCACCCTTTTGATGTGAGAGCGAGATTCTCAAGTTGTCCTTTTCATGCCGGCGACACGTTTAATCTTGGTCGCCCAATTGAGGGCGACCTTTTCATAGTGAACCAGAGTGATGCTGGAGTGTGGTCAGTCACAGGCAACCTAGGCTGTCTGTAAAGGTGCTGGTCACAAGGTGAGATATCTAACTCCAGTTGAGCCTGGTTCAGGTCAGAATGAACGCACATGAAAATGGGAACCCACAAGAGGCATTTGGAAGACAGGAAAGGGGTTCCAGATGCAGAACCTGGAGCATTAAGTAGGGTAAATATATATAACTCAAGGACTATTTAAGTGGCTGCCCCTTTAAGATGCGAAGGTGCTACTGTACCTTTAATATCTAGTTGGCCAAATCTTAGAGAGGTGGGCACAGATTAGCCTGAGCAGAATTAAATTCACAGGAACTCACAGCTAAGACAGGAGCAGACTGAGGATAAGTGGATGCAGCAAACGCACAAAACAGCTAATCAGATGAATAGCTAGTGGAACAAGCATTGGAGCAGCAGAAGATGAAATGCGCTCACTCTAGAAACAGCTGATCTAAAGGAGGGTTGCAGAGAATGCTGACTAGCTAATCATATGAACTCACAGCAGCACAGGATCAAGTAACAAACAAGGCAAGTATCAAGCAGAGACATGGTCTAACGAGAGTCAGGAACCAGGTATTCAAGCAGCTAGTAAATGTAGCAATGGGTTTAAAATGTGAAACTAAATCAGAAAGAGATTCCAGGTCAAACTAGCAACAACACAACAGGAGCAAGCAAGTATTACTAGCTCTAAAAGTGACTTGAAGAATGGGCAGAGAGTTCATAGGAAGTCCAGGATTTAGTGGGTCTGTGACTACTCTGACACAGTGCATGTTTTTCCCGATATCCCAGCTGGTGGACAGGTGGGTGATTTAGTGGCAGGGTGCTCATGCCCCATGCTCATTAAGGGGTATCATGAAAACATGCACTATTGGTAGCACTTGAGGACCAGGGTTGGCTGTCTCTACACTAGGGGATCACACACAAAACAGAAATTGCATAAGGTGCTATTCAATATGGTGCAGAGGAGTGCTTTCCTCAGATTGTCCTCTGTCTCTAACAATGACTAGAGTTCATACTGCCAATATTCTGTTTTAGAACCCTTTGGTATCAGCAAAGGAAACATGGACTCAGATTTGAGAATTAAAGGGGAAGTACCATCTCCTAACAGTACCCCCCTACTCATCTTACTATGCCAAGAAAATTCAAAGAGCCCTAAACATTTTGACCTTGTGCCTTTCCTCAAGAGATATCTGCAATCAGACCTGGATGTCACGGCCTACCTCTGTGGATCTGACAACCAGGACTAATTGAAGAGGTTCTCTCTTGTGCAATGACAAAAAAGCAATATTCGTAAGGGCCATTAAAAGCGTCTGACCTAGTAAGGTAAGTTGGGTGTTATTATTAGGAGGTGTTAATTCTCCTTTAACACATTCTCGGTTTATTTTCTTTATCCTAAAGTAACAGAAATCCATAGAAAAAAAGCCAAAGATGTGTAACAAATATTTCACCTGGGCATACATCAAAATGACTCAAAGTAGCACAGCTTTATACATCTGTTACGGACATGCCTGGCTTTTATTTTCCAAAACTAAAGCGGGTTTTTTTTTTCTAATATGAAATTCATTAAAAAGAAAAGTGACTGTTTTATTAAATTACATTTCAAGCCTGTCCCCTGAGACGCCTACTTTTTCAAGGTGATTTTCCATGCGGGTTTCCAATTTGTATGTGTAAGCTGTTCATAAAAGAGAAGAGAAACAACACAATGGATGCCACCTGCTTCTGTGTGATGGGCCTTTATTTCATTGTCATGCTGAGATGTTTGATTACATTAATCCTCCACAGAAAGGTGTTTTTTCCATTAATAAAATAGCATTATATAAAAGAAACCATAAAAAATAAAATGAGTGTAGCTGACCGAGAAATACGTGTTTTCCATCAGTTATATAGTACAATTTACTATTCAAAAACAAGGTAGTGTATCCAAAGTAGTCCCTTAGCCAACCTCTGTGGTTGAGCCATCAGACGATGGAAATCATTTAGAAACCACTGCACAAAATACAGCTGGGTAGTAAAATGAGATTGACCATAGGCATATTTATACCTTGGTATACCCGACTTGGGAGCTTATTACTCCAGGGGGAGTCTCGCCCTGGGCTCCCATCTGTCCAGGTACCTTGCTCTTTTTCTGATATTCTTGTGCTGTGTGCTTCTTCTGATGTTCCCGCATACATTACATCACAAGCACACTCCATACACACACACACTCCTTTCTGTTACATGGAAGAAGTCTTAAGGAAAGAAACTCTAGAGGGCACTCTTTTTGCTAGGACTGATTTGCTTTGTTTTTTATGTTGGCACCTGTTGATGAAGTTGATCCATGTTTAACTTTCACTTCAGTTTTAGGCTGGCTGTGGAATGAATAATGGCTATGAAAGCAGTTATCATATACACTGCCAGTTCTTGCTCAATATTCTCATAATACCCAATAGAGACTGAAGACTCTCTTCATGATATATCTCTTGTCACTGTGGAAAGCACTGCACATTGTGGCTGCTTTACCTATATTAAAGGAAGTGCACCACTCAGTTTAAGGGATCTCTTAAAGGGATAGTGTTGCTTATATTTAAGTAATTTTAATATTGTAGAGATTAAAAATATGAATAAAATGAGGTACGTCCCAACACTCAAACTTTTATAGTTTGAGAGATCGAAGCATTTAAAGTTCCGGTTTCACAGAAGTCTCCCATCTGTCTGAGAAAAGCAGATTTTGGTCCCAGGACCATATTTTTAATCTCTACAATATTAAAATTACTTATATATAAGCAATATTATACCTTTAAGAATCCTATATTCAGGATCATTTTCATAATTTTTCCAGAAGCCTCAGAAATTCTTAAAACATCATTGGAATCAAATGGGCATACAAACTGTACAGTATATCAGCAGAATGTCACATCTAAGAAATAATGGTCATAATAATGGAAGCAAATTTTGGGGAGAACTACTGGATTTCAGCAATGGCCAGCTCGTGACTCTTCAGCTTATATTGCTATACTACAGCTACAAATCATCCTCTGCTGGTGATTGGCTGGATAAGGATGATCAGAGTACAACAATAGATCTAGAGACAAAGATTGACCACAGGTGAAACTGAGGCTACTGTTTAAATTGTAGTAATATAGTACAGCCAGCACAATTACACTGACTACAATGTAGTCAAATGTTTTATTTACAAATTTCTCCATAAAATTTAATGGGAATCTGTTACATTAAAAAGGCATAACACTAATCAACTGCACTGGAATCTGGGCTATTGTTCTGTTTTTTTAACTCAAACATTTTACATCAATTAATGAGCACTAGAATTCCACTGGCCACACCTATAACTCAGAATGTGGGTGCGGCCAGCACAGTGAAGAGCCTTTCAAATCTTTGAATTCTAGGTGGTTACCTAGTCAGTCTAATGAGAAATCTGGCACTGTACATTATAGGCATGCGTATAGGCTAAGGGATCTGAAGTTGATTAGCACATCAATGCAATTCACATAGTAGCCAAATGCCAGCTGAAACAATAAACGAGCATAGCGTGATCTGCCATTTGTCAGCTAGCATTCACAGATGCAGCTAGTGTTACACAACCTTTTTTCACTGTTCTGTTATGTATGTGTGGTGTAGGATTGGGTGAAATCACTGTGGAAGTGAAGCAAATTATCATTAGGTTATCCATTGGCAACCACACAGATGATGTCTGTACATAACATAAACAATTAATCATATCATGCAGTGGGACTTAAAGAACACAGTGTTGTAATGGGAAATCTCCAACCTTTTGGCATAAAAAATGTATGGTATCTCTGATACAACACATCCTTCTGGCTGAAATTATACAGTGATAGTACATGCATAGCCCTGAAACAGATCAAAGGGGAATTATATCCCAGAAATAAGTGGCTCTTAAGTTGTTTAACAGATTTATTTACCTAGGCAGTTGTCCTGTATCAGATTTATCCTTATTTATATTAGAAAAACAGCAGCACTCATAACAAATGAGGTTTCATGCCTAGGTTCCATGGAAGAAAGTATGCAACAGATAAAAAAAATGTTAACCCGCACTCTCAGGACTTATTCAAAAGCAATCTATGATTTATTTCCAGATTAACATTTTGATCCTTTCCTGGGCTCTTTATTAAGACATTTAGTTGTAGAGCCTGTTACATGGGCCACAATGCCGGCCGGTCTCAGTGCAGTCACGTGTAGTAGAGACTGCCCGCGCCGTGGCTGATACAGAGCAGCATCTCTACAGAGCGTGACTTCACCGGCTTCTGACAAACTTTAGCAAATTATTATATAGGATTCCATAGTGCGTACACCCTCCTTAATACCCAGTGCGCAAAATAAACATAGAATCCCTCCAAAACATATAAAAATAATATCTAGAAAGTAAAAAGAAATATATATAGTAAATCCCTTCCCATAAGAAAAAACTCCTTCTACGTGGGAACACATAAAAATATGTACATAAAATAGATTAAGGTTAAAAAGGCAGAATTCACAGCTGATGGTCTTATATGCATAAAATTAGTTAGGCAGCTGACACCCCCAATACACCCATAATACTCCTATACACATACATACACATACATGTAATGACTAACTCTTACTAGTAGCATACAGAAGAGAAAAATACTGATGTCAATACAGAAAAGCACTGCTTGCAAATTGAATAGACTTAATATTGTGAAAAATATGACCCATGTCACATATCATTGGGAAATCGCTCTGATACCAAAACAGATAAATCATAATCCATAAATCATAATCCCAAGAGTCCTACTAACTGGGATCACTTACCTTACGAAACTGGGAACTCTCCATATCTGTCCCGGAGACTCTGATTTTTAGTGTCGCTTGCTGGGTCTCCAGGGACAGAGGTTGTTTCTCCTGTGGTGGTGAGTTTCCTCTGAAATTCTGCCCACTTCTCCTTCCCACCCTGTTCTGCCCATTTCCCGCCTACTTCTCCTCCTTCCCACACTGTTCCTCCTCCTCCTTCCCACCCAGTTCTGAACACTTCCCACCCTGTTCCTGCCTACTTTATGGCACAAGGATGATAAACCCCACCCACCCAGCTAATCCCTGCCTCTTTATGGCATGAATCACATCATTTATGTCCCCCTGGTTGGCAGCACATAAGCCATCTCATGGGGTTCAAGAGGGAGGAGTTCCCAGGTATGGACATCATGCGTTCAAGATCAAAACCAACTAAAAATAGTATGTACGTATAAAAACTAACTGCTGTTTGAAAGACATCTGCCTAAGTAAAATCCTTCTTCAATACTTGTATCTGTTACAATTCTCTGAAAGTCAGCTGAAATAGTTGTCTGCCTATCACACAGTTAAAGGAACAGTAATATCTAGAAATTATTAATCCACACTTAAATTCCCTGTAACACATTAAGGTAACAAAGCCTTTATTAAAGGGATAGTAATGCCTCACAATAAAAGCAGCTCCAGTTAATCTTCATAGTATTTGGGCCACGGAAAGTGTTATTTCAATACTGTCAGAGTTGTAGTTCAAGAGTAATTGAATGATAAAGTATCCCCCTCCCGCCCCTTTTACCTAGTGTAAGCCACCTCCCCTCAGATGTGAAATCTGGTCGCTTGACAGCTCACAGCAAGGGACAATTTTATAACTGTGAACATAAGGAAACGCTGCCCCCCTTGACAGGTTTTTCCGTTTTTTCCTTATGCTCAATTAAGATTGTCCCTCTCTGTGATCCATCCGGACAGTCTTGCTGCTCTGAGGTGGGCAGTGTAACATCAGTAAAAGGGGCACGAGGGGGATATTTTATCATTCAATTACTCCTGAACTACAATTCTGACAGTATTGAAATAACACTCTCCATGGCCCAAATGCTATGAAGATTAATCAGAGCTGTTTTTTTGTGAAACATTACTATCCCTTTAATAGAAGTAAAGTGGGTGCCAATATCAATTAATTAACTGAAATATGTCTCATCTCTCATTACAAACAACACAATCAAATGGTGTCTAAACAGGACAGGCTATACGATGAAAGGTTAGAATAAGCTTTTAGAGAGATAACATAAAATAACCACTTTCTACAGATGCTAGTCAGAATATATGATATTTCAAATTACATAACCCAATTTCATTTTTAGGTGTTAGAGCTCCCTTAAATACCTCCAAAAGGGCTAGATGAAGAAGAAGAAGGGAATTACATAGAAAAAGACCTTTATTTTCTAGGGTAGATTTAGTAAGCCATTGTTTCAAAGGGCAGTGCCTCCTAAGTATGTTAATGGAACACTAATATTTAAAAATTAAATTGGGTTATGTAACTTTAAATATCATGTATTTCCAGCTAGCATTTGTAAAATTTAGTTAGAGCCCTTAAATCAAATCTTAAACTTGTATTATTAATGCAAGTGAAGAGATTATACTATTAAAGTACTGAGATTAGCGCCACTGGTCTTTTCAGAATGATTTACAGACAATGCAGAGCAGTCACTTCTTAGACACCCTATCAAGATTACTGTAGTAATGGAAAGCCCTGGAGGAAGGGTCATATAACTACAGGGGGTGCAGTTGTACCGGTGACCAGAATCCAAGGGGGGACCCATCTGCCCCAGAGTCCAACAGGTTCTAGTAATGCCTTTGTGAAAAATATTTTTGTGTTGTGGGGCCCAAAAAACTGTTCACACCTATGTCCATGAATGACTGATTACACCACCGTCTGGAGCATAGGAAGAAGCAGGAAAGGGATCCCCTACAGATCATATTTAGAATTTAGGCCTCAGAAAACAGAATGTTTACAGAGACTTTTATAGAGTACAAGTTATTTCACCCCCTGACTGCAAGAGGCAAAGCTATGCAATGGATATCTCTTTGACTCTCAAAGTATATATAACCCCAAATAATTTTTAGGTGTCAGTGTTCCTTTAAGAGAACATAATAAAACATAGTTGTGTTAAAATTAAAACATGTTTTCCTTTGACAAAGATAGAAATTCCTGGCTCTCAGTCCCATCTCTTCTGGTGAAATCCAATTCAGCCCTCTCTGCTGATAAAGTTCATTCACATTCCCTTCAGTGGGAGTTTCTTTCATGGTTGGTAGGAGGTTTAGAGCAGTGTTTCTTAATATTTTGTGGTTGAAGGCATCCACAACACGCAGTCTAGAATTCTCAGCAGGAGACTGGTAGAGTAAAAGTGATACCTTTGTTGGCTACCTGAGGCTATCCTTCTGAAATGTTGCCCAATAAAGGGCGACCAACCAAATGAAAATGTTGAAAAAGGCAACATTCTGATGTCGCAGGAATAAGTGTTGAGACATCAGAATGTCACATACATAAGTGTTGAGTAGTTAAATGAAGATGTGTAAAGCTTAAGTCAATCCCCAGTTGGAATCCACATCCATACACTTTGTTGACTGAGAGCTGTGATGCCCCATTGTCATGATTGCAGGGCCTGTGATGCGGCACTCAGAGGGCATCTGTGCCTTAACCCTTTCAATGCCAGAAAGGTCCGGAACCAAGCCTTTATCAGTTGTAACACTACGTATTACCTATTTGTTTACTAAAAAGTTATGCCACATCCAATATGTTGGGAGTACTATCAGTCCACTAAAAAATAATATAAGGGAACATCAAGTGTCTTAACCCTTTGAGTTCCAGAGAGGTCCGCAACGCATTGCAAAACATTGCCAGACCTCTCTGGCACTCAAAAGGTAATAATTATTTGTCTCACTCCATATTGCCATCTCACTCCTTCAGCTGCAGTGCTTAACTGTTACCTCTGCCCCGTGCAGGGCTCTTCCTCTGCCCCGCGCTTTTCCTCCGCACCTTCTCACTGCCCTAAACAGCCCTGAGAGGAGACTGAGAGGTGGACCTGAGAGGAGACTGAGATCTGCCTGGGATGTGGGTGACAGATCTCAGTCTCTCCTCTGCACTGTTTGGGACATGTAGAAGGTGCGGACTACAACGTAAAAGACTATTTGATGTCAGATAAAAAACAATTGGCCAACACACTTTGCCCATTTACATTTTGGCACAGGCATTTTACTCCATTCCAAAAATTCTTCAATTTATAAACTGCTTTAGCCTCAACTACTTGGACTTGGAGCCTATCAACCTTTGCATAGTTTCCTTTACTTTTTCCACCCTCCAGTTTTAGGGCATGTCCTCTTGTTCTGGTATTACTATTATGGGGAAAGAAGATCCTTCCTGAACTTAATTAAATCCATTTAAAGTAGACCTGATATCTACACAGCTTTTTGTATATGTATATTGTATATAGTTATATATTCTAACTGCCTATACATTATGTTTTGTGTTTTACAATCGGTTGTATTGTTTAATATTTTTTGTTTAGTAGTTGGGGAATCTAGTCTAAGCAGAGCTTTGTTCTATATCCTGCTTAATCGAGATGGATTAATAATTAAGGAGATATGAAAAAATACTCTTCTCCATCTTCTTGGCCTGCTAGAACCCATTAGTTTCTATATAAGGGGTGGACTAAATTCATGGGGAGGAATAACCATGCAAATCGTTTCAAGGAGGAGGGTTTGGAAAGATGACAGGTCCTCTTTAATAAATGTGAAGGTTTCAGTCATAGCATCCCTCTACCGTCTAATCTCAACTGGCCTCCTGAGGATGATGGAGGTTGTAGTCCAACAATAGATAGAGATTCCCTGATGTACAGCATGAATTGTAATCCTTTTGTCACTGTTCCCAGGAATAAACCAGGAGTCAGTATGGTAAAGAAAAACAATCTTTTATTAGAATAATCACAGTAACGCACTTAAACAGATAATACACAGAGGGAGATCAAAGAGGCAAGCACTGTATCAGAAATAGCAGTCCGCCAAAAGATCCACCACACTGTCCGAGACTAGGCCTCAGCCCACTGGAGCCTCGAGGTAATTTGGAATGCCCAAAGGACTAGCACTAACTCAGCCTGCAGTCAGTTTAGGAGTCTGACAGAGCCCCAGGTCTGCACTGGGATGGGTGTCTGTGGAGCGGGGACCAACACACAGAGGAAACAGACAGAGCCCCCTAGTCAGCACCAGAAAGGATAGTCAGACAAGCCGGGTCATACACGGAGCGGGTAGTCAGCCAGAGCTACAGGTTTGCACCAGATAGGATATCCACTGAAGCGCTGGTATGCTGACTGCGCAGTGGACAGAGCCCCAGGTCAACACCAGAGTGGGTAGTCAGACAAGCTAGGTCATACACAGAGCGGGTAGTCAGCCAGAGCCACAGGTTTGCACCAGAAAGGATGTCTAAGCCAAATCGGAATGCACAAAGAGAGAAAATTCAAAGAAGGGCTACTAAAATGGTGACTGGTTTATGGGTAAAGAAATATCAGGATAGACTAAGGATCTGAACATGTATAGCTTGGAGGAGAGAAGAGAGAGAGGGGATATGATTGAAACATTCAAATACATGAAGGGATTCAATAAAGTGCAGGAGGGAAGCACATTTCAAAGGATTAAAAATGTTAGGACAAGAGGCCATAGTCTAAAACTAGAGGGACACAGGTTTAGACGTAATGTAAGAAAATGTTATTTCACTGAGAGGGTAGTAGATAAGTGGAATAGCCTAACAGCAGAAGTGGTATAAGTTAATACAGTGACAGAATTTAAGCATGCATGGGATGGGCATAAGGCTGTCCTTAACTTAAAAAAGGTTTGAGGTTTTTAATGCAGGAAAATGGGCAGACTAGATGGGCCAAATGGTTCTTATCTGCCTTCAAACACATAAAACAGAGGCATGATGCATGCTTGAAGCCTCACGCCTGCAGTTGAAGCTGAAATCAAGATAAGCTGTAACACCTTTCAACTCATAAATTAAATAGATTTCTGATCTTGTCTTAAATTCTATCCAAAGTTCCCAAAGTATTGAAAAGCTAACTAAAATCCTATTAGAGTAAAAGTGATACCTTTCTACCAGTCTCTTGCTTTTTTCTACGAATATCACCATACCACTTTTACCTATATTAAAATCCTAATAACCTTAGCATATTCAACTTCCTTGAGTGCTTCCATAGCCACAGTAACGTTTAATAAGAGGCAAATTGATGACTCGTAGCACGGTGATACAGGCCTTGTCGGACATCACTGGGCCCCACAAAACTAAATGGGATCTGTTTATACTTCAGTTACTATCAACGTTCATTTGTTCATGTTCGTTAAGATCTTGGCAGAGCTCCCGCTTTTGCTGGGGGCCATCAGGTCATACTGTAGATATACCGTACAGCACAAATGATTGAACTTCGCAGGGCAGTGCATATGAGGAAGTGCCTGCTATGGGTTATATGGTACAAATGGCCTGGCATAGAATGGTTTATTGTCATAGAGGAGATAAGATCTGCAGACATACCATAAAAAGCTGCATGAGAATTTCCATCACAATCTAAGTTTGTAATGGAATCTGGCAGTGACGAAGAGGATCGGATTTACAAGTGCAATGAAGCAGCGCACTTCTGGAGACTTCTGCCAGACAAAACATTTGCAGCCCCACCAGTTTGAACAAGAAAAGAATTATTTTGTTTTACTTGCAATATCACAAAGAAATATATACTACTCTATATTAATGAGGAGGCTTCAAAAATATGTTCCTGAAGCTACTATGCGCTCAAGGATATCTTTAGTCATGGGAAACATTTCATACAATCTTTCACAAATTCCTTCCCATGGTTCGATCTTCCAATGTGTTTATCTCCTTCTGAATAGTCAAAAGAGAACTAACATCTCCAAATAAAAGCAAATCCCAATGGCCCCTATGAATTTTTCCTTCTACATTTGTCTAAGAGATAACATCTTCCATGAGTTCTGGATGCCATATCAATGGAGGTAGACATGACAGCAGATAGCAGACCCACAGGACTCAAGTAATCTAATCTCTTTAAGGGCTCGGGGGGGTGTGCAATGCAGTGCTTCACAATGTATTGTGGATCCACATGAACCTCAAAGGGTTAAGTACGCTCATGCCCTCTAGGGACGTGACAACAGGACTGATTGATGGTATCTCTTGAACAAAGGCACAAGGTTTCAGTTCACAGGGGTCATTAGGATTTTCTCGCCAAATTAAGGCAAGTGTGTGTATGTTTATAATTATTAGGAGCTATTACTCCTCCTTTAAATGAACACTAAAATCTAAAAATGAAAAAGGCCGTTACCTTATCCTAGTCCATTTACAGACAATACAGCACTATCCTATCAAGATTACCTATCAAGATTGATATGATAATGGGAGTCAGGGAGCCATGGAAAAGGCAGGAATGGCTGCCTCCATAGAGCCTATGTAAGGCTAGATTATAGGCCAAAGAAAGCAAATAGAGAACTGTTACAGAAGCTAGCATGAAGTACAGGGTAATTAAGTGTATATGAGCTCAGTTCATTTTTACGTGTTAGTGTTCCTTTAAAGGAAACATGCATCACTAAAAACAAGTTCTACTTAATAAACATATTTCTCCTTTGTTTTAGTCTGGAGTGATATACTGAGAGGCTGCTGTACTGACAGCAGGAGATCCCGGCCCTGGGATCAGCCGGCGGCTCTTCAGCAGAGCCGATATAGCGATATTTAAAAATAATAACTTCATTGGGACAGTCTACAAAGTGTGAATGGTTTGCAAGCACACTTTGTAGACTGTTCCAATTAAGTAATTCTTTTTAAATATCGCTATTGCAGTTCTGCTGAAGAGCCTCTTCGAGTCGGCCAACATGGATCTCCTTGAGGGAGGGGGAACTTTAGCTGTGAGTGTCTCTCAAACCATAAAGGTCTGAGAGATGGGACTTTTTCCAAATACTTTATTTTTTTTAAAAATCTACAATAGTGCATCAACTTAAATACAGGCATTACTAACCCTTTAAGGACCCATGACATGCCAGGACGTGGTCCTGGCACGTCATGGATTTCAAGGCTGCACACCATTCGGGGAGCCCTGAATTGGTTAGACAAAAAATAAAAAATAGATGTGAGAGAGGTGCAATTCTGTAGCAAGCCAACTGGCTCATAAGATGTAGCTGCATCATAAGGTAGAAATGAAAAGTTCATCTGATTTAAATGGGACTTTTAACCCCTTGAATGCTAGAGGGGTTTGCTTTGCAATGCGTTGGAGAACTCTCAAGCATTCAAGGTGGATAAATTAACCCCTTAAAGACCCATGACATGCCAGGACTGTCACGGCTGCTCGGGGAGCCCTGAATCCAATAGAGAAAAAAAGGCCCAGTGGTCCTTAACTGCTGGCCGTGCAGCAGGTCCTTAAGGAGTTAATAGTCACATTTTATGCAATGGGAATTTGTGGAATTGTGATTTCAACCCTATGGTGCAATTGGTTTGCTCCAAAATTGTACCTCTCTTTATAAATAAGGACCCAAGAGACACTTTTTCCTAGGGAATAATTCCCCTTTATAAGAGGCACTGGGAGTCATCTGAATGAAGTTGTTTGCCTTAAAGACCCATGACATGCAAGGACAATCATGGGAAAACTTTCCATAAAGACCCATGATGGTCCTGGCACGTCATGGGTTAAATGATAGCAGAGTGCCTCAGTGCACTCTGCTATCATGCTGAAACAGAGCGCTCCAGGACCGGAGCACTCTGTTTCAGTCCTTCTCTGCTCTGCCGGTACATGTGATCGCTCCAGCAGCGTTCACGTGAACCGGCATTTTCATTCACAAAGGCAATGTGTTTTACACATTGCCTTTGTGACTGTTCTCTGCCCCTCTCTTCCTTACTATGAATGTAAGGGAGAAAGATACAGAGAGCAGACACACAAAGAAAGAATTAGAGGCTAGAGATGGGGGTATTAAACCCTTCAGCACTGGAGCTGTGAGCAGGATGAAAGTAGGTCCTTTTATGACCTGCTAACAGCAACTTGGGGATTTCACCCCAGAGGGAGAGTGCCCACTTAAAACTGCCCATTTAGTAGGTATGAATGATCAGTCATACCTTTCATGCAGTCTCCATAAAAATTTAAACCACTCGCCCGAATGATCCCAAGAGAAAAAATAAAAATGGTGGTTTTTTTTCATTTTATTACCAGTTTTCTTTAATTTTAATAAAATAAATTGTGGGTTATCCATATAAATGTGGTATCAAAAGAAAGCCCTAATTGTGTGAAAAATGGTATATAAATTGTGTGTCTGAAATAAAAGTCTTAGAGGGAAAACACTGTTGAACAAAGACATAGTCATATCGGTCAAAATTGCTCCGGTCATTTTGCCAGTCCTTAAAGGGTTAAAGTTCTATTACAGCTTGTTTACTTCTAGGCTGTGCAGCCATCATTGTACAAGCACAACTTCAAAGAGAAATAAACTATCTTTCTGATTATACAACAATTCACAGGTAATTTTATTACAAAGGGGATGTATGATTTCATACTTATTTCATATAACAAGCCTGTGTGTGGCTTCTTCTTGCTCAATTGAGATAACTGTGAGGGGGTTTTAGTCACAGAGATGAACTCATGTTATTTTTAATAAGATGTTTAAGTAGAGGTATCTTAAGAGGGGAATAAACTGTTAAAGGTATGAATATTGTATGGCGCCATCTCTTCATAGCCCCTTAAAGGAATAGCAATATTTTATTATGAAAGATATATAAACTCTATTTTTTTTTCCTTGCTTAATAACAGGGCAGGTTTAAGAACCCTTTAGGCCCCGATGCGGAATTGTGAATGGAGGCTCCCCAAATATAGGTTAACATTTAGGATTATTAAGTTTAGTTGTAGCCTTCCTCTACCTTTTTTCTTATTTGTGAAAAAATCATCCACATTTACATGTTATGCACCCAGAACTGCCTCACTGACCATGTGACCAAAGGATGAGATTGGTTCCTTTCTTTAAAAATGGGACTGTTGGGAACCCAAGGAGAGGCCGGGTACACTCATGCATTAAAATGACTCTGCTTAATAAAAATAAGGCTACTTCAGTGACCATGTCTCCCTTTAAATCAGGGACTTTTAAAAATACACACTGCAGGGTTGCCTGTTAACTGTGGAGTCCTGCTGAATGACATTTTCTTAAATATTCCTGATTTAAAGTGACATGTCCCCCACCCCCGGGAAATGCTTCATACAAAATACATATAGAGGAACATGTTGTCTTTTTGTATTCCCCACTATACAAAATATAACTACCGTACTCCCTAAAATAACATACCTCTCAAGTGTCCCTCTTTATGAGGGACAGTCCCTCTTTTAGATCCAAATCCCTCTGTCCCTCTTTCTCACCCTGATGTCCCTCTTTTTAGGAGATCTGATTGTGTGGTGTGTATATAACTGTATCACACTGCTCTACAGCAATAAAACTCAGGTTATTGTTTGTTTAAATATCAGTATATGTGTTTATAAATTAGTCTGTGTAAATAAAATATATTGGTCTTATTAGAAGTCATTTATTAGGTTACACAAGGAGGTGCCAATAGGTTGTGAAATAGCCTAAAGATTTTTGGTAATGCCCTGCCCACCAGCCCCGCCCCCTAAAACACAAGTGTCCCTCTTTGGCAATTTGAAGTGTTGGGAGGTATGAAATAATTGTTTACATAGAATTTAGAGGAGGTAAGCACCATGAAAAGAGGAGCAATTCTGGAGCAAATATGCATAAAGGTAATGAAGAAGTGATAAAATGGAGATTGCTTGTCTGTTGTTCTCAACTCTCCAAGTGGAGCTATGCACTAAGATAGCATAACATAGGAACTGTAGAAGTCATCTCCTCTTTATCGCACCTTAGTGCATCTCCCCCAGTTCCACTATAAATAAACATTACAGAACTACTGTTGAGTTAAATGTGGCTTTGACTCATTGGATGCCAGAGAGGTTTCAAACACATTGCAAAGCACTGAAGACGCTACCATTATTAAAATAAAAACAAAAAAAACAACTCATTTAAAGTGATTAGAGCCCCATTCATGTCAATGAGAAGTTGTATTTGTTGCCTATGGTACAATTGGTTTCCCCAAGAATTGTTCCCCATTTCTTGTGGATAAGGCCCATTTTGTGTGGACTCCTAGTTTGTCACTTATACAGGTTAGTGCAGAAAACTGAAGTCCTTAAAGGGATAGTATTGTCAACATTAAAAAAAACAACTATTGTAGTTATTTAGACATTAAACTAAATGCCCCCTGTCCCATCTCTCAAACCCTTATGGTTTGAGAGATATTTGGCAGTAAAGCCCCTCCCTTCCCTGATGTCAGCACTCTAGCTGAATGCAGAGGAATCCGGTCCCGGGACCGTCGGAGGCTCTTCTAGACCATTCCACTGAAGTAATTCTTTATAGACTATTCCAGTGAAGTAGCTAGAGTGCTGACGTCAGGGAAAGGGGAGGGAGGGGGCAACTTTACTGCAGAATATCTCTCAAACCATAAAGGTTTGAGAGATGGGACTGTGGGGATTTAGCTTTATTTTTAAATAGCAACAATATTCGATTTTTTTAAAAGTTGACAATACTAACCCTTTAAAACTATTATCTTGACGACTTTAGTGGGAAAAAGAAGACAATGTAATTCCCACAAACAAAAAAATAGCAGAAGGCGGGGTGAGCAACCTGAGGCCCTTCAGTTGTAGAAGACTACAATTCCCATCTCCTCCATAAAGACAATTTAAACTGGGCAATTAACACTTTGAGTGAAACTCCATGCACTGGATACCTCTCTTGCACTCAGATGGTTAACTGTTTGAATGCTAAGGAGGTCTCACACATTCATGGGGTTAACAGGCCCATTTAAATAACTGCAGATGTTTATCTGTCCCATATGATGAAGCTGATTGGTGCAGAATTACAGCCAGTTCTTCTTTGGGAGAAGGAGTGGCTCAGTTGTTTAATTGCTTAAACATGTACCAATCCATTGGCTGTGCACTAAGATGACCACACATCACTTTTAAAAAACACACTGCAGGGTTGCACAATGTCCTGAATATTCCTGCAGAATTAACTTTTCATACGCATCCCTGATTTAAAAGGATACGTGGTTACCTTACTGTGCACAAATGGATCAATTCCCAGCAACAGCTCCTTTTGATCTTAGGCAAGTGACCTTATATCCCTGCTTAGATTGTAAGGCATACAGGGCAGAGACTCAACATGCCTGAAAATTATGTGTATAGCACTGCATTCATATTGGTAGTGCTATATATAAGAAAGTACGTCAGCCTCACTAAAATCTCTCAAGTTACAGTGATGCTCCACATAATATTATAGTAACTGGAGAGTTTCTTACATCAGTGCAGGTGTAGCCACCCCTGGTCCTCAACAGCTACCAACAGTGCATGTTTTCAGGATATCCCAGCTAGCGCACTGGTGGACTAATTAGTGATTCCGTCACTTTAGTTGGTTTACTTGTACTCTACAGGACCAGTTTTGACTGCGCCTGCCTTAGTGCATAACCCCTGAGCCGGATTAAGACTCTATGGGGCCTTAAGCAGGATCCCAAATTGGGGTCCACCTCCAGTTTGCCTCCCTGCTCTCTGATGCCCTTTTGCACTTATAACCATGCCCCAGTCTGAACATTTAGTTTTCAATATTAACCCTTTGAGTGCCAGAGGGGTACAGAACATATTGCAAAGCAATGCGTTGAGTACCCCCTGACACTTAAAGGGTTAACAGGTTCACAAAAAGTGCTGCAAACACACTACTCTGGCCAGCAATAAACCTATGGAGAGACATTAAGCAAGTTACCTGCAAGGTCCTGCAGTGCTATTTTCTGTCCATGCAGTACAGCAGTAATGGCAGGAAGCATCAGAAGCAGTCTCTCGTTTCCCACGTCGTCAAGACTGCATGTTACATGATTGCAAGCTCATGTCACCGCACAGTCCAAATTTGCTGTATTCATAAGTGTGGCCAGCAGCAGCCACAACTTCACAAGTTTACAAACATTTGTAATATTGACTTTGCAAACTTGACTGGATCTGGGAGAAATTGTCCCCCTGGTTCACCATGGCTGGGCCCTCCAACTTCACCAGGCCCTAGGCAAGCACCGAGGGTGCCTTGTCCATTATCCGGCTCTGCATAACCCCTTTGGTTTAAGGTGAGACTGCGTACTGTTTAAAGTTAATTAAGCCCAGATGAATATACTCTCTGGGTATACATTACGTTTTACTCCTTCTCCTGTAGCAGTCTACAGACTGTGGCTAAAATGCTATATAATGGAAGTGAAGCACGCTGATGTTCTAGACATGGTTTTCAGTGTAGAGACAAAATATAATTTGATAGGAAATGCCTGAAATTGAACCACAATACTTAAATAGCTCATACCAAGTACAAATACATTTTACTCTCTAATGGTCGTTCCTTATGTCAGAACTCTACATTTTGCTGTAAAAGCAGCTATAAGTCGATAGGTAGACAGATACACAGACAGCATAGAAAACTATAAGCATTTTTTTATGGGACATTACTGTCCCTGTCCCTGCTACGTATTGCATTGCAATGCATTGCTCACCACTCTATTCCTCAAGGGGCTATAAATATGCAATAGTTGAAAACTGACAATATTTTATTCTACTGACAATATTTTATTCTTCAGGCAGTTTTAAGTGAGCCAGGTTCCCTGCCATAGAACATTAGCTTCTAGCTGTCAAGTCTGACATGTAAATGCAGCATCTGCTGAGTCTTCCAGTACTCCTCAATGCAGCCATTTTTAAACTACAGTACATTTTTATGTGTTACTTGATCTTCCAAAGCAATGTGATATCACAGTGAATCCTTTCAGGATATAACACGCTTCAAAGGCAATGCTCAGGACTTACAAATTCTTCTTCCAGATCAGACACATCTCATCCAGTTTTATACATTAACTTCTCAAATGGTAAGTTGTATGTCGGAATAGCCTTTCTCATCACTTCATCAGATCCGGACAGTCCTAATTCCTACACAGGAAAAGGCTGGATTTAACCATAAATCCGGAATGAGTTGCCACTTATGGCTTTATGAGCGAAAGTGGAGCAATATGGATGCAAACCAAATGTACCACAGAGGATGAATAAAATAGGCCATTGATTTAACCCTTTGAGTGCCAGAGTGCGACATATTGTGAAGCTATGCCTTCCATACCCTTCTGGCACTCAAAGGGTTTAGTAGGGCTTTTAAAATCTTCGCAACATATTTGGGACTTCTCTAGCATTTAAGGGATTAAAACAGTCTATTTAAATAAATCAACCCCCCCCAACAGCAGTGGGTGTACTCCTGCTTTACTCAGAGGACAAGCCCCACTTTAGATAAGTGCAACTCTCCTAATAAAGTGGTACTCCATTCTTTGTGTGATTTACATACTATAATGGTGCCAGAATAAAATATCACTTATATCAGAATTTTTGTCAAGTCCATAATGAATGCAAATGTCGCTGGTAGGTCTCATAAAATACGGTAGGCTTTTTTAACCCCTTAAGGACTACGTGACCTACTATGACCGTCACGGTCCTTAAATACTTAAGGACTGATGGCGGTCATAGTACATCACATACTTTTTACTTACAGCACTCCTCTGGGAGCGATGTAAGTAAAAATGGAGCCTACAATTGACTGGAGCAATCTCTTTTAGGCCCCAAAGCGGTCTGCTGATACACACAACAGGTCACATGTACCGGCATGTGGGCAAGGATCAAAGCGGTCCTTGCTCTTTCAAGTGAGGGAATACTTAATAGCCAGCCCAAGACTGAAGTACAACAGTGGTGGTGTGTGGTTAATGATGGCTAATTGCATATCTCCCAACACTTCTGCTTTAGTGAGGTGTCTGGTGGGTGTGGCATTAGCAAGAATTTTTAGGTTATTTCACTACTTACTGACACCACTTTGTGTAAATGAATAAATGATTTAGAACAAGACCAATGTATTTTATTTACACAGACTAATTTATAATCACACATATACTGAAGTTTATACAACCATTACTGTGCAGTGGAACAATGTGACATAGTTAGATCAACACCACACAGTCTGATCTCCTGAAAAGAGGGACACCATCTTGGGAAAGAGGGACAGAGGGATTTGGTTCTCAAAGAGGGACAGTCCCTCCTAAAAAGGGACCCTTTGGATATATATAATTGAACAATCACTAGATATAACTGTTTTAACCAGTTTGATATGAAACAGATCATAATTGAAGCATATAGTAACACGGGGGTCAGGGCCGGATTTACATCTCAGGAGCCTGTAGGCACAGAAATCTGAAGCGCCCCCCATTGCCCATCTCCACTGGACACCTCCACAATGCTCCTAATCTCCACATTGCCCTCATCATCTCCACATTGCCCTCACATTGCCCCCATCAGCTCCAACTTGCCCCCCATCAGCTACACATTTCCCCCACCATCTACATATTGTTCTCACATTGCCCCCATCAGCTCCAACTTGCCCCCCATCAGCTACACATTTCCCCCACCATCTACATATTGTTCTCACATTGCCCCCCATCAGCTCCAACTTGGCCCCCATCAGCTCCATGTTACCCTTACATTGCCCCCCATCACCTCCACATTGCCTCCACCATCTCCATATTGCCCTCACATTGCCTCAGCTGTCTAATAATGATGGGATATGTAGCCCAACATCAAGTAAAGGGCCATAGACTGTACCACCACTTCGCACCCACAACCATCACCACGTTTTGTTTTGGTTAACCCTTTATGTGTCCGATACTTTGGCATTGCATTCCTCCCACCAATCTAACGCATCCTATTGCCATAGCAAACCTAGTCCAACCCACCAGCTCTCATAAACCCCGCCCCTAACAGCAAACTTCTGTCATAACAAAGCAAACAGCATTTCCACCCGAATATTCTCCTAGCCCCACTCCTGTGGTTATTGTCAGTGGATTGAAACGGCCATTTTACCTTTCCCTGCCAGCCGCAATCGGTTGTGTCCTCTAAGCATAGTCCAGTGTGGCTGGGGGAAGAGGCGGGTCGCTGTTACCTGGCGATAAAGTTCTCCTTGCCAAAGCTACCGTGTAAAACAGAAAGGCGGAGAACTCGGGTGATGTCATGGCCTCAGAGAGCACTGTCACTGCTCTCAGACATGTTAATGAAAAGTGTGCACAAATTGATGTACAGATGTAATTTCTTAATAAAGATCAATGTATGATATCTTATTCTTTAACCCTGTGAATAACAGAGAGGTCTACAACGCTGGCGCGCAAAGGGGAAATTACTTTTCCAACTGACACCTCCGTAAGTTCAGAAACTCCAAATGACTCATCAGAATTTTCTGCTCAGTAACCCTTTGAGTGCTTGATGGCAGAGGTGTAGCGGAGGGCCCTGCGATGTGGGGGGGCTGACTTGAAGGCCCCAATAGGTGTCCGTTATCGTTATGGTATATTGGAGAGCTCCAGACAGTAGCCTCCATTGCTCCTTGTTCCTCTGCTGAACTGCTGCAGCCACTGATTAAGTACTTTGAGAGTTAGCGCTAACACAGACCTTACCATGCGGCGGGCGGCACGCACGTCACTAAAAAAAAAAAAAAAAAAAAAAATATATATATATATATATATACTTGCAATGGCAGGCGCCCCTCTGTAGGGTGCGCCTGTAGGCAGATGCCTACTCTGCCTTATGGAAAATCCGGCCCTGACGGGGGTAGATTTAAAGGCAGACGTTAGGCCAAAAACACACCAAGGGGTGTTTTAACGTGTAGTTAACCATTCAAAGGGCCATGTAATGAACTGCTAGTGGCAGTTCATCTAGTATTACGGCCGCTACACTAACGTGTGTTTTGGCCCATGTAAAAAAAAACAAACAAAAAAGCTTCATTTTGCCATTTAAAGCACTGCGTTAGCTGAAAACCATCCGATAAGAGCCTCACTTACCGCCTAAAACTTAAGACTCAGTTTGTTTGGCCGTAAAGTCCCTTATAGGAGCTTTTGCCAGCTAACGCAGCTATTAACTGGCAAAAAAAACCAATGTCCACAGTGGATGTATTGATATGGGGCCCATATGAGGCCCATCAATACATCCACAGTGCGTAAAACGTGTCTAACTCATTAATCCTGATGTCCAGCAGAGTCCACAGCTTCCTGGTCATCTTCTGTTTTCTGCCTATGAATAAAAAACTTTAACCCCTTGAGTGCCAGAGGGGTACGCATGCATTGCAAAGCAATGCGTTCCGTACCTCTCTGGGGCCCAAAAGGTTAAAGTATGTAGTAGTGTGCCATTTGTTAAAATCCAAATGCCCCCATAATAATAATAATATTTTTAATATATAGAATGCTTATATAGGTGCTTATGCACCCAGCCAATTAGCTTTGAGCGGCTTTGCTTTAAACTGATTAGCTGGGAGATGTGTAAGCATATCCCAGACAATGGCTGTGAGAGAATTAGAAGTAAGGCTGCTCATATATAAGGGCAGCCTCAAATCTAATTCCCTCAGACCGGAACAGGCATCGGCCCGTGGACTAAAAGGGGGGGGGGGGTCACGCAGTTTTCTGTCTCCGCTGCCGCCTCAGTTGCCTCACACAGCAGCGGAGACAACGATGGAGCAATGCTAAGTATAATTTTGTTTTACTTTTGGCAATACCATTGGTATTCTATATATTAAAATTATTATTATTATGCAGGCATTTGGATTTTAACAACTGGAACACTATTACATATTTTAACCCTTTGGGCCCCAGAGAGGTACAAAAAGCATCGCTTTGCAATGCGTTGCGTACCCCTCTGGCACTCAAGGGGTTAAAGTATTTATATTTTTAACTTAAACCTTTGTTATTTTTCACAGCAAGAAGACAGAAGATACAAGAGAAAGAAGATAGAAGAAAGAATCGAGACAGAAGGAGACAGACAGTGGATGACAGGTAAGTTTAACATGAATCAGTTAACGATCGGTGCTTGGCAGTATGCCAGGCACCTATAGTTAATTGTTTTTTACTGTTAAGTTCCCAATATCTCTGCTCTTAGAGGCGTTTTGGGAACTTAACTCACAAAACGGACGTTCAGCCACAAGACTGTTTTTATGGCTTAACGTCCTTTGTGATTTTAGCTGGTAGGGCCTTTGAATACCGCATTAGACATGTTAGTTTAACAGCCGGTATTCACTTTGGCCCTACCGACTGGTTTAACTCCTGCCTTTAAATCTACCCCATGGACACCTAAGTCATCCCTCTACGTCATGGGTGCCCAACTTGCTCACATGATATTTTAAACAATATATTTTGAACAGATGACAGGCTATAAATCATCGTTGTAATAAAGAAATTAATGCAGCCGTTGCACATAAGGATTTCTGATCATGCGGCCAGAGACTGAATAACTTGGACTCCCCTGCTCTATGAGCTATTTTTATGAAAAATACAACTTAAAGTGGTACATTACCCTAGAAATTGCCAGTGAATTCCATAAATTAATTAATACGTCAGTTTCATACTTTAATCTAAATATATTTGCAACACAACTTTTTCCTGTTTACAAACATCTGTTTGAAGTCTGTCTCTAGATGACAACTCCTCATAACAGTGGGCTTCAATGGTCTTGAATGGCTCAAAAGGGTCAAGACATAGCAGTAGACTACATGAGTGCTCAAATGCACATAAAAAGAGGATTTTAGTCTTACCTGTTAAACCCGTTTCTCTTAGTCCATACAGGTTACTGGTAACTTTGGGTAGGCGATCTGCCCCTTTAACTAGGCAGAAACAATTCTAGAAGTGGATGCAGTCAGCTCCAGTAAGATTTGAGACACTAACTATTGACTAGATAGACGGGAAAGAAGACTCCTGTGAGCATGACCCCGAAGGACCCCCACAGTCAACCACAGGAGAGCCAAGCATGGTCCCTTGACAGGGTGGGAGACCAGTAACCTGTATGGACTAAGAGAAAAGGATTTAACAGGTAAGACTAAAATCCTCTTTTCTCTGTTGTCCAATACAGGTTACTGGTAACTCTGGGATGTCCAATCATTGAGTTTCCAAGAGGCGGGAAGTAAGGCAAGGACCAGGCGCAAGGCCCCCAAAGTCACCAGAATAGATTTGAACCATCAGATCAGAGAAAGCCCAACAAAACAATGAAGTGTCATCAACGGACATTGAAAAGGGGTAAGAACACCCCAAAACTGTTACACAGCACACTGAACTAGAGCTAACAGGGCTCAAAACTGAAGGAAGAACCAAGAACTGAAGAAGATCCTAAACAGGCAGGACTGCCTCCAATGACAGCACATCAACACGGTAGTGCTTCGAAAAGATGTGCACAGACGACCAAGTGTCAGCCTTGCACAACTGATCAGCGGAAGCCTGATTCTTGTAAGCCCAAGAAGCCCCAATTGATCTAGTAGAATGAGCCGTGACCCGAAAGGGAACAGGCTTCTTTCTTAGCTCATAAGCCTTATGAATAGTGGACTTGATCCAAGACGCAATAGTCACTTTGGATGCAGGTCTCCCTGCCCTGGGGCCCTCAGGAATGATGAACAGTGCATCAGACTGTCTAATGGACTCAGTGCGACGTACATAAAACTTGAGACAACGCACCACATCTAACAAGTGGAGATCCCTCTCCTTGTCAGAGGTAGGGTCAGGACAGAAAGAAGGCATTGCAATCTCCAGATTAATGTGGAACTCAGAGACCACCTTCGGGAGAAAACTCCTGCGAAGTGCGAAGCACCGCCTTGTCTTTGTGAAACACCAAAAAGGGTAGTCTACAAGACAGACACGATCAGCAGGAGAAAGGCCATTTTCCAAGTCAGCAGGCATAGAGGAATAGTAGCCAAGGACTCAAAGGGAGGGCGCTGAAGGACGCCCAAAACCAAGTTAAGATCCCACTGAGGAGTGAGAGTCTTAAAAGTAGGAAGAGTATGAGCAACGCCCTGGAAGAAAACCTTGACATCAGGAAGAATAGCAATGCGGCTCTGAAACAAAACAGAGAGAGCAGAAGTCTGAACCTTAAGGGAACTCAAACTGAGGCCCTTATCCACACCGTCCTGCAAGAAAGCCAGGGCAGGAGGCAAATCAATATCCTGAGAAAGGCCCCTATTAGCACACCAAGATAGAAAGGTCAACCAGACACGCTGGCAGGCCTTAGAAGAAACAGGTTTGTGGGCACTGATCATAGTAGCCACCACACCAGAAGAAAAACCTTTCTTCTTCAATACTGAGGATTCAATGTCCAAGCCGTCAAAACTAGACGATGAACATCCTCCTTCCACAGGTAACCCTGTAGAAGAAGATGCAGACGGCAAGGGAGCAGGAATGGCTCCACCACTGACAGATCCAGAAGCTCCGGAAACCAAGCCTGTCAAGGCCAGTACAGAGCAATCAGAATGACTGGACAGCTCTCCAGGCTCAATTTCCATTACACCCTGTGCATCATGGGGAGGGGAGGAAAGATGTAAGCCAAAGGAAACAATCAAGTAATGGACATGGCATCCACCGCTAGAGCTAGAGGATTCCTCCAGTGAGAACAGAACATTGGAACCTTCCGGTTGTGTCTTGTCACCATAAGGTTGATGTATCGACTGAAGAAGTCTGCCATGACGTTGTCTACACCAGGAATGTGCACTGCGGATATGGCAGGAACATGTTCTTCTGCCCAGGACAAAATAACCTTGACCTCTAACCAAACAGCGAGACTTCTTGTTCCAACCTGCTTGTGATGTAAACCACGGCCGTTGCGTTGTCAGACTGGACCCGGACTGGGCATTCTTCCAGCTGGGGTGTCCAATGACGAAGAGCATGAAATATCGCCCGAAGCTCCAACACGTTGATGGGAAGGAGAGATTCCTCCAGAGATCACCGACCCTGAGCATTCAGATGACCCAGGACCGCTCCCCATCCGGAGAGGCTGGCATCCGTCATCACCGTGGTCCAGAAGGATACCAGGAAGGACTTGCCCTTCAGCAGACTGGAGAGGTCGAGCCACCATGACAATCTCAGTTCCACATGAAGAGGGAGGGATACTGATGCCTTCAGAAGGTCCAGCTGACCCCTGCACACCTGGATCACAAACCTCTGGAATTCCCTGGTGTGAGCCATGGCAAATGGGACCACTTCTATGGTGGATATGAATTTTCCCACTAGAGAGCACAGGTTCTTGGCTGGAACTGGCTTGTGAGCCAGAACAACAGAAATCCTGTGGATGATCTGGTGAGCCACCTCGTCTGCAAGAAACACCATGCTCTGCTGAGTGTCGAAGAGAAGGCCCAGGAAGACCAGACGCTGGGATGGGACAAGATCTGACTTGTCCATGTTGATGAACCATCCGTGATGGGAGAGAGCATGAATGCAGTCCTGAACCTGCTGATGAAGAAGTTCCGCAGACAGGGCTTTCAGAAGCAGGTTGTCCATTTATGGAGTAACTCTGATGCCGTCCCAATGGAGGACAGATACTAAAGCTCCCAGAACACAGTTGAAGACTTGAGGAGCTGTAATCAGACCAAAGGGAAGAGCTGAAAACTGAAAGTGCCCTTGGTCGCAGGCAAATCTGAGATACTGCCGGCTCTCTGGATGAATGGGGATGTGTAGATACGCGTCCTGAAGATCTAGAGAGGCAAGGAAATCCCCCGGGGACATAGCAGCAATCCCCATCCTTAGGGACTCCTGGTGATGATGAATCTTGATCACAAAGGAATTGAGATCCTTCAAATCCAAAATGGGAAGACAGCCGCCATTCTTCTTGGAGACCACAAAGAGGTTTGAGTAAAAACCCATACCTCTGTCCCGAAGTGAAACAGGTTCCAGAAAATCCTTGTCCAGTGTACAGTGGTACTGGATAATCAAATAATCAGCAAAGATTAATTTGAATTCCTACTAGTTGGGAACCCAGTAATTCCCACCTTCTACATAATACCCAAAGTTCATAAAAATAAAGATAAACCACCTGGAAGGCCTATTGTGTCGGGTATTGGGAGCCTTACCGAGAACTGCAGTATCTACATTGATAAAATACTAAGATCTTTTGTATTAGCCCTTCCATCTTACATCAGGGACTCCCTTGATGCAATAAAACAAGTGGAGGGAGTACACCTCGAAGATGAACATTCAATTGTTCAATTTGAGAAACACAATGACTTTGTACTGGACCTCTTAAGATTCATACTAACCCACAACTACTTTGTTTTTAATAACAATTATTACCATCAAATATGTGGGACAGAGATGGGGAGTACATGTGCCCTCACCTATGCCAATTTACATCTAGGCTGGTGGGAGGCAACTAGAATATTAGTTGATGAAATGGAAAAATACACCAAATATGTTGGTGTATGGGTCAGATTCATCAACGATATTCTTCTCACATGGACTGGACCAATTGAGCTACTTGGTGAATTTGTTTCGGTCATCAATACTAATAATACTAACTTAAAAATCACCTTTGAAGTTAGTAAACAAAAATTCTCTTTTTTAGATATCTATAACACCAAGAATAGTAAGGGTTTAATAGAAAAGTCGGGTTATAGAAAAGAGACAGCAACTAATACATTGCTTGAAGCATCCAGTCATCATCCTACTCCCCTGATTAACAGCATCCCGATAGGACAGTACTTAAGAGTCAGAAGATTGTGTACAACTGACACTGAATTTAAAGTGCAAGCGAACAAATTGAAAGCATGATTCCTTGCTAGAAGCTACAGTAAAATATATCTCAAAATGGCATACAAGAGAGCCCTTGAAGCCAATAGAACAGATCTATAGACTCCTAAACCGAGAAAGGCAAATCCAGTACAAATTAGACTAGCAGGTACATATTCAGGCCAACATATTCAGATTAATAATATCCTACAGAAGCACTGGCATATACTAAAATGTGATGATGATCTAGCTAAAGTGATAACTCCTTATCCTTCCGTTACATATAAGCGGGCCAGAAATCTAAAGAATATTATGGTTCATAGTCATTTTAAAAATGAACCAAGGCAAAAGGACAGTTGGCTGACAAAACCCATAAAATACACCGTCCCATGTGGGCCATGCCAGGCTTGTCCATATATCAATAAAGATAAATTCTTTAGTAATTAAAGAGGAGATAAACAATAAATTATATTACAATTTACAAACTGTAAAATAAGTGGGGTCATCTATCTTATTGAATGCAAATGCAATAAAAAATATGTGGGCAAGACCAAACGACAATTTAAAATCCGGATTTTGGTACATCTAGGCGATATCAGAAATCAACGGGAGAAACCAATCTCCAGACATGTGGCAGACTTCCACAATGGGGACATCACTGCGATAATATTTAAAGTAATACAACATATTAAGCCTACCATACACAGAGGAGATTTAGATCGCAGATTATTATGCCTGGAAGAAAAATTGATTTTTAGACTAGGGACTATGAGCCCATATGGATTGAATGATGGCTTCACCTATAGCCCCTTTATTAAAGAATATGACTACAATTGGTTAAATTCAATTGGGACAATTTCACTTAGTGATCATGATGAATATAGAGAAAACAATTAGTACTATAACTAGAAAAAGGAACAACTGTTAATTATTCTAAGAAGAAATCAACTAAAATATTTTTTCTCTGATCAGCTAAATATGTCAACTATGTCTTTAAATCATAATTGGTGTCCATAGTATATGCTTATAAGAAGAACAACAGTATCTTGTTAACCATTATATAATGTACATCTGTATGTGAAACAAGCAAGTTTTCTTAAAGATAAACTGCTTAGGATTAATACATTCAGACATCTTAGGATATATGTGATGTCTGTCCCTATAGATATTCACATACATTTACATAAATTTAACAATATTGAGTTTTGGTCAGATCTTAACATTACTAATTTGGAACTTATAGTACAGTATGATATACCAATCATCATGCACAAATTAAGACAAATCTGAGCAGAAGAATATATTTTAAATTTATTATGATAATAAGTTACAAAGGACCAGTAAAAGTGATTAATACATAGATTACACATGAGTTCACATTTGGCAAATCAGGAGTTAAAACCTGCGATTTGTTCCAGAAGTGACGTAGCCATCTACCTCACTGATTAAAACATGAAACACAGTATAAAAAACGCTAACATGAGGGTCATTCTCACTATAGCCCCTGAAGAAGCCATACAGAATGGTGAAATGCGTTGGGTATATATATCCCCCAACAACTTATATATATTAATAGTGTGCCTCAGGTCTAGACCCGGTGGTGGATTAGATTACAATCCCAGCTTCGAAGACTGCCTCACGGCGTCTATTGAGGGAAATCACTTAGGGAAACCACCACCATGTTTTTACCAATGTGAGACACCATAGGTCTCGACTTATAGAGCAAACTTGTAGGTTAAGAATTATTATATCAGATACTCAGTAGCGTGGGACAAGTTTAGGAGCAGTGGTAGAACAATACTATAGCCTTTAGCTCCGAGGGCAGCCTGACGGTGTCCTCTGAGGGAATTAGCATAGGAAACTACCACCCTGCCTTTATCTTCACGCAATACTATTGTTCTCCGGTTTTCTCTTGTTGACTTGGAACATTTCTAGTGTCCTTGGTTTAGACCCGGTGGTGGACTAGATTACAGCCACAGCTCCGAGGACCACGTTGTGGCGTCCAGTGAGGGAAATCACTTAGGGAAACCACCACCGTGTTTATACAAATAGGACACAAGATTTGTATCGGCATTTAGAAAATATTTGCAGGTTTAGTTCTGAGACACTAGATACAGTGTTGCGAGAGCAAGGCTACAATCACGAGATACATTGTTAGACTAATAGTATATTTGTAGCAAGTTACAAATGTGAATATGGATAATGAGATTACAGGGTAATTGATTTAACTAACTCTTGGGAGCACAGGGTACGAACTTAATATTGTGTGACACGATAACAAGTTCTGTAACACATGACTAGTTCATTATATGAGAATATATTTCTATTTCCCTACAATAGGTCCTGGTAACTGGGTCCTATCGAGTGGATAGTGGAATGATCTACTGCTAATAGACATTATCAATCATAGTGACGAAGTACCAGTAAGACCTAGGGAATTTATTTAAATGCAATTGAACACCATTCTCAGAAGATTACGTATTAACAGTAATCAACAAATGTTTGCAGAACATGATAATACCCAGGTCATTAACATCACTCCTTACTATAGTTCTAACCAGACAGACAGGTGCATAAATTACTGATATTGAACATTTGATTACTTTTGGCTAGTAAGACTAAGGAATTGGGATGACCTTGTAAGTTACCCATAATTGGGACATCGATATTTGAGATAACTACAACTCTAACACCTGTGCTACCTCTTTAAGTGAGACCAAGTATATATCATACTAATTAAAGCTACTAGGGGATGTATTTTGTTTTTAATAGATCGGTTAGGAATCATAACTGTATCTAATCATATTTTAATCACTTTGTGCACTAATATCACAAAAAATTTTATGACTCTAATCATGATCATAATGGCATAATATATGTGATCTAAGAGAACTTACCATTATTAGTCATGTGAATATATGTTAGTGAGATTACTTCATATCACCGAACTAATCTTAGAAGAGGGGTATTCCATTATCTAGTCTAGGATAATAAATACCTTTACTGTTGTTACTACACTTCATCTTTTTCTTTTCTATTTTTTTATTGTTATATATTGATATTGATGAGATTTGCGGTGGAATCATATTAGAGTGTATCATACATCTTTAGCTACCATAGTTTTTTATGAGTGGACTTAGATAGCCTGGAGACAGGAGAATCCACTTTGGGAGGATGAACCCACTGAGCAAGCGCCGCCTCAGAGAAGGGGTAAAGCTTGGCAAAATTATTGGAAACAGAAGGTTTCCTGTCCAGAGACTTCCACTCATCAGACACAAGGCGGTCAAGAGTGGGGTTAGGTGGAAAACAAGTATAGGGCTTTTTAAGCACCTGAAATATATCAGAGGGATCCGAAAGAAACCTCCTGAACTAAAGGAATGTTTAGGGTAGTTAAAGGGATAGTAATACTTCGTTTTAACTTTATTTTATAGGCATTAAAAAAACATGAAAAATGATATAAGTCTTATCTCTCAAACCTTTATGGTTTAAGAGATATCCACAAACAAAGTATCCCCCCCCTGTTCAACCAGATCAGAAGGGAGGTCCCCAGGTAGACTGCAGAGAGGGACAATCTTCAATTAAGATAAGGGGAAAAAGCTGAAAAACTTGTCAAGGGGGGGAAGGGCTTTCATTGTTTTCATACAAAGAAAATTGTCCCCTTCTGTTATCTGTCTGGTCATACAACCAGATTCACATCTGAGAAGAGATGGCTTACACTAGGAAAAAGGGGCGGGGGGGGGGGACTTTGCTTGTGAATATCTCATAAACCATAAAGGTTTGAGAGATAAGACTTATATCATTCTTCATGTATTTTTAATGCCTACAAAATAAAATAAAGTTAAAACGAAGTGTTACTATCCCTTTAAGACGGCTCTGATCAGGCCCTCAGCTGAGGGATCAGGATCAACCTCAAAGGGGTCCCCAAAAAACTGAGAGGAGCCCACAGCAGAACATTTCTCAACACCCAAATCCACCAACAGTTCCTCCTCAGAGAAATCCAACATGACAGGTACTCCCTGCGGTTTTGGCAGGGAAGATCTGATTGAAGAAGCGGTCTGCCAGGAGTGGAAGACCCCCTGTAACTGGGATGGAAAGAGTTGCAATGTAGACCTAAGGTCCCTAGTAGCAGCCTTGAACTCTTGCACCCAAACTAGCTCTAATGCATGGCTAAAGGTCTCTGGGAGAGACTCAGGGACATCAGAACATGCTGGGCATAAATGACCTGAGACTTCTCTAGGTAACCCTGAATGACATGAGGAGCAATGTGCAATAGGGGACACAGAGACCCCAGTGTCCTTAGTCTTAGGTCTCGCCCCAAGTTCTAACGAATTAGACATTCTCACAGTGTCAAAACATTTATAAAGTATAAGGAATCACCCAAATACAGTGTGTAAGATTAAAATTTCACCCAAGAAATCGCTAAAATGCACTTATCTGGCAGGCGAAGGGTTAATCTGCAGAAGAGAGAAGGAGAGTGCAAGCCCTGCATAGGATACTCATTCAGGAAAAACACAAAATGGCTGCCGCAGCGGGAGCCAATCAGAAATGAGCATGCAAAGCAAGCGCTCATGGGAAATGTAGTTTTTCCAGGAAAAACCCCCCCAACAATGCACGAAGCCCCCTGAGCCCCCCAACACACAAAAAACATTAACCGGATGACAGAGCAAGGGCAGACAATTAAAATGAGCCATCTCTGAAGTCGCTGCGTTGAACGGTTGCAGAGATATGTCCCAAACTGTACAGCCCCATAGAAGTGAATGGAGCAAAGGCGTCTATGTGGTAAAGTGCGCAGAACACAAATTTTGCAAAGTTGAAGTAAAATTACATGAAACATCACGAGTGCATGTTAGCAGACCCAAAAAAACACTGAACCCAGTAGGGAAAGTGCCAATAAACTCCCAAAAGATGCAAGACCAGCAGCTAAAGGGTTAAGTTACCACAGAAACCTGCTCCAAAACACCCAACAGACCTACAGATAAACCCAACGAGTGCAGGAGTGTGCAATAGGAACTCCAAAGGGAAACCCCTGTGCGGAGGGGCACTGTGGGACATGTGGACCTGCAGCACTCAAAGGGTTGCTCCCCTTTCCTGCAGATCTTCTGTCTTCAGATCACCATGTATTAAAGGGGATCTCTCACCTAAATACATGTAATGCTCATTAGTTAGAGCATTTATCTAAAACACTGAAAATATTGTTCATTGTATTTAAAAAGCAGTTACATGCGCAAAAATTAAAATTTAAAAAGTGTCCGGCAGCCTACTTCCGGCTTGCCGAACTTTGCCGACCAGAGGCAGCTCCCGTCCCACTAACCATCATCCTCCCATGATGGAGGCTGTCTGTCACTAAAGTGGAGAGATCGCATTGGCAGAGATCGATATCTAGCCAATGCGATCGCTCCACCTTAGTGACAGACAGCCTCCGCCATCGGAGGATGATGGGTAGTGGGACAGGAGCTGTCTCTGGTCGGCAAAGTTCGGCAAGCCGGAAGTAGGCTGCCGGACACTTTTTAAATTTTAATTTTTGCGCATGTAACTGCTTTTTAAATACAATGAACAATATTTTCAGTGTTTTAGATAAATGCTCTAACTAATGAGCATTACATGTATTTAGGTGAGAGATCCCCTTTAAGAAGAAGCCTCAGTGGGCAACTCCTGAGGAAAGAACCTGAACCCAAGATTTTCCCCCCAGGGCTTAAGGTCCACAAAAAGCACCTAGATACTGAGCTAGCAACATCTAAGGGCATTATCAGTTATAGTAATCCGCCTAATGGTGGTATTCCATTTCTAACAGAAAAATAAAAAAATAGCTAAAACTATAGAAGAACTGTTCTCTTGCCTCTATCTTCAACAAGGAACAAATCTTACTGGAGCTGATTGGCTAGCTACAGCCAATGAGGGAAGGAAGGCTCTACCTCCTGCATTCACTTCTAGAATTGTTCGCCTACCCAATGTTACCAGTAACCTGTATTGGATGACAGAGAAAAGTATACAGATATGTCTGACTGCTGTAAGAAATACAGACATACTAGGTAAAGTATTCTGTTTATAAAGATTTAAAGGACTTCTGTAAGAATGGCATATACCTAGGTACATATTTCTAGTAGATAAATTAACCCCTTAAGGACCAGCAGTCCTGGGACGTTTCCGGTGGAGCGGTGTAAATAAAAAGTATGTGACGTACTATGACCGTCATTGGTCCTTAGGGTGTAAGGTCCATGACGGTCATAGTACATCATGTAGTTCTTAAGGGGTTAAGAGCCACTTATTCCTAGGTTATG
The DNA here is from genome assembly GCA_037306005.1 of Rhinophrynus dorsalis. NCBI lineage: Eukaryota > Metazoa > Chordata > Amphibia > Anura > Rhinophrynidae > Rhinophrynus > Rhinophrynus dorsalis. The sequence goes on along the minus strand of CM074719.1, from coordinate 541,199,032 downwards.
GTTCTCCTTGAAGGTTTGCAATGTTCAAAACACAGTATGAATTTTTAATAGGCAGCCCCAGTTAATGAGGTTGTATGGGAGCCCTGGATATACCCCACTAAACAATGTCACCCTGACACGTCTCAAGCTTAAAGGGTTAGTAATGCTTAAAATGTAAAAAAAAATATGTTGTAGGGTTTATCCCCCTGAGTAAAACAAGGGTACTCCCCACTGTTGAAAGGTGTTTTATTCAAAAGTTATTACAGCTCAAAGTTGATTTTTTAGGTGCAATATCACAGTGGCCTGAAATTGTACAGTGGCGCTGTTGCTACACCATCCTATGGACAGCTCTGGTCCCGGAACCATAAATCTCCATAGCATGATGTAGCAACAGTGCCACTGTGCAATTTAAGGCCACTGTGATATTGCACCAAAAAAAAAAAATCAACTTTGAGCTGTAATAACTTTTGAATAAAACACCTTTCAGCAGTGGGGGTACCCTTGTTTTACTCAGGGGGATAAACATACAACATATTCTTTTTTACATTTTAAGTATTACTATCCCTTTAATGAAAACATTTCCCTTATAGAATCTTGATGAAAGTCCCATTGACACAACAAGGGTCAAACATCAAAACTCAAACTTGCAAAACCATGACACTATACCCAAGAATTTGCATCAACCTTTAAGTTTTATTATGTAAATGAAATGCAAATTACTGATGAAGACATTCCATTATACAGAAGCTCCCAAGACGATTAGCAGATCCAAATCCATTGAAAATTAATGAAGTGGGATTTTACACTGTGTTTTCCAGTTCAGTACCTTTTCTTGATACTCATTTTTTTCTGCTATAAATAATCCTAATGAGGGCACTGAAGTGTTTTCTTAGAAGCAGTAAGACTCACATTGCAATATAGGAATAAAGATCTAAAAGGGTAATGCTTACTCTATATCCAGCAGACACATTTACTGCGAAAATGCTTCAAACAGCAAGAGTCTTACAGATGTCTCATCTTTGCACTTTAAAGGGATAGTAATACTTAAAATGTAAAAAAAAATATGTTGTAGGGTTTATCCCCCTGAGTAAAACAAGAGTACTCCCACTGCTGAAAGGTGTTTCATTCAAAAGTTATTAATTTTCAAAGTTGAATTTTTTAGGTGCAATATCACAGTGGCCTGAAATTGTACAGTGGCGCTGTTGCTACACCATCCTATGGACAGCTCTGGTCAATTGACCAGAGCTGTCCATAGGATGGTGTAGCAACAGCGCCACTGTACAATTTCAGGCCACTGTGATATTGCACCTAAAAAATTCAACTTTGAAAATTAATAACTTTTGAATGAAACACCTTTCAGCAGTGGGAGTACCCTTGTTTTACTCAGGGGGATAAACCCTACAACATATTTTTTTTTACATTTTAAGTATTACTATCCCTTTAAGAGAACTTACACTTTATTGTGCTGTGGCTCCCTTTAACCCCTTGGATGCTATAGACGTCTCCAACGCATTGCTTCATAGTGCGTTGGGGACCTTCCTAGCATCTCAGGGGTTAATAAAATGGTTGCTAAAATGAAAGAGGAGACTGTAGTTAACATCTTTATACTGGAATGATACAAAAGAAAGAAAGTAGTTTACACACACACACCACAAAATATGCTAATGATAGACCCACCTGTGCAAATGATAGATTCATTGGAGTTAATGATGGATCTGCATTAGGTAATAGTAATATAGTAAATTAGGTTGAATAAAGACACAAGTCCATCAAGTTCAACCTTTGCCTTATACCCTAGTGACATGAGAACTGTATAGCTTTCCTGCTACCAAATAAGTTAGTCTTTATCAGACCTTCCTGATTTCCCTACTAATATACAGTCTAACCCTGTATATTCCCTTTTAAAAGAATATATCTAATCTTCTCTTAAATGTGTTTATTATATCTGCCATAACCACCACCTTGTGCAAGGAATTCCACAATTTAATGACAGCTGCACTTGAGCTAATGACAGATCCACCTGTGCTAATGTGCACTTGTTCTCAAGTGAGAATATTTTGAAAACCTCCAGTGTGGTTGAAACTTACTAACAAGGGGTGGGTGCTCTGATACATAAGATTTTTTTATATAACTTCTGATCCATGTCAGAATACCTGGGATCAGAGATGGTCCATGTTTATGCATTGGAGTGGGCAGATAAAATTTGAAAGGGGGAGGGGGTGATTTGTCTAGGTGGAAATGGAGTAGGCAGAGGAGCAGAGTGGGTGGATTGACATGGGAAGTAGGCATGGGTGTAGCTAGGGGGACTAAGCAGGCTGAAGCCCTGAGTCTGTTTGTGGACAGCACCAAAAGCAGGCCATGGCATCTGTGTCCCCTGCCTGCTTGAAACTATTTGAGGAACAGGGGACCTGTATGTGATGGTCCAAGTGATGCACAGCTGGGGCTTTCTTCATCAGTCGGGGAGCAACTTTCAAACTTGAACTGAGAGTCTGGGTCCTTAGAACTAGTTTGGAAGTAGTGCCCCGACTGATGAAGAAAGCCCCAGCATGCAATGCATTGCTATGTGTCAAGTGGATCATCAAATACAGGTCCCCGGTTTCTCACATTAGTTTAATGTTAGCAGGGGAGACAGAGGTGACTTAATAGCCTCAGAAGCCATGAGGCAGTTTCAGCACAGGTGAGAAATGTATTATGCAGGTTGGGTCACACATGTAAGTGAATGTTACTGAGGTTAGGGCCCACTAATTTGTAAGTGGAAGTCCTTCTGCACACATTTATGATCAGATTGCCTGGATGCCAGTGCATCAGTATCCGCTTACTGTACAACTAGATACTGTACCATCCTGCAGTATTTAACCCTTCAGTGGCAGAGTGGTACTCCGGCACTGAAAGGGTTAAGGTTTTCTTGAGCAGAACGTATGGGAATGACTCAAAGGGTAACAACCCCTTGATGCTACCACAGATTAATAATGTTAATTAATAAGGAAAGGAGGGAAAAAAGAAAATGTTGTAATTGATGCACACTAAAATACATTTTATTTCAATTATTAGTAAAAATCTTATTATGGACCATTCTTAACAGCCAAGGTTAAGTTTCTACAGATACATAGTGGACATGTATATAGGATACTTGTCTCAATATATTTTATAGTCCAAACATGCCATACTTAAAGCCTTAGGGTACTGAACTATAAAATACTAGTTTTAAAGCCCGTGTGCACTGGCCACAGTGCCACCCAGCAACTTCGGCTGGTGGCCGGAGCCTCTCTTCTCACTGGCGGTGCTGCAGTCATGCGCAGTACTGACTGCCCGAACGCGCAGCGGCTGATACGGAGCGGGGCACTCCTAATTCAGACCGTAGTCCTCTCTGCGCACCTTCCTGGGACCAAGCTGTCCCAGGAAGGTGCGCAGAGGGGACTCCAGTCTGAATTCGGAGCTCCCCGCTCCTTATCAGCCGTGGCGTGTTCGGGAAGTCAGTACTGAGCATGACTGCAGCGCTGGCAGTCCCAACTGCGCATGACTGCACCGTGTGCAGCAGTCTCTACTGCTCTTGAAGGCTTCTGACAAACATCCTAGCAAATTACAATATAGGATATTGTGAGAATTTTCCTATATATATATGACCACTACATATCTGAGAAAATGTTACCTTAGCTATTGAGCGTTCCATATTAAAGTATTTACTAATAATTGAAAGAGTTAATGTTCTCAGTGCCTGAGGAGTATGCAGCACCTTGCTTTGGAAGTGTTGCATGTTCTCTGACATTCAAAAGGTTATACAGATCTGTTCAAGCTCCATGCCCAATATCAAATCCTTAATGTCAACAGCTCAGCTCAGGGGATACAAAGAGAGATCTACGAAGCCAGTGTTTGGAGCAGTTTCCTGGCAATCAGTGAGTAGGAGAGTTACTATCCTTACAGTATATTGAGTGAACTTGCTGTTTGTGCAGAGACTAGTGGATAAGCATTTTAACCCTTTGAGTGTCGGGGGGGCATTCAACTCATTGCAATGCGATGGATACCCCTCTGGCACTCAAAGAGGACCAGGAGGATATGAAACACAGTGGGAAGCAATGTTCTACACACTCCTCTGGTCCTTAAAGAGTTAATCAGTTGACCAAACTGACAAACTCTTTTAGTGCCAGAGGGGTACATAACACATTGCTTTGCAATGCATTGCGTACCCCTCTTGCATTCAAAGGGTTAATACAGAAATTATCATGTTTCTCCTTACTTTAGCATCAGAAAAAACAACAAAGATCCATATACACAAAAAAAAGATCAATTAATGGGCATACCAGGTGCAGTGTAGGATACAAATAAACATTTTTATGGAATGAAATTTTTTCTGTTTTTTTTTTACTCACTGAATGCTAGAGAGGCCCTGGACTGAGGATCTAGCTAGTATTTCAGGAGTAAAAATCCCCCATTTAAATAAACAGTAATTTTGGGAATAAATAAAAATTCCCCAAACTCTCATGGACTTAGATGGCTTTTTGGGTACAATTAAATATGGCTTTTTATTGGTTTACAATGCAGTAGTTTTACTTCAGATTTACGCCACTATGTCCTTTATCCATTGGGTCCTAATAGTAGTGTTGGGTTTAGGCTTGTGTAAACAGGAAGAGGAGGAATGTGCACGTAAATTCCAAAGAACATGTGCATTGTAGTAGAAAGGTAGGAGGTAGATCAGGGGAGCTTAAACCTGTTCTCAGCACCTCCCCCCCCCCCAACAATGCAGGTTCTTAGTATCTCCTCACATGAACAAATGTGAATCAATCATTCTGAAAGATCTGGCCAAGATGACATTCACTTGGATTTAAATGAGGAGCTACTGAAGACATGCACTGTTGGGGGGCTTGAGGACAGGTTTGTGTGCCCCTGAAGCAGATGATGGTTTGAGCATGTAGTATAGGAATAGTCATGATTTGGCTCTCCTGCTGGTGGCTATTTGGAGATGTGAATTGCAGTCCCTAGCAGATGGAAAGCCAAAGGTTGCCTATACTTGGTATAACAGAAGGCTACTGTATATGAGAGAGACAATGATGGAAGATTTGATTAATACAAACCGCCAACATTTCGAATGGTGAAGGAGGGACACTTATTTTATGTGGTGCTGCTAGGGGTGACGCTGGTGGGAGAGGCATTGACTATAGTTTAGGTTACTTCATGACTTATTTACATATCTTTATTCAAATGAGTAAATTATTTAGAGCAAGACCAAAGTATTTTATTACACAGACTAATGTATAAACACATACAATGAAGATTAAACAGTGTTGGAGGGGAGGGAGGGGGGTGATAATGAAAGTGATGAGAATTGTGATGAAGCAGCTGCTGGGGGAATTATCGTGATTATTGTTGATCCTCCTGTTGAGGTGGAAGGGGAAGTGCTGATGACAAATAGCCAGACTAGCGAGGGGAGCCCAAAACATCCTCCAGTGATTATCCTTTCCCAGTCATTGTGCCTCTGAGACATGATGCTGAAGAAAGGCAGTACCCTCTGTTACATTTGTCATCATCTCCAACCAGTGTGATTCTCATAGAGGAGCAGTGGTAGAAAGGAGGGACTGGTGGTGGTGATGAGGGTGATGGAGGAGCAGCTGAAGTGGAAGAGACAATAAGGGCCTTTTTAGCAGAAAGTGAGAAGGAATGGGAGACAGATATGCAAATGGGGACTGGCACTACCACCACTACCAGCAGTGACACTGTGTCACGGTTTGTTAAAACTCTCAGACGTAAGGTTTAGGTAAAAACATAACTTTATTGAAAAGTTAAGGCAATCCCATAGGGTTTTCATACACATACAAACATCACATATATATAAGCAATGGACCTTTGAGATAGGTTCTACCGGCCTTGCAAATAATACTGGCAAGGCAACCCAAGCGATACTGAAGGAATAGAGATAAGTAGGCCCTACCGGCCCTGCCAATACCGGGTAAGGCAACCGTAAGATGGTAACGTACTGGTTCTACCGGCCTTACCAATACCGGGCAGGGCAGCCTGAGGAATACGCAAGGAATAGGCTCTACCGGCCCTGCCAATACCGGGTAAGGCAACTGCGGAGTGGCAACGTAACCGGTTCTACCGGCCTTACCAATACCGGGCAGGGCAGCCCAGAATGGATACCCAAGGATAGGCTCTACCGGCCCTGCCAATACCGGGCAAGGCAACCTGAAGGTGGCAACGTGAAAGGTTCTACTGGCCTTACCAATACCGGGCAGGGCAGCCCAAGAAGGGAGACAACACAAAGACCAGTGACTGACAGATGGCAATGACAGTAGGATGGTAAATAGAGTATGCGGTCAAGCTGTCTCACCCAAGGAGAGGCTAGTGTCAGTACACATCTGAAACAAGTGCTGCTAGGACTGGACAGCACCAGGACCCTGACTGCAAGTCAGGGAGTAAATCAGCGTCCGCACCCTGGGACCAACAACTGTACCTTGAGCCGCAAGGCAAATGGAGTAAACCAGCGTCCGCACACTGGAACCAACAGGCAGTAGAATGAGCCACGAGGCCAATGGAGTAAACCAGCATCCACACGCTGGGACCAACAGACAGTATTGTGAGCCGCAAGGCTAATGGAGTAAACCAGCGTCCGCACGCTGGGACCAACAGACAATATTGCGAGCCGCAAGGCCAATGGAGTAAACCAGCATCCACACGCTGGGACCAACAGACAGTATTGTGAGCCGCAAGGCTAATGGAGTAAACCAGCGTCCGCACGCTGGGACCAACAGACAATATTGTGAGCCGCAAGGCTAATGGAGTAAACCAGCGTCCGCACGCTGGGACCAACCCACAGTATAGTGAGCCGCAAGGCTAATGGAGTAAACCAGCGTCTGCACATTGGGACCAACAAACAGTATAGTAAGCCGCAAGGCTAATGGAGTAAACCAGCGTCCGCACGCTGGGACCAACAAACAGAATGTCGCCGGAGCGACAGGAGAGAAATATCGCCACAGGAACTGAACACAGGAAACCGCAGGAGCAGGCCGAGGCTCAACCGGGACGAGCACCGCAAGTCGGCTGGCAACCAGAACGACAGCAACCGGACTGGAACTGACAAGTAGGCAGGAACACAGGACCAGGTAAACTCAGGGACTCAGGAACTCTGGAACTCAGGAACAGGCCCAATAGCTTCAGCAGACAGGCAAAGTGAATGCTGTCAGAGACACCACGAAAGGGCAACTAAAGGGTGCCCAGACTGAGTTTAAAAAGGCAACCAGAGGTGGGCTGACTGCAGACAGCCAATGGGAGCCCCCTGCAGGTGATAGACAGAGAACTGCAGCAATCACGGGCACTGTGATACACTGCTGCTGTAATTCCTGCTGTTGCTGAGTTGTAAGGGTTGCAGGCTTATGATGAGCAGGCTAGTGTGCCACAGACCATCCTGGCCACCGTTGGAATGGGGTCCAGCAGTTGTAATATGGGTCTAGGATAGGTTCCACTTGCCACCAATGATCCAGGTCCTAGTTCTAGTGCTGATTCTGAGGCAGCAGCATCATCCTCTGCCCCAGCGAATGAAGGGTATTGTGGAGAAGTAGAAAGAGATCATTCTTCTTCACCTTTCCCATACCCCCTGGAGTCATGGGTGTGGGACTTTTTTTCTCTTTGGGCAGGTACCGTGCAGTCATCAGTGATGGCACTGTGCATAATCTGTGACAAGTTAGTGAAAAGGGGAAAGGTGGGGACACACCTTGGCACAACTGCTCTGATAACATACGTGAAATACAGACATCATGACATTTATGTGAAATGTTAAAACAAAACTCCCACAAAAGAATTCGGGAGCCACCTTTGCTGTATCCCCTGTCTCTCCTGCACCAAGAATTAAGGCAGAAATGTAAGAGGAAGAAGAACAGAGAAACCTAGCCAGAGCCTGAAAGTTAGACGGTGAGTGAAACACCTGGCTCGCCATCAGCTTCTTGCGCTAGGGTCCGAGCAAGAAAAGATGTAGCAACATCTTCTGGTAATCCACCTCTGTCATAGTTACTTCCCCCACCAGCTGATTCTGTAGACGTGAGTGTATGGCAGTTCGTGTTCACCCATTGCACATTGTGGTGTGCTGAACACACATGGCAATGTGGTGGAATATAATAATCGCAGGCAAGGAATCAAGCAGTAGCTGAGCAGATTCCATCCTGCAGAATACGCCAAGCTGGTGGCAGGGAGGATTCGTCATTATTATTAATTCTGCAAGTTGTCACGTATCCTTAGTGGAGCAGATAAGAGGCATAGTGACAGCAGCAGTACTTGGTTTCTGGGGGGATTAATGATTTTATATTACGCACCTAAGCATTAAGGTGTTTTCTTTGATTTGTGTCAGTTGTTTGATATGAGTACAGATGTGTCCATTGTTCCCTGTCCTTCCCCTAATTCCTACGCACACTGTGCACATTGCAGTTGCTAATTAAAAGCACAGTTTCTTCGTGCTGTCAAAGGAAAATGAATATTCCATTTCCAATATACCCATGAGTTTGGAGGAATTACAGGAGGAGAAGCATTACTGGCCAACTTCCTTTCTCTACATATATGCCTAAAGTGGTGGAGGATAGTTGCGGTGCTGCTACTGCCTCAGGCGCATCATTGGAGCTAGTGGCAAGTGAAACCATGATCATCGTCACCCATATCACTGCTGTTGAACCCATTCCCTTGGAGTTGCCTAATCATCCTGCTGCTTAAACAACTCACCAGCAGCAGCAAGAACATCAGTCGCAAATGCTGCAATTACACCGTGGCATTTGTCAGTGGCCACCACAGCATGACCTGTTGGCACTAGGCCAGTAGGGCATATATTTTTTATTGTCTCATGGCTTGTTCTTTATAAAACCAGAGGCCTATAAAAACAAATTCTGGGTGCGTGTTTCTAACAAGCCTAAGTCCTACAAATCACTCTTTCCTTGGGGATTGTGCCTCTAACCAACATGAGTTCAACAAATCACCACTGACTCTACCAACACACAGAGACCCTCAGAGCCCTTTTATACCATGCCTGTGGGAAACTAAATTAAACTAAAATTTGCTAAGTGTTGTGTAAATTCAGTCTTCCTCTTGATTTCAATGCAATGAGCTAGGCGAACCCCCCCCTCCAGAAAACTGCCCTTTTTGCAGGAAATTTCCCATTATTGGGGAAGTACCATTTTTTTTGCCTATTTCTGTGTTGAGCATTCCTAGTCCTCGTCATCATATCCCTATGAATCTATGACCAATCCACCACAATCTGCCAACATCGCCATGAATCCAATATGCCTTATACATGTTTACTATTTTGGTCAACAATGGCTCATTTGCATATGTAAATGCATGTTAATAAGTCATTGTCATATTTATGTGGGTGTGTTTATATGTTAATGTGGTTGTTCACCACATGCACTAAGCTCTGATAGCAGTCTTATCTCCCTGAGTTTAAAGATGCTGGGATCTTCCTATAGCTCACTATGGAGCCAGAGGACCATTTTGCTGTCTCTGCTAAAGAGCGATATTAAGGGAGGGCATCACTTACACATCGGCAGCAGTTTGACAGCCCTTCATACTAATGATTACATTCTACCCCCCTTCCCTTGCATACTTAATTCTTAGCTCATATGGTTGCCACACATCGACAGACACCCACATCACCATAACCTAGAACGTTAGTGCATCTCCCCCAGTTCTCCTTAGTACATCAGCCTCTCTGACTCTTTTATATAGATACATAAAATCAATTAAGCTGTTTTGCTCAAGTTTCAGGCATCAAATAGAGTGACAATTACATATTTGAATATGAATCCTTTTATTTGTAAGGAAGCCAACAAGCCGCACACTGCCTTGGATGCAAACCTAATCAAAAATGACAGTGGAATTGTGTTAAATCATTTCTTTTTCCCCCAGTCCCCAAAGCACCAAAAAACTAAAGTCAAAATGTTTTTTTTTTTTTAAATCATCTTGCTCAAATATTTAAGCACTAACTGACAAAATGTGTTTTCGCTCTATTACACATGAAATATCTACACTTGAGAATTCACTTCCAATCTAGTCTTGGTGTTTCAGCCTTTGGCCTTTTCCCAATCCTGTTTGCACTTTGACTTTTAAAAAGTGCACATAATTCTGTATGCTGGCACTGAAGTGTCTATAACAGAATACAGCACAGTTTATAAATGTGTACACTGGCAAGATGCCCAATACTCACTGGAACTAACAGATCTGAGATTATGAATGTCTAAATTCCAGAACAATGCAGAAGCATCCATATTACCAGCAGACACAAGTTTAACTCATCTGCGGACTAAATGAACCCTTTAGATCAGGAATGTCAAACATACAGCCCATGGGCCCCCCTCACTCTTTCCTCCTGCACACAACATTGCCCCAGAAACATAGAGGAATGAAAACTGAAAGGAGCTGCATCGGTAGCTGCTTCTGATGCTGCTCCCAGCAGTTACATCACTTAGGGAAGGGGTACTAGGACATCCTATATAATAATTTGTTAGGATGTTTGTCAGAAGCGTCATTCGCAGTACAGACTGCCCGAACGCACATAATGCTGGGAGGTGTAGGAATGCTGGGAGTTCTGTGCTGGGAGCATTCTCTGCTTTCTGCCAGTCTCTACAGTGCATGACCACGTCGGCGGCAGGACGCAGAGCAGGACCAGCCTCTTAACATTACCTGGACCTTGGCCCGTGTACACGGGGTTTTACACTAGTTTAACAATAATCCTGCACAGGTGGCAAGGTTATTTTTTATCTCCCAGCAACTCTACAGCCGAATACTATGCATTCTGGGCTTCCCACTCACCCAGAACCAGAACCTGGGTGTGAGTGGCACTCAGAGGTCAAAGGATGGGACAGCACCTCAGTTGCAATGCTAGGAGAGAGGAGGCAAGTCTTTTTATTTCTCCCTCATCTTGCTTGTCCCTTTCATCTCCCACCTGGATGCCCCCTCTCTTTCATCTCATTCCACGTGTAGACCTCTCGCTTTCATGTTTCCCTCCCTTGCATGCTTCTCCTATTCATCTTTGCCTCCCCAAAGACCTCCCTCTTTCATCTCCCTGTCAGTTGCATAGATCTCCCTTGCACAACAGTCCCTCCCTTCTACAACTCTGTCTCTTAGTATACCTCTCCCTTCCACCTCTTCTCCTTTACACACCCTCTCTGCCACCTCTTCTCCTTTACACACCTCTCTTTTACACCTCTTCCTGCTTTACACACCTCTCCCACCACTACCTCCCATTGCATACCTCTCCCCCTGTGTTTGTGTGTGTGTTTTTAGATGTGTAAAATACACACAAATTCATATTTATATAGAAGCATTTTATTTTCATAAGTCTGACTGCATGTTTGACACTTGAGCGGTCCAAAGAAATCCAGATCCACTCTGTGTCAGATTCCGTTTGACACCCTACTTATGATGTCACATCTCCAACTCCTCCCTCCCCTCAGTGGGAGCCTTTTTTTTTTTTAAGAAAATTAATGCGTATTCCTCACCATAAATTTATTCCACCCCCTCCGCTTCTAGCAGCTGAAGAAAGTGAAGAGAGGGGATTTTCTGATTATGCAGCCTTTATCAGGCAGGTCAGAGAAAAAAGCTCTGCTGAGATTAGATTCCACAAGTACTAAATCATAAATTCCCGAACTATTAATCCTATAGAAAAACAAAAAGATATTACATTTTGTTTTGTTATTTTCTTTCTAAAATTGTGCACTCTGAAAAAAACCCAGAAAGCATTTATTTATAGAAAATGTACATTATACTGCTTTTTCCTGCAGAGTAAAACAAGGTATTTCCACAGCTGGGAGATATTTTTCATTCCAAAGTTATTGCAGCTCAAAATTATCTTTTTTTTAAGCAACAATGGCAACAGGTATGCAAAAGGTTTTTTTTTTCCATAGGTGATATTGAGTCATTGACTGCGGCACTTAATAGTAAGTGGTAGGAAACATCACCACCTGATGATGACAACTGAAAATTGCAGTTTAGTTAAAAAAAAAAGTGTAATAGCAGCACCTGCTGTCCTCAAAGGCATTTCTATTACATTATATAGTAGAGCTCCATCCCATGATGACATCTTCCAGCAGTAGGGTTTCCAGCAGTAGGGTTTCCCTGGTTCTACTCAACAGGAAGAGACATAATGCATATTTTTCATGATGAAACTTTACTATTCCTTTAACCACTTGGGAGCCAGAGGTGTATGCAACTCAATGTGTTGTGTTCAGTTTACATCTCGGGTTGCAAAAGACAAAGAAATGATCCATGGCCACTCCCCTGTTCTTCCCAAGAGCCCATAAATAAACTTGCCAAGGAAAGTATACAATCTGTTAACTCAACTGGACAACTTCTTAAAGTATCCATATGCTATGCTACGTGGTCGGATAAATCCAGCCAAAATTGACCAGATTGTTTGGCTATCTCTGAGGATATGGGCCAACTTGAACAGAGTGGGACAACCAAATTGGACTACTGATTTGTATTGGATCAGATAATTTTAAATGTGTTTGTGGGGGGGGGGAGGAATTGCATGCAATCACATCTCTTAGCAATTATGTTGCTGGCTGTTTCTGACTAAAATCTAATATTGTGTGCACATCTTTAGGGAACTCTCTGGCTTTTATCCTGTTGGTTATACCACTCAGGACAATCTCAGGGTATAACTCCTGAGTATTTGAACAGGATTCACCAATCAGAGGCTGCAATTCTGGAGAAAATAAGCTGCACCAGAGGAAACAAATAAAAAATTCCCAAATGATACTGATTTAATTGGGCCTTAAAACCCCTTTTAAATCAATGGGAAATTGTACAATTTTCATTCCTCCCATAGTGCAAGTCACTTCTTCCATAACTATACCTTTAGCTCTATGAATAAGGGCCATGGTGAGGTTTGATCTTGGTGAATGCCACCAATTATAAATTGTAGTGGATCTCTTTCCTCCTCCAAATATTTCAATGAACATAGTCAGGACCGATTTTCAACCAGATCATTCCAGGCACATGACCTGGTACTTTTTTTTTCTTTACATAAGACCAGCAGAGCAATACACCATTATGAGTGACCTGAAAGGCAATATACCATTATAGAATTAGTTTCAGTAAAGGGTCTGTGCAAGGGTCTTTGAAACTGTAGGTATGTGCCTTGCTCTGTTTGCTTTGCCCTGCAGATCTCCATAATCAGCAGGTATGGGTGTAGTCAGCTCTTCTCTCAGCACTTCTCTGAGTTTTCTGTCCTCTCCATTGAAGCTTGCTGTCTACCAATTTTTAAAAACAGGGATTCAATGAAGAGGGTAGTCATGTTAATTCTTCTGCCAAAAGTGCTGAGTGAATTGCTGAAGTCACAATGCTCTTCAGATCACGGAGATCTGCAAGGTGAACAATGAGTGAATCGCAGAGTTTTAAGCTGTGGGAACTCTATTACATATCTATCAGGTACATTCCTACAGTTATAAAGCTCCTTCCTGCCCCTTTAACAAAATCACTCTTGAGTACAATTAATTTCACTCTAAATTAATCCACAGCTCCTGGAACTGTCACTCTTGTATTAGACACGATACAATACGAACACCAGCTTCTGTATGCATCCACATGCCAAATCAAACCTCTCCTGCTTTTGCCAGAAGGCTTAGTGCACCTTATGGTTTGGGGAAAAATCCAAGCTAAACAAACATGCTGTATGTAATTAAATCTGAACTAAACATTTGTGAATCTACTCACAATAGGAAAAAAACAAACACACATGATAACAAAGGGAGAGCCTATTCATTATTTTACAATAAATTCAACTAAATACTGATGTGATCTGTCTCCTGGAAGTACTATGTTTCCTGTTCAAGGGACATCTGCTGATTACATTTATTTGTGAACGATCCCAGGAGAAGGTTTAAAGACAGTTTACAAAGTTCATACTAAGGTACTATTACATCCCGACATAACTAATGTGTGTATTTAGGGCAGAAGACACAACCACTGGTTCTGTTTAACCCCTACAGTGCAGTGCATTACATCCAGGGTGTAAAGGGCTGTGATCCTTGAAACATCACTCCTCTATGTAAAAGGTAGCTGTGGTTATTTTATACACAGGATAGACAACCTTGATAAAACATAGGCCAGGAGTGTCAATGAATAGTCTTCAAGGGCAACCAACCAGCTAGGATTTACAGATTCCCCTTATTAAGCACAGGTGAGTTAATTAGTGGCTCATTCAGTTTGATTGGTACACATGTGCTCAAACAGGGAAATCCTTAAATCCTGGTTTGTTGGTAGGTCTTGAGGACTGAACTTAGACACCCCTGGTGGCTTAGGCAATACCAGTAGGACCATTTCTCGCAGACACCAACAGCCTTACTAGGAGGAATGCACTAATACAATTCTGAGCTAAAATAAGGGGTGCAATTGATTTCTGTGTGCTGCACCTGCCTATCACTTTTGTACGAAACTAAGCTGAGCATTCTCTGATTTACTCTGCTTGCTCCAAGGGATGGGAGTGCATGGGGTTTCCATTACATTGTTTTTTTCAACTAACTAATTAACTAACTGTACATAACAATACACAGAGGTGGAGATTTATTCATTTGCCTGCACATGTTATAGGGGAAGTGTTCTGTGCTTTCTTGCAGTAAAGTTTTAACAAGGCTGGCGTGAGTGTGCTGGTATACATTAAAGTAATCATACATTCTGATATACTGTTTCTTGATGTTAGTCCTCAGGACACACCAGCAATACAGGTGCTCTAGATATCTCGGCTTGTTCACAGGTAAGTAATCAATGGCTCAGTCACTGTAATAGCTATGCCTGTGCTTACTTACTGATAGCCTTAAAACCTGATGTGTTGTTGTGCACTAAAGACACAATAATACATAGCCTGAAGAGCAGACCCATGGTTTTCTATGTCAGTATATAAGAGCAGAAAATGATCAGTGCAGGGGAAGTCAAACATTCACCCTCCTCACTGCCTTGACATGCCGTAGCTACTGTAGTCTGAGTAGTCAGTCTGTCAGTCTATTATGTTTTATATATAGACTAGTTGAACAGCCCATTACACGGGCCACAGTGCCACTGCCACCAGGTCGCGGAGCAGTCACGTGCAGTAGAGACTGCCCGCGCCACGGCTGATACATAGCTGGACGCTCCTTCGGAGTGCCCAGCTCTGTATCAGCCGCGGTGCTGGCAGTCTCTACTGTGCATGACTGCAGCACTCGCAGTCATGAGTCTACAGCGCATGTCGCGGCGTTACACACGATTTAGCAAATTATTATATAGCATGTTAATTTTTCATGACTTAAAAAAAAACTTGATGGTTACTACATCAGTATCTAGTACTCTGTAATTCTCCAAGTGTCTTCAATGTCTTCAATTTATTTAGGTGATAAGTACTTTATTAGAGAGGACAATACAGAGATGGAGAGGCTGCATTCATTAAGACTCCCTATTTTAGATGTCAAGTCATATATCCTGTATCTTACATCAATGTAGGAGATATATAGACATGAATTCTGGATAGATCTTATGTTTTACTTGATTACTAGTTGAAGAGCCCATTACACGGGCCACAGTGCCACAGCCAGCCGGTCGCGGTGCAGTCATGCTCAGTAGAGACTGCCCGCGCCGTGGCTGATACAGAGCTGGATGCTCCTTCAGAGCGCCCCGCTCTGTATCAGCCTCGTCACTGGCAGTCTCTACTGCGCATGACTGCGGCGTTACACACGTTTTAGCGAATTATTATATAGGATACTTCAGTGTTAGGAATATTAGCATAATTGGAAAATCTTTACAAATTTAATGTTTTTAAAGATTAATATATGAAGTGTACTATGCTATTTTTGCAATTTATCTTTACTATGGAGTATCTTGGTACTACATCCAACAAGAGCTGAGAAACCTTGAACAGTAATACTGGTATTGTTGGGATTATGGTAGTACCTGGGACAGTCTTTTGGTCTACCCCCTTATGTTTGGGCCAGTCTTTTGGTCTACCCCCTTATGTTTGGGCCAGTCTTTTGGTCTACCCCCTTATGTTTGGGCCAATCTTTTGGTCTACCCCCTTATACATGGGCCAGTGTTTTGGTCTACCCCCTTACCTTTGGGCCAGTATTTTGGTCTACCCCCTTGCCCATAGTTTTGGATACAGAGGGTTGATCAGCGATGAGCTTGAAAAATAAATAGGTCTCTGTTCACTGTTAAGGACTGTTGGTGTCAGGAGTATACTAATTTTCATTATAACACCACAGGTTTGGTTCAAAGTTTGTCTGACTGGTTCAAGGAAAAGTAGCAGTAGCAAGTATTTGCAAGCCATTATAATTTGTTATGCTGCTGTCTATTCAAATATATGTCATAAGATGTACTGAATGTCCAAAGTTAAGTATCTATTTACAGGCAAACTCATGATAATGCCAAACTTATATTTCTTGATCATTCCATTAAAAGCAGGGATTTCTGAGTTATAGTTCATAGTGGAGAACTTTAAAGGGATAGTAATACTTAAAATATAAAAAAAAATATATATGTTGTAGGGTTTATCCCCCTGAGTAAAACAAGGGTAATCCCACTGCTGAAAGGTGTTTTATTCAAAAGTTATTACAGCTAAAAGTAGAATTTTTTAGGTGCAATATTACAGTGGCCTGAAATTATACAGTGGTGCTGTTGCTACATCACCCTATGGAGATTTATGGTCCCAGGACCAGAGCTGTCCATAGGATGGTGTAGCAACAGTGCCACTGTACAATTTCAGGCCACTGTGATATTGTAGCTAAAAAAAAAAAAAAAAAAAATGAGCTGTAATAACTTTTGAATAAAACACCTTTCAGCAGTGTGAGTACCCTTGTTTTACTCAGGGAGATAAACCCTACAACATTTTTTTTACATTTTAAGTATTACTATCCCTTTAACTCCAGAACATTGTTTGTTTTCCTCTGGATCAACAAGGATGATTTGGCATAGGCTGAACTTGATGGACACATCTTTTTTCAGCCACATCAACTGTTACTATGTTATGTTACTATGTTGGTTATTTAATATATCCAGTTGATGAAAGCAGATCACATGGGTGTCATAGAGTTAAAATTCTCCTCTCTGAACTATATCCCAAATAACTTTGCTTTTGATTGAATGACTGACAACTATACGCCTGAGCAAAAAATTTGTTATCAGTGTAACAGAACATTTGATCAAACACTTTTTACAGTGCCAGAGGGGTACGCATTGCTCTGTAATGTGCTGCGTACCCCTCTGGCACTCAAAGGGTTAATGTTTGTTTTTATTTCGGATTTTTGATTAATCTAAGAAACACTTTTAATGATTCTTGAGTTGAACTAACCCAAGTCTCTACTGCACGTGCAATCTAAAAATGTTATTCCTTTATGCATGGTCATTTCAAAGCCAAATATATTGGGAACAGAGCCACCAATAAACAAGCAGTAAGTAAAATGACAGAGTTCTCTATAAAATCTGTCACAGTGTAAAATATTTTGCTCTAGCTCTGGCTAATATTTTGTGACAGCTAAAAAATTACAATGAGTAAGTACTGATTTTCTGGACAGCTTTACAAATTTCAGATTTATTTGCCAAACACAATATGCTGGAGACTGCTATGCCACATCCTATATAATAATTCGCTAGGATGTTTGTCAGAAGCCGTCATGCACAGTAGAGACTGCCCATGTTCGGGCAGTCTCTACTGCGCATGATTGCATCGCGTGAGTGAGGCGACGCAAGACTGCATCGCGTGGACAGTGAGGTAGTGGCCTCTTAACATTACCCAGACCTTGGCCTGTGTACACGGCCTTTTACACTAGTTATATATAAAAGCGTAAGCTTCAAATTCTGTGTGTCACTGTTTTAAAATAGAAAGTTAAAGGGATAGTAATGCTTGATGTAACGTTCAGCTCCTTGTCTTCTTTATACTTTTTCAAACGTCTATCACTACATTTTAACATTTACAGTTTTATAGTTCAATAGCAATTCAAACAGAAAGGATCCCCCACCCGCCCCTTCTGGCGCCTCCTACTGAATCTGGAATCCGGTCATGGGACCTTATGGATGCAATGAGGGACAATCTTCAGTCAATAAGGAAGAAAAACCCTGCCCCCTTGACAAAGGAGGGCAGGATTTTCTTTTTGTTTACTAAAGATTTTCCCTCGCCACTCTCCAACCGGACCACGCTTACAGGCAGCGTGATGCAGGGGAAAGGGGCGGGAGGGGGATCCTTTCTGCTTGAATTGCAATTGAACTACAAAGCTGTAAGTGTTAGAATATAGCGCTATGCATTAGAAAAAGTATAAAACTTGGAGCTGAACTTTACTTCAAGCAATACTATCCCTTTAAAGCAAACAGCCACCAGCAGCCATTGGCTGAACTTTGGGTTAGGTTCTGCCAATAAGAGCTGGTACAGAAATATCATCTATAATTCATACCACCCACACTGACTGCAACTGCAGCCCCCTATGAATCTTAACTTCAGGTGTTAAAGGGGAATATTCACCCCCATAGCTAATTCTGCAATAACAGGGGGCAGACTTTTTTCCCCCAAAAGTATTCATATTGCTCATATGAAATATCTAAATTTAATTCTGGGGTCAGAATATTGACTTCAAGAGCTGATTGTAGTCTTGGATGATGTTTTTAGCAGATTGCACACTCTGAAAATGGGAGCAAGTTTCATTCACATCAATAGGCTGTGTGTTCTGGACAAGCATTATTTGAGACTCTTTTGCATAAGATGACCACATATGCCTCAAATCCAGCTTATGAAAATGTAATGCTGCAGGATGAACAGGGTTCAATGCAACCCTGTAGTGTGTGATTTTATGCTGATCTGGGCAGCAGCTGCTGTTTGATGGAAAAGGCAACATTCAACTGTAGTATGTTGGTGCCACACAAAGGCTGGTTCTTAATGGACGTCTCCCTTTAAATGTGCCTTGTGTAGGATTCCATTACAGGGTCATAGGGCAATACCTTATTTATGCAAACCTTGTAATGAATGTCTCAGACATCATACATGTGTGCTGAAGCCACTAATTTTTACAGCTGCTAGATGAAAATACATGGCATTTAACCCTTTCAGTGCCGAAGGGGTACACTGCGCATTGCAAAGCATTGAGTTGCGTACCCCTCTGGCACTGAAAGGGTTAGCACCTTGGATGTTAGAAACGTAAGGCACCAAAGGTGTTAAAGACGTATAACCCTTAGTTTTAGGCGCTCTCAACAAAATTATCCTGACCTGTAAATACATGAAGAACACAAGTGAGTAACCAGGTGCCCTCCAGTTGTTGATGGACTATAACTCCCATCATCCTCAGCTAGCACATCAGAAACATGCTATATTGACATCAGGAAACCTACAAATCTGATTTCTTCCTCTCCATTAACTTTAACCCTTTGAGTGCCAGAGGGGTACTCAACGCATTGCAGAGCACTCAAAGGCTTGACCCTTTGAGTGCCAGAGTGGTACACAACGCATTGCTTTGCAATGCGTTGTGTACCACTCTGGCACTCAAAGGGTTAAGGACCAGAAGGGTGGGCAACACATTGCTTTGTAATGCATTTCTCACCTCACTGGTTATTAACCTTTTGAGTGCCAGATGGATGCAACTCACATTGTGAAGCAATGCCTTTGGTATCCATCTGGTACGTAAAGGGTTAAAAGGTTAATACTCAAAGAAGAAACATTGTTTAACCCTTTAATGACAATGGACGTACATGTACGTCCAAGGTGGATGTTCCTAAAGGACAAAGGATGTACACGTACGTTCAGGGACTCCAGAATCGTTTGCTTAAAAAAAAAAAATGTTCCACGGGCACATGAGTAGCGGCTGGTCACTAAGGGGTTAAAATATACTATAGAGGTCTTCTGTGCACATAATTTATTTACTGCGACACAATTCCTCTGCATCAAATTTCTTAGGTGTAGCCAAAGGTGACAAATAGGGCTGCAAACTACTAAATACAGTATATTATGGATGGGCAAAATGTGGCTCTCCAGCTGCTGTTCTACTTCAACCAGGGGAGTAATTGGGCCCTGTGTTGAAATCAGGCTGCTCTCTCACATACTCATACAGACAGAACTGCCTGCCTACCAGAAGAAGTGGTAGAGGTTATTACAGTGAGGGAATTTAAGCATGAGTGGGATAGGCATAAGGTGTCCTGAACATAAGACAAGACCAAGAACCAAATAAGGTTTGAGGTTTTTACATTAGGAAAGTAGGGCAGACTAGACAGGCCGAATGGTTCTTATGTGCTGTCAAATTCTATGTTTCTATCTGCAACTTCTAAGCCACTGAATGCTAAAGTCCTGCAGCAAAAAGAATCATGGGCAGCACAAACCCAAGGTGCAATTCACCACAAGGGGAACTCAGGTCTTCATGTGATAGGGAGAAAATAGAGAAAAGCAAATTGTTTGCAATGTTACTGTGCTGCTGCTGCATCATGATACACATTCTGACAGTTAACTCTTTTAGTGCCAGGGGGTGCACAATGTATTGTTCTGCCATGCATTAGACACATTGTTGATGTTCAAAGGGATTATTTAAAAAGTTAAGGAGTTCTTGTACACCATTCTGTGTGTGTGTGTGTGTGTGTGTGTGTTATGATGTTGGTGACCACCAGCCAAGATAAGAAACTGATCTGATTATAAGTGGGAGCAGGACAGAGCAGAGCCAATGGGACCCCTTAGATGTTGTGCCCCATTACAGGGTGCACCCTCTGAAGCTCCTGTAGTTAATCCCTTGACTACAACTCCCTCAATAAGAAAGAAGGTAATGGAGTTGCAATCCAACAACAGATGGAAAGCCACGGGTTGCCAAGCACTGGTGTAGACCAACAACACGGCGTTCTCCACCTTCCACAGAATTGTGGGATCACAGTGATATGCATCAAACCTGCTTACAGCTGTACTTCAAGTGCATAATAATGAATAATACCAAATAAATCAGAACTTGCACATTCACTGTAATATTTGATTTATCTACCAATACTGGCTGTCATTTTTGTTTACACTCTTGTGGGCCTGCAATGCAAACAGGGTCACCAACACATAGTTTCAAACCTTTGACTGCTAGAGTAGTACTCAATTCATTGTTCTGCAATGCACTGTGCACCTCTCTGGCACTCAAAGGGTTAATACCGGAAAACTAGGTACTCCATGACTGCACGGGAATCACAGCAGTCCTAATGGATGGCTGAATGGATTTTGGCTCATCATCTGTTGTTGAACTACAGACATATGGGTTTTCCTACTGAGGGTACTGCCACTGTGTGGAGGTGCCTCATTCAAAAGTTATTGTATCTCAAACCAACAAATGGATGTGGAACTGTTTCTTTTAGGACAGCTTTAGGCAAGGTTCATACCTTCCATAGAGAGGAATAGAAATATAAATGCTGTCTGGACACCAGGTGGTGCTGTTGCTAACAGTATAATTTAAAAACAACAACAATCTGTGCTGTAATTACTTTTGAATGAAGCATCTGCAAGTATTGGAGTACCCGTGTTTAATCAGCAGGGAAAAACACAGAAAATGCCTATACTTATTGTATATTATATATACAAAATATCCTATATTATAATTCGCTAGGATGTTTGTCATAAGCCATCATGTGCAGTAGAGACTGCCTCCAGTGAGAAGAGAGGCTTCGGCCACCAGCCGAGGTAGCTGGGTGGCACTGTGGCCCGTGTACACGGGCTTTAAAACTAGTATTATATAATGTATTATTTCGTTTTTCATCTTTACCTATATTTTATAAATTTGTCCCTGACACTGCTCTCCACAGAGTTTTCTGTCAGGTACTGTGAAAACAGAATTGTGTAATATCCGAGTACTCTCTGTCTTCGGTTTAAGACAGGAGGTAAGCTTTTCTACATTACATCACTATATCTTTATATTGGATCTTTTTTTCTTACAATGTTGCATTCTCTCTGCTTTCATAGTCCCTGACAGAAAGCTCTCTGGGAGCAGATCCAGTAAGCTTCCGATCAGGGATATAAAATAATAAAAAAAAAATGATGGGGGGGTAGGTATAGGCTAATTGACTATATTCTGTGAGTTCATAATATTTAAAGTCCAAATAAAAGGTTACTATGTCTTTAACCATCTTCTGGCTGCAAATGCATCAGACACATTCTTAATCAATTAAAACCAAACAAACAATTGATACTTATTTGTGCAAACACTTTTTTTTTACTCTGTTTGACAAAGTTTCAAGGAAAGAGTTCCTCTATCCTCATAGCTGACATTCTCTTGAAATTGTGTGCTCTCTGAAGAAGATACCCCTGCCCTCCAATGACCCTCTAGAGACAGCAAAGGTCATCAGTATCATTTCTTCATTGCTGCAGATATCAAAGCAGAAGGCTTTCTTACTCTGTATTTAGTAGCTGTAAGATGTAGCCCAGGATTTATACAAGGATTTACCTTGTGCATGGATTGAAAGCATAGCTGTAGAGCCACATACCAGCCAAAATCTAACTATGCCAAAGACTGTTTGAAGTTGAAATATAAAGAGCTGGGAAGGTCTCCTGCAAGTACTTAGAGGCTTGGAACATGTGCCTCCTCAATATTATGGCAGCTGTCTTTTTGCACTTAATGGATTTTCTGCTGGGAGCAGATCGTTCAAGAGTCTGTGAACATAGTAAACTGAGCCCTTTTTAGAGGCTGGTGTGTAAATGATGTTAGAGAAACTCGCCACTTGATAAATGTCTGTGTCATTTTCGTCTGTTATACTTGGCTTAAGCACAGGCCAAACAACGGATGTCCCTTGAAACACGGCAAACAATACAGACATGTAAGCTGGCTGTCGCTATTTGCTTTTTAATCAATCTTACCTCGATGATGTACAGTACCACATTCTTGTAGAAACAGTATAGGATGCATTTGGTAACTCGATTGTAGCTCCAAGCGCCGTGGACAAGAAGAAGCTTCTCTAAATAAGAAAACTGAAAAGGAAAAAAGATGTAAACAGCACATATCGAAAATCTTGCACAAAATTACACCTCCACGTTTCAACCCCACCAACCACAAAGTCAGTAAATAAAATGTACTGTTAAAGGGATAGTAATACTTAAAATGAAAAAAAAAAATATGTTGTAGGGTTTATCCCCCTGAGTAAAACAACAGTACTCCCACTGCTGAAAGGTGTTTTTCATTCAAAAGTTATTAAGTTTCAAAGTTGAATTGTTTAGGTGCAATATCACAGTGGCCTGAAATTGTACAGTGGCGCTGTTGCTACACCATCCTATGGAGATTTATGGTCCCGGGACCAGAGCTGTCCATAGGATGGTGTAGCAACAGCGCCACTGTACAATTTCAGGCCACTGTGATATTGCACCTAAAAAATTCAACTTTGAAAATTAATAACTTTTGAATGAAACATCTTTCAGCAGTGGGAGTACTCTTGTTTTACTCAGGGGGATAAACCCTACAACATATTTTTTTTTACATTTTAAGTATTACTATCCCTTTAATATTATTACTATAAATACATTTTATTTATAAGGTGCCAGTTTATTCCTTGGCATTGCACAAATAAAGTGGAATAATTCTGGAGCAAATCCACTGCACAATAAGAATTATTATTTTATAATGTTTATTATGAATCAATAAATGTAACTGTTGAATGAGTCAGTGAGGCTGACACACAAAAAGGAATTGGAGTAATTACTTAGTAAATTAACTGCTCTACAGGGAATGACAAATTGCCATTGAATTAAATCAAGCTTTTAACCCTTTGAGTGCTAGCGAGGTATCAACACATTGCAGCGCAATGCGTTGGATATGTCTCTGGCACTCAAAGGGTTAATGCCACGAACGCTTAGATCGGTTTCCAATGAATTGTTTAGTTCATTCTAAATTACTTCTTAACCCTTTAAGGTTCAGAGGGCTATGCAACATTGAGAAGCAATCTTTTGCACACACCCCTGGTCCACAAAGTGTTAATGAAGAATGACTTCTGGGAGGTAATCTATTCAAACGTTATAACAGTGCACTATAGCTGAACAAAGATCTCTATAGCCAGTAACAGACACATTGCCAGCATATTATGGCAAAGCCTACAAATAAGAACCCTTTTACTAATACAAAACTGTAATTCTGCTCAGTAATGATTCAGCATAAATAGTACCCCTGTTTTAACCATTTGAGTGCCATAGGGGTATGCAACGCATTGCAAAGCAATGTGTTGCGTATCCCCCTGGCACTCAAAGGGTTAATTAACTGGAAAAGCCCTACAAAATATGTAAACACCCCTAACACTCAGTCTGGAATCTTTAGGGCACCCCTATCATTTTATGTCATTTGTCAAGGGTGTAATGAAGGTTCCAAATACATAAACATACAGTTATTCTTAGATATCTTAAGTATAATAAACATTATGTACTGCAATTTCCTTAAATATACAACTATAACTCTACATTCACATTTTTGTCAAAGTCTTCATAGATAAAATGGGGACCCTAAGCGGATGTCTGTGGCACACTAAAGCAGCATGGTGCCCTGGTTGAGAAACAATGCTGTAGAGGTTAAATGTCATTAAGCTGATTTGACAATCCTACATAATAATTCGCTAGGATGTTTGTCACGATGCAGGCATGTGCAGTAGAGGCTGCCAGAGTTTGGACAGTCTCTACCGAGCATGATTGCATCGCATGAGTGAGGCGACGCAAGACTGCATCGCGTGGAGCAGTGAGGTAACGCCCACTTAACCCACTGAGTGCCAGAGAGGTACGCACTCAAAGGGTTAACATTACCCGGATCTTGGCCTGTGTACACGGGCTTTTACACTAGTGTAATATAATTATCACTCATTCTGCAGATTTTTGTATTACTGCTGTTCTCTGTTAGTGGAAAAATAAATTGTCCACACAACTGCCAGTGTTACTCTATAGCGCTTAATAAAGTATTCATAACACTTTTAGGAAATCGTCATCCACCTCAATATAGACTAGCAAAGGAGCAATTCAATAAGCTTTAGGTGCATTATATGAAAGGGTAAGCGTAGAGTTGGACAAGCGATATTGCTGTTGATGTAGTATACTTGGATTTTACCCAAGTCACACTGCCTTTCATGCTGGTCCATATGGAACACAGCAAGGGACAATCTTCAGTGAGTGTAAGGAAAATCCTGCCTTCCTTCGTCAAGGGGGACAGTGTCTCCTTTATACTTAGTGTATGAAAATTGTCCCTTGATGCAAATTTTCCGGTCCGATGGAGGTGTAGGAGGGGTATCATTTATAATTAAATTCGTATTTAACTACACATCACATACTACTGTCATACAACAGTACATGCTCAAAAAAAGTATGTAAAGTAATTGGAGCTCTGTTTTGTTTTTTTCATCTGTTACTATCCCTTTAAATGACAGATTGCAGATGGAACATTTTCAACTTGGTCTACAGCTGTAAGTGGAATGTTAGAAGGTTCAGTCCTGAGCCCAATACTTTTTAATTTGTTAATGATCTTGAAGTGAAATATGAAAGTAGTGTCTCAGTCTTTGCTGATGACACTAAACTGTGCAAGTAAATACACTGGGAGAAGGATATGTTTGTTCAGCAGAACGACTTGTATAAAGTGAATGGGCAAAAAAGTGACGCAAGATGTTTAACCCTTTTGAGTACCAGAGGGGTACACAACTCTGAGAAGCAATGCTTTGCGTACCCCCTCTGGCACTCAAAGGGTTAATATAGATATTTATAAGGTTATGCATTTAGGATACAGAAACAAAAATACTACATATATACTAAATAAGAAACCACTTGGGGAATCATTGTTAGAATTAATGATAGACAATAGACTTCACAGCAGTGTGCAGCATCAGTCAGTATGGTACTTTCATGTATAAAAAGTAATATGAACATAAAATAGGAATTGCATCGATGGATTTCTAATCTCTCAAACTTTTCTGGTTTGAGAGACAGAGCGTTCTAAAGTTCCCCCCTCCCTGATGTCAGCTGTAAAGCTGAAAGAAGGAGATCCATGTCGGTGACACGAGGAGGCTCTTCAGCAGTGCCGCAATAGCGCGATTTAAAAATAAATACTTCTTTGGAATGGTCTAAAAAGTGTGCTTGCGCACTTTGTAGACCATTACAATGAAGTATTTCTTTTTAAATTGTGCTATTTTGGCTCTGCTGAAGAGCCATCTGTCGGTCCCCAGACCAGGAGCTCCTGCTGTCAGCTTACAGAATTGAGACATTACTATCCCTTTAAGGCCTTGTTTAGAATATGGAGTACAGTTTTCGGCACCACGTCTTTAAATTAAAAAAAAAATAATAATAAAAAACAAGATGTTATTAAACTTGAAAAAGTACAGAGACGTGCAATAAAGAGGTTGGGGGATCTTAGTTATAAAGACAGTCTAGTCAAACTGGGTTTGTTTGTATTAGAGAAATGTTTTCTTGCTCATAACAGTACTGAGAATTATGACTGTTGGTTTCAGTGGAGATAAGATGTTGTTCCAAGAAAATATCCAACTGCTTGTTGGAGTGAGGAAGGGTTTTTCTTTTACCCACTGGGGGGTTAATTGTATATGGCATCCTGTGGATCAATAGGGTGATATCCATGGGCTGGAATTGTCTTGTTTCAGCCTCATCAACTATGTTACCACCGGAGAAATAAAAATTAATTACACTCTCATTGATTTATATGGAGTTTATAACATATGGGGGAGATTCACTAAGCGGTGACAAAGTGGAGATGACTTCTCCAGTGATATCACGTCTCCAGTTCCTGTTATTTTATGGGGTCTATTCACTAAGATCTTCAAAGTTGAAGAAAGCTTAGGGCATAGGCTTCATAGATTAACACAGGAACTGGAGACGTGATAAACTTGAGAAATCATCTCCACTTTATCACCTCTTTATCACCTCTTAGTGAATCTACCCCCTTGAATGTTAGAGAGGTCTTCAGTGCATTGTAAAGCTCTCTAGCATTCAAGGGGTTACAAATCCTATTTATATCAATGGTATTTCTAATTTCACCTCTCTGGCGCAGTTGGTTCACTCCAGATTTGCGCCTCGTTAGGTGATTCACTTGCAACCAAGTATTATAGAACAGTGGGCAGTCACGGAAGCTTCCAGACATAAAGGCAGATGTTCTGGAGCAAACCAAGTGCACCAACCCCTTGGGGACAAACAAAGATTCCCCAAACCCAACTGATTTAAAAGGGGATTTTAACCCTTTGAGTGCCACAGGGATACGAGGGTTAAAGCTTTGAATGCCAGAGATTGTGCTACAATGCTTCCGAGAACTTTTTAGCATTCAAGTGGTTAAATCTCCATTTGTAACAACTGCCACTTATTTTCCCCCTGCTGTTTGGTTGTATTGTCCCAAAATTGCACCACTTTTTTTCCTAAGTAGATTAGCCACACTAAGGTTTACGTTGGAGCAATTCTGGGGCAAACCAAGTACAGAATAGGAAAGGAGAAAAAAAAAAGAAAGTCCCTGAATTTCTATTCATTTAAATTGGGCTTTTAGCCGTTTGAGTGCCATGATTCCTCTCTGGCACTCAAAGGGTTAAAAGTCCTTGAATGCTAAAGTGGTATTCAGTGCACTGTTCCTCTTCACCTATCTGCATTATTATCTGCATTTATTGACTGGCTAATATTTGACTTCATAGTCATAATGCATTACACACACCCCTGGTTCTTAAATGGTTAAATAACAGCTTCTATCAATTATGTTGGGACGGTTAATTCTAGAAACCAAACAAAGAAAAGGAGGACATTTATAATACATATATATATATATAGGATGCTCATATGGAAAGAATCTGAGGTGATTCCTAATACACTGAGACAGAGGCCTGTAAATCATTCTGTAAAACCCATCAGTGTATACATCTCAGATTATTACAACGCTCTTGTGGGAATAGGACGCTGATAGGATATATGTTTCATATGGGGATGCAAAAGAGAAGTCACTCCGTAAAAACATTTTTCATAAAGAAAAGTCAATTTCCTTGTCATAAGAAAAGGTGCAGTCTTCCAAGTAGTAACTATTCCAAGGCTTTGCTGAGGACTGGAATTCCCATTAGGTGGAACAGGCAACTGTTTAGAAGCCTGTTAGGGAGGGGCTCAGCTTTAATGGCCACACCCACTAGGTTGAGCTGAGGTCAGTGCCATAAAACAGAAATTCACTGCTGGGATCTTGTTTATATAGCTTTTTATTGGACAAAAAAAAAAAAAAAAAAAAAAAAAAAAAAAAAATATATATATATATATATATATATATATATATATGTTTGTGTGTGTGTGTAAGTTGTTGGAAAGCACTCTCTCTTAATATACAAGTAAATGCCCAGGTGCACAATCCCTATATGCAAATGAATAAAAGTCAAAATGATGGGCAGCACCCTTGGGACTTATTTACTTATTTTTGCAAAGATGAACTGGCAAAATAACAGGTCAACGTTTCAGTGCCAGATGGACCTTTCTCAAGAGAAAGGTCCATCTGGGACCGAAAGGTTGACCTGTTTTTTTGCCACCTCATCTTTGCAATAAAATCATTAAATAAGTCCCACGGATGCTGCCCGTCATTTTGACTTTTATATATTATATATAAAGAGCTAGCCTGCGAAGCTCCCTGTAGGTGTAACCGCACATGTGCAGAAGAGACTGCCAGAACGATGCAATCATGCTGAGTAGAGACTGATCCGGAGCAGAGCACCGGACAGCTCACCTCCTGTCTGTGCTCCCAGCTCCAAGGGCAGCAGTCGAGGTCGCTGGGTGACACTTTAGCCCGTAAGGGCTTTCATACTAGTGTGTATACATATATATATATATATATATATATATATATATATATATATATATATATATATATATATAAATGTCCCATATTATGCACTCACTGTTAAGTCCACACTCGCCTGGGTGCGATCCCCCTTGTTAATAACAATGTATATCCAATATTGAGAAAACACTCACAGGACTTTCTTCAAATGAAATCAAGTGCAAATTTATTCATCAAATAAATTTGCACTTGATTTCATTTGAAGAAAGTCCTGTGAGTGTTTTCTCAATATTGGATATATATATATATATATATATATATATATATATATATATATATATACACATTCTGTGTGTTTGGGCAGTCTCTACTGTGCATGACTGTTTCGGGCAAACATACATCTGGCCTTTTATATTATAGGATGTAAGTCTGTTAAATGCTTTAAGTGCAACAGAAGTGTGCTGTGCACTGTGATATCCTTATAGTACTCAAAGGGTTAAACACCTTTTGTGTTTCACTTTAAAGTATATGCTCAATTTTTCATTGCCAGCACCCCACCCCCGCAAAAAAAGACAATCCTACAAATGATTTCTGTATGTGTTCTAACAATTATTTGTTCATTGTCATGTCGCCAGTCACAGCAAGGTTAGTGTTGGGTTGAAGTGCTAGGCAAGGCACCATTGTTGTCTCTAGGGGTACCCTGAGACCATACTGCTATTCAGAACTACAATAACCATCATCCCCTGCCATAAAACAGCTGACTGGACTGATGGAAATTGTAATCCTGAACACCTGTAGGGCCTCTGGATGCCCAGCCCTGCTCCAAGACATAGCATGGTCACACTCAACCCACAAAACCAACCACTGTTTCCTGGCTCAGGAAATACCTTTTTCCTAATACAGCATCCCACAGTATAGGCTAGTAAACAATGGGCAGAGTGACATGGCACACGCTTTTGACACAACCAAGAACGAAACTAACTAATAAAGTTTGTATTCAATGAAAAATCATTAACCCTCCTGAGTGCCAGAGGTCTACAGTATTGCTTTAGACACTAGCATTCAAAGGGTTAAACACCTTAATCTATGTATAAAAACAGCAAGGTGAGATAATAATAATAATAATAATAAATCTGCCTCATTCATAGCCTCCAATCCTATGGGATCAGTTTTATAAAGGGCAAACTGGAAACATACCAACCATTATCAGTAATTTACGATCTATCTATCTATCTATCTATCTATCTATCTATCTATCTGTCTGTCTGTCTGTCTGTCTGTCTGTCTGTCTGTCTGTCTGTCTGTCTATCTATCTATCTATCTATCTATCTATCTATCTATCTATCTATCTATCTATCTATCTATCGAGTGGACGCAAGGGCAAGCCATTTGAACATGCAGTATCTCAGCTGGTGTTAACCATGTAAGTCAGTGGGAATGAATATATTCAAAAATAAATGGAGTATGAGTATGTTTTTGAAACAGGATTTTCCATACTTTCCATACCCATACCTCCCAAGTGTCCCTCTTTGAGACTCAAATCCCTCTGTCCCTCTTTCCCACCCTAGCGTCCCTCTTTTTAGGCGATCAGACGGTGTGTATATAAGTGTATCACATTGCTTCACAGCCATAAAACTCACAATAATGTTTGTTTAAATGTCATTATATGTGTTTATAAATTAGTCTGTGTAAATAAAATACTTTGATGTTGCGCTAGATCATTTATTACATTACACAAAGAGGTGTCAGTAGGTCATGAAATCACCTACAAATTATTGGTAATGCCCCTGCCCACCAGCCACACACCCCAACCACACCCTGTAAAACAAAAGTGTCCCTCTTTGGCCATTTGAACTGTTGGGAGGTATGCATACAGAAAAGAGGATTTTAGTCTTATCTGTTAAATCCGTTTCTCTTAGTCCATACAGGCTACTGGTAACTTTGGGTAGGTGATTCACCCCTTTATGTAGGCAGGAACAATTCTAAAAGTTAATGCAAGGGGTGGAGCCTACCTTCCCTCCTTGGCTGCAGCTAGCCAGTCAGCTCCAGTAAGATTTGAGACACTAACTATTGACTAGATAGTAGAAGGGAAAGAAGACTCCTGTGAGCATGACCCTAAAGGACCCCCATGGTCTGCCACAGGAGAGCCAAGCATGGTCCCTTGACAGGGTGAGAGACCAGTAACCTGTATGGACTAAGAGAACAGGATTTAACAGATAAGACTAAAATTCTCTTTTCTCTGTCATCCAATACAGGTTACTGGTAACTTTGGGATGTTGTCCAACCACTGAGCTTCCCAGAGGCGGGAAGTAAGGCAAGGACCAGGCGCAAGGCCCCCCAAGTCACCAGAGCAGATATGAACCATTAGATCAGAGATAGCCCAACAAACAAATGAAGTGTCAATGGACAATGAACAGGGGTAACACTCCAGGAAGAGCACACTGAATTAGGCCCAACAGGGCTCAAAACTGAAGGAAGCACCAAAGAAACGAAGAAGATCCTAGACAGGCAAGCCTGCCTCAAGGATCTTCCTCCCAAAACTGGCGTCAGTCTAAGCCAGCACATCAACATGGTAGTGCTTAGAAAAGGAGTGAACAGGCGACCAAGTAGCAGCCTTGCACAATTGATCAGTGGAGGTCTGATTCTTGTAAGCCCAAGAAGCCCCAATAGGTCTAGTAGAATGAGCCGTGACATGAAAGGGTACAGGCTTCTTCCTTAGCTTGTAAGCCTTATGAATAGTGGACTTGATCCAAGACGCAATAGTCACTTGGATGCAGGTCTCCCTGCACTGGGGCCCTCAGGAATGACGAACAGCGCGTCAGACTGTCTAATGGACTCAGTGCAATGTACATAAAATTTGAGACAACGCACCACATCTAACAAGTAGAGATCCCTCTCCTAGTCAGAGGTAGGGTCAGGGCAGAAAGAAGGCATCTCAATTTCCAGATTAATGTGGAACTCAGAGACCACCTTCGGGAGAAACTCGTGAGAAGTGCAAAGCACTGCCTTGTCTTTGTGAAACACCAAAATGGGTGGTCTACAAGACAGAGCATGCAACTCCGTAACACGGCGAACAGACACGATCACCAGGAGAAAGGTCATTTTCCAAGTCAGCAGGTGTAGAGGAATAGTAGCCAAGGACTCAAAGGGAGGGTGCTTAAGGATGCCGAAAACCAAGTTAAGATCCCACTGAGGAGCGGGAGTCTTGAAAACAGGACGAGTATGAGCAACGCCCTGGAAGAAAACCTTGACATCAGGAAGAATAGCAATGCGCCTCTGAAAGAAAACAGAGAGAGCAGAAGTCTGAACCTTAAGGGAACTCAAACTGAGGGCTTTATTCACACCTTCCTGCAAGAAAGCCAGGACCGTAGGCAGATCAAAATCCTGAGAAAGGTCCCTATCAGCGCACCAAGAGAGAAAGGTCGACTAGACATGATGGTAGGCCTTAGAAGAAACAGGTTTATGGGCACTAAGCATAGTAGCCACCACACCAGAAGAAAAACCTTTCTTCTTCAGTATTGAGGATTCATTTTCCAAGTGGTCAAAGCTAGATTATGAACATCTTCCTTCCACAGGTAACCCTGTAGAAGAAGATCTGGACGGCAAGGGAGCCGGAATGGCTCTGCCACTGACATATCCAGAAGCTCCGGAAACCAAGCCTGTCGAGGCCAGTACGGAGCAATCAGAATAACTGGACAGTGCTCAAGTCTCAATTTCCGTAACAGCCTGAGCAACATGGGGAGAGGAGGAAAGATGCAAGCCAGAGGAAATAACCAAGGAATGGACATGGCATCCACTGCTAGAGCTAGAGGATCCCTCCAGCGGGAGCAGAACATTGGAACCTTCCGGTTGTGTCTTGACGCCATCAGGTCGATGCAAGGAAGACCCGATTTCTGAACAATGAAGATGAACACCTCTGGATGCAGTTCCCACTCTCCACTGTCCACCGTGTGTTGACTGAGGAAGTCTGCCACAATGTTGTCTACGCCAGGAATGTACACTGCGTGCGGATATGGCAGGGCTGTGTTCTTCTGCCCAGGACAAAATAGCCTCGACCTCTAACCAAGCGGTGAGACTTCTTGTTCTGCCCTGCTTATTGATGTAAGCCACAGCCATGGCATTGTCGGACTGGACCCGGACTGTGCATTCTTCCAACTGGGGTGTCCAATGGCGAAGGGCTTGAAATATGGCCCAAAGCTCCAACACGTTGATAGGAAGAAGAGACTCCTCCAGAGACCACCGACCTTGAGCATTCAGACGACCCAGGACCGCTCCCCAGCCAGATGGGGCTGGCATCCGTCATCACCGTCGTCCAGAGGGACGCCAGGAAGGACTTGCCCTTCAGCAGATTGTAGAGGTCGAGCCACCACGACAAACTCAGTTCCACATGAAGAGGGAGGGACACTGAAAACTTCAGAAGGGCCGGCTGACCCCTGCACACCTGGATCACAAACCTCTGGAGCTCCCTGGTGTGAGCCGTGGCAAACGGGACCGCTTCTATGGTGGAAATGATCTTCCCCACTAGAGAGGACAGCTTCTTGGCTGGAACTGGATCGTGAGCCAGAACAGCAGAAACCCTGTGGGCGATCTGGTGAGCAACCTCGTCCATGAGAAACACCATGCTCTGCTGAGTATCGAAGAGAAGGCCCAGGAAGACCAGACGCTGGGATGGGACAAGATCTGACTTGTCCATGTTCATGATCCACCCGTGAAGGGTGAGACCATGAATGCAGTCCTGATCCTGCTGATGAAGAATTTCCGCAGAAGGGGCTCTCAGAAGCAGGTCGTCCATGTATGGAGTAACTCTGATGCCATCCTGATGGAGGGCTGATACTAAGGCTCCCTGGAAACGGTTGAAGACTTGAGGAGCTGTAGTCAGACCAAACGGAAGAGCTGAAAACTGAAAGTGCCCTTGGTTGCAGGCAAATTTTGAGATAGTGCTGACTCTCTGGATGAATGGCGATGTGTAGATACACATCCTGAAGATTCAGAGAGGCAAGGAATTCCCCCGGGGACATAGCAGCAATCACCGTCCTTAGGGACTCCTGGTTATAATGAGTCTTGATCACAAAGGAATTGAGATCCTTCAAATCCAAAATGGGACGACAGCCACCATCCTTCTTGGAGAACACAAAGAGATTTGAGTAAAAACCCATACCTCTGTCCCGAACTGGAACAGGTTCCAGAACATCCTTGTCCAGAATGGCCTTGATAGCGCCATTGAACAGATGGTGTTTCTCTACACCCTGAGGCGTATGAGAGGGGAAAAAACGAAAGGGAGGAAGAGAGGCAAAAGGGATCCTGTACCCTTCCGCCACCACCTGTATAACCCACAGGTCCGCCACTGAATCCTCCCAGATGCTGTGGTAGTGGCGCAGATGGCCACCCACAGCTGAGTGGGGACCTGGATTCGGTGAGTCATGCTGAAGAAGGCTTGGAAGAGACCTTGGGCTTCCATTGTTGTTTGGGCTTGGAGGAGGAATGCGGAGCTGAGGGAACCGCCTGGTTCACCAGATGTGTCTTAGTCTGGAAGGAACAAAAAAGCCGATTACACTAGATAGGCGTCTTCTTCCTGGGGACCATAGGCAGAAGGGTACTCTTGCCCCCTGTGGCCTCACTAATCAGATCCTTAAGATCTGGCCCAAACAAAGAGTGCCTTGAAAAGGCAATGAGGTCAAATCTTTCTTGGAAGAAGTGTCAGCAGACCAGATCTTGAGCTAGTCTGGCAAACACAGACATGGTGGAAACCCTTGCCACCAAACAGTTGGCATCAAATAAGGCAGCAGAAACATAGTGTTGGGCCTCAGAGCAGCTAAAGCACGAAAGCTCAGCCTACGGTCAACAAAATAATAGCGCCACATGGCGCACACCAACTTACGTAATGGAATGGCCACAGCGGGTATCACTGGACCAAAAGGAGGCAACCAAGTGGTATAGCCAGGCACAGATGGCAACAGTGCAGTAATCAGCCTGACACGGTCAGTAACGGAATGGGTACTCAGCCAGATACAGTCAGCAACGGAGCGGGTTCTCAGACAGATACAGTCAGCAACGGAGTGGGTTCTCAGCTGGATACGATCAGCAACGGAGCAGGTTCTCAGCCTGATACAGTCAGCAATGGAGCGGGTTCTCAGCCAGATACAGTCAGCAATGGAGCGGGTTCTCAGCCAGATACGGTCAGCAACGGAACAGAAGCAATACAGGAAACTCAGGAACGTCGTCAGGCAGGCCAGGTCATACACTATCAGAGATACACAGAACAAACGTCAGGAACTAATACAACACGAAAGGGCACCATAGAGTAGACATGACAGAGTATATAAAGGCTATCACTGGGTGGCAACAAAGATACCTGGCCAATCAGAGCAAGGTAGTGTAATTAGGAAGTCAGAATGTCGCCTGCAGCCAAGGGCACAGGCACTGTGATACTTAGATAGCCTGGAGACAGGAGCATCCCTTTTGAGGGGATGAACCCACTGAGCAAGCGCCACCTCAAAGAAGGGGTAAAGCTTGGTAAAATTTCTTGGAAACAGAAGGTTTCCTGTCCAGAAACTTCCACTCATCAGACACAAGGCGGACAAAAGTGGGGTTAGGTGGGAAACAAGTATGGGGATCTTAGGCTCCTGAAATAAATCAGAGGGATCCGAAGAAACCTCCTGAACTAAGGAAATTTTTAGGGTAGTTAAGACGGCCCTGATAAGGCCCTCAGCTGAGAGATCAGGATCAGCCTCAAAGGGGTCCCCAAAAAACTGAGAGAAGCCCACAGCAGAACATTCCTGAACATCCAAATCCACCAACAGTTCCTCCTCAGAGGAATCTGATACATCAGGTACACCCTGCGGTTTTGGCGGTGAAGATCTGACAGAAGAAGGGGTCTGCCAGGAGTGTAAGACCCCTTGTAACTGGGATGGAAAGAGTTGCAATGTAGACCGGAGGTTTCTAGTAGCAGACTTGAACTCTTGCACCCAAACTGGCTCTAATGCATGGCTGGAGGTCCCTGGGAGAGACTCAGGGACATCAGAACATGCTGGGCATAAATTACCTGAGAATTCTCTAGGTAACCCTGAATGACGTGAGGAGCAATGCGCAATAGGGGACACAGAGACCCCAGCGTCCTTAATCTTAGGCCTGGCCCCACAGTGTCAAAACATTTAAAGTATAAGGAATCACCCAAATACAGTGTGTAAGATTAAAATTTCACCCCAGAAATCACTAAAATACACTTATCTGGCAGATGAAGGGTTAATCTGCAGAGGGTATCCAAAGAGAAAGAAAAAGACACCCTATAACTCTAAGCACACCATCTATACTCCACCTTTTCTATTTCCGAATCCAAAAGAATGAAACATGGGGAAATGGGAAAAGCGTTAGATAAGACTTAACATTTATTGATCCAATTAAAATCACCCCAAATCATTGGGTTAAAAGTAACAATAACCATGAGTACTGGGCCAAATGAATATTTGAAGTGAGTGTGGGAGGTTGATCGTTACGATATCCCATGTTGACCTTCCTAATAAGATTTAATTCTGAGATATAGAGGAAGTCAACAGAACAAATTCGAAATATCAAGTAGTCAGATAAAAAAGAAAATATAATTTGAAATAAACTCCTAGAGTATATCTAGGATATTTAACTGCATCCCATGTTTATATATGGTTATTGTTACTTTTAACCCAATGATTTGGGGTGATTTTAATTGGATCAATAAATGTTAAGTCTTATCTAACGCTTTTCCCATTTCCCCATGTTTCATTCTTTTGGATTCGGAAATAGAAAAGGTGGAGTATAGATGGTGTGCTTAGAGTTATAGGGTGTCTTTTTCTTTCTCTTTGGATACTATATGTTGTTTACCCTATGAGCACCTGTCTTCTACCTAAGTACTTCCGAGTTAGAATTATAAGTATAGTGTGCACAGGGCTTTTCTTCTTTGGTTAATCTGCAGAGGAGAGAAGGAGAGTCCAAGCCCTGCGCAGGATACTCCTTTAGGAAAAGAACAAAATGGCTGCCGCAGCGGGCAGAAATGAGCATGCGAAGCAAGTGCTCATGGGAAATGTAATTTTCCCAGAAAAAGTACCCCAACAGTGCCCGAAGTTCCCTAAGCCCCCCAACACGCTTACACTGGATAAGAGAACAAGGGCAGACAAACAAAATGAGCCATCTTTGAAGTCGCTATGATAAGCGGTTGCAGAGATATGTCCCAAACTGTGCAGTCCCATAGAAGTGAATGGAGCAATGGCGTCTATGCGGTAAAAGCGCAAAATTTTGCAAAGTTGTAACTGGTTAGTGAATGTGCACTGGGCATTACTAAAACATGTCACTAGACCGAATAAACACTGAACCCAGTAGGGAAAGTGCCAACAACCCCCCAAAAGATGCTAAACCAGCAGCTAAAGGGTTAAGTTACCACAGAAACTTGCTCCAAACCACCCAACAGACATACAGATAAACCCAATGAGTGCAGGAGTGTGCAATAGGAACTCCAAAGGAAAACCCCTGTGCGAAGGGGCACTGTGGGACATGTTGCTCACCTTTCCTGCAGATCTTTCTTCAAATCACCATGTATTAAGAAGAAGCCTCAGTGGGCAACTCCTGGGGAAATAACTTGAACCCAAGATTTTCTCCCCCAGGGCTTAAGGTCCACAAAAGCACCTGGATACTGAGCTAGCCACATCTAAGGGTATCCGCCTAATGGTGGTATTCCATTTAGAACAGAAAAATAAAAAATTAGCTAAAACTATAGCAGAACTGTTCTCTTGCCTGTATCTTCACCAAGGAACAAATCTTACTGGAGCTGATTGGCTAGCTGCAGCCAAGGAGGGAAGGTAGGCTCTACCCTCTGCATTCACTTCTAGAATTGTTCCTGCCTACTTAAAGGGGTAGATTGTCTACCCAAAGTTGCCAGTAGCCTGTACTGGACGACAGAGATAGACTTAGTAAGCTCATTTTCATCTGTATTTACTGGCATAGAGTAAGCAAGTTTATATTACTCTGAGAAATAAGTTCACTTATTAATATAGTTTTTCAAACAGATGTACATACTATCATAGTTTGAGTTTAATGTAGATGATGAAAAGTAGCCTCTGGCACTGAAAGGGTTAATATTTGCTCTTATCTGCTAAGCATAATTTAGTGCAGTGGTAAATGGCAGTAAATGCAGATGCACATAAGCTCTTTGTTTAGCGTGACCAGGATCTGACCTATCACTGGTTCAAGAGGTGCCAATCACCGAGGCCCAGACAACTTTAGGGGCTTATTGAATGATCAGATAAGAAAATATTTATTGTTTTTCAGTAGTTTGCAATGAATTGCGGGTAAAAAAATTATTTTTCACCACGGCCTTTCTCTAGATTCACCACTGAGAGTGAATTTAGCAAATGTGGGTCATGGTCATCTACTTATTTGTAGTCTTATGGGTTTGAGCCACAATTCTTGGCATTTGAGAGGACAAGACTTTCTCTGGTAACAAGCCATATGTGTTCACTGCCCAGTGTGATTTTGGAGGGTATTAATAAAGGGGGTTCAGAGGGCACAGTTGTGCCAGGGCCCAGTATTCAAGGAGGCCTCATCTGCCCCAATGTCCAGTAGGTTCTAGTTATGCTTCTGTGCAAAGATTCTTGTGAAGGGGGATAAAAACTTTTGTACTGGGTCCCTCCCATGACTAGTTATGCCCACAGCTAGGACCTCTCTGGATCAGCCCTGGAGACTCTGGTTTTTTGCAGTGAATTATCGGTCTTTGGGGACAAAGGCTAATTCCCCTGTGGTGGGGAGTTTCTTATGAAACTCTGCCCACTTCTGCTCCTTCCCAGCCTGTTCCTCCCATCCATAATTATGCCCAGATCCTTTGTGATGTGAATCGCATCATTCATATCCCCAAGCGGCATCACCTGAGCTCCCTCCAGGGACTCTAGAAGAAAAACTTCACTGGTATGGTTATGCCATTGCTAATTTTGCTAATATATCTTTAACCTTGTTAGTGCCATAAAATGTGAAATACAGTGAGGAGCAACTGCACTCAGATATCATGCTTCCTATACCTCCTGTGGTCCGTTGTGACCTACACTGATAACAGGAGTCAGTCAGAGACCCATAATGTAAGAGCTGATAATGGACTATTGGTGCAATTGTGGATCAAACCAACCGAAACCATAGGGAACAAATAGAAAATTCTACTTTGGTTGAAATGGGGCTTTTAACCACTTGAATGCTAGAGAGATCTCCATTGCATTGCAAAGCTTTGTAGACATTGCTAGCATTCAATGGGTTAAACACCCCTTTTAAATCAATGGGAACATGGGGGGATGTTCATCTGACCCCAGTGGTATAGTTGGTGTGGTCCAAAATTGCACCACTTTAGTTTGCTAAATTGGGCCCTATATCACAATTTGCTATTAAGGTGATTTTGTGCAACACTGGGCCATGAAATGCAGTAATTCAGGTTACAATTGTATAGTTTGATGTGAAGCAATGAATTGAAACCTCCACTCATGGGGTTAACCCTTTGAGTGCCAGAGGGATAAGCAACACTTTTTTTTTTTTTAAAGTATTTTACCAGGAAAATACATTGAGACTGTCTCTCATTTTATTTACCTCAGGTGAGGGTGAAAGACTGATGTGACGTTGCTGGGACTAGAACCTGCAAACAGATTCTACAACTGATGCATTAACCAACTGAGCTATCTCACCGGCTCTCACCACCTCACACCTTTCTGGCATTTAACCCTTTAGTGACCGGCTGCGAGCGCCTGCGGCCGGCACTTAACGATGGGGTTTTTTCGTCACTAAGTGACAGTTTCTGCGGGATGTACATGTACGTCCATTGTCAGCATGGGGTTAAAGGTCAATGGGGGTTATGAACTAAGGCGTAATAAAGAGGTGATAATGTGGAGATGACGTCTCCATGATATCAATTCTCCAGTTCCTTTGTTATTCTATGCAGCCTATGCAATAATTTCTCTCCGCATGAAAAATTTCAGTGCACTGGCCCCATAGAATAACCTAGAAGTGATATCACTGGAGAAGATATCTCCACCTTATCAACTTTTTATCACATCTTACTGCATCTCCCCCTTATGTTCAAAAGAGAAGCAATTCTGGGACAAACCAACTGCACCACAAAGAATAAATAAAAACAAATCCCAGTGATTTAAATATTGATTTAACCCCCTCAATGCTAGTGTCAGTAATGGGCTGGAGATTTCTCTAACAGTCATGGGATTAAAAGTAATCTCTAGCCAAATTAAACCGATGTGGATTTTGAGACATTTTTAATTCTCCCCTATAGTGCAGATGGTTTGCACCAGAGTTACTCTACTTTTGTTTTAAACATAAGGCCCAAAGGGTTAAAAATGAAGGAGGATGGGGGAGTCCAAAAACAAACTCCCTCAAGAGGCTTGATATTGGATCAAAGACGTTATCCACACAATTATTATTTGAAGGATTCAGGGCTTGCGTTGAACTGCTTACTGGTACCAGGCAGCTGATACCTTCTGTCAACAGCCTGAAACAGCTGTTCCTTTGTGCTTCTAACCTGAGCTATAGAGTAATCGGAGGAGTTGGTTGCTTGCATGCCCTCATTCCCACTGATCCCCACACCAACGTGGGCGGTCTGGATCATTCCTACGTCGTTGGCACCATCTCCGATTGCCAGTGTGATGGCGTTCACGTGTTTCTTTACCATCTCTACGATTTCAGATTTCTGCAGAGGAGACACTCTGGAAAGGAAAAAAAAGGAGACAAAATGTCAGTCAGCTACTGTTCAGTTGCAAATTATACTTGTCTTTCCCAAAGTGACAGCTGTAAACCAGATTTAGACCTATCCAAAGCCGCAGTTCTTGGAAACTGCCCCAGTTCAATACTTAATATGTATTGCAGATGTCAAAAAAAGTGTTTAAAAATCTGTTCCATTAAATTATTCTCTTCTGTAGGTTTTCTTTGTTTTTCTGGAAAAAGTATTGTATATATTCTGCTTTACAATTGGACTGACATCCGAAATCAGCTTGAGTCTCATAAGAAACGGAATGTGACAAGATGTTTGACTTCAGCGCTCTGAGGCTGATACACTAAATAGAAATGGAGCAATTCTAGAGAAAACTAACTGCTCCAGAGGGCATATAAAATTCATATTAATTTAAATGTGGCATTTAACCCCTGATTGCTTGACAGCAATGCAAAAAAGTCATCTCTAGCATTCAAGGGATTAAAAACCCTATCTAAATCAATGGGATTTTTATTTGTCCCCTATGGGCAGCTAGTTTTCCCCAAAATTGCTGTACTTGGTACAAATTATCATACCTGGGAACTTTGTCCAGGAGAGTGCTCACGTACTGCGACCAGGGGGATGTAAATAACTCTATTCATGTCATAAAGGGGTTGGGCTTAACTGGGTGGGAAGGTCTTATTGTCCTTATGTCAAAGTGTGTGGAATAGGGTGGGAAGGAGGAGAAGTGGGTGGGAAGTGGGAGAAACAGGGTGGGAAGGAGTAGAAGTGGGTGGGTAGTGGGAGGAACAGGGTAGGAAGGAGGAAAAGTGGGAGGAACACATTAAGTGATGATGATGGGGGTTGTAAGCACAGGAAAGCCATTTCTAGAGAGGACTGTTATTTTTAACCGCTAGGAGAACAGCTGCTCTAGTACTGATATGATATAAGACAGAGGGAGACCTAAAAAGTGAGCGATTCTATAATTAGGAAGATATAATAACCTGTCACCTGGATCTCTATAATTGAACAGTTTGCTGTCTTCAGGGGGCTCTGATTCCATATGTAATTTATAGAGCTGATATATCGTTGGGAGGGTCTGAGCATGACCCAGTTCTCATGGTGCATGTTGGTGCTAACGAAGTCAGTGGGAGATGGAGGCCTATTAAGTGCGTTTTCAGGCACTTAGGTAACAAGCTTCAGAAAAGAGTCTAAGGCAGAATTTTCTGAAAATCCAGGAAGATGACAGGAGATAAGAAAATAAAATGCATGGCTAAACACTTGATGTAAGCAGGAGGAGTTTGAGTTTCTAGAGCACTGGGCTACTGTTTTGCTTGGTGAAGATCTTTATAGTAGAGTTGGACTGCATGTTAGTGGAAAGGGGCTGCTGTAATAAGATGGTTGGAGGAGAGTTCAAACTGGGAAAGGTGGGGATGAAACAATACAGGACAGAGTAGACAATGTAAAAGTGGAACTGGGATTACAGTAGGGGCATGGCGGTGGAGAGGGGGAT
The DNA here is from genome assembly GCA_037306005.1 of Rhinophrynus dorsalis. Classification (NCBI taxonomy): domain Eukaryota; kingdom Metazoa; phylum Chordata; class Amphibia; order Anura; family Rhinophrynidae; genus Rhinophrynus; species Rhinophrynus dorsalis. The sequence goes on along the minus strand of CM074719.1, from coordinate 541,157,163 downwards.
TGGCTTTTAAATAGGCAGTTGTTTATGTTTCAGTCTGAGAAAAAGCAAATAAACAATTTTTCAAACAACACACATGCATTTGGGTTCCAGTGACACTAACATGCTGTTCTTTGAAATTTGTCACGAGAAACCCATTTATAAGGGTACAGTTAAAACATTAAACTTTAAAAAAGTTAATTTCAGAATGCTAAAAGCCATGTACGAGTGCATTTAATGAGATGTTATTTGCAATTACAAAAATACCAAACAAAGCTTTAATTTTTTCAGAGGGCTTTTGGATTAATATGCTCATATATATATATATACCACTCGGTAATGGATACAGGGCACAATTTAAGACCAATGTTGCTTAACAATGAGTTTCACTGAGAAATGGGGAAGAAAGAAGATACTTTTAAATTATTTTCAGAAGGATCAGGTGAATTATTTAAAAATATATATAATTCAATAAAATCTACAAACAGGTAATTAGGCTATCCAAAAGAAAAGACAGCAAGACAAATCCTAAAAAAATCTACAATGGTTGATTTTGTGCTGCTTAAAGGGATAGTAATGTTTCATAATAAAAGAAGCTCTAATTAATCATCATAGTATTTGGGCCTTGGAAAGTGTTATTTCAATTCTGTCAGAGTTGTGGTTCAAGAGTAATTGAATGATAAAATATCCCCCTCCCTCCCCTTCTACTGATGTAACACTGCTCAGCTTATAGTAGCAGGGAGTGTCCAGGTAGATTGCAGAGAGGGACAATCTTCAATTAAGATAAAGGGAAAAAACTGAAAAACCTGTGAAGGGGGGCAGGACTTTTATTGTTCTCACAGTAAGAATATTGACCCTTCATGTGAGCTGTCTGGTCTATGGACTGGATTCCACATCTGAGGGGAGGTGGCTTACACTAGGTAAAAGGGGCGGGAGGGGGAAACTGTATCATTCAACTACTCTTGAACTACAACGCTCACAGTAATGAAATAACACTCTCTATGGCTCAAATACTATGAAGATTAATTGGAGCTGCTGTTTTTGTGAAACATTACTATCACTTTAAAACTAAGACAGGTAACAGTAACAAACTGACACAGGATAAAGCAATGGCGGACATTTTAAACACATTCTTTTTTTCTGTCAATACAATGGAAGAAACAATGACAGGCTTTAAACAACCAGTGATAAGCACATCATTTTCTTCACCAGGTACATGGTTAACTGTGGACACAGTTCACAGAAGACTAGAAAAGGTTAAGGGGAATAAAGCATGTAGACATTATGGAATACATCAGAGGGTACTTGGAGAGCTTTGTTTAATAATAACAAGGCTATTATACTTAATATTTATTATTCACTCTCGCCAAGCATAATGTCCTTGATTGGAGGAAAGTTGATATAACCCCACCATTTAAAAAAGTATCATTTCCATAGTGAAGGTTTGCTAAAGGATAGTATTCAGGACTATGTGATGACCAACAATAAGGCATAAAGGAGCTTGTTGTCATTAATGTACCAATGACGGTGAAGTGTGTTCGCTAGTATGTATTAGACTATAAATGAAAAACGGCACAGTTTAATAACGTTTTCTTGCTGCACATCGTCATAAAAAAGAATAGAGAATACTCGATTTTACTTGAAAAATTAAACATTACTATCCCTTTAAATTGTAGCTATTTTATGTTATGTTTAATGCATGCATAGACTGTCGTATACAGACACAGTTTGGTTAAAAGAGATAGATACCTTTTATTTTTATGTATTCTGTTAGAGTAAAAAGGAATCCTCAGATTCATGATTACATTTCCTGTTTAACGCTTTGCATGTCAGAGGGTTGTACAATGCATTGCAAACCCCTGTGACACTCAAAAGGGTTATGCCATTGACCATTTTATTCTGTGTTAGAAGTCTTCATTTATTCCCCTAACAATCACAAGTAGCTAACAGGCTAGTATGTTCAGATAAAATCCATTATCTCATATCAGAAAATATATAGGCACTCACAATTATAAAAGCTACGTGGTTGAACTTTGGAAAGAATTGTATGCACCGATACTGAACTGACCCAGCAAAGCTGCTGGCACTCTATGTAGACAAAAGGCAGAGCTACAGTGCAATCTGTCATCAGCAAGTTCAGCTGCAAAAGCTGAAAACTACCAGTACAGAGCAAATGGGATTTTTAATTTGCTATTAGATGAATCCCTCAAGTGCAAGAAATGTGTGCAATGCATTGCACACAACAGTGGTACTCAAAAGGGTTAAAACCAGGGGTTAAACTAAGGGGTTCCTGAGAGGCTGCTGCTGCTACTACTGGGGCTAGATATTGCAATTGTATTGTATGGAAATTGTACTGCTACTACTAGTTGTCAAAGGTGCTGCACTTCCAAGAGCAGCAGATGCACTCATCAAAGCTGAGGGTGTATATATTGATAAACTGTGTTGTTGCTAATTACTCTACACTGTTAGTGTGTGTGGCTAAGTTGGACTGATGATAACTGACAGGATGACTGTGTATTTTTGGGGATCTTTGCTTGTTCATGGCCAAAGTTTCCCACTGTTTTCTCAAACAGTGGTGGAAGATTGAGCCTTTGCCTTTCAGCTAACTTTCTGGCCATGTCACCCTCTCTCGCTCTAAACGTATCCTGTATCTGATGAAAAAGAGGATATATTCTAGATCTACATCATCATAATCATCATCAGTCATGATTAGGTCATCCTCAGCATCGCCCACCACTTCTTGCCCACTACCTTTATATTCCTCTAATCTTTTAGAGGTCTCATACAATTTCTTTTTACTTTCACAAAGTTTCTTACTTAAAGTACAGGTGTTTGGTGCTTGTCTGTGTCACTGTCAGATGCCGCAGTTGGTAGAGATGCTACATTGACTTCATAATGCCATCATCAGCCCTAGAATGAGACCCATTCCACTGGTGGTGGAACTTGTGGTGGGACCTTGACAATCACTATTATTTATTACACAAGCTGCAGCAACCATGGCTACTGTCAGATTCTGCACTACCACTTTACTGACACGCCCCTGCACTGCTCTTAATCCTTTCCCCTCCCCCTTGTGCATTTTCTGCATATTACTCAACTGCAGTGTGGGGTTTTAATGTAAAGTACACAACAGAGCTGATGGATGTGATGTCTTGCCTTTGCCCTTAACAAAATACTCGGTCTTGTCTGGTATCAATCAAGTCTGCCTCAGTCACACAGTTCACGTCAGAGTCCCAGTCAGCTGAAACCTTTTTTTTTGTACTTACGTATTTATATATATATATATATATATATATATATATATATATATATATATATATACACACATATACATATATAAATATAGTGTGCACTGTGCAAAAGATTTAGGCAGGTGTGAACAAATGGTGTAAAGTACAAACAAAATACATAGTGAGTTAACAGAAGAAAAATCCAAATCAAATCAATATTTGGTGTGACTACCCTTCAAGACAGCATCAATATATATATATATATATATATATATATATATATATATATATATAATTTTTTTTTTTTTTTTGGTCCATCCTATCTTATCACTGCCAAAACCCCACGCCCACAAAGCCTGTTCAACAATTTCATTGCCAAGACTCCCCCAACTTCTTTCCCCAGACTTCCCCAGCACAGAGATAATAACAGTAAGATCAGTAAGGAACTTAGACCGAAGCTGCCTGTGTCTTTCAAATCAAATCAGTCATGCAGAATGCTGTGGTGTTTGGGGCCAACCTCCTTTGCCCCCTTCTCACACCCCAAACACGTATAACACAGACATAATAGCAGCCAGATCAGCAAGGAACTTCGGCTTCAGCTGCCTGTGTCTTTCAAATCAAAAAAGTCAGACAGAATGTTGGAGTATTTGGGGTCAACTTTCTTTGCTGCATTCTCGCGCACATCCCCAGACTCCTCCAACACAGATAATAAAAGCAAGATTAGCAAGGAACTTGGACCACAGCTGCCTGTGTATTTCAGATCAAATTAGTCACACAGAATATTTAGGTATTTGGGTCAATCTCCTTTGCTCCCTTTCTGTCCCCCAGACTCCCCTGATACAGAGAAAAAATGTCCTGCCTACAAGAATCCCTAAACTAAGCTTCAATTCCGTTTTATTAGTCTGTCTTCTCTAGCTCAAAAATGATCTGCTCTCTTCCTCTCACAAACACAGAATGGCATGCTGGGTGAATGTGCCACCACTTTTATAGTATGCATGCAGGAAGAGAAGGGAAAACTTGCCATGTGCTCAGTAGAAATTCAGTCTTTCCACTGATTTCAAGGCAAAGAGCTAGTGAAAACTGCACTTTCCGTAAAAAGTTGCCGCTTGGTGTACAATGCCATTTTTCTCCTGTTTTGAAGTGAAAACTTTTGCCCATCCCTTGATCAGTTACAAAATTGGAAAAATTGGCCTAACCCTGAAAAAAAAAATAAAGGTCATTTATCTTTTTGTTGCTGTCCTAACTGAATAAGTAAAGTCAAAATAAAGGTTGACTCGTTAAGTTTGTGCTCTTTGTAATGAGACTACATGAGGCAGTTCATTTCCTCTGGAACCAGTTCTTATGTCTTCTGACCTGGGCACAGCGCTTCACCGAAATGCCATATACACACCCACACTATTCATATCTTGGTCCATGCAGTACAAACCTGCCACTTTGTTGAACAAAAAGCTTAATGCATAGGCATTTAGTAGGCACGGGGCAATTCAGAGCACATAAAGAGTTCTTTCCATCTGGTTTTGCATGGAATTTCATAAATATGTTCCCGCCATTGTGACTGATCTACCTGTGCTCAAATAGCATTATCCTAAAAGTAATTGGGAAGGGTAGAAGGAAGTGGCCTTCTAACTAAAGGTGGTTGTCCAATAGTTATGGAAGCACGTACCTATAACTTAAAATTCTTTCAATCACCCAATCAACCTGAAGATCTCTGATACGCAGGGATGGGTGACATCAGCTCCTCACTTAGTTCTTATGAGAAAAGTAGCAAAATTTCCATCTTCTACCTCCACAGAAAAGCCTCATGGTGGGGAATCCACAGACAATGGACTACTGTGTAGAAGACAGAAATCACTGAACCCTGCAGATCACAGAGTCCAGCAGGGCAATCTTTGAGTGAATGGGATTGTATGGAAAGCCACTATCCTTTATTGCCTCTATAAAATGTGACCTGTTGTTGTGTTCTGAGGACTGTTGTTGAGAACAACGTTGATTGGTACTTGAAGTGCAGTAATTCCCAACAGGAGTGTCATAACACCCCATGCTCAATGTGTCACACCTTTCCAAACATTTTTATTAAGTTACATTGTTTCCCTTGCACAGGTGTTGCAGAAATTTACACTCTTAAAAAAAAACTTGAATCAGGATGCTAGGAATAAGTAGAATTGCCTGATTTATAAAACAGACTCCCACCACAATGTGCAATACTGAAAAATTATTTTTAAGAGATCAGTTTTAGTTGTGCTTTTTATTTGAGTCAGGTATAGAGGATATTTCTAGAGGATTAACTTTTGTAGTCTTATTTAAAAGCAAGGAGAAACTGATAGTGAGTTTCCAGTTGCCCAGAAACCCACCTTTGCACACACTGACCCTAGATAGTCCCTGTAATAAGAAATGGTTGCTTCTATTGACTACATGTCTATGTCAGGGGTAGGAATACTGAAGTCCTCCAGCTGTTATCAAATTACAACTCCCATCATCCTCAGACAGCTGTTGGTTGGCTGAGCCTGACTGTAACTGTAGACAAACAGCTGCCGAAGAATAGCCACCGGCTGCCCAGTTCTAATCTATATATAGTTAGTTGCAATGGCTTTTTTGATGCAGAATGACACAAAATGAATCCTTGGTGTTGATAGTGTACATACTTTATTTTGTTTTCAAGACCCCCTTTCTGGAAATCATAGATGTGCCCTGATAAGGTATGACTGGTTGGAGGCGATTGGGAATTCAGCGTTGGAGAGCTTTGTAAGGATGGTTGACCTGTCAAGGTGAGTGAAAATTGTAAGTTGCATTTATAACATTTAAAAAACTGTAGGGTTTATTCAATGTGACAGTGAAAATGAGAGAGACTAACTGAGGAACTGTTGAGGAGCGAGGCTCTCAAAAGCCCATGGATCATATTTAAGAAAAAAGAAAAACAAAAAAAAAAAAAAAAAAAAACGAAGGAAAAAAAACAAACACCTAATACACTCATAAAGCTGAAAGAAATATCACAGGCCAATTATTTTGTATTGACTACAGATGGTCATAATTACTAAGCTCTATGGACCAACGGTTACACATATGAGAAGTGCTGTCAATGTTCCTTCTCTGTGCACAGTACAACAGAGCAGGCTACCTCACCCTAAAAGGTCAAACATATTCACAATATTTTCCAAAGCTGAATTCCCAGTCATCTCCAGACAGTCAAACTATCTCAGGGACACACCTAGGATTTTCAGAAGGGGGCGTCCAAATCAAAATCAAAATAATAAATAAATACAAGATGTGCAGTTTTCCCACCCCTTCAAAATTGTATTTATTATGATTATGGGGCGGGCTATCACCAGTGTAACCCTTACAAAAACAGTAAAAACAAAAAATAATAATATGTGTATGTGTGTGTGTGTGTGTGTGTGTATTATATATACATACATACAGGGAGGGATGCACTCACACTTACACAGGACATCAGCCTGGGTACTACATCCAAGGCAAATGGACAGTCTTGTGGAAAAGCGAATACGCACTCTCGGGCCTTTTGAAGAAAGTGAATAGAAGTTTTATTTGATCATAATCCTGAGATAGATTCACTATTCAGTTTTCTTCAAGACTATATATATATATATATTGTCCTGTGTGTGCTTATGTATCCAAACTAATATACTATTTGCACCCTCATCAGCAACAGTAGTCTATATAGCACTTATAATGTTTACATTGTACGTTTAACCCTTCGAGTGCCAGAGGGGTATCAAAGGGTTAACCTTTAACTGCCAAACAACACAGAGAACCTACACATATTGGGTGTTTCGATAAAAAGAGAGTGAGTGGAATTTAATTGGGACGCTGTATGACAACTGCATTAACTGGGAATAAATCTTTTTATTTTCCTGCATATTTATATATGTATTACCATTTTAAAAGTAGGGTATATATATATATATTTACATATTGTGCCAAAAGAAAGTTTATTCCATTGTCCCAAAATAATAACTAGGTTACATGGGTTCACTAAACAAATTCAGTGTGAAAACATGTTTAACAAGCACACAGGAAGAAATGTGAGATTTCATGTAGTCATTAAGGTACAAAATTGCACGAGTTCTTAAAGGGTTAAGATCTCTAAGGGAAATACAGGTTAACCCTTTAACCTTTGCATCGTAATACATTGCATACCGTGCTGGCATTCAAAGGGATACACACCACAGGGGTATGCACCACATCATACCGGTTAGCTAAAGAAATAGGGCTGATTTCAGTTGTGTATAGAAAAAAATATCACTTCTTTTATCTAGTGATACACTTTCCTTCTGTAATTGTATCCTGCAAGTTGGTTGACCAAGTTACTGAGACTTATTTACCTCTAATCTCATGCATGCCCCTGGAGGAGGTGTGTCTGAGGTCTGTGGATTGTTAGCTCATATGGTAGGCTGACCATATTTCCTTGAGACAAAAACGGGATGGGGTGTGGGACAGGCGGACAGTGGGACTCCATCACTCCGAGTCCGACCGTAGTAAGCTGCAAGCAGCAAGAAAGCACTTGCTCAGTCTCTTACTAGCGGTGTTCTCTCTCTCTGGCCAAAACGCCTGCCCCTGAAGTAAATCAGAACTTCTTCTCTTCGTCACTTACACTAGTGGTTTTACTGTGTTTACTGCACGCATTAATTACCATAGAGTCTTATGACTCGTTGTCATATCACTGTCTAAGAGACTCTATGGTAATTTACCATAGACTCGAGAGTCTTAGATAGTTATGAGTCACTCGAGTCATAAGACTCTATGGTAATCATTGTGTATAGTAAAACCACAGTAAAATCACTAGTGTGACAAAAGGAAGTTCCGATTTACGTTATCTTATAAGCAATAAACAAGCCACGTTCAGTTTTTTTTTTACAAAAAATTAAAAACTATATATAAATTATATTAAAAACGGAATAAAATTGACATTTATATTAAAAAGACGGGACGGTCTGGAAATATGAAAAAAACGGTACGTATGGTCAGCTTATCATATGGTCATCATGCCTATACTACTGGCTGACACCTATAGGCGACTGCAGTGAGTGTCGCACCTCCAATATCACTTGTACAAACAATCTCCGCGGCAGCCCATAGGCTAACATATAGATTAAGAATGTTGCACACCCTACAATTTGCCCATTGTAGAACATATCCAGGTTGCAGAGCGCTGTGTTCTGGTGTGTCACCTGTGAGAAAAACATCATTGGGGACAAATTGTTTCATTTTTGGAGATTAGAGCAGCACTGAAAACGTTGTGCTACAGTCACCTGTGTGAACGTACCCTTTTAGTGCTGATTCCTAACACATGTCTATATAAATGAATCCTACAGCCAGATGCAAAAATAAAAGAACTACTCTTACATAGGCAGGGGAAAATAGACTAAATAATTTCATTAGTGCCGTGAGTTTTCCAGTATATATGCCCCCCAGCAACTCTACACAACTGACCCAGCATTCAGTCATCCAACTCCTAAACCAGATGTGGTCTGCACATGGCTCTCCAGCTGCTGTTGGATTACAGCTCCAATCTTCCTGAGTTGGATAAAGTGAGCTGATTGCTTACTCATAAACTCCCTGCCTTGCTCTTTAATATTCACATGAGGTTAATAAATGTACCCAATGATCAAGAACAATCAGTAATGTTAACCCCTTGAGGACCAAAGGGGTGTGAAATGCACTGCACACCCCTCTGGTTTGCAAGAGGTTAAAATAGCACTCACTATACTCACATTAAATTCGCATTTGCTAGCCTGATGGATGTTTTCTTTAATGACAGATATTTCAAATGATAACACTGTTTTGTAACCTTCTGAGTTCCAAATAAATCTTCAACATGCTGTGTTGCACTTTAAGAAAACAATGTAATCGCTATGAGTCAATGGCTGATTAATTATATGTGCCTTTTAGATCATTAACTCTTTGAGTGCCAGAGGGAAGTGCAATTCATTATGAGACAATGTAATGTACACGTCTCTGACAATCAATCAATTAATGGAACTCACGGCATAGCCACCTTTGGACCACTAGCTCGTTGGGGATGACAGGAATTGTAGTAACTGGGGGTCCAACAACTGGCAGCCCTGTTCTAATGCCATGTAATAATAATAAGCCTCCACTTACCTTCATGAGGAGAAATTCTTCATAGTTAATAAGAAATAATTGTGAATGGATTTGTTACTCAAAATGAATTTTAACCCCTTAGCGTCCGGTGACGTACCCGGACCGTCACGCTGGTCCGGCACTTAAGGACCAGTGACGGTCCTGGTACGTCACGTACTATTACTATTATCCTGCAGGAGCGCGGTGAGTAATACCGGGGACTGAATTTGATCGCTCCAAGACCGGAATTATCTCTTTCAGTCCCTCAGTACGGCATGCTGCCCCACATGATCAGTCACGTGGGGAGGCACGACGAAATTCTCTATCGGGTCCTTAAAGGACCACACACCCCGCGACCGCTGGTCGTTAAGGGGTTAAAGTCAGTGACTTGCAGTTCTCCACAGAATGTGATAGTAGTGCTGTCAGTTAGAACGATCAGGAAGTAAACACACAGTAAATTAACTTCCTGATTATTTGAAATGTTAAAACTTTTGAATAAAACAAATGACAGTGGTGGACGTGCCCTTATTTTACTCAAAAGCAAAAGCTCTATAACATTTAGGATTTTATAAAAAAAAAAATAAAAAAAAGTTTACTGCTCCATTAACCCCTTAAGGACCATTGACGTGCCCGGACAGTCACACTGGTCCAGCACTTAAGGACCAGTGACAGTCCTGGTATGTCACCACTTTTACTCACCGCGCTCCTGCAGGAGCACGGTGAGTAATACTGGGGACTGAATTTGATCGCTCCAAGACCGGAGTGATCTCTTTCAGTTCCTCAGTTCGGTGTGCCGCCCCACATGATCTGTCACGTGGGGAGGCACGCTGAAATTCTCTATCGGGTCCTTAAAGGGCCACACACCCCGCGACCACTGGTCGTTAAGGGGTTAAAGGGATAGTAATACTTAATAATTACTAATCCCTGTATTAAAGTCATTTTAAAAAGAAATGTATTGCCCCCAGTGTTACCCCAGTGTTTGAGAGATAATCGCTCCTAAAGTTCCACCTCCCTCCCCCTTCCCCGAAGTCAGCGTTGTAGCTGACTGAAGGGAAATCCGGTCTTACAATTATCAGGTGGCTCTGCAGCAGAGGCAAGATCGCGTTAATAAAAAAAAATCTTTCACTAAAATGGTCTTCTACGTATGCTTGTAAATCAAGCACACGTAGAAGACCATTTCAGTGAAAGATTTATTTTTTATTAACGCGATCGCGGCTCTGCTGCAGAGCCTTCTGACGGTTGTACGACAGGCTTCACTGCAGTCAGCTACAACGCTGACTTCGGGGAAGGGGGAGGGAGAGGGCAACTTTAGGAGAGATTATCTCTCAAACCATAAAGGTTTGAAAGATGACACTGGGGGCAATACATTTCTTTTTAATATGACTTCAATACAGGGGTTAGTAATTATTAAGTATTACTATCACTTTAAATTAGTACTGGATATCCTTTCTATGGAGACCAACATTATTTATCACTGGACTGCCACTGATGCATTCCTTCCTTCTGAAGGATACTTGATTAGAAGGAGTTTGGGGTCCTGGCATCTGGCAACAAAGAATCATGCCCACCTACATGGACATGATATTCAGTACTGATTAAAGAGACCTTATGACCTAAAATCACCTTTGGTAATTATGAAAGGGTCAAAATCACTTACATGTTGTAGTAACAATTTTTTTTTATTTAGAAAACTAGTTTGTTTGGTTATTTAGATTGATAGGTTAAGCAAATTAAGGTATGCTTATAATACCTCCCACACCCAATGACATTACTCAGCAATGCACTGCCCTCCTTCCCTAGCGCAAAAGGGCTTTGGTGTCAGTGAGTGGGGGATCTAGAGTAGGACTAAGACAGAAGCGCCCTAACAGCATGCCTTGATTAGCATTAATCTATACATCTAAATAACTTAAGAGTAGTTTTTTAACTAAAAAAAGGCTACTACAAGATAAGAGATTATTTTGAAAGATCTTTACGTTTTTTGATGACAGGATCCATTTGTCATGTTCTGCCCAGTTTTCTTTGCTCTTTTTGTCATTGTCATTGTCTGGTTTTTAGTTTGTTTTTCCCTTGTTACCCAGATCCTGTTCCCCACCTTGTCTTGTGTTTGCTCTGATGAACAATCAAAGAATTCTAGTTCATGACCTGTAGTTCCAGTCTTGATCCTGAGTGACTTCTCCTTTTACTTCCCTTCTGCTATTCGATTTGGTACCGTGTTCTCTGATTTCCATTTACCAACTCTGGTTCCGTTTGTTTGCCTGTCTCCTTTTACTGCTTACACGATTGGCTCCGTTGTCCAACCATTCTTCTGTCTGCTGTTTGGTACTGCATTGCCTGTCCATCCCTGACCTGGGGTGTCTTGAGTTCTGCCTTCTTTGACCTTGTTGGGCTTCTATTCCCTGCTCCCTCAGTTGAACACTGACCACCAGTCGAACATCAACCACCAGACGAACATCGGCCACTAGTCAAACATCGACCACCAGTCAGGCTTTCACTAATCTTGTCTGCTGTTTCCTCAGTCAAGCTCCAGGTCACAGTGATCCTAATACAACACCTGCCAAAGAATACTGCAGGTAGGTTGTCTGTCCTGTTATCTACTTCTCTGTGTTGTCATCCGGGTGTGGGCTGGCTCCACTGGTCAGCACTGATCTGGCCTTGTGGCCAGGATCTGTAACCCGGCCTAGGCTGCAACAAGGCAGCCTAGAGAGCAGCCACCACCAGCAGCCACGAACCCTAGCCACTGGGACCTACCTTGCAGTATAACATGTGTTGTTTGTTGTGCTCTTTCTGTATATATCAAATAGCAGTCTGTCACTAACCAGGCATCTTACATTTGGAGCTTAATCTGTCAGATTAACACACCCTTTAATTTTGGGATACTATCCATTTACAATTGATTCATAATGGCCTTTAGGATTTACTATCCAGGTGAACGGAACTGGGGGTATCAGTGTTTCTTAATGTGGAAACAAACTGATACATTTTCCTAAGCACCATGATTAACTTTTTGATAAAGAATTGCACACTCCTGTGAAACCCAATAGATTAAGAAAACCAATGAAAGCAATGTGAGTTCTGGAACGAAGGGGTGACATAGAAAACCACTTAGTAAATATGGCCCAACTCAATATAGGGATGTACTAATATAATTCTGCTCAAGAACAGAAGTTGTAACTGATTTCAAAGTTCTACAAAACCTGGCTAACACCAATTTATTAAATGGATAGTAATGTTTCATAATAAAAGCAGCTCTAATTAATCATCATAGTATCTGGACTTTGGAGAGTGTTATTTCAATTCTGTCAGAGTTGTAGTTCAAGAGTAATTCAATGACAAAATAACCCTGTCCCGCCCCTTTTACTGATGGAACACTGCTCAGCCAGAACAGAAGGGAGATGCCCAGGCAGATCGTAGAGAGGGACAATCTTCAATTAAAATAAGGGAAAAACCTGAAAAACTTGTCAAGGGGGGCAGGGCTTTCATTGTTCTCATAGGAAGAAGATTGTCCCCTGCTGTTATCTGTCTGGTCTATGGACTGCATTCCACATCTGAGAAGAGATGGCTTACACTAGGTAAAAGGGGCAGGAGGGGAAACTTTGCTTGTGAATATCTCTCAAACCATAAAGGTTTGAGAGATAAGACTTATATCGTTCTTCATGTTTTTTTAATGCCTACAACATAAAATAAAGATAAAACTAAGTATTACTATCCCTTTAAGATACTTACTCCAAAAAGTCTTCCTGTAATTATGCACAAGAAAAGGAAAGGGAAGTAGGGGAGCGAATGGGCGTTACAGTTAGTTCATTAACTCTGAGCCTTGTTCATCATGGGAGCGGAAACTAGCTTAGCTTTACTCAGTTTTCCTGTGAATGCAAGCGAGGACGCATTTGATGCATGCTTATATTAAACTCTAACGCGAAATGCAAAAAAGTGGAGTAAGACAAAAATGTACGCTCTCTTTGCGATTGCTCATGTTTTGATGCAAGAAACATATTAACACCTTGATGTTGAATAGCACATGCTCCTAAACTAACGATAAAGTTAACAAATGCCCCTACATTAAGTTAATGAATACAGCTAAATTAATGGCAAAGTTAATGACTAAGCCTAAATTACTAGGAAAGTTAGCGAGACGTATGAAAATGTGTGCTAATTGCTTTGCTGAATTAGGCACAATCATTATTTCTCGCACAAAACAGCGGACTTTTAGACATGCCCACTTTTTGACATGCATTCACAAGAAAAGCACAAACTTTCACTAATTCTGAAAAAAACATTCGAAAATCAGTAACATTTTGGTGCTAATCTGTTTGCCATCAAAAGTACACTGTAAATAGCGATTGCTAACGTTTCTTTCATTCCGTCCTTATGTGACAGTGGAATGTGTGCACCAGAATGCACTAACATAGTAACAAAGTAACATAGTTGATGAGGCTGAAAAAAGACATGCATCCATCAAGTCCAGCCCATGCCAAAAACACCCCTGTGGTTCCAGAGGAAGGCAAAAAGAATCCCGCTGGAGCCATTTCTAGTTTAGCCCCAAGTGGAAGAAAAACAAACATTCCTTCCTGATTCCAAATGGCAGTCAGATAGTTCCCCAGATCAACACCCTATCTGCTTTGAAGTCATCTGTCATAATTTTCAATATTGTTCTGTGCTAGATAGGCATCCATTGCTTTTTTGAAAGCAGCTGCATTATCAGCAAGTACAACATCCTGGGGAAAACAATTCCATAGCTTTACCGCCCTTACTGTAAAGAATCCCTTCCTTTGTTTTCGTCGAAAGCGCCTTTCCTCTAGTCTTAATGGATGACCTCTTGTTCTTAGCTCAGCTCTTTGCTTAAATAAATCACTGGATAGTTCTTTGTATTGACCTTGAATGTATTTGTAAATGGTAATCATAGCACCCCTTAGACGTCTCTTCTCTAATGTAAACAAACCCATTTTGGCTAGCCTCTCTTTGTAACTCAGATCCTCCAATCCCTTTATCAGTTTTGTTGCATGTGTCTGCACCTTTTCCTGTTCAACACTGTCTTTTTTAAGAACTGGTGCCCAAAATTGTCTTCCATATTCTAGATGAGGCCTAACCAAGGATTTATACAGAGGTAGGATAATATTAGCATCCCTAAACTGATCATATTTTCTAGTACAAACCAAATAGTGCAGCTACTATGGTGAGATGAGAAGCAAATGCTCAGGTGAAGAAAATAAGCTGAATTAGCAGATTTGTACATTCCACCCCAATTGCTATTTTTTCCAGTAAATATTGCCATTTTTTTTGTGGTGTCTGCTGTTTTAACTCAGGTCCTATGTTTTATTATATCCTATAACGTGTCTGCAAAACACTTTCAGAAAACCTTTATAAGATAAAAAAAAATTGCAAAAGTTGTTTCCAGATGAATTAGCCATACACAGCAACACAACATTTATAATTGATACCCAAAGGCATTGTATTTAGAATATGCATTGTTCTAACACGCAATACCTCAAAAAAAAGTTTGTTCCCATAAGACTGACTTAAATAAAACCAATCTACACATCTGGCAATGTATCTACCTGGACAGGAAGACGGAAAAGGAAAGGAACATTTTTCAGATAGATTCTAAATTGGGTTTTTTTTCAGCATTTCAAGTGTGAAAATTAGTTTATTTCCCCTTTTAGCATCCAGTGAAGAAACACTATTGTGAACTAGATACAGACAAACATTTTAGTCTCGTTAACCCCTTGGTGACAAGAGCTTTTTTTTTTTTTGGCCTTGTTATATACTTTTATAAGGATAAGTAGAGCTGTCCTGTCATATATATATATATATATATATATATATATATATATATATATAGACAGATAGATAGACAGACAGACAGATAGATAGACAGATAGATAAATACAATCAGCCTGGGCTTACCAAGAGGAGACAACACACAGTTAAATGAATATCCATAGTTTAATAAGTAAAGATGCTTCACAGAGCCAAACGTTTTTGGTCCATCATTGGACCTTCATCATGGCAACCAGAGAAAGAAAAAAACAGCAGTTTTAAATACCTTAAATCCAGCAAAACCACCCCCAATGTCCAAGGCGCCCACCAGATGCATCCCCAACATGCGTTCTGTTCACCAGAGAACCGGTGGATGACGTCACCACATAGAGGCGGATCATGGGGCATCAAGGAGGTCAAATAACAAAAGTGACAAAAATAGATTAAAAGAAAAAAACACATATGATAAAACATAAAAAAACCAAGAGATCCCCAAAAAAGCCCAGGCTGATTGCATTTGTACATCTTTTATGGGACGTGCACCAGATCTCTGGTATATTGATGGTTTTAGTACCACTGCCTGCCTTTTGTCTTTATATATATATATATATATATATATATATATATATATATATATATATCCCATCATTTAGTTTAGTAGCAACATAGTTACATGGTAGACTAGGTTGAAAAAATACACAAGTCCATCAAGTTCAACCCTTGCCTCATAACCGAGAGAAATGAGAATTATATAACCTTTCCTGTAGCCAAATAAGTTAGTCTTTATCTGGACTTCCTGTTTTGCCAACTATTACAAAGGATAACCCTGTATGTTTCCTCATAAACGAAATGTACCTAATCTCTTAAATTTACCCATTGTATCTGCCATTACCACATCCTTGGGCAAGGAATTCCACAATTTAACAGGCTTTACTGCTGAAGCTGAAACCTCCTTTCCTCTAACCTCAAGGTGTACTCCCTGGTTATTTAATCAGGCCTTGGAATGAATAGCTCACCAGAGAGATCCTTGTATTGACCTCTCATATACTTGTACATTGTGTTAACATCTCCTTTTGGTGCCCAAAACTGAACTGCACATTCAAGGTGAGTTCTTAGTAATGATTTGTACAGTGGCAAAATGATGTTATCAATTCTTGCTTCAATACCCTTTTTTATACGAAACAGAACTTTGTTTGCTTTTGATACTGCTATTTGAAACTGGTCACTGCTTCCAAGTTTGTAGTTTACAAGGATTCCCAGGTCTTTCCCTAGCATATATAATATATAAAAATGCCCCAACATTGCTATAGATTTTCCTGTGATGATTTGTACTCAGTTAGTGCATTTTTAACAGGGACTGGATAAAAATGATGAATGTTCACTCATACCTTCCAAGTTTCCCTTTTAGGGGGTGCTGCCCCTCTGAAAAACAAATCCCTATGTCCCTCTTTCCCAACCTGGTGTACCTCTTTTTTAGGAGACCAGACTAGGTGCTGTGTATATAAGTGCATCACATTGCTCCACAGCAATAAAATGTTAATGTTTGTTTAAACGTCAGTATATATATTTATAAATTAGTCTGTGTAAATAAATTTTGATCTTGCTCTAAATCATTTATTCAGCTACAAATCAATGTATGAAGTAACCTAAACATGCTGTATCCAGCAGTCCTGCCCCAGCATCACCACCTAAAACAAAAGTTGGCCATTTTAAGCTGTGTTCTCTGTCTCTCTCTCTCTGCCTCATGATCACAGATGTCACAAAGGCAATGTTTACATACATTGCCTAGGTCATGTGGCCCCATTTGCACATACGGTCGCTGTTGCTCTAGATCCTTTGTTCAGTTACACAAAGAGGTGTCAGTATTCCATGAAATAGCCTAAAATTCATAGCTATGCCCAACCCACATTAACAGTGCCATCTAGTGGCCAAATTCCAATTAGTTATTCTGTTACATTCAATATGAGAGGAAAGTCAGTGATTTGCAGTTCTCCATAGAATGTGATAGTCGTGCTGTCAGAATGATCAGGAATTAAACACACAGTAAATTGGCTTCCTGATTATTTGAAATGTTAAAACTTTTGAATAAAACAACTGACAGTGGTGGGCGTGCCCTTATTTTACTCAAAAGCAAAAGCTCTATAACATTTAGGATTTTATAAAAAAAAAAAAAAAAAAAAAACTTTACTGCTCCTTTAACCCCTTAAGGACCATTGACGTACCCGGACAGTCATGCTGGTCCAGCACTTAAGGACCAGTGACGGTCCTGGTACATCACGTACTTTTACTCACCGCGCTCCTGCAGGAGCACAGTGAGTACTACCGGGGACTGAAGTTGATCGCTCCAGGACCAGGAGCAATCTCTTTCAGTCCCTCGTTCGGTGTGCCGGCACACATGATCAGTCACGTGGGGCGGCACGTCGAACATCCCTATCTGGTCCTTAAAGGACCACACACCCTGGGACCACTGGTCCTTAAGGGGTTAAAATATTAGTATTTTCATTGACTTAATGAATACATAAATACATATATTTTTGAATAGCTGACAAGATATAATTCACCAGAGTTATCAGTAAAAGAAAAAAAGTGTCCCTCACACTTGTGGCTTTCTGATTATGTGGTACATGCCAGAAAAAACCTGGACGCCCCTGCTCTAGTTCGTTCTAATACACCGGTCTCAGTTTTACATTTCAAAGTGTATTCTCCTCTCTCTCCACAGTGCATGGCCAACAACTGCAGCTTTATCACAAACAGCCTGAAACAAATTGACTGAGCTATAAAAACAATAATCCTCCAGCCTTTGAAAATGCAAATGTGACCAGTCTGAATTTTCCTTAAGTCCTCATCTGGATCCAATTTCTGTGGGTCTGCTCCGGCACACCTGGGGCTAAGCCAGGCTTTACTTGGCAAATCAGTCTGTAACAAGGCATTTATCAATAGGGACTGATGGCCTAAACAGAAATGCACACAATGGAACTGAAAGTGTTATAAAACAGAGGTCCATTCTTATTTCCTGTAGTTATAACTTTTTGTGTTCTTGATCTTTCAATTTGCAAGAAGACAAAGATAAAATCAGCCCAGGTCCGTATCTACTAAGCAGTGCTCTTCAGAACACATTGTTTAAGAATTGTTGGAAACATTTTTTTACAGTTTGGGCATTATTCTTCAATCTAAAGAGCAAAATGCACCATGGGGGGGGGGAGAGGTGTACAAGTTAAAGGAGCAGTAAATGTTTTTTTATGAAAACATACATGTTATAGAGCTTTTCCTGCTGAGTAAAACAAGGTCACACCCACTGCTGCCTGTTGTTTTATAAAAGTTCAAATAACCAGGGAGTGAATTTACTTTGTATTTACTTCCTGATAGTTCTAACTGAAGGGAAGTGACATTCAGTTTCTATCACATTTTATGGGGAACTGAAAGTCACTGACTTTCCTCTCCATCAGAATGTCTAATTAGAATTTGACCACTAGAGGGCACTGCTAATGCAAAAAAGATGGATTTAAACTCTAATAATTCTGGAAATATGTACCTCTCGACAGTGGGTGTACCCTTATTTTACTCAACAGGAAACACCCTACAATATATAGTTAAAAAAAAAAAAGTTTTCTGTTCCTTTAAGTATGAGACTGTCACAGTACCTTGTTTCCAGCGCTGCTGCGACGCTCGGTGTCTTTCCACGCGTCATTTGCAGGCAAGAGGATTCAAGCATGCTGCAGGCCTCTGTTTTATGTGTGTTTGTTTCCTGTAGTCTCCTCCTACCTACTTCCTCCCTCTAGCTGTTCCTCCTACCTACTTCCTGTGGAGGGGTTTAAAGGGCAGACTGAGTCCTGACTCAGATACCCTTACATTGTTGTTCTGAGCAGTTCATTTTCTAGTATTCCTGATTCCTGTGTATGATCTGGCTTGTCTGTCCATCCATTTTGGTGTTGACCTGTGGCTCTGTCTGACTATTCTTCCTGGGTGTTCCGATTTGGCTCAGATATACTTTCTGGTGCAAACCTGTGGCTCTGGCTGACCACCTGCTCAGTGTATGACCTAAGCGTGTCTGACTACCCCACTTTGGTGTTGACCTGGGGCTCTATCCATTGCGTATCCAGCATACATACGCTCCAGTGGATATCCAATCTGGTGCAAATCTATGGCTCTGGCTGACTACCCGCCCATTTATGACCTAAGCGTGTCTGACTACCTCACTCTGGTGTTGACCAGGGGCTCTATCCACTGCACATCCAGCATTCCATCGCTTCAGTGGATATCCTTTCTGGTGCAAACCCGTGGCTCTGGCTGACTACCCGCTCCGTGTATGACTTTGGCTCGTCTGACTATCCTATCTGGTACTTACTAGAAGGCTCTGTCTGTTCGCTCAGTTTGTTGGTTCCGTTATTCAGACATCCTTCCTAGTACTGACCTGGGGCTCTAGCAGACTCCTAACTACTGATTGCAGGCTGAGTCAGTATCTCTTGGGCGTTACCTTACCACGAGACTCCAGTGGGCTGAGGCCTAGTCTCGGACAGTGTGATTGAGATTGAGAGACTACTATTCCTGATACAGTGCTCGCCGTTTCAATCACCCACTGTGTGTTTATTTATATACTGCATTGCTGTCATTATTCTCATAATAAAGGTTCTATTAACTATACCGTCTGATTCCTGGTTTTGCTTGCCAGCCATAACAGAGACTTCAGATTGCATCTCCTCTTCCCATACCTGGGAACTTTCAAAATGTGCTGACCCTGAGATCTTTGAAATATTAACCCGTAAAGTTCCCCAGAACATAGATTTCAGATAAGTTTGCCACCTTTTCTTCAAAAAAAATACCGGCCGTGGCATTCCCTCCATAGACTTAAGATTGGACGGAAGCCAATTTTTTTACCAGCCTGCCGGTAAAATACCGGCTGGGTGACAACCTTGATTTCAGATAATATATCTCTGCTTGCTCAAATCAAGAGGTGTTCTTATTGGTCCTCAAGGAGCCCTTAACATGCAGAAGAGAAGCAGAATGTATCCATCTGTCTTTCTGGTGGAAATGGCAGAAATGAAGGGAATAAATATGTAGTTATTCGGTGCAGATGAGATAGCAGGTAATACTGGACTCTCTCACCCTGAGATTTTGACTTTTCACTCTGAGATCGGTCAAAACCCTGAGTCTTTAGGTCAAACCCTGAGAGTTCACAGGTGTGCTTCTTTCCTTTTAAAAACTCAGTCCCAACAATAACCAAAGTAGCTTTGTTTTAGCCATTCAAGGTTTGGGAGTCAAAAGGATCACCTCCAAAAATTGAAACGGGGGCTGATCCAGAATAGACAATAACCATACCTGGGAACTTCTGAAATGAGCTGACCCTGACATTTTGTAAATATTAGCTCTTAACCCTTTGAGTGTCAGAGAGTTATCCAATGCATAACTCTCCGACACTCAAAGGGTTAACATTCCTATAATAAAGATTATTGGTGAGGAGTCCCTGCTTGCGCTAATTGAGAAATGCTCTAATCTGTCCTCAAAGAACCATTAACATGCAGCAACTTAGGGATCTCACTGCTTAAAGGGGATGATTCACCTTATCTAACTTAGTCTAAATAGTGTGGTTATATATGGAATATGACTAAAATTGTCTTTTTTTAAGCTTTATTTTGGCTAAACTGAAGCTATAAACTCTGCCCTGCACCTACTTCCTCATAGACTGCGGTTACCTGTTCTGTAATCATAGTCTGTCGCTCTGCCTCTGCTCTCCTCCCTTCTCCAATTACGGAGGCTTCTGTCTGTAAGCTGCAGATCTCTCATTGGCAGAGATCGATATCTAGCCAATGAGAGAGCTCCAGCTTACAGACAGAAAGTCTCTGTCATTGGAGGAGGCTAACCACAGTCTATGAGGAAGTAACTACAGGGCAGAGTTTATAGCTTCAATTTAGAACAAATAAAGCTTTAAAAAAATTAAGACAATTTTAGTCATATTCGATATATATGTAACGGACCATAGGCCATTACTGGGAAATTAGTAGGAACCCTCTTGTATACAGACTTACTTGGCCACCGGGCACCCTGTGGAAGGGTCACTACATGCATGGGAACCTGCCCTGTCGAACCTTTTTTGATCAGTGACTTACTTGGCCACCGGGCAACCTAAGGAGGGGATGATTTAAGCAAGGGAATCTACACCAGTCGACTAAAAGGGACTGTTCGACTGGTATTCGAATATGAACGATTCACTGGACTTCCTGGTCTATTTGGAGGGGACGGTGGACTGATTTGTGCGGTTTGGACCCTTAGGAGCGGGCCACCATTGTAGAGGCTACCGGAGTGCACGAACACTCGGTTACCTCGAAGGGTTTGGGTAGGCTGACTGGAGATTGGCCGGAGGGGTGAGTGACGTCACCAGCGGTCACTCATGAGATGAGACTGAGCCAACGCCCGAAGGCTTAGCCTCCATTGGTCAAATTAAGTGACCAGTCGGGTTTGAAGGGTTTTAGTAGCTCAAAAGGTCATTGGTTAAAAGTCAAGCCAAATTATGTTAAGTGTGCTTTCGTCACTGTTCTTTTGTTTTATTGTTGGAATTGTGTATAAAAAGGGAGAGTTTTGGCAATAAAGGTGTGTTACTGCGTGGAACTCCGGAGTGTGCGTCTCGCTCCTGGTTCGAACTGAAGACCTGGGACAACGTACAAGGACCCAGGACCGGGACCTTCGATTGGTTCGCATTGGACGGACCTCCAGCGCCCCCTGCAGGTTCGAGTAGGGTTCCAGAGAGGTCCCCCAGTCCGAGGCACACTGACTGACCGGATTCGAGAGAGAGGAGAGCGGCACACCGGAGGCGGACACCCCGGCGTCCATAACCGCCGTTACAATATAACCTAACTAGTTAGGCTAAGTTAGATAGAGGTGATATATCCCCTTTAACCCTTTGAGTGCCAGAGAGGTACACAACTCAATGCATTGTGTAACCCTCTGGCACTCAAAGGGTTCAACACACAAAAGACACACTGGTTTCTCCCTCTGTCTTCCTAGTATAAATGACAACAACTCTGATACTAAAGTAGCTGTTAATTGGGGCAGATCATAGAGCAGGTAGCATTTGATTCTCTCACCCAGTTTGGACCTTCACCCTGAGATCTGGACCATGAAACCGAGAATTCCCAGGTGCGGACAGTAACCTAATATACTGAGAACATATACTCACCTGTTTAAATGTAGGCCTTTGGAATATCCACTGCCCATTGGACCAGAGATCTGTCAGCTACTGGATCCCACTGACATGACACCCAAGAGGAACTTTTTTCTAATCTAAAGGTCACACACTGGATTTGGGTGCTTATTCTATACTATAATACTTATATTATAATAGATATATATATTTAATAGACATACATAATACTTTTATATCAATACAAGGTATTGCTTAAAAAAATAAACAGAAGAACCGTTAAGACATTTGGTAAACTGTCTGGACACCAGAATATACTGCTGCAAACGTAACCCTTTCAGTGCCAGATGGGTATAAAAGTTTACTGTTCTCAATGTGTTGGAGACATTTATAGAAACCAAGAGGTTAAAATATAATATTAGTCAAAATAGTTATAATAGCAAAATAATGACCTAAGGGTGATTCATAATTCTCCTTTTATAACATCTAATTTCGCTGCAAAGCATTATTATAGCAGTTGCTATAGTTTATTTACACCTATAACCCTGGACTCTTACTTAATTGAATAGCTTCTGTCATAAACAATCCTATTTTCCTACAGTAAGCATCTGAACCATTGATTTTGTGCTAGTGCCTGCCTGCAGTACTTCTCTAGGCAACTCCTGTGTACAAACGCTAACTGCCCTGTCTTTAGTTCCCCCCGTTCCGGATATGGAGCGTGCAAAAGGGTTTGCATTAAATTGTGCCTTACGGCAAATCATTGGTTTTCTTTCCTTTCCAAACGTGCCTGAAAACTCTAAAACGTGTATACAATACCCCAGCAGTAGAAACACTATCTTTTACTTATTGCATTAGCTGTTTTGGGTATAAAAAATAGCAAACAGAAATCCAACAGAATGGATTTTTACCAAATGTGAGATGTTGAGAGAGGTTAATCCATTGCACATTCTTCTACAAATTACAAGTCTGACTCTTGGGACACTTTCACTCAGCATGCACATCAGTGTCAGCCGGTATCCCCCCATATGTGAACTGAATATGTGCTATACATGTGTGCAATGCCTTGTATTTTTTTACCCATTCATTACCAAAGAGAGAAAAAGGGAAGGGAACGGAGAGCACAGAGGGCAAAGATATACAACACTAGAGCGAACCAACCATAAACATTCCCTAAATGGTCAGTGATAAAAATAGGGCTTTTAACCTCTTGAATGCTAGACATGTCTCACCCCCCCAAAAAAAAACAAAAAAAAACACTGCCGCATCAATGTTGCAACAAACTGCCTTGACATGTGACATTCATCGACAACCACTCTCCCATGTAAACAGCTCCATAAGTTCACTGGCCTTCTGTATTAAGGCAAACCAACAGCAATGCAGTGGGTAAATACAAATTACTCAAGTTAGCCTTGATTTAAACCAAAGAGGGACACTGGTATTTTAGGTGGTGTTGCTGGTGGTGTGACTGGTTGGCGGTGTTTTACTGAGAAATTTATAGGTTACTTCATAACCTACTGACACTTCTTTGAGTAAATGAATAAATGATTTAGAAAAAGAACATTTTATTCACACAGACTAATTTATAAACACATATAGTGAAGTTTATACAAACATTAATGTGAGTTTTGTTACTGTGGAACAATGTGATACAATTATATACACACCATGCAGTCTTATCTCCTAAAACAAGAGGCACCAGGATGGAAGAGGGACAGAGGGATTTTGGTCTCAAAGAGGGACACGCACACACTTGGGAGATATGGTAAATGGAGCTTTTCACACCCTGAATGCTAGATAATTCCCCAATTCATACAGCCTTATTTAACACTCTGAGCATCAAAGAGGCATCAAACGCAGTGGAGGTTATGCACTAAGGTGTGATAAAGAGGTGATTAAGTGGAGATGACTTCTCCAGTGATATCACTTCTCTAGTTCCTATGTTATTCTATGGAGCCTATGAACTATGATCTCTCCAACTTTGGAGAATTGATATCACTGGAGAAGTCTTCTCCACCTTATCACACCTTGCTGCATAACTCCCCATGTGTTGGATACCTCTATTACACTCAGTGCGTTTAATTACGTTTTTTCTCCCCATAGTGTAGCTGGTTTGGCCTGGAATTGTTCCTCCTTTCTTTCTGTGCTTAAAGGGATAGTAATGTTTCAAAATAAATGCAGCTTTGATTATTCTTTATAGTTTTTGGGACATGTAGAGGGTTATTATAATTCTCTATGATGTGTAGTTCCATAGTAATTGAATCATAAAGTATCCCCCTCCGACCCTTTTACCTATGTAAAACTGCACAGCAAGACCATCAGGATGGATCGCAGCAAGGGACAATCTTCTGTTAACATAAGGAAAATCTTGCCCTCCTCCATCAAGGGTACAGGGTTTTACTTATGCTCACTGCCAGAAGACTGTAAAGCGATTTGTGATTATATATATATATTTACAACAAACATGCCATTTGTTGGTTAGAACCTATCAAACTCAATGGTAAATGTAAACGAACCATACAGAACACACTCTTCATGAGTGGCAATCAATGGCAGCCATGAGCAATTAGGTATATGGAATTCTCCATCCAACAGCTCCATGCACTATTGCAAACACTGAATAATAGCAAAACAATAAAAACAAAAAAGATGGAGTTCAGAGTAAATGCAGAGTGTCATCCACCTCTCCCCTTACACATGAACAGAAATACACATCACAAAACATATGTTCACATCCATCCAACTAAGGATATATATAGATTTATTACAATATTTATTAGAATGTATTGAGTGCTGCAATTCATAACCAATGGTATTTACTAATCCCACCTAATAAAATGCCAAAAGATAAATAAATGGTAATTAAGTTGATTGTAAAGCATTCCGTTTCCACAGCCTTTAGGGAGAATACAATGTAGCCATAAAAATGCACAGAAATGAGCCCAATATATTTAAAAAGCTATGAATATCTAGAGAGACATCAGGTCCTGAATTGAGCCTATTAGGCATCCTTGTGCCCATATTTATAATCCACTCAACATCCACCCTGTCCAAAAGGGCAATAATATTGCCCCCTCTCTCATTCAAGGTAATTCTAGCCACCCCCTTGAAAGGAGAAAAAGGACAAATTAACACATTCCAGAAAATATCTTGCAACAGGTTTATTACATCCCCATTCCTGATACTCAGGACATGCACTCGTATCCTTTCTGTAAGCGGCCTCGAAGTGCGACCCACATACTGTCTACCACATCTTCAACATGAAACGACAAACTACGTGGGTTGTATGATAATTCACATATTAACATATAGAGTATTATCTTCCATTATATGAACTACAACCTCTCTACCAATCTTGACATAGGTGAAAGGTAAACATCCCCTAGCTCCACCCCTGAACATCCCCGTTGTCGATAACCATGTTGGAATGGGGTAGTACTACTATACAAACTTGGTGATCGTTTTCTAGCCAGAGTAGGCGCCCTTCTGGCCACAAATTTACATGGCCCTTCCAAAGCAGATCTCAAAGCAACATCACTACTGAGGATGCCCATGTGTTTCTTAACCCCTTAAGGACCCATGACATGCCAGGACCATCATGGAAAACTTTAATTAAGGACCCATGACGGTCTTAGCACGTCATGGACTTCAGAGGTCCCCATGCGGCTACACTCCATTTGGGGAACCCTGAATCCATTCGCACAAAATAAAAACAAAAAAATGCCCCGTGGTACTTAACTACCGACCTCGGTCATTAAGGGGCTAATAATATCTCTTATGTGATTAACCGCCAGACTGTAATCTGTGACAAACATGAGTGAACCATCTGTCTCATGCTTGTCACATTACGCCACCCATAAAAGTACAGACTGGTTACTATTCAAAGCTCTTCTATAAGCTATACCAATCAAACCCAAGGGGTAACCCCTTTGTACAAAGAGCGTTTTTAAAATATCTGATCAGAGGTGTAACTAGAAGCCACCGGGCCCTGGTGCAAAAATTGCCTTGGGCCCCCCTGACCACATTGCCCCATTGGCCACCTCCATTGCCCCCAATCTCCACAATGCCTCCCATTGCCCCCAATCTCCACATTGCCTCCCCATTTACCCCAATCTCCACATTTCTTCCACACTGCCACCAATCTCCACATTGCTCCAATCTCCACCCTCCACATTGCCCTTATGGACTCCCCCAGTGTCCATCTCCTACCTCCCTGGTGGTCCAGCGGCACAGCAGTAGAGGTCTGTGCCTCCTTCTGCATAGACCTCAGAAGCTGGAGCTCCCGCGTGGTCCTCTCTTCAATAATGCAGAGCGCTGGGAGATTATGTCATCTCCCAGAGCTCTGCATTACAAGAGGAGGAAGCTCAGCTGCTAGAGGTCTGTGCCGAAAAAGGCACAGACCTCAGCTTTCGTCTTGTGGGCTCCGGGCGGGGGGTCGCAAGGGGCGGCTGGGCCCCTGGAGTGACAGGCCCAGTCACAGGTGCAACCCCTATTGTTATGTCACTGTATCTGATTATATCCTAAACTCTTCCTCTGTTGAACAGTTTCTACGAACTCTAAGGAACCGCCCTATGGGTACCCCCCAGATGGTGTGTTTGGAGAGAAGATTTATCATGGAACATAGAGTTCCCTGCACTCAGTTTCATATATATATATGGTACATTGGATCCTTATAAATGTTCTCTGGAACTCAAAAGTGAAATGTAGATTTAAACTGTTTTCATTCAGAAAGGTGTTAAAGGCAACAAATATCTCTTGTTTTGCCAGATAAACAGCAGATCATCAATGTATCTACAATAAAATATAATTTGATGATCAAAAACTATTCCCAATGTGGTAAATATGGGTTTCTTCAAACCAACCCATATAAAGATTGGCAAAACATAGCAATGCACTGGAGACCTCTATGGCATTCAAGGGGTTAAGAGAGTATTATTATTTGATTATATTATTATTATTATTATTATTGGTGTTATTGTCCTCATAATTCATTTATAAAGTGCCACATTTCTGTAATACATCTTAAATCTTCATAGAAAAAGTCTTGTACCCAAGCTGGTGCCTACAGAATCGCAAAGTGCCCATGGCACCCTGCTAGAGAAGCACTGATCTACAGGGGTATTAAGTGTTTCATTTTTAGGTGACTGTGAATTCTGGAGTAAACCAACTGCCCCATGGGGACAAAGAAAAAAATGTATAAATCCCCATACACTTGAAGAGAGCTCCTACAACCCCTTGAATGCCAGAGATATCTCCAGTGCATTGCTTCGCCTGTGTAGCATTCACGGGGTTAAAAGCCCAATTTAGTTTAAGCTGTATTTTTATTTGGACCCTGTGGTTATAATGCACTAATGTTGGTTTACTCCAGAATAACTCCAGTTTGTTTTTATAAATATGGACCAATGTGGGAGATTTATAAAAACCATCCCATTACTTTTTTAACACCTGATGTTAACCTTTTCAGTGCCACAGGGGTACACAACGCATTGCTTTGCACTAAATGGGTTAAGTCATGGCAACTGGCAATAAAGTCAGGTCTGATTTATAAATGAGTAAGGGCATCATTATAAATAATGGTGTTAGTAATCTGATGTTAACGACTGAAATGCTTAAGAACAGATTATACCTGGTATTAAGACTGGAGAAAATTCTGTCACAAACTTGTCACAGTTATCGATATTGATTTATAGAGATGCAGCCCCAGAATTTTCACCAGCTGTATCGTCGCTTTACCCCAAACACAAGGCTTCCAAAACTGGCATAATCTTCTTTTTAAATGCCGACCCTTCATTTTTATGCCACTTTTAGGCCATATTTTTCATAATGCCAGTTTTATTAAACCCCTTGAATGCTCGAGAGAATTTTAATATATTCATGGGGTAAACAATATAGTATTATTTTAATCAGGCGCTTTTTGTTTCGTATTTGGGTACTCTACAGGCACCTTGTTTTTCAACTACAAAAAAATGTATCCTATATAATACTTTTCTCCAACAAAAAACATCTGGGGGAGATTCACTAAGGTGTGGTAAAGAGGAGATAAAGAGGAGATGACTTCTACAGTCTATCACGCCTACAGTTCCTGTGTTATTCTATAGAGCGTATGCACTAAGAGCTACAAAGTTGAAGAAATGTTAGTGCATTGGCTCCATAGAATAACATAGGAATTGGAGAAGTGATAAACTGGAGAAGTCATTTCCACTTTATCACCTCTTTTTCACTGCTTAGTGAAACTAGTCCTAGATTTTGCATTGTAACAATACCTTTGTTCCAGAAAAATAGCCCTAGTTTTAATATATACGTATATGTAGTACAGCTCCCTCCAATGGTGAATGGCTTCACTCAAAGGTTATTACCACTCAAACTGCAATTTCACAGACCAGACACCAATCACCATATGTTTCTCTTGCTATCACTATTTATGAAAATCTTCATTCTGCAGCCACAAACTCTCCATGGAGAGCTATAAAAAATGCACTGCTTTGGTCACCAGGTGGTGCTGTTGTTAACAGTTTAGTTAACCCTTAAAAGACCAGAGGGGTGTGCAGTGCATTGCTTTGCAATGTATACCCTTTTGGTCCATAAACTGTTAAAAGGTTAACTGTAACAACTTTAGACTTAAGCACCTCTAATGGGAGAACCCTTGCTTTACTCACAGGAATAGCCCTACAATATATGTATAGCTTTTTTTCTTTTGTAAAATATTACTGTTCCTTTAAAAATAAGTTGCAATCAGTAAATGAACACCCAGGGCTAGAATCTATTGTGTCAAGTTAAACCATCGTTACTGCAAAAACAAGTATCAACTTGCAAACACATTCCCTGAAGTTATTCTATTACCTGCCCAGCACGCTCAGTTATAGAATAGGCCGAACAAATCCAACTTGCAGTCCAAAACTCACTGCAGTTTGGTGTTCCTTGTAACCCACTCAATATATTGAGAGCAACAGGAAGATCAAAGGAAAATGGCTAAAACTTGATGTTTGACACAGTCTAGTTCAACTGCAACTAACTGCACGAAGAAACTAATAAGCATTCCCACTGAATTAAATGGCAAGAATTACCAGGATAGTTCCCTATCAGCAGATTTAATCCTGTGGGAGCAGACCTGAAGATGAAGCTGGGGTTGCATTGTGACCTCTGGTGAACCAACAGGACAGAACAGGAGTTGGAGTAAAAACCCCCTATTCTCCTTAGGAAGAGACAAAACTTCAAGACTGAAGTGTCACAGTTCAGTCTTGCTAGCATGGGCAGTTTAGTCCCATATATCCTCAGTATTTGGCTTGAAGGATCTAACGAGGCTGCCGGCCCAACCTGTGACATCTGTGAGAGGGTCCCATATGTCCAGGTTGTGTTCCAGATAGCTGGGGTTGTTAGTTGTTTTAACCCCCCCCCACCCCCACACACACAAATGACAGTGGAGAAATGTGGGGATATTTTAGTTTATTCCTCATATCTCCCAACATTTCAAATGGCCAAAGAGGGACACTTGTGTTTTATGTGGTGTTGCTGGGGGCGTGGCAGGTGGGCGGAGCATTACTGAGAACTTTTCCGTTTTTTCATGACCTATTGACACTTCTTTGCATAACTGAATAAATGATTTAGAGCAGGACCAAAGTATTTTATTTACACAGACTAATCTATAAACACATGTACTGAAGATTAACTAAACATTAATGTAAGTTTTATTGCTGTGGAGCAATGTGATAAATTTATATACATACCACACAGTCTGATCTGCTGAAAAGAGGGACATCAGGGTGGGAAAGAGGGACTGAGGGATTTGGGTCTCAAAGAGGGACTGTCCCTCCTAAAGGACACTTGGAACATATGATTCCTACTGCAGTTAGTTTGTCCCAGATTTCCATTTTCTCTATACATATGCCCTGTTACGACCCAGTTACTGCATGCCTCTACATGTTATTTTTTTGCCTCTATGATCCTTAATAAATGAGTTCACCTTGTACTTGTTTTTATCACTGTACCATGATACTGATGATTGGATGCAGCCCGTATGGAAAACAGAGGACAGATTACATATCCCTGAGCCAAACATATTACAGGGTCCGGAGAGGATGTCATATGTTAACTTAATTCATCAACAAAATTGATAGTCGCAAATTCTTCCAGAAATCCCACCAAAAGTAATTTAGCAGATACTCAGGGATTCCTGGCTCACTGTCAAGGAGTTGTGTCATTTGTTTTACATGCTGTAGAAATAATTATTTAATCCACTGGTTAAGACATTAGCACTACCTACCGAGTCTACAGCACATTCATTTTATCCTAATTTTGTACTGAAGTGTGAAATCAACTTGCTTTCTTTTTTTTCTTAAATATGAAAAGTATACCTACGAGAATAAATTGCTTTTAAAGGAATATTAACACATAAAATGAAATTGGGTTAAACAGTTTTAAATATCATGTATTTCCAGCTAGCATCTGTAAAATTTGTTATTTTTTTTGTTAGATCCCTGAAATGTAATTTTAAACTTGCTTTTTAAATGCATGTGCAGACAGTCCAACATCAATTACGTTAATTTTTTTTGTAAAGAGACAAGAGCTAATTCTGTGCTCTGGTATTCAGCCCATTTACAGACAATTGTGTAATATAGCTTTAAGATAGAAACATAGCTGGGAACTCTCCAGTTTTCACTCTACATTACCGGGTCTCTGGGGTCTCTGAGTCCGTTTCTCCGGATATGGGGAGTTTCTACTGAAACTTTGCCCACTTCTGTTCCTTTCTACCTGTTCCTCCCATTTCCCCCTCACTCTCTGCCCATTTTTCCTCTTCCCCAGTGTTTTTATCTCATTTCTCTCCCCCCAGCTGCACCACAGGACTCCCCTCTAGGATTCAAAAAGTAAAAGTTTGCAGGTATGGATAACAATCAGGATTTCTATTGTATTAGGAGTCAGGAAGGGAGCACAGAAATAGACAGGAATGGGCTGCCCAGCAGAGCACAAGTAAGGCTAGATTTTAGGCCTCAGAATATAAACAGATATGTTTTACAGATGGTATCATGGAGTAGAGGGTATTAACAATTGAGTGTCAGAGAGGTATCTAGCTCATTGCTTTGCAATGAGTTGGATACCTCTCTGGCATTCAAAGGGTTAAATCGTACAGAATTAACCTATAATCAAGTGTTATTGTTTCTTTACCCCTTTTAAGGACCACTTCTTATCATTGTGCTGTGCAACCCTCTGGTCCTTGATGGCCATACCTGGGAACTCTCTGGATTTGCCCTGGAAACTCCGTTTTTTTAGAGTGCATTACCGGGTCTCCGAGACAGAGTTTGATTCTCAGGATGTGGGAGTTTGCTTTAAAACTCTGCCCACTTCTGCTCTTTCCCACCCAGTTCCTCCCACTTTAGTGATGCCCCTGGAAAGCCCCACCCCCACTCCCGAGTAAACCATGCCCCCTTTTTGTGACAATTATACCCCTCCGCACCACAGGAGTTCCCTCTGGGGACTCCAGAAACTAAAGTTCCCAGGTATGTTGATGGGTAAAACAGTCATTATCACCAAATAATGAGTACTTTCATATCCATTTAAATGTTCCAGCATTTTTTTCTTGTTCTTTATGAATGTTCTATTTGCAGGAGCAATGTGTTAATCAGAATGTCGCTCTCTTGATTGGTGCGACATTCTGATGTTGCACTTTTGATTCCGGGGACATTTTTAACGCACCACATTGATTGTCGCCAAATAGATGGTGACATTTCAATAGGATACCCTCCCAAACATTGTTTCTAAATGCGATGAAGATCTCTATAGCAGTCAAGTTGTAAATTTAAATAATTTCTTACTTTGGTACGTTTGGTTTACTCAAAAATGTATTATCGTTAGCATTTTGCATAAGGCCCTAAGGGCCTTATGTTTTAACCCTTTCAGTGCCGGAGGCTCGGGCCATTTCCTGTACCCTGCAGGCCAGACACTTTTTCAGCATTTTTGCTATCCTTCCGTTTAGGCTTGATTTCCTCTGGGGATTTTTAGTTACATATGGAAAACTATACATTGTTTTTTTCAGAACGAATTGAGCTTTCTCGTGGTACCTTACATGAAGAGAATTTTACATCGTGCTAAAAGCTATGATGTCATAATGACAAAAAAAAGTGAAAATTTACTCATTTTGCTAAAATCACATACTATGTATCAAAAACATTTACCTTGATTGTAAAAGTTTCAATTATTTGAAAAAGCCCCGAGTCCCCCGAATAAAAAAATACCAAATTTGTATAGTTTTACCTATGTCCATGGCTAGCGTAGAGCCCTTATCACCAGCAGCGCAAAATGACATTTTCAACTTTATAAACTAATATGCGCATTCTAGGGTTTTTGTGGTAAAACTACCCTAAAACAGTGGAATAACCATATAAAACTATATATTTCTGAAAAGTAGACAACCTGCCGCATCTAATGAGGGGTAACTTGCCTTCTTAACCCAAGCCTGGTGTGCACAAATGCCTCCAGAAGATGGCGCTAATGAAAAAAAAGGGCATTTTCTTACATTTCTGCCCATTCAAATGTACTAAAATGCTTGAAAACCATGGCATTTCCAACTGTATTCATTAGCTAGTGCTCTTAGGAGAAAAATGACACCCCATTAGTATGAGTTTAACTACCTCAGGGGATGCTAGAAGTGCAAAATGACACCTACTACAACCTCAAATTTTTCTAACATTTTCTCAAACATTACTTGTCTGTACACAAATGGTTATAACAACTACAGAAGTGAAGAAAGGGTACACAAACCATACCATTTTGAAAAGAAGACACCCTGCCGCATTTAATGTGGGGTGACTTGCCTTGTTACCCCAAGCCTGGAGTGCACAAATGCCTCCAGAAGGTGGCGCTAATGAAAAAAAAAGGCATTTTCTTACATTTCTGCCCATTCAAATGTACTGAAATTTGTGCAGACCATGGCATTTCCAACTGTATTCATTAGCTAGTGCTCTTAGGAGAAAAATGACACCCCATTGGTATGAGTTCAACTATCTCAGGGGGCGCTAGAAGTGCAAAACGACACCTACTACAATCTCAAATTTTTCTAACATTTTCTCAAATATTACTTGTCTGCACACAAATGGTTATAACAACTACAGAAGTGAAGAAAGGGTACACAAACCATACCATTTTGAAAAGAAGACACCCTGCCGCATCTAATGATGGTTGACTTGCCTTGTTACCCCAAGCCTGGAGTGCACAAATGCCTCCAGAAGGTGGCGCTAATGAGAAAAAAAGGCATTTTCTTACATTTCTGCCCATTCAAATGTACTGAAATTTGTGAAAACCATGGCATTTCCAACTGTATTCATTAGCTAGTGCTCTTAGGAGAAAAATGACACCCCATTGGTATGAGTTCACCTACCTCAGGGGGCACTAGAAGTGCAAAACGACACCTACTACAACCTCAAATTTTTCTAACATTTTCTCAAATATTACTTGTCTGCACACAAATGGTTATAACAACTACAGAAGTGAAGAAAGGGTACACAAACCATACCATTTTGAAAAGAAGACACCCTGCCGCATCTAATGATGGTTGACTTGCCTTGTTACCCCAAGCCTGGAGTGCACAAATGCCTCCAGAAGGTGGCGCTAATGAGAAAAAAAGGCATTTTCTTACATTTCTGCCCATTCAAATGTACTGAAATTTGTGAAAACCATGGCATTTCCAACTGTATTCATTAGCTAGTGCTCTTAGGAGAAAAATGACACCCCATTGGTATGAGTTCACCTACCTCAGGGGGCGCTAGAAGTGCAAAACGACACCTACTACAACCTCAAATTTTTCTAACATTTTCTCAAATATTACTTGTCTGCACACAAATGGTTATAACAACTACAGAAGTGAAGAAAGGGTACACAAACCATACCATTTTGAAAAGAAGACACCCTGCCGCATCTAATGATGGTTGACTTGCCTTGTTACCCCAAGCCTGGAGTGCACAAATGCCTCCAGAAGGTGGCGCTAATGAGAAAAAAAGGCATTTTCTTACATTTCTGCCCATTCAAATGTACTGAAATTTGTGAAAACCATGGCATTTCCAACTGTATTCATTAGCTAGTGCTCTTAAGAGAAAAATGACACCTCATTTGTATGAGTCGACCTACCTTAGGGGTGCCAGAAGCACATAAATACACCTACCTGTTTGCTTCCTCGAAAATGGCTGCTTGTACTAAAATGTTCATAACTGTTAGCGACATGAAGGAAAGGTATAAAAGGTATACCATTTTGGAAAGTAGACATTCACCCGCATCACATGAGGGGTCACTTGCCTTTCTACCCCCTGGCTGAAGTGCTCAATTATTTCCAAAAGTGGCGCTATAGGAATAAATACATGTTTTTTTTTACATTTCCACCACTTCAAAGATACTAAAATCTTTGAAAACCATAACATTTCCTACTGTATTCAGTACCTTCTACCAACATGAGAAAAATGTTACCCCATTTGTGTGGGATAACATGCAATATGTAGGTGGTAGGATCACTTACCTAAACCCGACACTTTTGTTTTTGAAATTATCTGCCTGCATGAAAAGTGTCATAACCATTATAGATATGCAGGAAAGGTAGAGAAACCATACCATTTTGTAAAGAGGATAACCTGCCGCATCTAATGAGGGGTCACTTGCCTTCTTACCCCAAGCCTGTTGTGCCCAAATGCTTCCAGAAGGTGGCACTATAGGGAAAAAATGCATTTTTTTACATTTCTGCCCCTTTAAATGTATGGAGCTCTGTGAAAACCATGCAATTTTCAACTGCATTCACTAGCTCGTGCTCTTAGGAGTCAAACAACACCCTATTGGTATGAGTTGACCTACCGTAGGGGGTGCTAGAAGTGCAAATGACACCTACAACAACCTCTGATTTTTCTAATATTTTCTCAAATAATGCTTGCCTGTGCAAAAATGGTTATATCAACTACAGAAGTGAAGAAAGGGTACAGAAACTATGACATTTTGGAAAGAAGATAACCTGCCACATCTAATGAGCCGTGACTTGCTTTTCTACCCCTAAGTTAGAATGCACAACTATTTCCAGAATGTGGTGCTACAGAAAAAAAATGTTTTTCTTACAAATCAGTCACTTCAAAGATATGGAAATGGTTGAACACTATGGGATTTCCCAGGAGGACCTCCTGCCAGCCTACAAAAAATGGTGCCCAATGCTGTGGGTTGACATACCATATTGGGTGCCAGGAGCGTGGCTACCAGTGGAACAAGGATGGGGAAGCAAACAGTGTACGTGTGATTCTATTGCTACAAGTGGTCAGTCAGTGTAAGTGAGGACTTTTGTCTGCCAGAGAAACCAGCTCGGGGAAGAGACAAGGGGTCAGGCTGTGTAAGTGGGTATATCTACCAGTGGGCAGTGAGCAAGTGTGGCGGTGGTGATTGTGGGGAGGTAAGTGCATATGGGGGATTTGTGGTTACCAGTGTGCATTGTAAGTCCCCTCATGCACTGTTTGATTCCCAGCCTGAATCCAGGGCGTACTGGCACTTGTATCTACCAGTAGGCAGTGGAATCAGGCTGGGGGGGTCAGACTGGGGGAATGGGACTGCCAGTAGGCTGTGGAACTAGGCTGGCGGATAGGGTATGTGGTGGGGGGGATTGGAGGCATTTTGTGTGCATGCCACAGAGGTGTCCTATGCACTGAAAAGCAATGCACTGGACACCCTGTTGCACACAAAGGGTTAATTTTTTTTAGCTGTTATTTTTTTATTCATACCTCATTGGGGGGCATCAGTACCACTTCTCATGCCCCCCCAACAATGTCTGAATAAAAAATAATGGGAAAAAAATGTGTCACAGGGGGTCCAGCGCATTGTAAACCACTTGTATTGGACCCACCTGTAACACATGCAGGTTTTGTGGTGTTTCCCCCCCCCCAAAAAAAAAAAAATTATATATATATATATATATATATATATATATATATATATATATATATATATAATATAATGTGCGTAGACCTCATTGGAGGGCATTAGAACTGATGCCCCACAATGAGATCTGAATAAAAAGTAATGAGGGAAAGAAAAAGAAAAATCCTTTGTCCGCCACAGGGGTGTACAATGCATTCCAAAGCAATGCATTGGACCCACTGTGGCAAGCAGAGGGTTAATTTTTTTTTCTTTTATTATTTGTTATTCATACCTTGTTGGGGATCAGGTCTACTTCTGATGACCCCCCAACAAGGACAGAATAAAAAATAAATAAATGTGTGTGCCACAGGGGGGGTCCAACGCATTGCAAAGCACTGCGTTGGACCCCCCTGTGGGGCACGCATTGTTTTCCTATTTATTTAATTTTTTTTTACACCTTGTTGGGGGGCTTCAGGACCCCTGATGTCCCCCAATGAGGTCTAAATAAAGTAAAAATTAAGGAGGGGGGGGGGAAACACTTTGTCTTCCACAGGGGTGTCCAATGCATTGCAAAGCAATGCACTGGACCCCCTGTGTCACACAGAGGGTTAATTTTTTTTAATTATTATTATTTTTTATTCATAGCTTGTTGGGGGACATCAGGGCCCCCCAACAAGCTTTGAAAAAAAAAAGAAACCCAAACCAAAGTCCTGTGTGTGCCACAGGAGGGGGGGGGGGTCTGCATTGGAACCCCCCCCCCCCTGTGGCACACACAGGGTTAATTTTTCTATTTTTTTTTTTTTTTTTAATAGACCTCATTGGGGGGTCATCAGGACCTCTCCTGACCCCCCAATGAGGTCACAGTTAAAAATAATGTGTTGCAGGACAATGGACCCTGTGACTGCCAATGGGGTCTCCAGCGCATTGCAAAGCAATGCGCTGGAAGTCCCCGCGGTGCTCATAGGGTTCTTTTTTTTTTTTTTTTAATTTAATTATCGTCAGACCTCGTGGGGGGACATCAGGACACCTTCTGATGTCCCCCCAGTAATTGATCTCCCAGCCGATTGTGCTGGGAGATCAATCTGGCGACTGCAGGAGAGCAAAGGCTCTCCTGCCTTTCACTCCTACCACCGGTAGGAGTGATCGCGATCGGGGAAGTCACCTAAGGTCATCGGTGACTATGTCACCGATGACGTTAGGAGGTTTCCCCCGGTCCCGCCCACTCCTACCCGGAAGTTCGGGGTAGGAGGGCGGCGGAGGGAGAAGCTCTGTTTCTCAGAGCTTCTCCCTTGGCGATATTGATCTCCCAGCGCGATCGGCTGGGAGATCAATACCTGGGAGGACATGAGGAGTAATCCTCATGTCCTCCCAAGAGTGCCAGGCTGCATATCCGCTGAAATGCGGCCACTGCCAGCCGGTTATACCGGCTTAAGCAGTGACCGCATTTTAGTGGGTACATTGTACGAGCTTGGCACAGCGGGTACAGCTGTCCAAACTCGTACATTGTACCCACCTGGCACTCTAGGGGTTAAAGAACAGTGGAGGGATTCTGGAACAAGCCATTTGCACTATAGGAGAAAACTAAAAATTCCCCAAATTCCCATTGATTTAAATGTGGATGTTAACCCCTTGAATCCTAAAGAGGTTTACAACACATTGTGTCCCAAAGCATTGGAGGTCTGTCTAGCATTCAAGGGCTTAACATCCCCATTTAAATCAATGGGAATTTTTAGTTGTCCCCTATAGTTCAAATGGTTTACTCCAGAACTCCTACACTTTTTATCTGAACATGGACAGCTTCTAGAAACAAGGTTTCACCACTTCATATTTAGCGTGTCCAGTAGTGAACTATATCATTCATTTTTTGAGGGGGACAGAATAAGATTTCTTTTGTTGAAGTACGTAAATATATAAACCCTATTTTACACTGATAATATAAAGTACTGTGCAAAAGTGTTAGGCAGGTGTTAAAAAATTCTGTAAAGTAAGAATGCTTTCAAAAATAGACATGTTAATAGTTTATTTTTCTCAACAAATGATAGTGAGTGAACAGAAGAAAAATCTAAATCAAATCAAATATTTGGTGTGACCACCCTTTGCCTTTACAACTGCATCAATTTGTCTAGGTACACTTGTACACCAGCTTGTTAAGGGACTTGGCAGGTAGGTTGTTCCAAACATCTTGGAGAACTAACCAAAGGTCATCTGTGGATTTAAGCAGCTTCTGTTTCTTCTCTCTCTTCATATAATCCCAGACAGACTCAATGTTGAGATCAGGGCTCTGTGGGGGCCATACCATCACTTCGAGGACTCCTTGTTCTTCTTTACACTGAAGATAGTTCTTAATGACTTTGGCTGTATGTTTGGGGTCGTTGTCATGCTGCAGAATAATTTTGGGGCCAATCAGATGCCTCACTGATGGTATTGCATGATGGATAAGTATCAGCCTGTACTTCTCAGCATTAAGGAGACCATTAATTCTGACCAAATCCCCAAATGCATTTGCAGAAATTCAGCCCCAAACTTGCAAGGAACCTCTTTGCATGTTTCACTGTTGCCTGTAGAAACTCATTCTTGTACCCCTCCCCAGCCCTCCTGCTCACGAACTGCCTTCTGCTACAGCTAAAGATTTAAAATTTTGACTCATCAGTCCAGAGCACCTGCTGCCATTTTTCTACACCCCAGTTCCTGCGTTTTCATGCATAATTGAGTTGCTTGGTCTTGTTTCCACGTTGGAGGTATGGTTTTTTGGCTGCAAGTCTTCCATGAAGATAACTTCTGACCAGACTCCTCCGGACTGTAGATGGGTGTACCTAGATTCCACTGTTTTCTGCCAATGCTCAGCTGATGGCACTGCTGGACATCTTCCAATTGAAAAGGAAAGCAAGCGTGATGTGTTTTTTATCTGCTACATTAAGTTTCCTTGGCTGACCACTACATCTAAAGTCCTCAACGTTGCTTGTTTATTTGTGCTTCTTCAAAAGAACTTGGACAGCACCTCTGGAAACCCCTGTCTGCCCTGACATTTCTGACTAGACAAGACCTTTTTGATGCAATATAACTTGTGTCCAGTGGTGTCCGTAGACATTTTTCCAGGGGGGGCAAAGCCATAATATGACCCCCAGGCCAGCCCATCTAGCCCCTTTATTTATATGGATGGGGGTAATTGTAGGGGGGGGCAAGTGCCCCCCTTGCCCCCCCCTCCGAATGCCCATGCTTGTGTCTTGTTGCTGTGCTCAGTCTTGCCATGGTGTATGAATTTTGACATTAAACTGTCTTCAGCAGCCTCACCTTGTTAGCGGAGTTTGGCTGTTCCTCACCAGTTTTATTCCTTCTACACTGCTGTTTCTGTTTCAGTTTATGATTGTGTTTCAACCCATGTATAAAACTGATGATCATTAGCACTTGTTTGGTGTAACTGTTTTATCATACACCTGACTATATGCCTACAAAATCCCTGCCTTTGTGCAAGTGCAAAGGGTGGTCACACCAGATATTGATTTGATTTAGATTTCTCTTCTGTTCACTCAATCATTTTGTTAATTGATAAATATAAACTATTAACATGTCTATTTTTGAAAGCATTCTTACTTTACAGCATTTTGTTCATACCTGCCTAAGATTTTTGCACAGTATTGTATTTATTTTCTGCCCCTGATTCCCTGAACACAATTAGCGCAGATCTTGTAAAATATCATAAATTAAATTATGATAGTTCTCCTGCTTACTCAAACACCCTATTTGTGCCGTTTATGTTAAATATATAAAGTGCACGTTAAATTTTGTAAATAAGCAACGTTATCTCTATTTCTTTAACATATGTATTTAATTTACTATTTTATACAGATTGATGTGAGGGGTACAGGCTGTTAGCTACAGCCTGCCCTATATGAGAGAGAATGTGGCATGCACAGATGCATTCCCATGTCTCTTTAAATGTGAGTCCTGCGAAAGTCAATATATAAAAAGAGGCAAAATTAAGGTCCTTATGCACAGAGATAGTGAATTGTTTTGAAGACAAAACAAAGCACATCATAGATAATAAATACAAGTTCCCCAAACTGGTACATATTAAAATGGGACTTTCAGCCCCCCAGCTTGAATGATCTATAATATTTTGCAATTCTGGGGCAAAAAGCCGGCACTACAAGGAACAAATTCTATTTTTCTTCGATTTAAATGCCCCTAATAAAGATCCCAACTAACCTTACTATGGCAAGAAAATCAAAATGGCCCCTATAAATGTAACAAATCTTTGGACAAAAGAGTTTCTATGGAAAATAAGTTAAGTTTTATTAATTAATTTGCTCAGCTATGAAGATCCGTATCATCCTATAATATAAAAGGCCAGATGTATGTTTGTCTGATGTAGTCATGCGCAGTAGAGACTGCCCGAACGCAGGACGATGCAGTCATGCACTGAAGAGACTGCCCAATCGCAGACGTTTGTCCAATGCAGTCATGCACAGAAGAGACTGCCCGATCGCAGATGTTTGTCCAATGCAGTCATGCGCAGTAGACACTGCCTGAACGCACAGAATGCTGAGAGGTGCACATCTGTGGTTTTACACACTTTGGCCCGTGTATACAGGCTTTTACACTAATTACCCTATATGTGGATGTGTACGGCAGTTAAAGGAGTGTGATTTCTATTAATTTTTCCCTTGCTCCTTTATTCAAGAAATAACAGTGGTGTGATAAAGAGGTTATAAAGAGGAAAGAACTTCTCCAGTGATATCGCCTCTCAGGTTCCTATGTTAGTCTAAGGTGCCTAAATCTTAGTGCATAGGTTCCATAGAATAACATAGGATCGGGAGAAGTATTACTGGAGAAGTCATCTCTTCTTTATCACCTTCCTATCACACCTTAGTGCATCTCCCTCAACATCTTCAATCAGTCCTAGATGTCATGTCATGGAGGCAGACATAACATTTACTAGAAAGAACACAAGACCTCAGACTCTTCTCACTGTACATAGTAATCATAACCCTGTAAGGACAAGGGGGAGTATGTGCAACAAATTGCTTCATGATGTGTTGAGTACTGTTCTGGTCTTTAAAGTGATAAGTAGGCCCATGTAATCTGCACGCTTCAGTTTGAAAAAAGCTACCATTGAACACTGGACTGGATATTGAGGACCAATTAGAGAAGTTATCCCTTGAACAAAGGAACAAGGGCAGAGTTAATGGGGGTCACTAGGATTTTCAGACCAT
The DNA here is from genome assembly GCA_037306005.1 of Rhinophrynus dorsalis. Taxonomy (NCBI): domain Eukaryota; kingdom Metazoa; phylum Chordata; class Amphibia; order Anura; family Rhinophrynidae; genus Rhinophrynus; species Rhinophrynus dorsalis. Next base: position 541,115,893 of record CM074719.1, on the reverse strand, counting down.
AAAAAGGTAGGAGGGATTATTTGTTTAACTAGGTCTTTTAACCACTTAGATGCCTTCGATATCTCCAGTAGATTCATTTTATAAATACTGTGTAATTGATTTGCCCCAGAATTGCTCGATTGTTTTCTCCAGTGTAGTGGCTGGGACAGCTAGAATAAGAGAAGCATAATTAAGGCATGGAGCCTAGGTATCAGCTATTGGCTGGTTGGTGCTGGGGTAGAGGTTGAAGGAAAGTGGTGTATAGTTATAAGCCATCTTGGCTCTCACATGGTGCACCACTTGGAGCAACAGCATCCCTCACTCATGCTCTCTGAGAAGGGGGGAGTAATCCAGTTAAGAGTTTTACCAAAAACTTCACTAGATTCAGGCTAGAAGCCTTTGGTGATTTCTTGGACTTCAGCTGCAGAAATAAAGTTGTCCCTATGTGATGACAGGCCAGGTAGAAACTTTTTATTTGTAGGGTAGAGGTGTTCAAAGAAGTGTCCGTATGATTTAATGTTTTTTGGTCAGTTGGTCCGGGCCCTTGATTCAGCTAACATTTGGTTACCATATTGCCTACACTCATTGTGGAATTCCAAAGCAATTTGCTAATGTCATACCAGGTGTGTCTAAGGCCAATGTTGTCCAAACAACCAAATCTGAATTTTCGGTCAGTCAGTTTGGCTTGAAAATTATGATTACTTACCGATCAAATAACTGTGTGTGGCCTCAACAGATCAAACCACACCATGTTGAATAGGGCTGTGCTGTCAGATCATTCAGATCTGATTGCACAGGCACCCACACACACAGATAAACAGGCAATCTGACTTCACATTGCCTGGATTTGGTCTGTGTGTGTCGGCAGAACAGACCAACAATCTACTGTCTTAGTAATCAGAGTGCTGGTCAGCTACAATTAAAATTGTTCCTGTGTATGGGTACCTTAAATTTGGAACTTTTTACTCTCTTTGTCCTGGAGTTGCCAAGGGGAGAGAAAGACCTTAGGGCCTACTGGAATGATTGAGACCTAAAAACTCCTGAATGTTGTATTCTGCACCGTTAGTTGAGTTTTCCTTCAATAAGGTACTGTCCAGCTCTGCAAGTTAACTAAGGTTCTGAGATCTGCCTAAATTACTATGTATATTTTCTTATTGTTAGTCTAATGTGCATACTTTAGTTCAAAACCCCTTTTGGATTTTGCTGTGGTATGTAAATTTTATTTTAATGCATTAAATGTGTATATACAATTATAGCTACAACTTGTCAAATGCTTTAGTAGAGCTGCTAAACGTTCCTTGACACAATTTAGAAGGTACTTCTAGAGGTCTTAAGGTTACAGGAACCTCTCAAGGGTGTTGTTGATTAGTGAGACACCCCTACTTCCTACTCCCTGTCACATCCTATTCATAGGGCTTTCATAGGTGGCCCATAAGGTACTATGGAAGTTTAAATGTTACTGTATAATGGAGTCCAGTCGACAACTCAGACAAAAAATGTTAACTGCACATTTTTTCTATGAATAATGGAAAGGTCAAGGGGTTTCTAGTTGGTTTCAGAAAAGGAATTTTAACCTTTTATAAGTTTTACAAATAAAGCTGTATCCTTTTTACTACACAAAGTTTAGGAGGTGGATCATAATGATTACCTAATTGCATTTACTTAATTTTTTTCTCTTGCTGGAAAAACATTGGAAGAAAAATCCCTCTCAAAACATAAAAGCTCTGTATATCAAAGGAAATGCATTCAACCGTTCATACATAATTGGAGATTTCCTTTGTTAAAGGCGGCGGAACTGAAGTTTTGTGGTTAGAAGACGCTTTTATAGTGGATTATTTTTGTCTTCAGACCATTTGGTAAAGTAACATAAAAGCGGGTTCAAGAAGTCTATGTTTGCTTCTGCCTAGGACTTGCAACCATTTTCCTGGTCACGTGATCTATTGATCTAAAAAATTCATCCCAAAAGCGTCTTATGGCACATTCGGATTCACTTGTGAAACAGTGCTAGAGACCAAAGGGTTAATGCAATCCAGCATTTGTGAAACAGTGCTGGAGAGCATTAACCCTTTGCACCTCTGCCCCCCCTGCACTCAAAGTATTAAAGAGACATTGCCACATAAAAATGGATAGGGGTCATAGTGTTTTATATGTATTAGACAGCATTCATAAAAATTATACAGAGGGCAATTCCAAAGCAAACCAAGTGCATCCTATGGGAGAAATAAAATTCAGTTAAAATTGTTATTTTTACCCTATGAATGCTAGAAATGCAATGCATTAGAGTCCGCTCTAGCCTTCAAGGGCCCCGCTTAAATAAATGGGGATCTTCATTTGTCCCCTATATTTCAGTTGGGTTGCTCCAGAAGTGCACCTCTTTAAATAATTTAATATGGCCTTAATTCTCAACTTAAAAAGTGAGTTCAGCAAGACCGGAGTAAAAACTGCCTAAAGCGCAAAATTTTGAGGGGCGCCTCAGCTGTGCTGGACACACCCACATTATGAATTGTAGGTGTGACCAGAGCAATTGCACTGTACCTGCATCAGTTTTATACCCATTTACAGGATATTATTTAACCTCTTGGATGCTACAGAGATCGCAAATGCATTGCAAAAACAATGCTTTGAGATCTCTATAGCAACCAAGGGGTTAAAACCTTTTTTTTTTTTGTTATAAGCCAATGGTATTTTCTGTGCCAGGAAATAGTGGGTGGGACAGGAACGGGGAGTGGTCATGGGTGAAGCAAACGGTACCTAGGTTGCCTTTCCTAGGGGCACCTGGGACATAAATCCAGCCCTGGAGTTAAGATGGTAGTGTTATAAGCAGTAATATATGATATACACATGTTCACATGTGAGCAGTCGCTATGCAGGAACTCAGGTTTGTCTTGTTTTTTACCTTTTATTTCAGTGATGGGTGGAGAGTTCCATCATTCCTTGTTGAACTGCGTGCTTTGTACAGCAATGTCACTAATTTGCAATGATCTGTTATGGACCTAGATGTTTGCATTCTAGACAAAAATATTTACAGATGGGATATTTTAATCTGCCTTGCTGAGCCATTACGGACAATGCTGGGAATAAGTCTGCAGAATTACGTTGAAAAAAGCAATCAAATAAACAAAATAAAACCTGCTTTGGAGCCATCCTGGAAAGCTCCAAACTACTTACAGAACAAGGCCAGCAGCAGACAACAGCCTGTTCCCTTGTGCAGGATCAGTTTTCCTGAGAACAGATCTGCCCCGGTGACTCTGGGTTTTTAGATTTAAAGGGGAACTCTTACCTCCTATAAAGTAAGCTTATTTTCTTCTCTGCCCCCAATACAGAGTAAATCCTTTCCCCCCCTCCAAATCTGTAATCTTATTGACATATAAGCTTAAATAGTGTTGCCGCATGATGTCAGTGCTGGTCGCACTGCTGTACAGCTCTGTACAGGGGCAGAGAATAAAATAAGCATTACTTTATAGGAAGTGAGAGTTCCCCTTTAATTCCCAGGTCTCCTGGGACAGAGGTAGTTTCTCCAGTGGTGGTGAGTTTCCTGTAAAACTCTGCCCACTTCTCCTTCTTACCCTGTTCTGCTCACTTCTCACCAACTTCCTGCTAATTTTTTTTTAACAAAAATGATGATAAACCCCCCCACCTGGTTAAGCCACACCCCTTTATAACTCAATTCACAACACTTACAAACCAAAGGTCGCAGCACATGAGCAGTCTCTGGGTACTCAAGACGATGAAGTTCCCAGGTATGAGGATCAGGCAATAGCTTGCCTCACCTCCTGTCTGACCTTTAACCCATTGAGTGCCAGAGGGGTATGCAATGCATTGTGTACCTCTCTGGCACTTAAAGGGTTAATCCCTAGAGCTCACCCATGCATTCTCATTACATCTACACTCTGGTTAACCCATGAGTTGCTGGATTGCAACAGAGAAGTTAATCAACATAAAAAAACCCAAGCAGTTACCTCAGTCAAACCCCACTACTGGAACTGTTAACAAGTCTGCTGCTGAGACTAGAATTATGGGTTAAAACATATATATAAATGCATATATATGTGTATGTGTATAATGACAGCACCAGTCAAAAGTGGTTCTCAAACAGGGTGTTGTAGCCCTTTGATGTGTCGTAAGCCCCAGTTTAGTGTTCTAGGATTTCCATGAAGATGTTGGCAAAAATGTGAATGTGGAGTTTTAAATTCATATTTAAGGAAAGTTATACACAATGCTAGTAGTTGTCCTTCTGAATAACTTCAAATGTATGTATTTCCTCATGATTACTCCCTTGAGAATATCATTGAAAATTGTATCTAAATCTTGGATTCCTGAAAATAGCCACCTACTGCCTTAATAATTGCCTCAAACACTAGGCATTCGGTCAGCTAGTTTCAGTAGGATATCAACTGATGTCTTCCTAGTCCTTCTGCAGCAATTCACAAGGGCACTTCTGGGTAGCATTTGCTTTCATTCTTCTGTCCAACTCATCCCGTACAAGTTCTGTTTGCAACTGAGATTTGGTCATAAGACTGAGTTGTCTTTCAAGTTCCTTCTTCACCAGATAGTTCCCACACAACTTTTAGTTGCATTTTATGTCATTATCTTACTGATGAATGAAGGACTGGCCAGCTAGCTGTAATTCTGCTAGAATGCCATGCTGCTAAATTATACTATGATAGCAATGTTGGTTGAGCTTGTCATCAGCAAAACAATCCCAAACTATGACACTGCCTCCTCCATGCATGAGAGTAGGAACCAAACATACAGAACTCATGTGCTGTGTGTCTTACAAATACTCAGTGGTTGGACTCAAATATTTTTGACTCATTTGTGTTCTTTGGTCCAGGAAAGTCTCTTCTTCTACACTCTGGTTTCTCTAAAGCAATACTTCCAGTTAGGCCAGATTCATGCAATTTTCTCTGAACACTTGATGTTGTCATACACCTCACTATACGCCTACAAAATTCCTGACTTTGTGCAAGTGTATCTAGAAGAATTGATGCTGTTTGAAGGCAAAGGGTGGTGACACCAAGTATTGACTTGATCTAGATTTTTCTTCTGTTCACTCACTATGTATTTTATTAATTGATAAATATAAACTAGCATGTCTATTTTTGAAAACACCCTTACTTTACAGCATTTTTTTCACACCTACCTTTTGCACATTACTATATATATATATATATATATATATATATATATATATATATATATGATGTTAACGACCACACAGTATGTACAAAAATATTCTGGAATCCATCATCTGGTAATGTGGTCCTACATGCCAGAAGTAATCATTCTAGGCATCCAGTGTGATGACAGGACTGCTCCAAGTGACAAATATTTAAGAGTCACCAACATTTAAAGCACATTTTATTGAGAAAGATAATTCATCTGGAGCTAGAACATTAAAGAAGTTTTGTCACTGGACAAGAAATCCTTCATGAGAAGAAAAACAGGAATGAGGTTGTTTGATGAAATATGGGAATGAATTTGTCCATGTTTGTGGCCACTTACAGTTTGGAGTATAACAGAATGTGTAACACTGTCAGGAGTTAACTACATTTGCTGAATCAGGATAAAGATTATATTGCTGCATAGGGGCTGTAGGATTGTGGTTTAGGAGGATTGTTACTTTGGGCGATGTCTTGCCTCCTAATTTGATTCAAGGTGATGAGGTGAATTCAAATTGATAACAAGCTGTAGCATGTTACAAATGCCAGTATGCATCTTACCAGTTAGGTTTTTGATATAACTAAAACATTTATTTCTACAGCAATACATTAATTGCACTTCCACCTATTCTGTATGTTATTGAATGTATTAGAAATGTCACATACACAGTGTTGCCAAAACTATCCAAAATCTAAAGGCTTGTATTTAAGAATATATCATTTGCAATAGTATGACATATAATACAAGAATATTTTGGTGATTTTTCTTTTGCATCTTTCTGTGGTATTGATAGGGCTAAATTACTTGTTGAGAGGGATGAATCAAAATAGCAAACTTAAACGGGAACTACCACCCCGCAATAACTTTACATGCATTCATTCTTCATCTGGCGACTAGCTGCTTAGTAGCGCTAGTCGCCAGAAATATTACCTGGTTCCAAAGATTTTGCAGTTTTTCCGAGGCTCACAGGAGCAGGAAGCACGGACATCTCGTCACAGTGACATCCATGTGCCTGCACTGTCAGTCCCTTTTGGAGCCGGCCAGCTGCAATTCTGGAGTAAACCAACTTCACCAATGGTGAGAAATGAAAATTATACAATTTCTCTTTGATTGAAATGGAACTTATAAACCCTTGCGTGAATTGGATATCTCTCTCTAGTGTAATGTGTTAAAAGTCCTCTTTAAATCAAGGAGGGTTGTGCAGTTGGGTTTACTCTAGAACATCAGCTCTTTAGCTTGATGAATAAGGCCCCCTAGGTCTAAGTGTTTAACTCATCATGCTAAAGTGATGCCATTCTGGTACAAATCAGCTACATCATTGGGAAAGGGAGTGAAAATTATGCAAATCCCAAGTGATTTATCCCTTTAAGTGCTAGAGAGGTGCCCAATGAATTAGTGGTACTCAGAGGATTAAATGTGTTGAATATCTGAATTTAAATGGCTTGCTAGATACCAAACAACGCTTGAGGCAATTTGCAATGAATCCTTGAGTGGGTAAAACAAAAAATTGTTCCTGACTCCAAATGGCAGTCTATTTCCCTGGCTCAACATCTTATCTGCTTTGAAATAAACAATCATAATTATTAATATTATTCTGTGCTAGATAGGAATCCATAAGTTTTTTTTAATCAACGACAGTATCTGCAAGCATAGCATCCTGAGTCAAAGAATTCTATAAAATTACTGACCTTACTATAAAATGTCCCTTCCTTTGTTTTAAGAGAAAGCGCCTTTCCTCTAAACTTAATGTATGACCTCTTTGTTTTTTTTCACTGTCTTTGAGTAAATAATTCTTTAGTGAGTTATTTGTATTGATCTCAAATATATTTGTAAATGGTAATCTATCACCCCTTAGACATCTTTAATCTAAACAAACACACTTTGGATAGTCTTTCTTTATAATTCAGATCCTCCAATCCCTTTATAAGTTTTGTTGCATGTCTCTGCACCTTCTTCAGTTCAATACTGTCTTCTTCTATATTCTAGATGAGGCATAACCAAGGATTTATATAGAGGTAAAATTATATTCCCATCCTACGCATCTATACCTTTTTTTATACACAAAATTACCCTGTTCTTGCAGCAGCAGCTGAGTGACACTGCACACTGTTGTCTATCAGTACTCCTCTCTTATGAAGATTCCCTTAGAAGTATATAATTAAGAGTGTTTGTCTCTGCAGTCAAAATATTTAAGCTTACATTTATCTATACTAAACCTCATCTGCCACTTTTCTGCCCATTCACTCAATTTAGCCAAATCTTTCTGTAGAGAAAAAAAACATCCTGCTCTGTATGTATTTCCTTATACAGCATAGTGCCATCAGCAATGATTGAGACACTACTTTCAGTCTCCATTAATAAGCAAATTAAAATGCATTGGGCTCAGGACTGAACCTTGCGGCACCCCACTTATAACTTTAGACAAACTTAAAAAGGTTCCATTTACAACAACTCTCTGCCATCTATCATTTAACCAGTTCTTTATCCATGCACATCACCTGCCAAACTGAAGCCTTTTATTATGTTACAGTAACATATTGCGAGGCACTATATCAAAGGCTTTTGCATAATCTAAGTATACTACATCAACAGCAATTCCCTTGTCCAAATTACTACTTACTCTCAAGATACATATATCCCCAGTGTTTTAGATGTTCACATCTAGAAGAAAGATGTTCTTTACTGGTTTACATACGTGTTAAATCTTTAAGTGCATGTCGCGTAAAATCTACACACCATAGCTGCATTACATTCTTATATAATTAACTCTTTAAATCCAATATCAGACTGGTCAAGCTTCCTTTTTGGCAGATACCTCCTCCCATACTTTTAAGTATGAGAGAATTACATAAGCTATCCATCAGTCCATAAGCAGCCTATTATTTGAGACACTGGAGTGACAAGACTATGCAGGACAGTATTACAAAGGTAAACAGGTAACAGAGTTGGGGGATATAGTTTTCTTTTCCTTAGTTCATTCTTAGAGTTCTATAAGGAGGACAACAGACTTGGAAGATCCAAAAGAAATACAGGACTGACTGAGTCTTATAACTGTATATAATCCATCACTAATACATTGCAATATTCCCTGGATAGGGCTCGTGTCTCAATAACTTCATTGTTGGATAAAACCATCTGTATCAACATTTTTATTTAAAAAAATGGCCCCCCAGCTGTCGCTTCCTAACACATTGAATGGCAGATAATAATGTATTTATTTATAAAACATTTTGCCAGGAAATAAACTTTGGTTTGGATTCCATAGCAGTTGATAACTTTATGACTGATTTTATATTTATAAAATCCCCCATAGCTTTCAATACGAATCTGTGAGATAAAACTAGTAATAACATATATCACCTGCAATGGAATTAGCCTATATGAAGGCTGAAGTACAAGAACTGGGACAAACTAACTGAATACTATAGGGAACAAATGCAAACTCCTCAACTTCCCATTGATTTAAATGTGTTTTTTAAACCCCTGAATGCCAGAAAGGTCACAATGAACTGTTACGCAATGTGTTGCAGTCCTCTCTAGCATTCAAGAGGTTAAAAGTAAAATTTAAATCAATGGGACTATTTATTTGCCACCTATGGTGCAATTAGTTTGCCCCAGAAATACTCCTGAGGGGAGATTCACAAATCAGTGATAAAGTGGAGATGACTTCCCCAGTTCCTGTGTTATTCTGTAGAGACTGTGCACTAAGATCTCCAAAGCTGAAGAAATCTTACTGCATAAGCTCCACAGAATAACATGGGACTTGGAGAAGTGATAAACTGGAGAAGTCATCTCCACTGTATCACCTCTTTATCACCATTTAGTGAATCTCCCCCCAGTTCTTTTTAGTGCATCAGCCTCAGGAAAACCTATGTCAATTAAAATACAAAACTCAGGGAACACAGATGAGGTTTATTACATGAGAAAGCAATTTGGTCCAAGACACACATTTTAAAAGGCATCTTAATGTCATCTGACAAAATGTAATGTGAGATCTTATATTACAAATCCTTTAAATGCAAGGGCAAAATTATGACTAAAGCACAGCAGCTGTTGTGGATACAGAATAAATCTGCAACGGATGTTCTTTAATTGTCCATACAAACTCAAACACATAGCACAAAACAGCGACACCAAGAAAACCAGCTAATTAATATTATACAATCAGCTTACTTTAATAGCAGCACTCAAGAAATGTCACCCACGGGAAGGAAATTTTAGACTGTTTCTGGAAAACTGGGGAATTTTTTTTTCTTTCTTTTAATCCAGATGCTGGTATTGTCGTTAGTGGAACATTAACCATTTATCTTGGAAGCTTATATCAGGAAACCTGACAATCTGATTTCCTATATCGTTTCCTCTACATGCATATTAAAAGAGGGTTACCGTGGGGAATCACAAATGTTTAAATGATACTGTTGGGAGCTACCATGCATAACAACTACTAGAGTATAGCTTTGAATTATATTTACTTTAACACCATTATAGGAGATCTGTAGCACTCCAACTGCTGTTGGGTTACAATTCCTGATAGGAATCGTAGTACAGCAACATAGGAAGAGACAAAGGCTGCACCACTCATGCATTAATGGAATAGTAAACCCTAAGGAGAAATTCATTCATGCAACTTTATCGAACTGTTGTGAAAACGTGTGAATAACACATTTGGTAACATTGGGGGGATGTATAATACCAGAATAATAAAGAAAGTGCCTGTAAAATTGTAGCAAAGTGACCGAGATACGTATAAATGATTAACAACAATTTTGCTATGATTTAAATTAATTCAGTAGACTTTTTTAGAAAAGAGGAGCATAAATGGTCTTGTCCAAATACAAACTGAGTCAAAACATTTGTATAATTACATTGACTAATTGCATCAAAAATTAAAGGGCAGAATAATAATGCAGCTCCAATTGATCCTCATACAATGAGGAACATATAGCAGTGTATTTCAGTAGTTTATGTTTTGTAGTTCAAGAATAAATCAACTAAAAGGATCCCACTTACTCCCCTTTTATTCACATCATGCTGCCTCTCTGAGCCACCCAGATGGAGTACAGCGAGGGACAATCTTCTGTGACCATAAGGAAAGTCCTGCCCTCCTTTGTCAAGAGGAGCAGGGTTTTCCTTATACTCAGTGGATGAAGATTGTCCCTCGATACGAGCTGTCCTGTGCCATGACCGGATTCCACGTCTGTGAGGAGGCAGCTAGGGGTAGGTAAAAAGGGCGGCAGGGGGATCCTTTAGAACTGATATACTCTTGAGCTACAAATACAGCACTACATGTTCCTCATTATATGAGGATCAATCAGAGCTGCATTTTTACTCTGCCATTACTATCCCTTTAAGCACGTTTTAGTGATTAAAGAGATAGTAATACTATATTTATGTAAGCTGTAATTTTGTAGGTATTACATAAATAAACCAGTGCATCTATGTTTTTTTGCAAGATCTAAAGATATCCTTTGTATCGACTGCTATTTCGGTTCTCCAGACGAGCCGTCCGGTTCACAGAGCAGAATCCAAGTCTGACAGCTAGAGCACTGATGTAGGGGTGTAAGGTGGTAAACTTTAGATCGAGATTACTCTTAAAGGGATAGTAATGTTTCAAAAAAAAGCAGCTCCAATTAGTCTTCATAACATTTGGGCCATGGAGAGTGTTATTGCAATACTGACAGAGTTATAGTTCAAAAGTAATTGAAAGTATCCCCCTCCCGCCCCTTTTTCCTATTGTAAGCCCCCTCTCCTCAGATGTGGAATCTGGTCTTAAGACCAGACAGCTCAAAGCAAGGGACAATCTTCTTACTGTGAGAACTGTGACAAGTTTTTCCCCTTATGCTAATTGAAGATTGTCCCTCTCTCCAAGCCACCTGGACACCAACTTTCTGTTCTGAGGTGAGCAGTGTTATATCAGTAAAAGGGGCAGGAGAGGGATACTTTATCATTCAATTACTCTTGAACTACATTTCAGACAGTATTGAAATAACAGTCTCCATGGCCCAAATACTATGAAGATTAATTGGAGCTGCTTTTATTTTAAAACATTACTATCCCTTTAAACTATGAAAGTTATTGCAAAAAGACATAGCTTTGGTTTATTTATTTCATATCTACAATATTAAAGCCTACATAAATGATAACTGTCCCTTTAAAGCTTAACACCAGGTATAACATGTTCTTAATGGATGTATATAGTGACAGTATATGTCATGTATGTGAAAAAATATTGTCATTAGCAAATTTTCTCAGAATATTTTCAGATACATATTTATAAACTTGACTTTAATTCTCTATAAATATGACTTGACATTGTGACTTTTAGCAACAATTCTAAAACATAAACTAAGGGGGAAATGTACAAAGCATTATGGTAACTGAAATAGTCTGTAATCAGAATGAAAAAGCTTTTACACCATTTTACACAATGGTCCGGCAATTCTCAGACATATTACCATCGAAAGTAGGAGAGGTTTAATTAACAATTTTTTTGACAAAATAAAAGTGGTCTAAACTTGAACAAGATGAATTAAAGTTCTATTAGCATATAGGAATGAGAAGTAGCAGTATGGTGTTAACTGTTAAAATATGTCTTTACTTTTTAAACATTTTCATTTTAAAGAGAAAATAAGACTTTTTAACATCAGAATTTTTAAGTGAAATATTCATGAAGTTCATGTTACTGACATTTTTGGTTCCAAATGAGTGATGGTACCGTTTAGTCGTAGAAATACAGGAGACAAATACAGTCAAGTTGATACCTGTATTGGCTAAGCAGATTTAGGATGCAAGCTTTAAAGACCTCTTAGGTCTCTTCCTCTGGATAACAAGTCTGAGGAAGAGACCTAAGAGGTCTTGAAAGCTTGCATCCTAAACCTGCTTAGTTAGCCAATACAGGTATTAACTTGACTATATTTGCCTCCTGTATTTTTGATTCCCACATTGTCTCTTATGATACTGTTCGTGCACTTGACTCTGTCAACACATACTGAATTGTCAGTGTAGCTTACTGAAGCTTGGGTCCAGCAGAGTGTTCTAACTCTGCAAAATCTCTACTAATGATTTTGGTGGGAATGCAATAAAACCACACTAAAAATACAGGTAGATATATTTTCAGTGCATGTTTGATCGGCTGTTTATATTAAAGGCAAGGGATCTTTGTAGGAAAATAAAAATAAAACCTTGCTACAAATTGCATCTAAATGAAATGTAAACTGCAGTAAAATTGTTTGAAAAATGCATTTAAAAAAGGTGTCAAAATATATCTCTTTTTTTCCATGCGATTTTGCTGGTAAAAAATATTTGCTTGCATGACGTAACTGAAGAATAAAGTAACTGTATTTTATGAAACATCCCAAATAATACAAAAAGTAAACCTCCTCCAAATGTTTGATTCATATGGAGGGCATTAAAAAATAATTAAACATTGTTGTAATTATTACTTTATCAAAAATCAGTGTTAGAAAATTTATGAACGTACAGTAGCACTAATTCCATTTTAAAAGACGCACAGAAGAAAGGCACATCCTAATATGTACTCACAAGCTCTGACCTTACTTGCCCCTTGGTGCAAAGACATTAAGCAGGTGCAGCACAAATAAGGAGGCTCTTGAACTAATTTTAGCTTAACCTTTTGATTCCCAGAGGGGTACGTAATGCATTGCAAAGCAATATGTTGCGTACCCCCCTGGCATTCAAAGGGTTAAAAATCTATATATTCATTCCCCTCAAGTATGTTATACAATTTCATGCAAGTACTAAAATATTTCATTAACCCCTTGAGGACAAGAGGGGTGAGCAGTGCATTACATACCCTCTGTTGTCCTCAAGGGTTTAACATAACTACTCAGATTTTTATTTTTAAATAATCCCATCCAGTTTTTCCCCTATTACTTGATCAGTTTGCCAAAAGTAATGATGACGCAGAAGCCATCTAATGTCTTTTAAATTGATCCACAGAAGAGATAATTTGTTACTAATGTATAGAGTGTACTGATTTTCTTACTCCTAGTTTTGAGACATGTGCAACTGATCAGCTGAACGAAAGAAACAAATTGTGCATCTGTTACAAGGTGAATGTGATTTATTCTCGTTTATTGAATGTTTCCTATCTAATATATTTTTGTGTTCTTAATACAGTTACATGTGTTTCCAATATGTACCTAATAATAAAAGGTAACCATATTGTTTGCAGGAGGCAACATAAAGTGTGATAACCAGTATCTCATTCCTGGCTACATAAATACTGTATGTATTAGACTATTTAAACTCTTTGGGTGCCAGAGAGATATGTGTTACTGTATGTACTGTATTAGGCTTATACAACTGTTTAATCCTTTGAGTGCCAAAGGATTATTCAATGCATTGCAGAGCAATGCTTTGGATTCACCTCTAGGCACCCAATGGGTTAAAACCCTTTGAGTGCCAGAAAGGTATGTATTACTGTATGTACTGTATTAGGCTTATACAACCCTTTAAACCCTATGAGTGCCAGAGAGGTATCCAACACAAGGCTCATGCGCTAAGAATTCTGGTGCAAACTACCATAGGAAAATTATAATTTATTATATTATGTTATTATAACATATATTATATAAATTATTCATCCCCTGTGGTGCAGATGATTTACTCCAGAATTACATCACTTTCTTAGTCCTTCAGCCTCAGAGAAATGTATATAAAAGCTTATTAATAAATAAGAGTTTAACCCCCTGAAAATTATAGATGGCTACAGTGCATTGCAATGTGCCTGAGAACTGTCTAGCAACCAAGGGGTTAAAATCAATTAGATTATCTATTTTTCATATATAAAATTCAGCATTTCTTTTCATAGTCAGTATTAAATGCTAGATGTATAAGAAGGGAGTACTAATACAATTTTGCACTAAATAGGAGGTGGGAAGCTATTTTGTCTATTGTGATTGCCTATTAGTATGTACTAAGCTACTCCCCCCCCAAAGAGTATGATGGGGATTGGTGCTTTGGGCTGTTCCATCTCGGTGTACTTTTTTCTCTCTATGTACTAACAACAGAGGAAATTAACATAACTGGTACAGAGGAGACATCCTGAGCTTGCTTGCATTAAAGTCAATGATGGAAGAATGTATGCACCAGTATGTTCTAAAGCGATCATACAAGTTTGTACATACATGAAGGGCTTAAGCATGATTTGTATGCCTACATCAAAAAGCAGAAAATGAGCTGTGCTAGCAAATAAGTGTATCCCCTAGCATTTACTGTAATAGCAAAATATATAATGGGGAGCAATTTGTGGTCTACTTTTGGTCATGTTCAGGTAAGCACGTAGGTGTTTTATATATGTGTGATTATCTGGGTCAAGGGCATTGCTAGGTACTGGCTAAATGGGTTAAACAGTATGGTCTAACATTTAACCAATTAAGGACCTCCTGTCCTTAAAGGGTTAAGGTCCTGAATATTTTACTTGCACTGACATATAATGGTATATAATGCAGGACTGTCCAAGTTCAGTCCTCAAGGGCCACCAACAGGCCAGTATTTCCCTGCTTAAGCACAGGTGAGTCAGTCATAATGATTGAGCCACTGATTACCTCAACTGTGCTTAATCAGGCCCTTACACCCTGGGCTGTTGGTGGCCCTTGAGGACTGAACTTGGACAGCACTTTTATAATGTATACTTCTATGATCTCCATTCTTTGGGCTGTGCAGCTCACTAATAATGCATTAGAGCCCAGGTCTGTTAGGAAACTGTCATTTCTCCTGATCTGGGTACTAATTACCTTGGGGGAGATTCACTAAATGGTGATAAAGTGGAAATGATTTCTCCAGTGATATCACTTCTCCAGTTCCTATGTTATTATATAGACCCAATGCACTAAGATTTCTTCAATTTTGGAGATGTTAGTGAGTAGGCTCGACAGAATAATATAGGAATTGGAGAAGTGATATCACTGGAGATATCATCTCCACTTTATCACCTCTTTATCACTGCTTAGTGAATCTCCCCCTTGAGTGCCAAAAGGGTATACTGCAGCACTGAAATCTCCAATGTGAATATTAAGGAAATGTTGCCAAAAGTGTTATGAAACTACCTACAAAGAGTTTAATGACCAGAGAAGGCAGCATCATATGTTATACTTTACATTTAAAAGTTAAGGTCTACTGGGAAGTAGAACACATTTCATGATATTTGTAGATGTAAGTGATACCATTTCTTATCATGGAATACATATTCATTATAGACTACTTTTCCTAAGTTTATTTAGGCCTTGTGGCCAAAGAGGTACTGGGGGCAGTCCTCCATCCTGTCTTCCATTGTTCTGCTAAGAATTTGGCAGGTCTTGGGCCTTCTTCCTAGCTTGCTATTTGAAGTTGGCAGCTGTGAGCCCCTAAGTTAGCAGCCATGTTTATTATTGTTTAGTTCCGAACGGAACTGTGCATTCCTGGGTGTTGGACTTTGCATATTGTGGTGGTGGATCTCTGCCATGTTTTTCCCAGTATTAACCCATTTGAGTGTTAGAAGGGTATCCTCTGGCACACAAAGGGTAAGAGGTCTTTGGAACATCTTTATTCATTCAGCAGCATGGATTAGCAATGTTTATATATAGTATTTTTTGCTGAAACAAGAAGCTACTAATTTGTCCTACTCAGCTATTTCTCAAGGGAGAATGAATATGCACTAAGGGCTGATAAAGAGATGATAAAGTGGAGATGACTTCTCCAGTGATATCACTTCTCCAATTCCTATGTTATTCTATGGAGCCAATGCACTACATTTTCTTAAGTGGGAGAGCATAGTGCATAGGCTCCATAGAATAACATAGGAACCGGAGAAGTGATATCACCTTCCTATCACACTTTAGTGCATAATACCCCTGGTATTTCCTTTTGCAGGATAGCACCTTAGATGCCAGAGAGAGATATCTTATGCATTGTGGGGTTAAAATGGTATTGAGATTAGTAATTTAAAATGCACTGGGGAATGAGAATTTTAATTTGTCCCTTATGATGTTGCTGGAATGTTCCAAAATTATTCCAGTTACTCTTATTACATCTGCTCCAAAGGGGGAATGTATGAACCTACAATTGCAACTCAGTTGGCGTTCGCCTCCAACTGCTGTGGCTACACATCACGGTATGTACTAGGGTGTATAATCTCTTTAACATGTACCAGAGCACACACTCTGCCATCAATAAGACTTCAATGCCAGGATGCACCATTTTACTCTCTATAGCATGTGCAGGAAAATGTTGTAATCTTAGGCAAATTTCCCCTGCCCAACTTAGCACACCACATACAGGAAATCAGAGAGAAAAGGAAAGCCATGGAACGACCATACACTCACCCACTGCCTTCCCATTGACAAAAGCAGAATTAAAGGGATCATTTTTGGTGTAATTAACTTAGTAAATTGCTATTAGGCAGGCGCAGGACACGTAAATTGATTCCGGTCCTAGTTTTGCTATGAATCAAATTCGTACATCCCCCTAATGACTTTGGCAGTCCTGTCTTTGTAACATAAGCCTATCCACTTGACAGACATTCTGTGTCTATCAGTGCTGACATTATGGTGGGGAAAATCACCACGAGTAAGGGATCCTGAAAGCATATGGTGGTATGTGCACAAATACATCTTTATTATCCTGTCTTCACTAGTAGAGAAAACCGACTGGTTTAAATCATATCTGGATACCAAATGACTTAGGACATTTTGAACTTATATTGTAGCCAAGAAAAGGTTCTCTGAAGTATGTCAGTCCTGCACTTTCAATCCTCTTTAGCCGCAAAGCAATATGTAATGTTGTTAGTATGCAGCAAGTTACACACCTCTCCAACCACAGGGAATTTTCACAGACTGGGTTGATAAAACCAACAGATTTTTAGCATGACAAAGATCACAAGATAATGTGCAAATTACAGGAATTTAATACAACAATTAACAGATTAAACACAGTATATTCTATTATACTGAATGTGACACCTCTTGCTTCACAAAGATGGATTTTGATAAAGATTTTGAGTGTCAGAGAGGTCTGTAATGTATTGTAAAGCAATGCACTGGAGACCACTCTGGCACTCAACGTTATTAGGGCCACAGTCACAAAACAAACTGTAACAATTCTAAGGCAAACCAACTGCCCATAGTGAACAAAAATCTCCTAATTATTTAAAATGGACCCACCTTTTTTTAGTCTCATTAAATGTGTCCACTTAAACGGTCTATGCAATGTTTTTTGTTTTTCAGTCAGTTTAATAGTTATAGAGAATTTTGGCTTAGTAGTTGGGGAATTTAATCTCAGCAGAGCTTTGTTCTCTGGTCTGTTTGATTAAGCCTTCATAAGTACTCATATCTGGAAAACCAACTCCCTCTGCCTTCTTAGGCTTCTAGAACTTACCAGTTTCCACCAAAATGGCGGAATAATTTATGGAAGTTAAGGACCATGCAGCATTTATTTATTTTTTGAGATTCCGATTCAGGGGTCCCTGAATGGCATGCCGCTGCATGGAGACCCCTGAATTCCATGACGTGCCAGAACCATCATTGGTCCTTAATGCAAATTTACCCAAGACGGTCCTGGCATGTCATGGATCCTTAAAGGGATAGTAATGTTTCATAATAAAAGCAGCTCTAATTAATCATCATAGTATTTGGACTTTGGAGAGTGTTATTTCAGTTCTGTCAGAGTTGTAGTTCAAGAGTAATTCAATGACAAAGTGTCCCCCTCCCGCCCCTTTTACTGATATAACACTGGTCAGCCAGATCAGAAGGGAGGTGCCCAGGTAGACTGCAGAGAGGGACAATCTTCAATTAAGATAAGGGAAAAACCTGAAAAACTTGTCAAGGGGGGCAGGGTTTTCATTGTTCTCATAAGAAGAAGATTGTCCCCTTCTGTTATCTGTCTGGTCTATAGACTGCATTCCACATCTGAGAAGAGATGGCTTACACTAGGTAAAAGGGGCGGGAGGGGAAACTTTGCTTGTGAATATCTCTCAAACCATAAAGGTTTGAGAGATAAGACTTATATCATTCTTCATGTTTTTTTAATGCCTACAAAATAAAATAAAGATAAAACAAAGTATTACTATCCCTTTAAGGGGTTTATGGGAGGGATAATCTTGAAAATCATTTTAAAATGGAGGCTCCCAGAGAGGGTAGGATTTGGAAAGACAATGGTTAATCTTTAAACCTTTTTAAAACTAATTGAAGCCAACATATTTTTAGATTTACAGTACTTTCCTATTTAACCCAATGGCTGCTTCACAATACACTGGAGAACTTTCTCCAATTTAAGTGATTAATTGCGTTTAGTACTATTTTGATATAGTAGACACCAAACATTTGTTTATCTTCTACTTTTCACATAATAATTTTTGTCTGTGACTATAACAAAATCTTCCAGCTCATCAAACATCAAACCTTACTTTATATTCCAAATGAAATGAACAAAAAACAGTGAACTTTAGCAATGTATCTTAACCCTTAAAATATTGGCGTTCTTCCACTATTCTAGATAGGGATTGTCAAATATCCAAGTTTAAAACAGTATTATTTCCAAGCTCAAGCTGTGGCCACTCTTTATTTCTCTGGGTTACATTAAGCATTCTTGGACCTTTAGAAATATATGGTATTAATTATCATCTAAGAAGTTAAGGGGGCATGCACACTTTAGACTGAAAGATAAGTGGTGCACATGGGCACCAGTCTGTATGCTCTGGAGTGATCAATTTACCATCATACACTCAACACAGAATAAACAAGAACAGCTTAAGGTGGACTTGTCACCCTAAACCCTAAGTTTAGTTTGTTTTACTGAGATTTCAAATCTGCCTATATTTGCACTAACCATTTTTCTATAAAATAAACAATTTTTGAGAAAATAACCTTTATACTTTGATGGCACAGCGTGGCATTTTATGCTAATTCCCTTTTGTTTGAGGCCAAGCAGTACAGCAAGCTGTACATTAGAAATGTTCTGAGTTTGTAGATTTATTACAGTACAGTGTGGTAACATTGGCCCAACTCAGAAATTAATTAGTATATACTACTATAAGCAAATAAAGGTTAATTTCTCAAATATTATTTAAATTACCAGACAATAGCACAACATATAGGAAATTTTTAATTATCTTCAAAATGAATAAAATGTATCTTAAAATGTCCGGTCTACTTTAAAGGGCCTCTGCACCCTAGGAAGAAATTGATCTTAATCCGATCAGTACCAGAGGGGTATCCAACACATTGGGAAGCAAGGTGTTTCTCACCTCTCTGACACGCAAAGGGTCAGTGTATTTAAAGGAACACAAACACCTAAAAATGAAATTGTTGATACACATTTCATTAAAATGTATGTACTATATGCTTCTGTAAAGTGTTAGATCCCAAAAATGTAATCCTTAACGTACTTGTTTTAATTAATTGATTTTGCCAAAAAGTTAAAAATCTTTCTGGCCCTTAACTGTTGACATCACGGCCGGTCATTAAGGGGTTAATATATAGTTCCTGCCATTATTTTATAATATTTATTGCTGATAGATTCATTTTGAATATAATACATCCTATTTGATCAGTGGAAAATAGATTAGGTGAAATTATGTTTAGTATTTGAACTAATGGTATTTATGTTTAGGGAAGACTTCGGTTCACACATATATAAGAACCATTTTATATTCTCTTCCTAGTGTATTAGCAAGGAAATATTTTATTACACATACTAAATATAGAACATGATATTTATACAAACGTCTCATTGTGATGACACTAAAAAAGCATTTGGGATATATACTACAAAATCCAAAGACTTCAGAAAAAAATAATTTGCATTTTGTTCCCCATGAAACCTCATCAGAATCTACACAGTATGCTCCTTCTTACATTGTGCTTCATAGTGAGTACTTAATTCATATTTTAGTTCTTGTGAAAATATCTCTTTATAGCAGAAAGAATCATTAATTAAGTGATTTCTTCTGACTATATAGAAGATATTTATTCCTCTAAGGACAGCCTCTGCTGTTTCCCAAAAAAGATTGAAATCATTTTTTATGAGTCCTATTATTTATGTTTCAATCATTTCATGGTATAGTTAAGAAACCTTTGAAGTCATCTGAATTTGAGAGTACCATGGGAAATCCTACATTTGGGGGAAAGCATACGAGGCATGATGGGAAATAACTATTGAATCAATTATTTGCATCAGGTATTTCATTAAAAATACTGAGGCTAATTCAACAACAACCGTTTTTAGCATAAAGTAGGCAAGTACTTTATAAGCATCTACTGTATAATTGAATTACCCATGGTGTAAGGTCCTCCAGGTATCAGATGCTGCACATGGAAAAGATGTTCATGATGTTAATATATATTCCTAAGATTACATTCAGCCCTAAAATGTTAAAATTACTTGGTTTGTTAAATATTTCTCTTTCCTCTCTCTCTATATATACACTACAGTTCAAAAGTTTGAGGTCACTTAGAAATGTCCTTGTTTCTGTTGTGGGAGCAACTTGACTGTAGGGTACGTAAGAAGTGTCCATCAAGCCAATCTAAATTGTGGGAAGTGTTTCAAGAAGCATGGGGTGAAATTGCTTCAGATTACCTAAAAAAATTGACAACTAGAATGTAATTCCTGCAACGGAGTATTCTTAAATAAAAGCAAAGTTTGGAGGACACAATTATTATATAAATTTAAATTATTATTTCTAACCTTGTCAACGTCTTGACTGTATTTCCTCTTCATTCTGCAACTCATTTGATGGAAAACAAGTAAATTTCAAAGTGACTCCAAATTTTTGAAAGGCAGTTTGTAGCAGCGGGTCTCAGAATGCCTTACTGATGTCTCTTCCTGTATGGCTCATCTTTGCTTAAAATGTAATGTCTAAAACTGAGTAACTTATGTTTCCTCCTTAATCCTGCATAATAACTCAGTTTTCTATATCAGTTGAGGGCTTCACAATTTACTCTGGACAAGGCATGCAGCCTTGGGGTAAATTTGGGCTTTCTTTACTTCACCACTGACATTAACCTCTTAAGGACCAGCCGCGCACGCACGGTGTGGTCACTTAAGGACCAGGGACCATTTTTTTTTTCTGAATCTGATTCCGGACTCCCCAAACAGCGTGCAGCCGCGCGGGGAGTCCATGGGTCCTTAATGGGATAACAACCCATGACGGTCCAGGACAGGACGGTCCAGGACAGTCATGGGTCCTTAAGGAGTTAATGAAGGAACAAAAACCTGTTGCTTCTTTCTTCAAAATATAACAAAAATCTGCCTGTTTCTTTCTTGCTCAGTGACTCATTATACATGCTCTTATTCTTTCCAGCCTAGACTACTGCAATTCTTTACTTATTGGTCTGCCTGCTACCCATGTATTTCCTCTTCAATCGATCTTTAATTCGGCCAGCAGAATACTCTTCCTCTCATCCAGAGCAGTACTTACATCTACACTCCCAAGAACTATTGTCATGGCTTCCGATAAAGCAACATATAACATTTAAAATCCTCCTCCTTATCTTCAAGGCTCTCTAACACTCGTCCCCATCCTATATTTCATCATTGATATCCTGCAATATACGTGCTCGTCCTGTATGCACCACTCATGATGGATGGCTCTTAACTACTTTTAACCTTTATCGTTGTATCACGACTGCAGGCTTTTTCCCTTCCTGCTTCCTACCAACCAGCATTTGCCAAACATCAACAACTCCACATCCAAGCTAAAAGAGCATTTTTCACACGTAACACTACTGTAATATGTACACCTTATCTCAGATCTATCATAAATTGCACTACCTCCTCTACCTGATTGTAATCTCAATGGGGCAGGAACCTATTGTAAGATATGCCCACCTAGTGTTTCCCTTTTGATAACTGTCTGTATAACCACTTAACTGCTGCATGTATTGTATCCCTCTTTACTAAATGTAAACCGTAAAATGCTAAATACACCCGTTGATGCTATATAAATAAAAACAGACATACATACATACACGATAGATAGACAGACAGATAGATAGATATTGTAGACAGATACATTAAAAGCCACATGATGGGTTTCTGGATCCCTGACAAAAGCAACAGGGGGCTATCAATGGGTATTTGTTAGACAGCGGGCATTGCCAGAGGGACTTTCACCTGTTCAGAGACATGTAGAGACAGGGAATGATTTGATAAATTCATGCAGTCATTAAACCATTCCCTGCAGAGAGCTACAAACACACACACACACACACACACACACACACACACACACACACACACCATTACTACCTTCTTACCCTCCCATTTACAGCCCCATCCTTCAGCTACTCTCAATAATAAATTCGACCCCTTTGTCCCTCCTGTTTCCCTCAACACACAAACTGTTTACCCCTCGTACATTGGGTTCTGTGTCTACTACTGCACATTGGAAGAAGGCAGGTGTGTCAGACAGTGTATGTTAGGGTTTAGTACTACAAGTAGGACAATGGAACAAGCCTGACTTGAGAGACAGTGTATATGTGGATGTGGCTACCAGTGGAACAACGATGGAGTCTCAGACATCATATACGTGATTCTGTGACTACCAGTGGACAGTGGCCCAAGGCTGGGGTGTCAGACAGTGTATATATGGTTCTGTGACTACCACTGGGACAATGGAACAAGGCCAGTGTGTCAGACAGTGTATATGGAATGTGTCTGGGGTGTCTGGGACCATGACCGTCAGTGGATAGGGGAACAAAACAGGGGTAGGGTGTCAGTGTATTTATGGCCCTACAGTTGTTAAACTACAGCTGTCAGCATCATCAATCCAATGTTGTTCAGCTGAGGATGATAGGCATTGTAAGTGAGGGAGAGAAGGATCTGTCTCCCACTGTCTATCCCAGGCAACACCATTTCTGCAAATTAGAAAATATAGCTGTAGATCTTTTACTGTTGAGTAAAATAGCTCAAACGTGTTTTCTTTACATTACAATGTCATTTTTCAATTATGGTCACCAGGTGGTGCCCATCCTATCACTTACTATGGAAAACCATAGTCTATGACTCATGGTCCCCCAAAAAGTGCATTATTAAAAATGTTTTGCCTTTTGGACATTAGTCGGCGCTATTGTGAACAGTATAATATACTGCTGGAGATGACTCTAGCATCCAAGCATTTATACTGTAATAAAGCCAGCCTATCTCCAGACCAGGATAATCAGGCAAGAAGTATGCAAGGGATGGGTAACTGTCTGACACTAATAAGATAACCTATCTACACAAAGGCTGTAACATTCCATTTTAACATTACTGGCAGCGATTTCTGTGTTAATGTTTTATTTCTCAGCTTTATTGTCCATACATGTCACCATAGCGCCTTGTTAAGAGTGTTATTTTATGGTTGATAAATGTCCAAAATGTCAGTTGTCACATAGCTCAGAGTATGCAATTGGCAGAAAGTCATACTGTTGCAAGTAGATTACAGACTGCTAGAGACATTCTGGTTATAAGGGAAACGCCATATTCAATAGGGTAAAAGGAGCAATTCTGGATCAAACCAACTGCACTATAGGGGACAAATAACATAAACTCTAAATTCCACATTAAAGGGATAGTAATACTTAAGTATTACAAATCCCTATATTAAAGCCCTAGTAAAAAAAAAACATATTGCCCCCAGTGTCATCTCTCAAACCTTTATGGTTTGAGAGATGAACGCTTCTAAAGTTGCCCTCTCCCTCCCCCTTCCCCGTAGTCAGCATTTTAGCTGACTGCAGGGAACAGAGTCGTACGACTTTCAGGCGGCTCTCCAGCACAGCCTGATCGCGTTACCTAAAAAAAAAACTTTCACTGAAATGGTCTTCTACGTGTGCTTGGCTTGCAAGCACACGTAGAAGACCATTTTAGTGAAAGTTTTTTTTTTACTTAGCGAGATCGCAGCTCTGCTGCAGAGCCGCCTGATGATCTCTGACCGGATTCCCTGAGTCAGCTAGAATGCTGACTACAGGGAAGGGGGAGGGAGAGGGCAACTTTAGAAGCATTCATCTGTCAAACCATAAAGGTTTGCGAGATGACACTGGGGGCAATATGTGTTTTTTTTTACTAGGGCTTTAATATAGGGATTTGTAATACTTCAGTATTACTATCCCTTTAATTTAAATGCAGCTTTTAACTACTAGAGTTATATCTAATGCATTGTGAAAAACCTCTCTAGAATTCAAGGAGATAAACTGTAATTCAGATTTGGATTATTAAGAATTTTCATACCCCCCCAGGGGGATGAATCTTAAAAGGAGACATTCTAGAACAACCCAACTGTACCACAAGGGGGAATGAAAGCTCCTTGAAAACCAGAGAGGTCGCCAACACATCGCAGTGGACATCTCCCTAGCATTCAAAGGGGTTACGTACCATTAAATCCAAGGAGAATGTAGGGGATTGTCTATGGGGATAAATTAAAGAGGAGCCATTCCAGAGCAAACCAACTGCACCATAGGGGAGAAATGAACATTCCCAATACTTCTATTGAAACCTTTAACCCCTTGAAAGCCAGAGAGGTCTCCAACCCATTGCAATCTCTCTAGCACTCAAGGGTTTAAAAGACCAGTTACATCAATGGGATTTTCTGGTCACAGTAAGGTAAGCGGTGGTATTATTTGAAGGTGTTACTTTTCCTTTAACTATAAATGCTCTACAGTTCAGCCATAATGGAAATTAGTGTTCTGATACATACAGGTCTTACTGAAGTTGGGTTATTGTGTATTTTTTTTTCTCTTTTAAAATGTTTAATAAAATGGTAAAAAAAGAACATAATATGAGCTATGGGGACAGTAAATGTGCTCTGAATTCTCTGAGCTGAGCTGTGAAAGTACTCAGTTGTCATAGCTTCCACAGTAATAAAATATCACCATGACACGCACACACACACACACATCTTAATTTCTTCCTCATGTCTGTGAGCCTGTAAATTAATCTGTTCATTACTCTCCGACTTTGTGAGCAGTTTGTTTTATGAAGATTTAAGGAGAACTAGCACCTTCAAATGCTAAACACCGCACTTACCTTAAAGGGATAGTAATGTTTCACAAAAACAGCAGCTCCAATTAATCTACATAGTATTTGGGCTGTGAAGAGAATTATTTCAATACTGTCAGAGTTGTAATTCAAGAGTAATTGAATGATAAAGTATCCCCCTTCTGACCCTTTTGTCTAGTGTATGTCAACTCCATTCAGATGTGGAATCTGGTCACTGGACAGCTCACAGCAAGGGACAATCTTACTGTGAGCATAAGTAAAACATGCCCCCCTTGACAGGTTTTTCCTTATGCTCACTGAAGATTGTCCCTCTCTGCGATCCACCTGGACAGTCGTGCAGCTCTGAGGAGAGCAGTGTTACATTAGTAAAAGGGGCGGGAGGGGGATACATTATTATTCAATTACTCTTGAACTACAACTCTGACAGTATTGAAATACTCTCTCCACAGCTCAAATACTATGAAGATTAATTGGAGATGCTTTTATTGCGAAACATTACTATCCCTTTAACCCTCTGAGTGCAAGAAGGGTATCCAACACATTGCAATGCAATGTGTTGTATACCACTCTGGCCCTCAAAGCATTAATCTAGGGCAGCAAATCCTAATGATCACTATGATTCAGTCCTTGGTGAACTGATTCTCTAAAATACAATTTTAATTAGTACTTTATATAATGTCCATAGGGGAAGACATGATTCTTATGCAGGACTCCAACCTCCAGAATCATCAAAGGATGAAAGAAATACACTTCAATGGGAGGAAATGGAAAAAAATGAATTCTGTTCACCTCTGTGAATTAATTAACCCTTTGAATGCCAGAGGGGTACGCAAGGCATTGCATTGCAATGCGTTGCGTTCCCCTCTTGCACTCAGACGGTTAAAGGTACAGTTTGGGGAACAAATTAAATAAAATCGATTCACAGCTGCCATTAGGATATTCTGCCCAGATTCATGTAAATAACAGGGGTATAATTAGGCAGAAGTAGTATTATTTTAAATTAAATATTAGTGATATTTTCACTTCCAAATTTTTTTGTTGAACCTCTTGTTGAACTACAGCTTCCATCATGCTTAGGCAACCAACAACTGGCTGGGGATAATGGGAAACGTGTTATACTGTGCCAAAACCCTTCTTGTGGCTTATTTGTACAGGACTGTTCCATCTGTTTTTGTAATGCAAGGACCAACAGAAAAGGGTATAAAAAAATCTCAGATCTTGGCATGTATATACATGTTAACTCTTTAAGTATCAGAGAGATGTGCAACCCAGTGTCCCTTAAAGGGCTAATCACATACACTCATACAACTCCCCAAACACAAGACCATGGTGAAGTCATTTTGTTAAGCAAAAGTTTTTTATTTTACAGTGATGCTCTCTAATTCTAAGTACTACAGAATCTTATTTAGTGTATGGTGCTATAAATCCTACTTATTTCTGAATTTGTTGTTGTGATAAACACCTGTCTTTACAATTGTCATAAAACGTCTGGAAACCCTAACGATATACAATCCAATTATTTGGAGTAGATTAGTGAATTTTCTTTGGAATCTTGGCTCTCTAAAGGAAAATATGAACTATAGTATGCATGTTTAATAGACTGCATTAATTATAGCATGGCTTCCAGAGATTACTCAAGAATAGTTATTTGGCAGGTTTATGATTGGGAGTAATAGGTGTATCAGCATAAGGTCTATGAGCAAAGTATACATAGAGATAATCTAAGAATTTGACTGTATATACACCGATAAGTAAGTTTTTCTTGCTGAATATTAGAATACTGAATACAAGATCATATGAAATAATTGTTTAGATTTAAGTTATTTAGATAATATATGATATTGGATCTGCATCTGTTAGTCTGTATAATAGGATATATATATATATATATATATATATATATATATATATATATATATATATATGTGCGTGTGTGTGTGTACTGATTGTGGCATCTCTCGGCACATCTATATCTCTATCTATCTATAAATATATATAGTCAATATGTAAGTTGTTGGAAAGCACTCTCTCTTAATATACAAGTAAATGCCCAGGTGCACAATCATTATATACAAATGAATAAAAGTCAAAATGATGGGCAGCACCCGTGGGACTTATTTAATGATTTTATTGCAGTGATGAAGTGGCAAAATTACAGGTCAATGTTTCAGTGCCTGGGACCGAAAGGTTGACCTGTTTCAACGTTTCAGTGCCTGGGACCGAAAGGTTGACCTGTTATTTTGCCACTTCATCTTTGCAATAAAATCATTACATAAGTCCCACGGGTTCTGCCCATCATTTTTATAAAGTGCTAGCCTGCAAAGCTCCCTGTGTGTAACAGCACATGTGCAGAAGAGACTGCCGGAACGATAAAATCATGCGCAGTAGAGACTGGCCAAACGTGCTGATCCAGGCGGCTCACCACTTGTCTGTGCTCCCGGCTCTGAGGGCAGCAGCCGAGGCCGCTGGGTGACACTTTAGCCCGAGTATATGGGCTTTCATACTAGTGTGTATATATTATATTTATATATTATATTTATTTATTTATTTTTAGAAGAGGAGTAGGACACACTCTCAATAACATAGGTGAATGCCTGGGTGCAAAATCAATATTAATGCAAAAATTGTACAAGAATCGGCATTCACTTTTAAAATGCAAAAGATACAAAGTTTATTGCAGGTCAAAGTTTCGATCTCTGCTGGGATCTTCATCAAGATGTAACAACAGTGTTAAAGTGTTAGTAATGTCAAAAAAAAGTTTTTTTGCACGTTGAAGAGCTTAAAAAGTTGAGCTAAATGTAAAAAAACGTATCTCTCAAACCGCTATGGTTTGAGAGATACAGGCATTTAAAGTTCGATGTCTCCTGCTGACATCTGTAAATCTGTCAGCAGGAGATCCGTGTCAGCCGACATAGAGGCTCTGCAGCAGAGCCGCAATCTCGTTAGTTACAACGAATCTCTTCATTGGAATGGTCTAAAACGTGTGCCTGGTTTGCAAGCACACATTTTAGACCATTTACAGATGTCAGCAGGAGACATCGAACTTT
Source organism: Rhinophrynus dorsalis (assembly GCA_037306005.1). Taxonomy (NCBI): domain Eukaryota; kingdom Metazoa; phylum Chordata; class Amphibia; order Anura; family Rhinophrynidae; genus Rhinophrynus; species Rhinophrynus dorsalis. The sequence goes on along the minus strand of CM074719.1, from coordinate 541,087,733 downwards.
AAATGCCTGTATCTCTCAAAACATTGCGGTTTGAGAGATAATTTTTTTTGCATTTAGCTCAACTTTTTAAGCTCTTCTAAATGCAAAAAAAAACACTTTTTTGCCATTACTAACACTTTAACAACCCTATATAAATACCCAGTGATCACAACAAAAGTGAAACACTCCCATCCACTTAGTGTAAACAAACATAAACAATACATAAAAAATATAAACTATACATATTCTTTGTAAAGTACATACTTCATAGTGAAATAGTGTAAAAACAATATGTGACATGTATAAAATAACTATTTGGAATAGGATCATCCCCATCACAAAACAGAATTCATGTGAGGTTGCAGTGGACGCCATTCATAATTATGGACCTTACAACTAAAGCAAGTGGGTCTCCAGCGCATTGCGCACACATGCTTATTGAATCTATGGTAGTGTCTTGTCAGGAGGTACTGACAGGGCAACCAAGTTACTCTGAGGAATTCCAACAGTGGAAGAAACGGGCGGCGAATTCAAAAATGCCACCCGCTGCAACAATATCACGAGGGGGGATCCTGGTTATTCATGTGGGCTCTAACATTCTTTTAATAAATAATAACATAGCAGGAAGCAGGCAGTGAGCACAGGAATGCATCCCGCTGCCCCAGTGTCACGGCTGCCTCTAGATGGGGGGTCCTGGATATCAGGGGGAGCTGATGATGGAAAGAGAGGCAGACGTACTGGTATTGAGGTGGGGGAAGCTTGGAATGCAAAGGGTGATTGAGGGGGCATTTACATTTTTATTGGTGTCTAGGGTTTATTTTCACTCGTGTATCTCCACTCCACATAAGGCGAAATGGGGTAAAAATTTGCATATTATACTTGAGATTGTATGGTATTGCAAACTGGTGTAATGTTTACTTGGCGACATTCTTGTTAAAAGTGGCAGATCTTATAAAACAAAAGGGGCAACCATTTTGAAAATGTAAAATAGCCAAGTACATATAAAGCTGCAGTCATTGTCAATCCACTGCAGGATGAAGGATTCCTCAAAGAGACAGCTGGAATTTCAATATTTTTATTCCTATTTGGAATACATCCTAGTGTAGGCCTTTGTCATACATGTATGATATACTAACGTGTTGTGTATTTGTATCTACTAATGTTTTAAAATTGTATAAATTATCAATTTTTTTATAATTCATATTTTTTAAATATTATTGAAATAAAATGTTATATTTTTACACAATTATGAGTAATTTATTTGAATCAATTTATTTACTGTAAAGTTGTATTTGTTTATTTTTTTAGAAACACGTTTTAGCAGGAAGAATACATTGAGATTTCTCAGATTTTCAAGTATGTTCTGAGTGTTTACAGCAAACAGTTGAGTATTTACACAGAGAAACATTATATATACACACACACACACACACACACACAAGCATACATACTAAATATGTACATACAATTACATATTGTGGCACATTCAACCAAGTTATTAACAACTGCAACATTATTATTTTTTTATATGATAGTACAAGATTAGGGATGCGTGAAAATTTTCACCTCAAACCAAAATTGCTGAATAATGGTACTTCTCGCTTGATGAAAAATTCTGCAAAAAGTACAGTTTTCCACTTTTTTCACCAAGTTCATTCCATTGAAATCAATGGGAACATTAAATTTACACACAATACATAGCAAATGTTATTTTATTTTCCAAAAGGCATGGTGTAAAAGGGGTATAAGGGTGCCTGTATTGGTGGAGAGTGGAGAAACAATCAGATAAACAGGGAATTTTGGGGGTGGAGGTTTGTTGACTGGGATTGGGGGGGGGCTAGTAAATAAAAAATAAAATAAAAAAAATAAGACATGGTATAAAAGTGGTCTGGGGAGGGTGCCTGTGTTGGTGGGTGGAGTCAGGGGAAAGAATCAGTTGAACAGGGAATTTTTTGGGGGGAGGGTGTTGACTGGTATTGGGGGGACAGTCAATAAAAAAATTAAAACGAAAATAAGAAATTGGTATGTAATGTGACAGAGACAGGGAGCCCCTGACATAAGCTGCGACTGGGGCTGATACTTGACAGGATAGAGTATTTTGTAGAGGATGATTTATAGGAGTTGTTAGAGGCCCAAGCCTCCAGGAAACATTGATTTGTAGGACTTATTAGAGGCACAAGCCGTGAGGAAACCTTGATTAGTTGTAATAAATTAGACTTGTGTTAGGCCCAAGCCTTGAGGAAGCATTGATTTGTAGGACTTAGGCTTGTGTTTTTTTGTAGGCCTCTATGCCAGCAGGTCATGCTGTGTTGGCCAGTGTAACTGTGGAACTTGAGCCTGTTGTTTTTGCTGCTGCTGAGTTGTTTAAACAGCAGAATGATTAGGCAGCTCAACCTTAATGGGATCAACAACAGCAGTAACATGGGTGATGGAAGATGGAGGTTCCACTTGCCACTACTAGCTCCAGTGATAAGTCTGAGGCAGTAGCAGCACTATAACTAGCCCCCACCACTTTTCTCTCTCTCTCTCTCTCTCTGTAGCTACTTGTATTGTGTTTCACTTCCTGTAAAACATCACGTTTTTGTAAAGAAAAGGTGCAAAAATTTTGGAGCCATTGAAAAAAATAGCGAAAAATATTTTGCAATGGGAGAAAATGGAGAAGATTTTAACAAATTTATTTAAAGTGGATTTTCCAGCTAAAAAAGCAGACAACCATGTGGGTTTTCTGATTTTTTTTGAGAGAACACGACAGGACCTTTGCCCACCACTATACAAGATAATAATTCATATTTTTCTGTGTTATTATTTGGTCTCCTGTACTATATTGCTGATATAGTCAATATTACAATGCAATTTCATTGTATATCTCTCGACAAGACCCAACTTATGTCCAGATAATGGTCCGAGTTGAAAATGTAGACCCATTACATTTGCTGATTATATCACGTATGAGCACGTATTTCTATACCTCTCATATATAACTGTACTGATACTGTATAACATCTTTTTACTATATGAAGAAAAGTACCATATAGGACAATGTACACTCTCTGACACACACAGACAAAGACACACTCAAAGTGAAAGAAGGATGAGGGGTAGTTCAATGTGCCCCCAGAGCCAGGCAACCTTGCACTGGTTGCACCAGCATTCCTGTTCGCTGTGCATTGAAGACAACTCTAGTATTCAAGGGGTTAACAGTTTTGGGATTCCATAAACTGATGAGTAGTTGAGATTAACAATCTATAACAAATCTGTACCCAGACTAGTCTAGAAATGTGACATTTCCTGCATCATAAAATAAACCACAACTTTTTATGATCAAAAATGTATATTATTTGCTCAGTGTCTCTGCTTATGACAGTAAATAATTTAGCCTCTGTCTGCATTAATGGAAAAAATTAGTCCCATACAATATCCCTGAGCACACAAAAAGCTATTAAATAATTGTGTGCAAAACCATAACACTACCTAGGAAGGATTCAATTCCATTAGCTCCATAAACAAATTACCCACTTAGAGATTTTTTGGCATCAATGACAAAGTTTTACTATGTTTACTTTACACAAAAATTGTAATAATCTCCTTGATTATATAGTTCATGCTTGTTCTAATGCTGAGTGATCATTTATTTATTTTTCACAATAATGTTTTACATCATTTAGTCTTTTGTCTGCTGTAACCGTGATATCACGCCATACCTAATCCTGTTCAAGTGTCTCTTGGCAAGCTCTTTACAATATAAAGTTGCATCACAAATGTAGGTATACTATTTACTGATATCCAGCAAAGTTTTCTCTATTATATCTATTAATCTCTCATGGCTGTGCCAACATTATACGTTAAATCAATTGTAAAGCACCTAATGCAAGAGCCAACTGGATGACCCCAGTAGACTGCAACATTAAAAAAATGTTTAAAAGGAACCTAGAAATAAGTGCTCTTAAAGAGTAAACAGAAAAACTGAGATTATATATATATAAATAACAAAGCTCTAGAATGCGTCTCTCCCTGTGTGTTTAACCGCTCATGCGCAGTAGGGAACGATCCAATCATGAGCAGTAGAGACTGCACGAAAGCGATGGCTTGAAGTCAGAGTCACTGCAGCAGCAGAGGCCGCTGTCTGCCAATTTGGCCCGTGTACACGGGCCTTCAATGCTAGTGTGTGTGTATATATATATAATTATACACACACATACATATATATATATATATATATATATATATATATCAAAGCCCCATTTTTTACTAGTTACATATTTCTATGCTCACCTCTGGCAGTAAGTAGCAGCATTACAAACTTGCAGTAGGGTGACCACATTTCCGTTCTGCCATTCCGGGACATGTGGTCACCCTACCATAAAGCCTCTTCATCTCCACATTGCCCTTGATGCCCTACCTTGAGTCCCTGGTAGTCTAGCGGTGTCCTCCGTCACAGAGCTGAAGCTCCCGCGCGCTGTGCTCAGTAATGCAGAGCGCTGGGAGATGATGTCATCTCCCAGCACTCTGTATTACTAGAGCGCTTGCCTCCAGGAGATCAGCTGGATTGCCGCCCTGGATGTCAGCCTGCAAACGGTGTGTCACATCATGGACGCTGTGAGGGAGCGCTGATTTACCAAGCGCTCCCTCGCGGCGTCCATGATGTGACACACCACTTGCAGGCTGACATCCAGGGCGGCATATATAAAAAAAAACAACAAAAAAAAAAAAACACAACAAACACTGGGAGGTGAAGAAAATTGGGGGGGCACTGGCCCCCTCTGGCCCCCCTGGCGACGCCACTGAGAGATTGACTGTTTGTGCTGCTGTGTGGGTGGCTTGGCTTCATTCCGGGACACTTCATTGTCCCGGTGAGAGATGACCCGGGACGCGGGACATAGGCTTCAAATAAGGGACAGTCCCGGACATTCCGGGACCCGTGGTCACCCTAACTTGCAGCCCCATCTGAACTCCTCCCCAGAGCTGGTACTGTTAGTTCCAGAGAAGCAGCTGTTGATTCCTATTGGCTGTTTTGACCTCACACCATTCCGCACAGCCAAAACAAAATGAGGCAGTCACAGGCAGCTTTAGTTCATACAGGAGGTGGTAAAAGAAGCCCTGTAAAAATGTGTACACTTTTTTTTAATGCTGATACTCTCAGAGGTGGGGATAGCAACATTTAACTAGATAAGGACCGAGCTTTAGCATATATTTTTAAATTGTACAGTACATGCCAGCTGCTCTTTAACAGGTTTAACAAAAAGGAGAAACCTAACCTAAGTAGAGGTTCTTTATCTAAGTCATATTTAGTTATATGAAGGTGAAGAAAAAATAATAAAAATGATAGGCAATTTGACTGTTCATATTATGCACATACTGGCTATGTAAAGTGAAAATAAAGGGCTACAACTCCTTTAAGGGCTGAATCCCAATGAAGGTGATACGTTTATCACCAGGTTTATCTCTAAATTTCACTGTGGAATTGAACAGGAATCAGTTAGCTGTTGGGGGGGGTGAAAGGTGTTATAGTCCCCATAACCTGGTGGTCCAGCTATTGACTATCCCTGTTTTATATATTGATGCAATGTTTAGTTTATACACCAATTTGCCCCATATATTTTCCCCTGCAGTTGCTATCTATATATATAAAAGAAGACTTTGTGCCTGCCAAAACACACCCAGGGGTGGTATTAAGGAGGAGTTACTGTTCCTATTGGGTGATTCAGTCATGCAGGGAGTTGGCCCGCCCCCACTATGCAGCCCGCCCACCACTATCAAAGTCAGAAAAAAACAATATGGCCGCCACTTGCTCCTACACCACAGACAAACACACATGCCCCACTCACACAGCACCAAACAAACACGCACATGCCCCACTCACACAGCACCAAACAAACACGCACATGCCCCACTCACACACACAGCACCACATACACACACAAAGCCAGAAATAAATATGGCTGACACACACACACACACACACACACACACACACACACACACACACAGTCACTCACCCTGACTCCCAGTGGCCTCAGCAGGACCTGTAGTGCAGCACCAGGGGAACAAAATGGCACTCAAAGGGTTAAGGTAGGCCCTCCGCTGAATTATTTCTTCACTGTCATCATTTGCCATGCAAGACACAGGACAGACAGCCATCAGGTACACACTTAACCCACTGACTGCCACAGGGTTGTGTATCAAGTTTTATCCCTCAGGGAGTGTGTTCAAACCCCTCACACTGTAAACTTGCATTTCCCTCCTACTTCTCCTTCTTCCCCAGCCTATTACTAACACTTTTCCTCATTTATATTAAGCCCCGCCCCCTACTCATGATTAAGCCCCGCCCACTTTAAACCAAAATTGCCTCATTGCTCTCTCCACATCAGCACCACATGAGGGACTCCACAAGTCAAAGTTCCCTGGTATTACACAGACATGCCCCACTCACACACACACAAAGCCAGAAAGAAATATGGCTGACACACAGTCACTCACCCTGACTCCCAGTGGCCTCAGCAGGACCTGTACTACAGCCACTGAGGAACAATATGGCACTCAAAGGGTTAAGGTAGGTCCTCATTGCTGAATTATTTCTTCACTGTCATTATTTGCCATACAACACAGAGGACAGGCAGGCATCAGATACACACTTAACCCACTGACTGCCACAGGGTTGTGTATCAAGTTTTACCCCTCAGGGAGTGTGTTCAAACCCCTCACACTGTAAACTTGCATTTCCCTCCCACTTGTCCTCCTTCCCCAGCCTATTACTAACACTTTTCCACATTTCTGTTAAGCCCCGTCCCTACTCGCGATTAAGCCCCGCCCCCTTTTAACCCAGATTGCCCCATTTGTCTCTCCACATCAGCACCACATCAGTCCCCTCTAGGGACTCCACAAGTCAAAGTTCCCAGGTATGAACACACTTCCCACTGCTATTTAACTCTCACATGCCTCTCTATACCTTAACCATTTGAGTGCCAGAGGGGTACACAACTCATGCACGCATGTGTTTCTGCTTATATATGTTGTGTGTGTGTGTACATCTCTGTTACATATGTGTGTCCATCTCCAGTGTGTGTGTGTGTGTGTGTGTGTGTGTGTGTGCGTGCGTGTCTTTTGCATGTTTCTGCCGCTCACTGTGTGTATGTGCATACCTCCCAACATTTCACATGGCCAGAGAGGGACACGTTAGTTTTAGGTGATATTGTTGGGGGCGTGGCTGGTGGGTGGGGCATTAGTAAGAATTTTTAGGTTATTTCATGACCTATTACTGACTATTTATGTAACTGAATAAATGATTTAGTGCAAGACCAAAGTATTTTATTTGCACAGACTAATGTATAAACACATATACGGAAGTTTATTGCTTTATTGCTGTAGAGCAAAGTAATACACACCACACAGTCAGGGCTGGTGCAAGGATTTTTGCCACCCTAGGCAAAACCTAATTTTGCCGCCCATTTCGCTCCGCCCCTTGTGTCCCACCCCTTTATACCCCGCCTACTTATACCCCACCTCTTTTCATGATTGTCCTCTCTCTGCCCCCTGGGCCAGTCTGCCCCTGATCTAGAGATGCCTGTAAGAGATGCCCCCCACCAGCTCCAACTTGCCCCTTATCATCTCCACTTTGGCCCTATCAGCTGCACTTTGCCTCCCATCAACTCCAACTTGCCCCCATCAACTCCAACTTACCCCCATCAGCTCCACTTTGCCCCCCACCAGCTCCACTATGCCCCCCATCCTCTCCACTATGCCCCCCATCAGCTCCACTATGCCCCCAGCAGCTCCAACTTGCCACCAGCAGCTTCACTTTGCCCACCATCCGCTCCAACTTGCCCCCATCAGCTCCACTTTGCTCCCCATCCGCTCTAACTTGCCCCCACCAGCTCCACTTTTGCCCCCCCCTTCAGTTCCACTATGCCCCTATCAGCTCCAACTTGCTCCTATCAGCTCCAACTTACTCCCATCGGCTCCACTTTGCCCCCCAGCAGCTCCACTATGCCCCCAGCAGCTCCAACTTGCCACCAACAGCTCCACTTTGCCCCCCATCCGCTCCAACTTGCCCCCATCAGCTCCACTTTGCCCCCATCCGCTCCAACTTGCCCCTATCCGCTCCAACTTGCCCCCACCAGCTCCACTTTGCTCCCCCTTCAGCTCCACTTTGCCCCCCATCCGCTCCAACTTGCCCCTATCAGCTCCAACTTTGACCTCCATCCACTCCAACTTACCCTCATCAGCTCCAACTTGCCCCCAGCAGCTCCACTATGCCCCCTCAGCTCCAACTTGCCCCCATCAGCTCCACTTTCACCTCCATCCGCTCCAACTTACCCCCATCAGCTCCAACTTAACCCCAGCAGCTCCACTATGCCCCCTCAGCTCCAACTTGCCCCCATCATCTCCACTTTGCCCCCCATCCGCTCCAACTTGGCCCCAGCAGCTCCAGTATGCCCCCTCAGCTCCAACTTGCCCCCCATCACATACCTGTAGCTCCCGCGCAGTCTTCTCTTCAGTAATGCAGAGCGCGGCGGGAGATCATGACTCCCAGCGCGCTCTGCATTACTAAAGATCCGACCCAATGAGGGAGCGCTGTAGCAACACAGACCTGACTGTGTTGTGGTTCCCGGCGTGGTGTGTGCGGGCGCAGCTCTTCTCCACTGCATGCCCGCGCCCCCAGTACGTGTGCGCCCTAGGCCAGCGCCTACCTCGCCTATAGGTGGAGCCGGCCCTGCACACAGTCTGACCTCCTAAAAAGAGGGACAACAGGGTGGGAAAGAGGGACAGAGGGATTTGGCCCTCAAAGAGGGACTATCCCTCCTAAAGAGGGACACTTGGGATGTATGGTATGTGTCTGCCTGTGTGTTGCATATGTCTGTGTTTTTCAGTGTGTCTGCATTTCACACACATGCGCCCAACGGTCATGACATGACGGGCAACGCCGTCCCACACTGCTAGTATTATATATATATATATAAGAGCATTTTGTCTTTGCATATAATATAGATCCGTAATTTTGAACCCAAAAGTTCAAGCTCTATTAAAAGGCCAAGACTTGCAGATTTCCCTCTTTGAGCACACTCGAGTGAATCAAAATGATTGAGTCTCTAATTCACACACATATACTCAGATATGGAAATCTGAGTATATGGAAGTTCTGGCCTGTTACTGGGCCTAAAAGTCTCTGGTTAAGAACCGATGATATACACTTAGCATATTTTTGGTGCCAAGTAACAGTAGAAGGTGATGTGGTTGGGGAGCGGATGTGGTCACAGGTGGGGCTAAGTGTGCTTGGAGAACCTACAGTGTAAACGAAACCGTGGAAGTTTCTAAATTACAATTTATCCTCTACATGTTTCAGCATGGATTTATTTTAACTTTAGCAGTGGACAACAGAAAATTCAGATGGGAATATATATATTATATATATATATATTGTACATATCGGGGTGGCAAAATCCACTTCTCACATTTCATTTTTTTTCTTTTGACAAAATGGATATTTTGAACCCCAGAGGACTGCAGTGGTGAGCAACACAATTTCCAGTCCTCAGTAGGTTAAATTGATACTCATTGATTTGCAGACACTGAAATATATAAAGATTTTCAGCTGCAGGTGCACCATTATTCAGGGGTTTGAATTACCATGGTAAGCATTTAAATTGTATTCTGAAATACTGTAAGCAGGAACCTGTCACAAACTATCTCCAGAGAATACTGATGCTCTGTCCAAATCTTGAATATGTAGTATCTGAAGGAATAAATGCAAAAGGTCACCAATAAAATCCTAGGCTGGTCCTCAAGGGTACTATTATACAGTCATCACAAATTATACATTTATGAAAATGTAGAAAGCAGAAATGATACAATCTCCCTCTCTCTCTCCTTTCTCAATATTGGATCTTTATCTGTGCAGTTAATATAAGGGAAGAAAAGACCCCCCCAAAAAAAAACAAAAGAGGGGAGGGTTGGATGAAAGAGTTCCAGTATGTGCTCTTCACGTGTGGAGCATTTCCTTACTGTAGAGGAGAGCTGGCATAATACTCTTTGATTGTTTAACCTGTTGTCAGGTACTTTCTAGTGTACAGTATGTTCTGACCATGGGTACTATATTTGAGAAAACTTCTCTATACTGCCCTGTAAATGGCAATTACATCCTGTATCTATGTATCAAACAACCATACCCATCCATACGAGAACTGATTTTAAGTAAGAAAGAAGCTATGGTGAGTCTTCTAGAGGAATAGTAACACAGCTGATGAGGCTGAAAAAAAGAAATGCATCCATAAAGGTGAGCTGTGCCATAACTCACTTGTTCATCCAGAAAATAAAGCCCATTGTCTTTTTAAAGCAGGATATTGTTGATGACTTTCCTGATATTCTGCAATGATTGTCTTTTTGGCAGGAGGCCCATTTGATACGTATGACTGAGTGACGTTAATGTGTGAGAAAACCTTTTGTGTCAAGCATTGATAAACTATGTGGGCCAGTACCTTGTTTATGGATAACTATGGTGGTGGTAGAGTAGAACTCCCTCTTTATATTGTTTCCCCTTCAAAGGTATATGTTGCAAAGCTCATGAGATGGGGTTTGAATTTGTTGAAAATCTTCTTATAGTACAAATTTGTGTAGCAGTTGGATCCAGGTGCCAGAGTTGCCAGAGCTGATGATAGGATAAAGCAGTTCCGCGTCTTCTATTCAGATTATCCACCATTTCCAAAGTAAGATTCTTGTATAAGAATCGGGTAAAAGCTTCCCTGTTTGGAGCATCACCATTATAGAATTTGTCTAATTCTTTAAATATTTATTGTTCAGTGGTGTCAGAGGGGAGTCGTTCCCTTTATTTTAACACTTTTTGTTACGCAGCATGTTCCTGCTTATATGCTCTAAAAAAACATGCTTGGTCTGTTGTCAAATAGGTAATATTGGGCACACATCCATATAAGGAATCTTCATGTATGTGTGTGTGATTTGTACATTTTTAATTTGTTGGGAGATGCCTATGATATGCCTTATAGTGTTCATTTTAGGATCAACCTTGCTGAACTTGTGGAGGGCCTTTAGCTCTGATTTCAGGGATTCGGTGATTGGCTCCCTGTCTCGTATTCTGTAGGATGATAGGGAGACTAACTGGCCCTATGTGAATAAGTGATCTGTGGGCCATCCAACTGGTTGTTAGGGTTGTATCCTGGGAAAGGATGGTCCATAAAAAGATGCCAGTATATTTACAAATCTGTTCCCTGAAATTCCAGAGCCACAACTCAGTTGCCCATCCATGTGTGTAAGACAAAATGAACTATTTTTGTACCATTTATCATTTCTTTATCCAGTAAAATACAGTAAATTACTAAGTACCCTGTGCCATCTAGAAGTAGCTATATTCTCCAGGCTGTGGATATGTTTCCCACTAGATATTGTACACTGTGAATTCCAGGATTGGCGAGACTGTGTGTCTGATTTGTGGAATGATTCAGCCCAGAGCAGTCCAATGGTGGGCCTGGAGGCACATTGAAGTTACCAGTATCAGCAAGCACAGCACCTCATAACTGCAACTCTCAGGCTGTAAGATAATCTGCATTTTTGTCATGTTTAACCCCTTGAATGCCACAAAGGTCCCCATGGCAATGCTTCTCAAGTAATTCTGGGACAACTCAACTGCACCATAGGTGACAACTAAAAGTTCCCATTGCTGTAAAATCCAATGCAATGCACTGGAGACCTCTCTAGCTTTTGAGAGGTTAAAGCCCCATTTCATTCAATGGAAATTTTTGGCAAGCTGCATTTGTCCCCTACATTGCATTTGGTTTGCCCTAGAATTACTCCACTTTTCATTTGAACATAGTGCCCTGACAAAGAGAATGGTGCACCTGGCGTCATTAGTGTGAGAGCTGCAAAGCATTTCACCAGCAATACCTTGCAAATCATAATTTAATACTCTCTTGTTCCTTTCAGTGCTATTAATTTAACATTCAAGCCCCATCCACTCTGCTTAAACATTACTGCTTCTCTAATCTGGCTTGGGGCTTTTCCAAACCACAGAACTGCTGTATGGCTCCTTTGTGGTTCCCCTTTTCCTGCTTCACCTCCAAACAATGTCTGTCCCCTCCTTCATATCACTCCCGGTGAGTGTGGTGCAAAGGGCAAGAACAGGACATGAAACAACCTTAATTAACTCCTTAAAGGCCAGAGGGGTGAGCAACCATTGCAAAGCAATGTTTTACACAGTCCTCTTAACCCTTTCAGTACGTACCCCTCTGGCACTGAAAGGGTTACGCTGTTAAATACAAAGGAGTACACAATTAATTACATGTAGAACACGAAATGCGTTACAGAAGCTGAATGTTACAGTATTACATGTAAAGTTCTTCATTAAGACGTAAAGTGAATTTACTCCATTCTGACACTTTAAACCAAAATCATATTTTCTTTTACTGAGCAAAAAGTAAATGTTGATGCGCAAAGTCGATTAAAAAAGATGGATTTCTTACTAGATAAATTATTTACATGATCACAGGAGCCTGACAGTTAGGAGCCAGGGCTGTTAGTTGCAGCACTTAAAGGGATAGTAATGCTTAATATGTAGAAAAAAATACATATTATAGGGTTTATTCCCCTGAGAAAAACAAGGGTACCCCTACTGCTGAGAGGTTTTCAGTTCAAATCTTACTGCAGCTCAGACTTGCATATTTTACTCAGAAAGGACATCACCTTATATTGGTCAATTTACAGACAATGCAGAACTATCACCTCTGAGACATCTCTAAAGATTGATATGTTCCTGCTGTTGGGAGCTATACAAAAAATGAATGGATGACCCCACAGAGCATCTGTAAGGCTAATGTTTAGGCCACAAAAACAAACAGAGAATGTTTACACATGCTAGCACGGAGAATAAGGAATTAATGGGAACATATGCCCATTTCATGTTTAGGTGTTAAATTCAAAAGTTATTGCAGCTCATGTTTGATTTTTTTGAGGTGCAATATTACAGTTGCCTGAAATTGTACAGTGGCGCTGTTACTGCACCATCCTATGGAGGTTTATGGTCAAGTGGCCAGAGCTGTTAATAGGATGGTGTAGTAACAGCCTTGTTGTACAATTTCAGGTCACTGTAATACTGCACCTACAAAAATCAAGTATGAACTGCAAGAACTTTTGAATTTAACATCTAAACATGAAAAGGGCATATGTTCCCATTAATTCCTTATACTCCGAGCCAGCATGTGTAAACATTCTCTATTTGTTTTTGCGGCCTAAACATTAGCCTTACAGATGCTCTGTGGGTTCATCCATTCATATTTTTGTAGAGCTCCCAACAACAGGAACATATCAATCTTGAGAGATGTCTCAGAAGTGATAGTTCTGCAGTGTTTGTAAATGGACCAAAATAATTAATATCCTTTCTGAATAAAAGAGCAATGGGTAATCTCAGTAAATCAACTTTCTTAGCTACTGATTCTCTTTACAAGGAGCACAAAAATATCACCAAATTCTCTCTGACTAGGACAGGCTATGCATGCATTAAAACGATACATTCAGGATGATATTTTAGGCAACTAACATAAAATAGCAAATTTTTACAGATACCAGCTGTAGGTACATGATATTTAACCTCTTAGATTGTAAAGCTTCATTACATCAATCAATTTTATTTAAGGTTAGTGTTCCTTTAAGATGGTTCTGATCTTAGTCACACTGTTGAAATTCTATATATGGCCAGTTGTTGAAAGGTTATTAACCCCCCTCCTTCATGTGAACCCTTCAAGGACCAGAGGTGTGTGTTCAAATCAATATTAATACACCCTGCATATTAAAACTCTATGAGCTTGAACAATTGGGACTGCATTCCCAGAAGTCTGGTCAAACAAATACTGTAAATTATGAGATCATTTTCTTCAATTCTAGAAACCACTAAAATGTTAATTACCAGAAGCTTTCCTTTATCCGACAGCCTTCCTCTTGGAAAATATTCCAGTATATGCATGTTTTCTGACACTACGTGCTTCTTCCTACCTATTAGGCCAAACATCACATTCAATTAAAGGAACACTAACACCTATAAATGAAATAGGTTCATATAACGTTAAGTATCATGTACTTACAGATACCATATGTAAAAATTAATTTGTGCCAGAGGGGTAAGTAACGCATTGCTTTACAATGTGTTGTGGACATCTCTGGAACTCAAAGGGTTAATTTACTGAGATTAGTGATCACTCTTCTTGTAACTTTGTAAAATAGTTGATAATGCTGAAAGAAGACATGTATTGCTCAAGTTCAGCCCATGCTGCATCACCCCTGTTGATTCAGAGGAAAGACAAATAATAAACCCCTACTGAAGTCCTTTCAAATTAATGACGCGATGCAAGAAACGTTTGCATCGGATAAAGGAATTTTTGTGCGCAGATAGATTTTGCGCATGTTCTAATCCAGGAAGCTAAATACAGAACGCTTCCTGAATTGCACATAAAAAATTCCATTTTACGACAACAGTACACAGACGCATTAATTTGCGATAGCAGTTCCAGCATTAGACGCATTCGCTATTACACTCACACAGACTCGTTAATCTTAGCCACGCCCACAAAAAAAATAGGATTTTAGTCTTACCTGTTAAATCCTTTTCACTTAGTCCATACAGGTCACTGGTACCACTGGTACCATGGGATGTGTAGTCCCCTTTAATAGGCAGGAACAATTATGCAAATAATCTGCAAGGGGCGGAGCCTCCCCTCTTACTTAAGCCACCTTCTGGCCAGAGCCACCCATATTGATTTGAGACCCTAAACTGACCCCAGGTAAGCAAAAAGAAAGACTCCTGTGAGCATGCCCGAACGGTCTCCCACTGAATGCCACAGGAGAGCCAAGACTGGTCCCTTGACAGGGTGGGAGACCAGTGACCTGTATGGACTAAGTGAAAAGGATTTAACAGGTAAGACTAAAATCCTATTTTCACTGTCGTCCAATACAGGTCACTGGTACCATGGGATGTACAAACATTGAGCTGATCCAGAGGCGGGAAGTAAGGCAAGGACCAGGCGCAAGGCCCAAGTCACTAGAACTGTTAACCAGTTGATAACATAGCCCAAACTGTAAGTGTCAACGGACACCAATCAAGGGAACAATCCCTGAACTTAACACAGCACACGGAACACGAGCCAACCGGGCTCAACAGTAAGGAAGCACTAAGGATCACAGAGCGGAAGACCTACACAGGCAAGACTGCCTCCAGGACCTTCCTTCCAAAGCTGGCATCAGCCGATGCCAGTACATCAACTCGGTAGTGCTTAGAAAAAGTGTGCACAGAGGACCAAGTGGCCGCTCTGCACAGTTGATCAGCAGAAGCTTGATTCTTGTAGGCCCAGGAGGCCCCAATAGATCTGGTGGAATGGGCAGTCACCCTGAAGGGAACATGCTTATTCCTCAACTTATAGGCTTCACGGATGGTAGCCTTAATCCAAGAGGCAATGGTAACTTTGGAAGCCGGTCTTCCTGCCCTAGGCCCCTCAGGAATGACGAATAGAGCGTCAGACTTCCTGATAGATTCGGTGCGGTGAACATAAAACTTGAGGCAACGCACCACATCCAACAAATGGAGATCTCTTTCCTTGTCAGATGAAGGATTAGGGCAGAAAGAGGGAACCACAATCTCCTGATTGATGTGAAACTCAGACACAACCTTGGGTAAGAATTCCTTGGTAGTGCGAAGCACAGCCTTATCCTTGTGGAACACCAGGTAAGGAGGTTTACAAGACAATGCCTGTAACTCTGCCACCCGGCGTACTGACACAATAGCCAAAAGGAAGGCCATCTTCCAAGTCACAAGACGTAATGGAATGGAAGCCAAGGATTCAAACGGTGGTCGCTGAAGAACTCCCAGCACCAAATTGAGATCCCACTGGGGAGCAGGACTCTTGAAGGCAGGTCGAACATGAGTCACACCTTGGAAGAAGACTTTCACATCAGGAAGGATGGCAATCCGTTCCTGGAAAAACACCGACAAGGCAGAGGTCTGAACTTTGAGGGAACTCAGACTGAGCCCCTTGTCCACACCGTCCTGCAAGAAGGCCAGGACAGTGGGAAGATGGAAGTCAAGAGACAACTGCTTGACAGAGCACCATGTCACGAAGGTTGACCAAATGCGATGATAGATCTTGGAAGACACAGGCTTACGAGCACTGAGCATCGTCGACACCACAGAAGGAGAAAAGCCTTTCTTAGCTAGAATCGAGGATTCAACCGCCATGCCATCAAACGGAGAGAGTGAACATCCTCTTTCCACAGATACCCCTGAAGAAGCAGGTCCGGACGGGCTGGAAGTGGGATTGGATCCTTCACTGACATGGCCATCAATTCCGGAAACCAGGACTGGCGAGGCCAGTTTGGAGCAATCAGGATGACAGGACAACGTTCTCTCTTCAACTTCTGAATAACTCTGATCAATAGAGGAAGAGGGGGGAAGATGTAAGCCAGGGAGAAGTCCCAAGGGATCGACAAGGCATCCACCGCTAGAGCAAGGGAGTCCCTCAGACGGGAGCAAAACACCGGAACCTTCCTGTTGTGTCTGGTAGCCATCAGATCCACCACTGGCATCCCCCACCGTTGAGTGAGCATGTGAAACACCTCTGGGTGAAGAGCCCATTCTCCGCTGTCGACAGTGTGACGACTGAGGAAGTCTGCCATGACGTTGTCCACGCCTGGAATGTGAACTGCAGAGATGACAGGCACGTGATCTTCTGCCCAAGACAAAATATCCTTGACTTCCCACCAGGCGGAACCGCTTCTTGTGCCGCCTTGTCTGTTGATGTAAGCCACCGCCGTGGCGTTGTCGGACTCTACTCTGACTGGAAGACCGGTCAATTGAGACTCCCAGTGCCTCAGGGCCAGCCGGACAGCTCGAAGTTCCAGAACATTGATGGAGAGCATGGATTCCTCCAGACCCCATTTCCCCTGAGCACTGAAGCGACCCCAGACTGCACCCCAGCCCCGAAGGCTGGCATCCGTTGTGACTGTGGTCCAATGAGGAACTAGAAAGGATTTCCCTTTCAAGAGATGAGAGAGATCTAACCACCAGTGCAGACTCGACTCGACATGAGGAGGAAGAGAAACAGACAGATGTTGATGATCTGGATGATTCCTGCACGTCTGGATCACAAATCTCTGAAGATCCCTGGAGTGGGCCATGGCAAATGGTACTGCTTCGATCGTGGAAATGAACTTCCCCACTAAGGACGACAACTTCGGAACTGGAATTTCGTCCATGTCCAGAATCCCAGCCACTCTGACGGCTATCTGGTGAGCCACGTCCTCTGGAAGAAACACCATGCATTGGCGAGTGTCGAACAGGAGACCCAGGAACAGAAGCCTCTGAGAAGGAATCAAGTCCGACTTGTCCAGATTCAGGATCCATCCGTGACGGTTCAGGGTGTGCATGCACCTCTGCAACTGCTGGTGGAGAAGCTCCGCTGAGGAGGCCTTCAGTAGGAGATCGTCCATGTAGGGTGTCACTCTGATCCCATCCTGATGGAGCACCGCTATCAAGGAGCCCAGCACCCGCTGGAAGACTTGAGGAGCTGTAGTCAGTCCAAAGGGGAGCGCTGTAAATTGAAAGTGTCCCCTGTGGCAGGCAATCCTGAGATACTTCCTGCTCTCTGGATGAATAGGGATGTGAAGATAAGCATCCTGAAGGTCCAGGGAGGCAAGAAACTCCCCTGGAGACATTGCTGCAATCACAGAGCGCAGGGACTCCTGGCGGAAGTGGGAAGTCACCACATAGGCATTGAGATCTTTGAGATCCAAGATGGGACGGGCTCCTCCGTCCTTTTTGGCTACCACAAACAGGTTGGAATAAAATCCTGAACCTGTGTCCCCCTGCGGAACCGCCTCCAGGACCTCTTTGTCCAAGAGATCCTGAATAGCGTCGTCGAACAGACGCCTTTTTGAGGGTTCCTGAGAAGGACGAGTAAAATGGAACCGAAAAGGAGGAAGGGAAGAGAAAGGGATCCTGTATCCCTCTGACACCACCTGAAGAACCCATGGGTCCGCCACTGACTCCTCCCAAGACCGGCGAAAGATGCGGAGACGACCGCCTACAGCCGGATGCGGACCCGGGTTCGGCGAGTCATGCCGAAGCAGTCTTGGAGGTCTTGGCCTTGGAGGCAACTTTGGGCCTCCAGGACTGTTTGGGCTTGGAGGAGGAGCGCGTAGTGGGAGGACCCGTTTGGGCCGAGGAGCGTGTCTCAGTCTGAAAGGAACGAAAGGACCGATTGCGTTTGGCTGGAAACTTTTTCTTAAAGACTGAGGGTAGAAGAGTACTTTTACCGCCAGTAGCCTCACTGATCATTTCTTTGAGCTCAGAGCCAAAGAGCAAATTCCCCTGAAAGGGCAAGGAAAGCAAGGCTTTCTTAGAGGCTGTATCAGCAGACCAAATTTTCAGCCAAAGAGCGCGTCTAGCCACCACAGAAGAAGTGGAGGCCCTCGCCATCATGCGCACAGCATCAAAAGCAGCATCAGCAACATAGTTCTGAGCTTCAGTGATATTAGCAAGAAGCTGCAACTGTTCAGATACAGGCGCATCCTGGCGAACCGCTTCAGTCAGTCGTTCAGTCCAGGCTGCAATAGCCCTATTAACCCATGCCACAGCAAAGGTGGGGCGCATGGCAGTGCCAATAGAGGCAAAAATAGATTTAAGAGAGAGCTCTAATTTCTTATCCGTCCAGTCCTGCAAGGCAGAGGCATCTGAGACAGCCAAAGCAGTAGATTTGGATAGTCTAGACACAGGAGCATCCACCTTGGGAGGATGAACCCATTTTGCCAGCTCCGCTTCGGGAAAAGGGTAAAGTTTGGCAAACTTTTTGGAGACAGAGGAAGATCTATCAGGATTCTTCCATGCCTCAGAAACCAGACGGGCAAGAGTAGGGTTAGTTGGAAAACAAACAACAGGTTTAGATGGCTTTTTCTGAAAAACATCAGTAGGATCATAAGTGGATTCCTGAGTCAGAGGAAGGTTGAGCGTATTCAGAACCGCTCTGATCAGACCCTCAGCCGAAACTTCAGGGTCACACTCATAGGGGTCCCCAATGGACCTGTTAGATTCAATAACAGTACGTTCCTCAGCATCAGAATCCTGTAAAAGTTCTTCTTCAGAAGAATCAGTGATATCAGGAGCTCCCTGTGGCTTAGGCAGGGAGGTCCTGATAGTAGAGGGGGTCTGCCAGACCTGGAGAGCCCCCTGTACCTGAGAGGGAAAGAGTTGAAGCGTGGATCTGAGATCCCTAGTGGCAGCTTTAAACTCCCTCACCCAAGATGGCTCAATAGCGTGGCTGGGAAGCCCAGGGTTGCTATCTTTATCAGTACAATTAGGGCATAGATCCCCCACATTATCGCAATCCAGCCCAATGTGGCAAGAGGAGCAAAACGCCATGGGGGTAGAAGACCCCCCAGCCTCCTTAGTCTTGGGTCTAGCCCCTAGCTCCAGTGAAGTAGACATGCTCACAGCGTCAATATACCCCAC
The DNA here is from genome assembly GCA_037306005.1 of Rhinophrynus dorsalis. Taxonomy (NCBI): domain Eukaryota; kingdom Metazoa; phylum Chordata; class Amphibia; order Anura; family Rhinophrynidae; genus Rhinophrynus; species Rhinophrynus dorsalis. The sequence continues at coordinate 541,068,262 of CM074719.1, read as the reverse complement.
AAAAAACACTATCACCCAGAAAAGTGTTAAAGATTAAAGTTTCACCCCAGAAAAGGTCTAAAAACGGACTTATCTGGCCAGCGAAGGGTTAATCTGGTGAGGAGAGAGAAGGCTCGGTCCCTGCGTAGTGTACTCGCCTTGGAAAAGTACCACAAAATGGCGGCCGTCATGACAGCCAATCAGAAACGAGCGCGAGCTAAGCGCTCATGGGAAATGTAGTTTTCCCTATGCAAGTACCCCAAACAGTGCCCGAAGCCCCCCTGAACCCCCTACATTAATAAAACACCAACCGGATGATAGAGCAGGAGCCTAGCATTAAAATGAGCCCACTCTGAAGTTGCTGTGACAAGCGGTTTCAGAGATATGTCCCAAACTGTGAATTCCCATAGAGAGAAAAGGAGCTCTGCTGCTGAGCGGGAAAAAGCCGCGCTTAAAGGCGCGGAACACCATTTTTAATAAAGTTTAGTAAAACATTAAAAAGTGCCCAAACAAGCATGAAATACATGAGAAACATAAATAAATGAATACCCAATGCTCCAAAACTCAGAGAATAACACAGAAATTGCATAAATAGTGATAATGCAATAAAAACACCCTATGAGTGCTGGAGTGTATTAAAACTCCCAAATACAAGCCCATCAAAGGGACACTGTGGGGACAAGTGGACCTTCAGCACTCAATGGGTGACTCACCTTTCTCGCAGACTTCTGTCTTCAGGTGACCATGATAGGGAGGGAAAGAACCAGAGGTAATTTCCCCAACAGGGGAGCTGCTTAACACAAGCTGTCCCCTCTTCAGGTATAGGTCCACAGAAATCCCTGGAAGCTGCACCAGCCACTTTGAAGAGGGCAATTCACAGCCATGGTCACCCTCCTAATGGTGGTATTCCATATTTGAATAAAAAAATAATAAAACTCTAAGAAGCATAGCTGTTCTCTGCCTGGAGTGCAAGCACACCAGGAACAAATCAATATGGGTGGCTCTGGCCAGAAGGTGGCTTAAGTAAGAGGGGAGGCTCCGCCCCTTGCAGATTATTTGCATAATTGTTCCTGCCTATTAAAGGGGACTACACATCCCATGGTACCAGTGGTACCAGTGACCTGTATTGGACGACAGTGAAATACATATACGCAGCCATTCGCTAATCTTGAATTTTCATGCACAATTCAACAAAAGCATGCTCAAACCTATTCCCTAGTGGTTTTCACACAGGAAATAGCGATTGTGCATGTTTCCTGCATCGCGCCATAAGGCTCAAGTGGGTAAAAAAATTCCTCCTGACTACAAAAGGCAGTCAGATATTTTTTTGTATTCAGAAAAGCTATTATCTCAGCTCAGTCCTGGACAATTACCTCAATATTGCTACAGTACTTGGCACCCAAGAAAGGACAGAAACGTCTGACCCTCATATATGACTAGATTATAGGCCGCAGAAAACAATTTGATAAGTTTCACACACGCTCGCATGAAGTCTAGGGTTTTTAAGTGCATATAACCTCATGTTACAATTAGAGGTCTGGAATTTCAGAAGAAAGATAAAGACACACTGCAGTGAAAGTAGAACTACAGTTTATTAAACATGCAATAATTAAACAGGTTATGAGATAAACATCCTGCCAGAGTTCACATAAGTATGAAAGACATACCAACTCCGGGATATAAAAAGAGAACTTTCTGCCAGAGTTCACAGGAATATGAGAGACATACCAACTCTGGTATATAAAAAGAGAACTTAAAAGATACTTAGCTACGGGGAGCTGCACATCGGTGTGGGAGAGCCGTCCACACTAAACTCCGTAGTATCGTTACACAGGTGAACAGCCCCACAGACCTGACGTCCCAAATGGCTAAACAGCAACACACAGGTTTGGATGAGGTACAATCTGTACCTCTCAGACTTGAGACCAGGTACACACTCCCTAAGTCTCCAAAATGGCTCTGAGCTCTGTTGTGTTGAGTAAAGGGTGAAATACAGACTACGCCCTTGGATGTCTAACACTGTGCATGCGTATGTGCTTGGTTACAGAAGGCTGAATATTGGAGACATCACTACCTGTCTCTCATAAACACTACGTAAGCTAGCATCGCCTGCCCCTCTGCTGTTGCCAGCCAAAACTGCAGAGAATTAACCCCCAACTAAGCATGAGGAGATCACAAAAAAAAAAAACATCCCTTACACCTCACATCATTTTTAGTTGTTAGTGTCTGTTTAATGGAAACTAAAGCTACAATATAATATTTACATGAAATAATGCTTTAAAAATTGTAATTATGTCAGTCACAATGTATCAGTCCAGATATAATGTTCCTTGTATATATACAAGGTTATGGGCAAATTATCAATAATAATGACAATAATTAATGGGGAGAGATAGAATCCCTATGTATTCTCACCCAACCAAGTCAATTCCTTCCTTCATGAAATCAAAAGCTTCAAATTCCTCCCACATACTTCAGAGAATAATGCATTCCAACAGGGCTACCTCTGCTATTCTCGTTTGTGATCTCCACTAACATTTCCATTTTAGATAATATGAATAGAAAGCGTAACCTCCTGGTGATTAATTTCAATTGTAATAAAATATTAAAAAATATTGCATTATCAATGTTAGCTGAGTATTAGGCTCATAACATGTGTTTGGTCATTCTCATTTAAGGGAATTTCCTGAAAAAGATAAAATCACACTCCCTCCTAGTTCTCTCATTTACCGTAAAATCTCAGGTATAATACACACCTGTGTATAATACGTAGGTGTAAGTTATACCAAAGATTTTAAGGGAAAACAAGAGTGCCTATGTATAATACACACCATTGTTTTTTTCCTCTTCTCACAAGTGTTTTGGGTGATACCAGCTTCCCCTCCTGCTACTCACCCCATTCAGAGTTATCCGTTATGACTGCACAGCAGGCAGCATTTTTGAGGTCTATGCACTGGATCCACATAGTTCCCTGCAATGACCTTAGGGTCCTCAATGGGCATTACCATTAGCTTGAAGGGATAGTAATGTTTCATAATAAAAGCAGCTCTAATTAATCATCATAGTATTTGGACCTTGGAGAGTGTTATTTCAATTCTGTCAGACTTGTAGTACAAGAGTACTTCAATGACAAAGTATCCCCCTCCTGCCCCTTTTACTGATGTAACACTGTTCAGCCAGATCAGAAGGGAGGTGCCCAGGTAGACTGCAGAGAGGGACAATCTTCAATTAAGATAAGGGAAAAACCTGAAAAACTTGTCAAGGGGGGCAGGGTTTTCATTGTTTTCATAGGAAGAAGATTGTCCCCGCTGTTATCTGTCTGGTCTTACAACCAGATTCCACATCTGAGAAGAGATGGCTTACACTAGGTAAAAGGGGCGGAAAGGGGAAACTTTGCTTGTGAATATCTCTCAAACCATAAAGGTCTTATATCTTTCTTCATGTTTTTTAATGCCTACAAAATAAAATAAAGATAAAACGAAGTATTACTATCCCTTTACATTAAAACGTCCTCACAGGGCATTGCAGGAAGTGGGTGGCAAATGCAAGTATGCTGTCTGCTGTGTAGCTATCACAGATGACTTAGGTGAAGGTAAGTAGCAGGAGGGGAAGCTCAGAGTGGATTGAGGTGAGTGGAGGGATGGGGGGGAGCAGAAATAAATATAATTCATTTTTTTTCTTGTGCTTAATAACCTTAACAAGGCAATTGTGCTTATTATACCTGAGATTTTAGGCGCTTCCTTTTTTCCTTTCAGTGAATCACTCCGCTGTAAAGACAAGTCCTGGGCTACTTTTGCAGCTGGAGTTCCTGATAGTCCAAAATGTTTCATTAATAAAATAGCCTTGTCAAGGGTATGGCACCGGCCATTCCTGCCCATCTGCGCACACACACATACGCACACACACAATTTACAAACCTCCAACCAAATAATATCTTCCCTACCGATCTTAAAAAAATCCTTTTTTTGGGCAGAATTGACATTTTTACTAATTCTCCTTCCTGGTTTTATACTTTCATTACATTCATAGACTGTGCTGTAATACCAAGTTCTTCCTTCATATATCACAATGCTTCCAAATCATTTAGGTCACAGCTGTGTCGCTCTGCAATATATATATCATACTGCAGACTCCCTTTCCCATGCACTGAACCCATGGATTTGAATCCCCATGTAAACATTCATATTTTTTATGGCTAAATAATTTAGACTAATTTAAAATGCAATGCGATACTAAATTATTCTCTGATGTATCACAATGCTTCCCAACCATTTAGTTCAAAGCCGTGGTTGTTCATATATATCACATTGCAGATTTACTTAACGTGAGTTAAATTATTTGGTTCCAATTCCAACATGAACCTTATTTCTTAATGACCTAATAATTTAGACTAACTAAACCTGCAATGTTATATTGAGTTATTCCTAGTTTAGCACAAATATTACATTCTAATATATAGTCTAATTTGAACCACTGGGTTCAAATTCCCACATGGATTATTTTTCTCCTTTATATCTTAACAGGATAATCATTTTGTTTTATATGTTCAGAAAAATTTGAAAATAGAAAATCTCCTAACAGCACCAATCCCTCTCATATGTATATATATATATATATATATATATATATATATATAGTGTAGTGAGGTCAATATGGTATGAGGTAAATGGGGGAAAGAATAATAAAAGAAAACAAATTAAAAATTAACTTTTATTAGGCCCCTTATAAAATAAGAGAATTAAAATCAATGGCTGTCCCAGTACTCCCTTAGTTAGATTATTTGGTAACACACTGTCTTAACACTATTATACTCGTAGTGTACTTTCTCACACCTAAAATGTATAAGTAGCCTTATCCACGGGGTAGACCAGGAAAGTAAATACACACTAAACAGAAAAGTGCATGAATGTTAATATCACAGGACAGAAGTAATTGCTAGTATTCCTTATGTAAAGTTCAAAATAAGCATAACACTAAGATACTGCCTGTCTCAACAAACAACCTATAATGAGATTTGGAATACAGAGTTAAAAATAAAAAACTGTGTCCAACGTAACTCAGTGGATGAACAGACCTGAGAAATATTAGTTAATATGTAGCAGCCTTGTTCGCTTTATTAGCAGTTTCGAAGTATGGTATTACCTGCCTACCCACATACAGCTACAATCAGAGTGAGAAGACAGAGCAGCCGCAAAAGTTGATCACTTAAAAATTGAAGCTTCTCGCTTCCAGAACCCCAGCGGTTAAGTCTGCAAAAATCATTGGGTAATAGACCCGCTGGGCAAGTGATTGATATAGGCCAAAAAATGAAAGAGGTAAAGAAGAATGCATAGATATATATCACACTAATTCATGATAGTACTAGGACAGCACAACAAACTGAGACACAAGGTCTGTACTCAGAGACCCTGACGATCATTTAGCCTTTTGGCTTTTTCAAAAGGTAAAGAGCCGGCACGAAAACGACATATTTAAGCTCTTCTGCCCTTCCCCCCTTCCAATTGGAAGTGTTGCTTAATTGGTACCAGATTTAACCCTTCCTTTCTCTAGTAGATTGATCTCATCTGTTATACTTGTATATTTTATATATATATATATATATATATATATATATATATATATATATCTCATAATACACATAGCTCCGTACCAGCTGTGTATCGTACTTCAAAAACAACAGGCTGATTCTCCGGTTTTATAAAATTATTGTAGCGGTATTTATGTAAAATCGCTACATATATAGCTTATCTCACATCTTATTAGGTGGATGAAAATGCTATGTTACATAGACTAGAAAGAAACCCTAACGAGGTCTGTTAATTCGGTTAACCCCTCGACAGCCTAATAAATCGATATAGGTGTATGTGACTGTCGCAATTCTGGTTAATTGAAGTAACATATGCAGCATAACACTTAGCTGTTTACACAATCATAGCATTATTACGGCACTCTATAATTCAGTATTGAAAGTAGGTAGCTACCTATCTCCTATTACATGTCCCCCATTATGATTAAATTATTAATCACCATAGGCTTTAAAAAATATTGTATTAAGTTCTTACTGATGCTTACCATGTAGGTATCAGAGCTACTCAACATGTAGAGACTCCAATATGACAGCATAATTCACAATCTCTTTCTACTGTCTCCCTTTAATTGAGGAGTTTAGAAAATAATAGTGCCTATTGTGTAAAAAAAATATAACGCTTGAAATGAATATGTCATGCTCATCTAACACACATTTGTGTTTATATTATGATTATAGTGTTTGTCAAGCTTATTGGATGCCTCAAACTTATTAACCATCCCAAAATTATATCAGATCCATCTTGATACACTGATACTACTCAATTTAGATCTTAAGGACTTGTTTGGTCACGGATTGTGTCATGGATTGTCCCTCCTATTAGGATTATTAAAGGATGTCAAGGGTTAATACTAGGTTCACATTAAGTGAGCCTCTGTGAAACACAAAATCCTTTAGTCTACCAAAAAAGAGTACATACATTTTTAATACTTTACTTTCCAGGTATTATATTATTGTCTTATTGGGAGTAATCCCAATAGTATGTAATTTCAAAGAAATCAAGATATACTTGGATATCTTATCCATGAAGCATGTATACTTGTCCCATATTTAAACTCTCAGATATGGGCTGATAATCGCATGCCTTCATTAAGGCCCTTTGGCCACAGTGTATTCAATTTGAAAATCCATTTGTTCTCCATTTTAAATAAGTTGTTCTCCACATCCCCTCTTCTAATACCTAGGGAGATGCGTTCTAATCCAAAGATTGCAGTTCCTATTGTCTGGGAAATATGTTGCTCCAGGAAATGTCTGAGCACAGACCTTGTGTCTCAGTTTGTTGTGCTGTCCTAGTACTATCATGAATTAGTGTGATATAGATCTATGTACTCTTCTTTACCTCTTTCATTTTTTGGCCTATATCAATCACTTGGTCAGCGGGTCTATTACCCAATGATTTTTGCAGACTTGACTGCTGGGGTTCCGGAAGCGAGAAGGTTACATTTTTAAGTGATTAACTTTTGCGGCCGCTCTCTCTTCTCACTCTGATTGTAGCTGTATGTGGGTAGGCAGGTAATACCATACTTCGAAACTGCTAATAGAGCAAACAAGCCTGCTACATATTAACTAATATTTCTCAGGTCTGTTCATCCACTGAGTTACGTTGGACACAGTTTTTTATTTTTAACGCTGTGTTCCAAATCTCATTATAGGTTGTTTGTTGAGACAGGCAGTATCTTAGTGTTATGCTTATTCTGAACTTTACATAAGGAAAACTAGCAATTACTTCTGTCCTGTGATATTAACATTCAAGCACTTTTCTGTTTAGTGTGTATTTATTTTCCTAGTCTACCCCATGGATAAGGCTACTTATACATTTTAAGTGTGAGAAAGTACACTACGAGTATAATAGTGTTAAGACAGTGTCTTACCAAATAATCTAACTAAGGGAGTACTGGGACAGACATTGATTTTAATTTGCTTATTTTATAAGGGCACTAATAAAAGTTAATTTTTTATTTGTTTTGTTTTATTATTCTTTCTCCCATTTACCTCATACCATATTGACCTCACTACGCTATATATATAGGAGAGGGATTGGTGCTGTTAGGAGATTTTCCCTCTATTTTCGAATTTTTCTGTATATATTTAATCTCTAGCACAATCCCCTTATTCTGCTGAATAACCTATTACTACTCCAATTCAGTAGTGCTTCTAACATTGTATATTATTGTTTTATATGTTCCATACCTGTGTACTGACTCCATAACTGCTGCACCCTCTCCAATATAAAGTTTAAAAATATACTTTATTCCCTTCTCAAAAACTTTTTACTCTAGCCCCTTAAAGCGAAAATAAAAATTCACTATGTTAAGCCTCCTTAAGTACATAGTAGCAGGGAATGGATGCACAATGTTTAACACTCCAAATATGCTTCCCAAATGAGGCATCAAACTATCATCCTCTTGTCTAAAGCCTCACTCAGACCTCTTGGGGCATGTTATTCATTCTTAGAGAAGCCTGGATCTTTCCCCTACAGGTAACTCCTTGGAGATCTGTTCTGTCATATTCACTCTGAAATGTTCTGCACTTTTAATGTGTATGTTGGCAAAATGCCTGGGGAACAAATAGTTCATCATCCCATACACCATATTTCTTCTATGTACATAGAACTATTCTCCAAAACCACTCATTGTCCTCCCCATGTACTGAACCTGACAGACAGAGAACTCCAGAACATATACAACATTGGTTCACACAGCTGTCCACTAAATACACATCTTTTGCTACACGTGTCTCATTTACCTCCATGTACTATATATTTACATGTGACAAATCCTCCTGCCACATTTCTAATAACCCGTAAGATCTGGAAAAAAAGGACTATGTATTTTCATTCCATTACTAACTACCTTTATCCTACTTGGGGCAATATTACTCTATATTCTGTGTATTCCTGAGCTAGATGTTTAAGAAGCATTATCATACAACAGGAAATAGCATACTAAACTTGCCTGGATAAAAGGAGACCCCAAATGTAAGGTGACCCCCTCACCTTTAATTCTAAGATGAAAAAAAAGGATTATATATATATAATTTTTTCCTATGGCAGCAGGAAGAACAGCTCAGTTGCAGAAAATGCAAAGAATTACCAGGTTATACCAGGCTGCCTTTGGTATTTAGACATCGGAACGCTTAACATTCGATCTATGAGTATGGTTTCACTGTTACTACAAGAACTAAATCATATCACCTGAGATATCATCAGCTTATGTGAGACTTGAAAAAAAGAAAAAAAAAAAAAAAGAAAGAGAAGATTTAGTCAAATTAAAAGGTGGACATGGCTATACTATAAAGGAACCAATGATGGACGATGTGGAGGAATTGGATTCTTGATTAACAAAAGACTGAAAGACTCAGTCATTAAAGCAGAAAGTATTTCAGAAAGAATCACATCCTGTGTTATCAGACTAAACGGTCACTATGTTCTTCAGATCATTCAAGTTTATGACCCTACAAGTAGCCACAATGATGATGAAGTTGAAGAATTTTATGATGATTTATTATGCCTCTACAAACAGTCCTATTACAGTTACAAATTTGTAATGATAGATTTCAATGCAAGAATTGGTAAGATCCAAAATGGAGAAAATCAATCGGACCACATGGAACTGGAAAAACAGATGACAGAGGCAACCAACTGATCAAATTTGCAGAAGAACAACATTTCATGAATTTATTCTACAGGAAAGGCCCACAGAAAATGGACATGGAAAAGCCCTGATGGTAATACAAGTGAAATAGATTTCATACTAGTAATGAAATGATTTTCACGGACTACTTAGTCTTAAGTCATTTTAACATTGGAAATGACCATCATCTAGTGAGAGCAAAAATCAAAATTGACTGCAAGAAAGAAAGAAAGAAAGAAAGAAAGAAAATGATCAAATCAATAAACATGAATATTGAATCCAGCCAGCTATTGAAAAATCATAAGAATTTTGAGACATAGCTGTCTAATCGCTTCAGTTTGTTGCAAGACCTTCCAGACATACACAGTTCAACCCACAATGAAAAAGTTATTTAGACTATCGTTGACACTGCCCATGCTCTTGCACCTACTGTAAAACAAGAAAAACCAACCCAAATATCAAAATAAACAGTGGCCATGATGAAAAAGCGATGATAAACGGTAATATTAGAAACAGAGTAGAATATGTAGAAATGTGCAAGACCATAACGAAGCGCATTAAAGAAGAAACATACAAGTTCATTGTTCAACTCATTAAATGACACTGGAAGAAAATCAAGTGCTAAAGAAAGCAAAACAAAATATGGCTATATATACAGGAGTCATTAAAGCTTGAAGATGGCACAACAGCAAAAACTCAACAACAAATACTACAAGTGGAAGAACTGTATTTAAATCTTTATATGGATGAAGGACAACAACTGAATGCAGTGCCAGAGGCTGACTGTGACAGAAGGTTTAGTAGAAGAAGTAGAAGCTGCAATAAAATCAATGAAAAATGTCAAAGCAGCTGGAGGTCAACCCTTATTCAAAGCCCTAGCTAAACTATTTTCAAAATGCCTACTACTCGGCAAAGGACCTGAACCATGGAAATGCAGAAGTCATCCTACCGCACAAAAAAGGTGCTAAGGAGGATATAAAAAACTACCGACCAATAAGCCTATTGCCAGTGGTCTGCAAGATTTTCACAAAGGTACAATCAAGAAGAATGGACAATACTTAACGGGATACAACCTAAGGAACAAGCAGGCCCCAGTAGCGGTTTCAGTACAATGAAGATAGTCGGAACTACAATAGAACTATGTTTTCACGGGAAACTAAATTGCTTCTAGTGGAACTGATTGCTTTTTATTCCTATGTATGGTGACTATATACATTAATCTATCTGTTCACTGTCATGCATACTTTGCTTTGTGTTTTGCTTTATTGTTAATTATTTTCTTGTATACTGTCGTTTAATGTAGTCCGATGTACGAAGATACATTGGTCTACATTGTTGTCAATCACTGTATCAGTCATCAATCAATGTAGCACTGACCAGTATGGCATCTTGAAGAAGGTCACAACGCTGACCGAAACGTTGATCATTTAAAAAATGCAAACCACGATTTTGCACATTATCAGAAGTCCTGTGAGTGTTTTTTTCATATTGGATCTTTTCTCTCTAATATATATGAAAAAGAATGCACAAATAGAATTCTGCTCTTAAAAATGCACTGCATCTGCCTAATGTTGAACGTGGCAAAACAGCCACTTTGTACCATGAGCAACGTGAATAGGTGAGTGCTTAAGCATACAATATGTTTAACAAAACATTGTGCATATAGACAAGAAAGACTCGTACTATGTGTGCCAAAAATGGGTAGTATGAGTATGCATAGATGCAAGGTTTGCCATTGCTTTATGACAAGGGCAGTCAATCTTTGGACTTTCTGTTGCTGGGAATACTACAGCTATTGTACCTAGGCAGCCTTTAGCTGGGGATGATGGGAGTTGTAGTCTCAAACACCCAGAAGTTCAAAGATTGACTACAATCGCTCTATACACATTACATGTTAAGTAAAAACTGAGTGCAGAAGAAATCAGTGCAAAATTCTTCCATTTCTTTAAACTTGCTATAGAGGGCTTTCATTTAGAGTTCACTGCCGAAATGTACTAATGTGCATAAGCACAGGTGCTTGATTAGTGAAAATGTATGTAGGCACAGCTAATGTGCTGCCTCTTCATTTTCACATTCACCTTCCACTATAGTATGCTAATTAACCCTTTGAGTGCCAAAGCAAAGTGTTGTGTGCCCCTCTGGCACTGAAAGAGTTAAGGTGTAAAAGTAGCTAAATTAGTTTTGGATCACAGCCCTCCATTATTCCATATGTCAAGTTCATATATATATATATATATATATATATATATATATATATATATATATATATATATAGTAAAACAAAAAGAACATATATTTGATTGGCATCATAGCATTAAACCTTGAGGGAGCCGCCAATATTGCTGATTGTGACAGTTTTGGGTGGCTCCCTGTGCCCACACTCCTAGGAAGTTGCATGTGCCCCAAACTGAACCTTCCCATCCTCCCACATTTACATGGCAGAACACGTGCAGCCATGACGTCATCACCGTTGCTAGATACAAAAAAAAAAGCGTACTTTATTCAGGTTTGACCACCTGCTCTGTTTTTCCCCTTATTATCGATGAACATTGACCCTGGAGGTTCAGCATCACAGCTAACAATGTGCAAGTATTCCCTGCTGCTACATCACAAGATTTAACAGCAGGGAGCACTAGGAGGCTTGCAGCAGCCACTACTCACACTTATGAGTGTGAGAAGAATGCTGGCTAGGAGAGCACAGGACATAAGAGATGAATATACAAGCAACTACAGATAGAATACAAACAACTCTACAGATGTAGCAAGGATTATTGCAGCTTTTTACACTCTAATGTGGAAAAAATGTAATGCCACAAAAGTGGTTTGTTTAGGTTCCATAGCACAATACAAAAAGGGCAACTCATCAGCTGCATGCTGTTCTATTGTTTATCCAATAAAATCTGCCTAATTAGCCAAACAACTGTGCTAGCCTTTTAGATACATAACAGATTTAACTGTGTTTGTGATTTCAACAAAAACTATGCTATACACAAAGGGAAAAATACAAACAATGCTACATACAAGTACAGGGGTGTTGGACAGGGGTAAAAGCATCAGACTAAGGTACAACCACATGCCTTATACCTTGGGAAGGGAGTCCCTGTCCCAAAGAACAATCTAATTATTAATAGGCATAACATCCTATATAATCATTTGCTAGGATGTTTGTCACGATGCAGTCATGTGCAGTAGAGACTGCCTGCATTCTGCCAGTCTCTACTGCGCATGAATGCATTGCGTGAGTGAGGCGACGCAAGACTGCATAGCGTGAGGCAGTGAGGTAGCGGCCTTTTAACCCTTTGAGGGCCAGAGTGTTATGCAACTCATTGCAAAGCAATGCATGCATACCCCACTGGCAATCAAAGGGTTAACAATACCCGGACCTTGGCCCGTGTACCCAAGCTTTCACACTAGTATAGAGATAAGGGGTGGAAGATATAGTTCTCCAACTGTTCTTGGACTGCAGTTCTCATTCTCAGCCACTGGCAGGCTGAGGATGATAGGAATTGTAGTTCAACAACAGCTGGAGAGTCACCAGATGCCCACCCCTGCTTTAAATGCCAAAATATCTCCAACAAAAATCATCCCAATGTGTTTGAGATTTTAACTCTCAAAGGAGTTTAATTAGTAAAACAACAACATTTGGCCCAGAAGAAAAATATTGATTTAGTTTGACAAGCCCCAAGTCCCTGAACAACTATGAAGCCCACTCCTAATGTCTGGATTCTGTGAAGCAACATCTGCCTCTACCGCTCTCTGCACAACTAGTAAAACATTGATGTTTTTACTGCATCCTCTAAAAATCAATACTTCTCTAGACACATTGGATTGGCAGCCTCAGAGCAGGATCAGAACTACCATGGAAATGTATAGATGAGGAAAACGTTCTACATAAAGCTATGTGTGGAAGATGGAGGGGACTGAGTGATTACAGTCCTTTCTAGAGAGTAGCGATTTAACTCCATAGTATTTTGGTACTTGGAAATAAAATATATTTAACTCTTAGAGCCATATATAGAAAACAGAATTGAAGTAATTCTGGTCAACGACACAGGAGACAAATATATAATCAGTCTGATTTAACCATTTGAATACTGGTGGAGCCTCAGACACATTGATTCACAATGTTTTGGAGACCTCACTAACATTCAGGGGATTCAAATCAATGGCATTTTGGGAAATTTTTCTTAGTTCCAGAATTACTCCACTTTTATTTTGCTAACATTGCCCTTTGTGTGCCAGGGGGATGGGTATTCAGGGTACTGCAAATTACCTTTCTAGAACACAAAGGGGAGATGTTTCGAGCTGATATATTGATATAAAAATCATAATCATACTGCATTTCAGGCTATGTATGAACATGTTAATGCTTTAGTACATATCAATGCACAAACTCAAGACTTAAAGGGATAGTAATACTTCGTTTTAACTTTATTTTATTTTGTAGGCATTAAAAAAACATTAAGAATGATATAAGTCTTATCTCTCAAACCTTTATGGTTTAAGAGATATGCACAAGCAAAGTCCCCCCCCCCTGTTCAACCAGATCAGAAGGGAGGCACCCAGGTAGACTGCAGAGAGGGACAATCTTCAATTAAGATAAGGGAAAAAGCTGAAAAACTTGTCAAGGGGGGAAGGGCTTTCTTTGTTTTCATACAAAGAAGATTGTCCCCTTCTGTTATCTGTCTGGTCTTACAACCAGATTCACATCTGAGAAGAGATGGCTTACACTAGGAGAAAAAGGGGCGGGGAGGGGAAACTTTGCTTGTGAATATCTCATAAACCATAAAGGTTTGAGAGATAAGACTTGTATCATTCTTCATGTTTTTTTAATGCCTACAAAATAAAATAAAGTTAAAACGAAGTATTATTATCCCTTTAAGTACATGCAAGTCCTGAAAGCCACCCCTTTAGCACGTGCAGGAAAATGTATGTATTTTAAACAAATATCTGCTGCTCCTTGTTGGTTCATAGAAAGAAACAAGAATCAAACGAATAAAATGCCCCAAAACACACTTACGCTGCCAAGCTATTGACCGCTTAGTTCAAGAGGAGTGGATAGCTTAAAGTAGCAGTAAATATTGTTAATGAAAAAAAAAACATATATTATAGGGCTTTTCCTGCTGGGACAGGTATCTTTCCACAGTTTGCTCCATTTAAACTTTTTTTTACATTAACAGTGCCCTAAAATGGCCACATTTCAGACAGCATTATATGGGAAGGGAGAGTCACTGACAAAAGTTTTGCACAGAATGTGATAGTAAGTGCTGAGTCACTTCCTGTCATTTAGCGCTTTCAGGAAGTAAGCTCCACGGATCTCTTATTCAGAAGAATGTAGCAGTTTTGAATTCTTATAATTTTTTAAGCATACAATATGTGAGAGGCTACTGAGGATGAACAACAGCAAAATGGCCTGTTCTATGGCTAGTCAGCACTCAGAAGCATCACATTTTAGCTCTATGGTGCCATTTCAGAGGAGAAATTTCCACATACATTTTAAACTATTCCTGCCCAAAAGGGAGGTACAGTTCCAAAATGACGGGCAAACCCCCTCTGCACGGGAACACCAGCTAACCCCCGACATACGTTTCGGCCTTGCTGGGCCTCGTCAGGCAGGTGTAGCTGTATTCCCTAGGCACTGAGAGCTTATAATTTTTTAATAAAGGAAAACCCCTATAATTTATAGGTTTTCATTTAAAAAAAAAAGTGTATTGCTAATGTAATAATAGGGATTAGGCAGCATCAGCATAAATAAATTCCAGCAACTATTATAGCATGGAATTATATTAATAAACCCTCAAAGTGTTGACAAATAAACTGATAATCCTTAGCTTCAAAAGTGCTTTACCCAGCGAACATTTTTTTTTCTTAATCTACCTCATCAGCTATAGGATTTCATATTTCTCCTTCGCATAGACTGGCACAGAATGTTGCCCACTTTATGCCTCTTCATGTCTTAAAAAGTAAGGGGGATTTTATATGTGCCAACGATGATGAAAACAGACGAATGGGACATATGAATTTGATGTCACTATTAGGGATGGGCAAAACTTATCGCCGTGTTCCCGCGGGATATTTTTCGAAAACCACGTTGTTATATACTTTTTTGCGGGAAAATCAGCTTTAAAACTAAATCTTAAAGGGATAGTAATACTTCGTTTTATCCTTATTTTATTTTGTAGGCATTAAAAAATATGAAGAATGATAAGTCTTATCTCTCAAACCTTTACGTTTTGAGAGATATTCACAAGCAAAGTTTCCCCTCCCACCCCTTTTACCTAGTATAAGCCATCTCTTCTCAGATGTGGAATCCAGTCCATAGACCAGACAGATAACAGAAGGGGGCAATCTTCTTCCTATGAGAACAATGAAAGACCTGCCCCCCTTGACAAGTTTTTCAGGTTTTTCCCTTATCTTAATTGAAGATTGTCCTTCTCTGCAATCTACCTGGGCACCTCCCTTCTGATCTGTCTGAGCAGTGTTAAATCAGTAAAAGGGGCGGGAGGGGATACTTTGTCATTGAATTACTCTTGAACTAAAACTCTGACAGAACTGAAATAACACTCTCCAAAGTCCAAATACTATGATGATTAATTAGAGCTGCTTTTATTATGAAACATTACTATCCCTTTAAAATTTTCACATCTTTCGCCCATTGGCCCAAATTTTTTGCCATTTTTTCAATGGCTATAAAGTTTCCGCCCATTGATTTACGTTGTTTTCGCACTTCTGCTATAAAAAGGTGACATTTTCACTGAAGTAAGACACAACAGAAGCAGCTACCCAGCGAGACAGAAGTGCTGTGCTGTTCTGCTGTGATATTTTGCAAAAATTGAGGCAGGAAAAGCTCATAGTGACTCCTATCACTATGGGAAGTGTGAAAAATAATCAATGGAGGAGCTGGAAGGATCCTTATGTGTCCACTGAGTCTGAGGAGGAAGTGACTAGCAGTACTGAACCAATGCTGTCCAGTCCCCCTAAATCACCCCAAGGGATCTTGGGGAATTTAATGGGAAGGGAGGGGAAAAGGGAATGGGAAGGAAGGAAGAAAATGGAATGGGAAGGAAGGGAGGAAAGGGAATGGGAAGGAAGGGAGGAAAGGGAATGGAGGGAGAAAAGGGTAGTACTAGTGAGAGCAGGACAGGCCAGCTGCCTGTGCCTGCTGCAAGACATGCTGCCCCTGCTGCCAGTGCCACCATTGTTGTACCCGCAGCCACTAGTGCTGTACCTGCTGCCAGATGTGCTGTCACTAATGTTGTACCTGCTGCCAGTGCTGAACCTGCTGCCACCAATACTTTGCCTGCTGCTACTGTTTCTTGTATTACTCAGGGGGAAAAACAGAAAATGATGCCAGGTGTGACAGCAGGGGACCCTCTGTCACATTGCTCGTCACCTCCTCCAAGCAGCAGTGAGATGTCCGGAATAGAGCAGCAGCACGTAGGGACTAGTTGTGGTGGTGGTGTTGGAGAAGCTGGGGTAGAAGAGACAATGATGGCCTTTTTATCAGAAACTGAGAAGGAATGGGAGACAGGGATGAGGATGGGCATCACCACCACCACTAGCAATCAGCTTTTGGAATTTGCGGAAATTGCAACTGGTCTACTTCCTGCTGCTGAGATGAAAGGGCAGCAGGGTGCTGAGGAGAAGGCTAGTGTGCCACAGACCACCGTGGACACAGTGGGAATGGGGTCAACAAGTAATGCGGGACTAGGGCAGGGTCCATTTGCCAGCTCCAGCAATACTCCTGGTCTTAGTTGCAGTGCTAAATCCGAGGCAGTAGCAGCAACATTATCCGCTGCCACAAAAAGTGAAGGGGAATGTGGAGGAGAAGAAGAAAGAGGCCATTCTTCTCCACCTGTTCCCTATCAAAAGTTAGTGAGAAGGGGAAAGGAGGGAACACACCTTGGCACAACCTCCCTGATAACACACATGAAACACAGACACCATGACTTTTATGTCAAACATGTTAAAGCCAAACACCCATTACAGAAATCTATCACAGCTGTTACTGTACCCCCTGACTCTCCAGAAAGGTGGTGATCAAAGACGAGGAAGAATAAAGAAACTCAGGCAGACATTGGAAGTTCCAAGACAAGCGAAACAACTAGCTCGCCATCACCATCACCTTCTTCCTCTAGGGTAACAAGTACATCTCCTGCCAATCCACCTAGTTCATCGTTACCTCCCCCGCCAAATGATAGCCACTCTGTTAATGTTAGGATATGGCAGTTTGTCTCTACCCATTGCACACTATATGATGCACTGACCACACATGCCAGTGTGGTGGAGGAGAATCAATACCAGGTCATCAGGTGGCATCTGAGAAGATTCCATCCCGCAGAATATGCTAAGATGGAGGCAGGGAGGGTTCATCATTACTATTAAACTGTCAGCAAGTTGTCATGTGTCCTTAGCGGGGTCTGGACAAGGGGTACAGTGACAGCAGCAGTACTTTGTTTTGGCTGTCGTGGTGTATGGAAACAGTTGTGCCCCCAGATGTTATTTACCACACACACACACTGTGCACATTGCAGTTGCTGATGGAAGTCACAGTTCCTGTTCTCAAGGGAAAAATATATATTCTAATAACAACGCACCCATGATTTTGGAGGAGGGGCACGTGGAGAAGATTTAATGGTCAACTTCTTCTTTTCTCCACATATACTGGGGGCTACTTATTCTTCTGCTACTGCTCAGGCGTATCACTGGAGCCAGTCGTGGCAAGTGGAATGTTCATCATCCATCTTCCATTTTAATGCTTTTGTTGATCCCATTCCCTTTCAGCTGCCTAATCATCCTGCTGCTTAAACAACTCAGCAGCAGTAGTACGAACAGCAGTTGCAACTCAGGACTCAGGAGGACATTTGACAATGGCCAGTGGCTACTGGCTAACATGACCTGCTGGCACTAGGCCAATAGGGCATTTTTATTTTTTCCTCCGGGCTTGTGCTTTTAAAAATAAAAAATAAATCAATTAAAAAAAACATAGTCCTACAAAAAAAATAAACAATTTTTGGGGGGTTTGTTTCTAACAAGCCTAAATCCTACAAATCAATGTTTCCTTAGGGCTTGTGTCAAACAAGCTTAAATACTACAAATCAATGTTTCCTCAGGACTAACAAATCATCCTCCACTAAATACTCTATCAAGTCAAGTATCAGTCCACCCCAGTGGCAGATTAGGTCACGGGGTTCCTGTCTCTATAACTTTAAATACAAATTTCTTATTTTATTTTTTATTAACTGTCCCCCCAATAGCAGTCAAGAAACCCCCAAAACAAATTCCCTGTTCAAATGATTCATTCATTAACACAGGCACCTTCCTCAGACCCCTTTATACCACGTCTTATGGTTTTTATTTTATTTTATTTAGAATTTATTTTTTATTAACTGCCCCCCAATCCCAGTAAACAACACCCCCAAAACCATCCCCTGTTCAATTGATTCTTTCCACACACCCCACCAACACAGGCACCCTCATGCCCCTTTCATACTATACCTTTGGGAAATTAAATAATATTTATTTTATGTTGTGTGTAACTTCAATGTTCCCATTCATTTCAATGGAATGAGCTAGGTGGAAAAAGCTAAAAAAAGCGGAAAATCTGCAATTTCGCCGGAAATTTTTTGCCAAACGGAAAGTGCCATTTTTTGATGATTTCAGTTTGAGGAGGAAATTTTCGCCCATCCCTAGTCACTATGTGCATTAAGTAGCTTATTGCTTGTATTATTTCCAATGAATTGATCCTGCTCTACATATGCTAGACCCTTAATCCTTTGGCAGGGGAGGATTGTGGTGCAGTACCAGCCAGGTGGATTTTTTTTCTTTTAAACTGGCCTACTAGCCGGTGCTCCATTCTGTATATATATATATATATATATATATATATATATAGATATAGATATATTATAATCATTTGAGTGTCAGAGGGGTACACAATGCATTGTGCACCCCTCTGGCACTCAGAAGGTTAAATAAGAGAAACTCCTAACTTTTCCCCACTCTGTCCCTCTGACCCCAGTCTATTACCCCCCCCCCCAACCTTTTTACCTACAGCCCACTTGGCAATGCATGAGAATGCAAAGCTTCTGGGTCCTAGATAAAAATTTAAACATGCATGAACTTCACTGCACTGTAAATTTTTATTAAACCACTGTATGCATTGCTTTAGATGCATAGATGGTCATCTATTAACCCCTTAACATACTTTATGCTATATAGAGGCATACATTATCAGGTGTACATTATCAGAGAGGTGTACAATATTGTGATATTCTGTGATAAACTTATTGAATTTTGCACAGGTGTGCAACACATTGCACAGGAATGTGTACCTAAATGAATAACCCCTTGTGTGCTAAAGAGGTATAATTCATCAGTAATTAAACACTTTTATTCAACTTTATGGTGAATTACTGATTAATTATGTCTCTCTAGCATGCAAGGGGTTAATCAATGAGGGACCTATTGCTGTGCAATGTGTTGTGCAGCCATGAGGAATTTGATGGGTTAAGCACATAATAACACAATATTGTACACCCCTCTGGTATAGTGGTTAATAACCGATAATTCATACATCTTTAAAGCATACAGTGCGTTAAGGGGTAACAGATGATAATGGATGCTTTGTAGCAATGGATACACAGTTGGTTAATCTGAATACAATAATGGCAATTCAAACTGTTAAGTATTTAGGACCCAGCAGGTCTGGCTAAATCAGCCTTGAGGGCGGGACAGATACCAAGGAGAGGACCCAGTTTTCCCTGCTGCACTGGATCCTGTGAATGAGCTGTGACTTATTTTCACACCCTTGTGGGCTGGAGAGGTGAGATCATCTGATCTCCTCATCAGCCCACGGCTGGGCAGATCACCGGGGATAATCAGTTCCCCGATAGGACAATCTACCCCTGCCTTTGAGTGCCAGAGTGGTGTGCAATGTATTGGCATTCAAATGGTTAAGGACCAGAGGTGTTGCAATGCATTGCTTCTCAATAAGTTCTGCACCCTTCTGGTCCTGAAGGGGTAAAGTAATCCAACAGTCAATACTGGGAAACGTGTAAATCTGCCAGTATGACTCCCTTTGGCATTGTCCTCTAGCTCATACACTATATACAGTAAAATGTATGATTGCTTTCATGCATACCAATACATGCACAAGTTATTAAGCCTCCCCAATAGCCATTCCTGGAAACTCTCCAGTGGATCGATACTATGAATGGAGCTAAACTTGTTGTTAGGGACCAAAGGAGTTCCGAGCAGCAAACACATGTTTGTACCATCAGAATTCCATGGCTTGGCCAGCATCCACTGCAAAGATCATTGGTGGACAAAACCCACGTTGCGGTCGAACCTTCGTCACAGCTTTTTGTTCCCACAAAGCGTGCTAAGTAGCGTGAGTTGTCGAAACATCAAAGGAAAAGTAGCTAACTCTCAATGTCTGACACAGTGCCAAACAACGAGACTGAGCTAAAACCACAGTCACCCTCCCAAACACTAACACTACAATAACCCTAACATATCAAGAAAGTCAAACAGTACTATCCCTAACACTATCCTAACACCCATATCCATAGCTTTGACACTTGACATCTACTTTGTCTGCTGCTGTCAAAGTCTATCTTCCATCTTCATTTTCTTTCTTCTTATCTTCGTATCTTCATTTTATCATCTGCAAAAACATGTCACTATAAAGAAAAAAAGACATGCTTCAATTAATATTGCCCCAAAAGATGTGTTGGCCCTTAAAAAAAACACTGCTGCTGCAACAGCAGGAAAGCAGAGCAAGACCCCCCCCTACAAAGTTACATCTCGGCTATTGCCTGATCCATACTAAGGGAAAATTGGACAGAGAGTGGCCAGTCTCTGTTCATTCCATTGACTGGGATGTGGGCTTATGCACCCCCCAGCCAATCAGTTCTAGAGGGTTTTGTCATCCCTCCCACTAGGAGCTGATTGGATGGGAGGTGTAACCCCCACATCCCAGTCAATGGAAGTGTGGGAACCATTTTGAACAGAGACTGGTCATATAAAAGCCAATCTCTGTCCAAATTTCCCTCAGTATGGCTCAGGCAATGGCCCGAGAGGTAACTGGGGGGGATTTTTGCTCTGCTTTCCTGCTGCTGCTGCCAGTAGTGGCAGTGGCAGTATTTTTCTAAGGGCCAGCACGTCTTTGGGGTCAATATTAAACATTAAACATCGGCATGTTTTTGCAGTTGCTGATATGAAGATAAGATGAAAGAAGATGAAGATAAGAAGTCGGAAAGATAGACAATAACAGATTAAGAATTATGGTGGATTACCAAGGTGATGAAGACCCAGCTGGACACCAGACTTATAGGTGTTTATTGTAATGGGATGGTGTTAATTTTAGAGGGATTAACCCTGAGAGTGCCAATGGGGAATGAAATGCTCTGCAATGCATTGCATACCCTACTGGCACTTATAGGGTTAATTTAATTTTCTTTTCACTCCTATTTTTAGGTCCTAGGATATATATTGATATGGGTCATAGGTGTTAAATTCCCACATATGTCAATAGCACCCACAGGAAAATGGAGTAAAGTTACAGCAGCTTCCTTTGTGTCTTGTTAGTGTTAAACAAAGAGCAGCAAATAGGAATGAGATGAGAGGCCCATATGCTCCCACACATGCATGGTGTAAATAGCCTAGTAAATTAGCGTTAAGCAATGCATGGGAGACCTCTCTAGCATACATGGAGTTAAAAGCCAAATTCAATTTAACAGGAACTGATATTTGTCCCCTATGGTGAAGTTGGTTTACTCCAGGATAACTCCAGTTTCTTGTATAAATATGGGCCTAAGTGTAAATTTGTGCAATAGCTTTTACATTTTCATCAATCAAACCTTCACCTTCAAATAATATGACTCACGGTTTTCTATTTCATGCTTTTTGCATTTGGCTTAAAAATACAGCAAGAATGTAAGGATCCCAATAAGAAATATTTATGGATTCATAAGCTTTCAACCGAGTAAGTCAGTGCTTTGTTGTTCAATCATCGAAACAGCCAGTGGACATGGTTTATTTCTGTGTAAAGAAAGAAAGATAACCAGGGTGTTTTTCTTGCCTATTTTTCTGAAATTGGCGGTTATTTAAAAGGCCTTTAGTTTCTTTTAGTAAGTATATTTTTTTCAACTTGGAAGAGTAACAATCCATCTGACAAGTTGAAGATAATGATTAAGAAAATAACAAAAATGTTATTTCTATATTTTTTTTCAGTCCGTGAAGTTTTCTCCCCGTAAAAGTTGCATATCATGCCCAGCCTGGGCTACCCTTTATGGATATTAGAAACTAGGTCCAAAAAAGTTTATTGATAGTTTTTTAGTGTGACAACAAATGAACAGTAAGGCGACATTCACATAGGTGACATCAGTGCAGGAAATTTACTATGCTTATGTCATCCACAATGGAAGGTGACTGCAGGCTAAGGTCCCACACGACAAGATTGTTGGGGAATGTTGGAAAAGGGGAGTTAAAGTTTACAGGCAATGGAAATATAGCAGCAGACTGTTATATTCATAGCTGGGAACTCTCCGGTTTTGCCCCTGAGACTCCGGATTTAGATGTTAATTACTGGGTCTCCTGGGCAGTGGCTAATTCTCCGGCTGTGGGGGGAGTTTTTACTAAAACTTTGCCCACTTCTCTTCCTTCTCAGCATGTTCCGCCCACTCCACGCCCTCTTCACCTCCTTCCCCAGCCTATTCCTCCAAGATTTTCATGTTATTTTAAGCCCCACCCTATGATATTTAATTAGAGCTGATTTTATTATGAAACATTACTATCCCTTTAAGTATAATCTTGCTATTACTGAACTTCCTTAAGTAGCCTTGGGTGTATACCATCAAGTCCAGGTGCCTTATTCACCATAAAATGTTCCAGTCTTTTTTGGACTTTGTCCACAGTAAGCCATGTACATGATGCAGGAAATTCTGTGGCTTTCTCTGTTTGCCCATAGTCTGCTATTATTGCTTCCTTTGTGTATTGAAGAAAATAATGCATTTACAGTGTCAGCCATAGCCTTATCCTCACTAATCAATTCACCTGTCTCAGCCTTAAGAGGACGAATAGCATCCTTAATCCTTTTGTTATTTATATGCTTGTAGAATTGCTTAGGATTTTGCTTGCTCTCTTTTGCAATACTCTCATTTTAAATTTTAGGTAGCCTAATTGTGTTTTTGCAGATTTTATTACATTGTTTATTTTTTTAAATTATGCATCTGACCCTTCTGACTTAAATACTTTAAAAGCCTGTTTCTTATTTCTCATTTGCCTGCAAACCTCATTATTAAACCACGTTGGTCTTAATTTGCTCCTCTTCTACTTATTCTCCAGTGGTATGTATTAACGTGTATATATATCTAAGGGCATTTTAAACAAATTCCATCTTTCTTGTGCATTTTTATCTTTGAAGATTACATCCCACTCAATATCCATTAAAACTGCTTTTAGCATTATAAAATGTGCCTTTTTAAAATGTAATGTTTTGGCTTAACCCTTGCTATTGGGTTTCTCATTATAAATGCAAAGGATACATATTGTAGTCACTGCTGTCTAAATGTTACCTTACCTGTTTACGGGTTATCATGTCAGAACAGATACAGAATTTTACAATGACAAATTATCTTCAATTTTGCTGGCTTGAAGTTGTCTAAGATGAAGAGCTGCCATGAAATAGAGAAAAACTACAAACCAGAACCACTATAATAACCCCCAGATACCTTACACTGGCCATCAAATCCTAATGGCTGTTATGAATTGTGTCCTCATGCCTTGGTTCAAGAGATAACATCTTCAATCAGTCCTGGATGATATGTCCATGGAATAGAACATGGCAGTGGCTAACAGGACCAGAGAGTCTCAGACTCTGGCCACTGCACCTGGTAATCTTAACTGTATAAGGACCAGAGGAGTGTGTAAAGCACTCCTCTCATCCTTAAAGGGTTAAGCAGGCTCATGCACTCACTCTTCTTCAGTTTGGAAAAACTGCGAACAGCAATCATATCTGCCTCTATGGACCGAACATCCTAGACTGGCTAAAGATGTTATTTCATGAACAAAGGCAAAACAACAAAATACAAAGGGGTCATTACATTTTTATGGCCATAGTAAAGTTGTTAGTTCTCCATTAATTCAGTTCCTCTTTCATCCAATTTCATTAATTTGAGCACTCTTTATCTGAAGTCTATAAAATAAGTTCATGGGCTAGATTTACGTCCCAGGTGCCCCTAGGCATGGCACTCTAGGCACCCTTACCTCCACACCCCCTATTCCTCATATGCCCCACCCTTGCAAGGATCTCACTCTGAAGACTCGCCAGAAGTTAAAAATTCTAATTTTATTTAATTGAATTCAAGACTAAAAACTATCTGTTTTGCCTGGAATCAAGGAGGGGTGATTTCATCCGATTGGTCCTGGATAAGGGATGTCATCACCATTGTCTGATTTCAATTTTAGTTTCTGAGGGATCAGGGGTTAAGTCTATGATTAAGCACAACGAGTGAAACAGTCTAGTTCCCCAATCCGGCATCTGTATCTGTTGGAAAATTATTAACATTTGAATTTTAAACTTCTGGCAAGTCTTCAGAGTGCAATCCTTGCAAGTTATTTACATTCTAAAGGGTATCC
This sequence comes from Rhinophrynus dorsalis, assembly GCA_037306005.1. NCBI lineage: Eukaryota > Metazoa > Chordata > Amphibia > Anura > Rhinophrynidae > Rhinophrynus > Rhinophrynus dorsalis. Next base: position 541,043,422 of record CM074719.1, on the reverse strand, counting down.
ACCCCTTGATCTGCACCAGAATCTTTGCATTTTGGATTGGTGTGTCCTGTTTACTTTTTATCTACTGATATGCCTGATGCTGAAGCTGTTTCTTTCTCCATCCTCAGACCCGGCCACTATTTCCTGGCACAGAAAATACTCTTATACTATAACACGCAAAGCCAAAAAAAAGAGGATTTTAGTCTTATCTGTTAAATCCTTTTCTCTTAGTCCACACAGGATACTGGTAACTCTGGGTAGGCAATCTGCCCCTTTAAGTAGGCAGGAACAATTCTAGAATTGTATGCAGGGGGTGGAGCCTACCTTCCCTCCTTGGCTGCAGCTAGCCAACCAGCTCCAGAAAGATTTGAGACACTATTGACTAGATAGTAGAAGGGAAAGAAGACTCCTGTGAGCATGACCCCGAAGGCACCACACAGTCTGCCACAGGAGAGCCACGCATGGTCCCTTGACAGGGAGGGAGGACGAGTAACCTGTATGGACTAAGAGAAAAGGATTTAACAGGTAAGACTAAAATCCTCTTTTCTCTGTCCCCCAATACAGGCTACTGGTGAGTCTGGGATGTCCAACCATTGAGTTTTCCAGAGGGAGGAAGTAAGGCAAGGACTAGGCACAAGGCCCCCAAAGTCACCAGAGCAGATATGAACCATCAGATCAAAGACAGCCCAACAACTAATGAAGTGTCAACGGACACTGAACAGGGATAACAACATCCCAAACTGTTACACAGCACACTGAACTAGAGCCAACGTGGCTCAAAAGTGAAGGAAGCACCAAGAACCGAAGAAAATCCTGGACAGGCAAGACTGCCTTCAGGATTTTCCTCCCAAAGCTGGCGTCAAACGATGCCAGCACATCAACACGGTAATGCTTCGAAAAGGTGTGTACAGACGACCAGGTGGCAACCTTGCACAACTGATCAGCAGAGGCCTGATTCTTGTAAGCCCAAGAGGCCCCAATAGATCGAGTAGAATGAGCCATGACCCTGAAAGGGACAGGCTTCTTCCTCAGCTCATAAGCCTTATGAATAGTGGACTTGATCCAAGAAGCAATAGTCACCTTGGATGCAGGTCTTCCTGCCCTAGGATGCTCATGAATGACGAACAACGTGTCTGATTGCTGATAGATAGTGCGATGTACATAAAACTTGAGAAAATGCACCATGTCTAACAAGTGGAGAGCCCTTTCCTTGTCAGAGGAGGGGTCAGGGCAGAAAGAGGGCACCCCAATCTCCTGACTGATGTGGAACTCAGAAACCACCTTTGGGAGAAACTCCTGAGAGGTACGAAGAACCGCCTTGTCCTTGTGAAACCCCATATAGGGTGGTTTACAGGACAGAGCAGGTAACTCTGCAATATGACGGACAGACACAATCGCCAGGAGAAAAGCCATTTTCCACGTCAACAGGTGTAGAGAGATAGTAGTCAAAGACTCAAATGGAGGGAGCTGAAGAACGCCCAAAACCAAGTTAAGATCCCAAGGAGGAGCAGAAATCTTGAAGGCAGGACGAGTATGAGCAACGCCCTGGAAGAAAACCTTGACATCAGGAAGCATGGCAATGCACCTCTGAAAGAAAACAGAGAGAGTAGACGTCTTAACTTTAAGGGAACTCAAACTGAGGCCCTTATCCACACTGTCCTGCAAGAAGACCAGGACCATAGGCAGATCAAATTCCTGAGACAGGTCCTTGTCAGCACACCAAGATAGGAAGGTCGACCAGACACGATGGTAGATCTTGGAAGAAACAGATTTGCGGGCACTGAGCATAGTAGCCACCACACCAGAAGAAAAACCTTTCTTCCTCAATATTGACGATTCAATTTCCAAGCCGTCAAGGCTAGACGATTAAGATCCTCCTTCCACAGGTAATCCTGTAGAAGAAAATCCGGAGGGCAAGGGAGCCGGAATGGCTCTGCCACTGACAGATCCAAAATCTCCAGAAACCAACCCTGGTGAGGCCAGCACGGAGCAATCAGAATGACTGGACAACTCTCCAGTCGTAATTTCTGCAACACCCTGTGCAACATGGGGAGGGAAGGAAAGATGTAGGCCAGAGGGAATAACCAAGGAATGGACATTGCATTGACCGCTAGAGGGTCCCTCTATTGAGAGCAGAACCTCGGAACCTTCCTGTTGTGTCTTGTCGCCATCAGGTCGATGTAAGGAAGACCCCATTTCTGAACTATGAGGGTGAACACCTCTGGGTGCAGCTCCCACTCTCCGCTGTCCACTGTGTGTCAACTGAGGAAGTCCGCCATGACGTTGTCTAAACCAGGAATGTGCACTGCGGCTATGGCAAGAACGTGTTCTTCTGCCCAGGACAAAATAGCCTTGACCTCTAACCAAGCGACGAGACTTCTTGTTCCGCCCTGCTTGTTGATGTAAGCCACTGCCGTTGCGTTGTCAGACTCTACCTGGACTGGACAGTCTTCCAGCTGAGTTCACCAATGACGAAAAGCATGAAATATCGCCCGGAGCGCTAACACGTTGGTGGGAAGGAGAGATTCTTCCGGAGACCACCGACCCTGTGCACTCAGGCGACCCAGAACCGCTCCCCATCCGGAAAGGCTGGCATCCATCGTCACCGTGGTCCAGAAGGAAACTAGGAAGGACTTGCCCTTCACTAGATTGGAGAGGTCGAGTCACCAGGACAAACTCAGCTCCGCATGAAGAGGAAGTGACATCGACATCTTCAGAAGGTCCAGTTGACCCCTGCACACCTGGATCACAAACCTCTGGAGTTCCCTGGTGTGTGCCATGGCAAACGGTACCGCCTCCATGGTGGAAATGAATTTCCCCACGAGAGATGACAGCTTCTTGGCTGGAACTGAGTCTTGAGGCAGTTTTGCAGAAACCCTGTGGGCGATCTGGTGAGCCACCTTGTCTGTGAGAAACACCATGTTGTTCTGGGTATAGAAGAGGAGGCCCAGGAAGACCAGACACTGGGATGGGACAAGATCTGATTTGTCCAAGTTGATGATCCATCCATGATGGGCGAGAGCATGAATGCATTGCTGAACCTGCTGATGAAGAAGTTCCACAGAAGAGGCTTTCAGAAGCAGGTCATCCATGTATGGAGTAACTCTGATGTCGTCTCGGTAGAGGACGGACACTAAGGCTCCCAGGGCACTGTTGAAGACCTGAGGATCTGTCGTCAGACCAAATGGAAGAGCTGAAAACTGAAAATGTCCCTGGTCGCAGGCAAACCGGAGGTACTGCTGGCTCTCTGGATGAATGGCAATGTGTAAGTACGCATCCTGTAGATCCAGAGATGCAAGGAATTCCCCCGGGGACATGGCATCAATCACCATCCGTAGAGACTCCTAGTGATAATGAGTTCTGGTCACAAAGGAATTGAGATCCTTCAAGTCCAAAATGGGACGACAATCACCGTCCTTCTTGGAGACTTCAAAGAGGTTTGAGTAAAAACCCATACCTCTGTCCTGAACTGGAACCAGCTCCAGAACATCCTTGTCCAGTAGAGCCTGAACAGCGCCGTTGAATAGACGGCGTTTCTCTGCACCCTGAGGCGTATGAGAAGGAGTTCTAGGCAATTGCCTACTCCACCTATTATGAAATCCAGACCTGCATCTGTATATGCAAATCATCAAAAGAACTGTGTGTGTGAAATTGTCTCTGTTTGCATATAGGCCTGCAGCTCAGCTCTACAGACAATACAGTGAATACAGGGTGACATACACATAAAATATCTCTTATTTCTACGACTGTTTATTGACATTTTTGGAAAAGTGTCTCTGCACCCTGAGGCGTATGAGAAGGAAGAAAGCGAAAGGGAGGAAGAGAGACGAAAGGGATCCTGTACCCTTCCGTCACTACCTGCAAAACTCATGGGTCCATCACTGAATCCTCTCAAATGCTGTGATAGTGACGCAGATGACCACCCGCAGCAGAATGCGGACCCGAGTCATGCCAAAGAAGGCTTGGAAGCCTTGGGCTTGGAGGAGACCTTGGGCTTCCATTGTTGTTTGGGCTTGGAGGAGGTACGCGGCGCTGAGGGAACCATCTGGTTCACCGGACGTGTCTCATTCTGAAAGGAACGAAAATACCAGTTACGTTTAAGCGGTCTTTTCTTCCTAGGAATGAAGGGTAGAAGTGTACTCTTACCCCCTGTAGCCTCACTGATCAGATCCTTGAGATCTGGCCCAAACAAGGAAGTGTCTTGAAAAGGCAAGGAGAGCAATGCTTTCTTGGAAGCAGTATCAGAAGACCAGATTTTGAGCCACAGAGCTCTTCTGGCAACTACAGACATGGTGGAAACCCTAGCCACCAAACGGATGGCATCAAATAGGGCAGCAGAAACATAGTGCTGTGCCTCAGAAATGTCGGCAAGGAGGAACAACTTATCCGAAGTAGGAGCATCCTGGCGGACAGAGAGTGAGCTGTTCAGTCCAGACCGCAATGGCCCGGTTCACCCATACTGCTGCGAATGCTGGACGTATGGCAGAACCAGCAGTGTCAAAGATGGATTTGAGGGAGACCTCAAGTTTCTTGTCAGTCCAGTCCTTTAGAGCAGACGTATCAAACACTGGTAAAGCAGTAGTCTTGGATAGCCTGGAGATAGGAGCATCCACTTTAGGAGGATGAACCCACTGAGCAAGCGCTGCCTCTGAAAAGCGATAAAGCTTAGCAAATTTCTTGGAGACAAAAGGTTTCCTGTCCAGAGACTTCCACTCTTCAGACACAAGGCGGTCAAGAGTGGGGTTAGGTAGAAAGCAAGTAAGGGGCTTTTTAGGCTCCTGAAAGACATCAGAAGGGTCAGAAGGAACCTCCTGCACTAAGGGAATGTTTAGGGTATTTTAAACAGCCCTGATCAGGCCCTCAGCCGAGGGCTCAGGATCAGCCTCAAAAGTGTTCCCAAAAAACTGAGAGAAGCCCACCGCAGAACATTCCTCAACATCTGAATCCACCAGCAGTTCCTCCACAGAGGAATCTGACACGTCAGAAACACCCTGAGGCTTTTGCAGGGAAGACTTGACGAAGGAGGGGGTCTGCCAAGAATGAAAGAGCCCGTGTAACTGGGATGGAAAGAGTTGCAAAGTGGACCTAAGGTCCCTAGTAGCAGCCTTGAACTCTTGCATCCAAACTGGCACTAATGCATAGCTGGAGGTCCCTAGGATACTCTCAGGGACATCAAAACATGCTGGGCATAAATGACCTGAGAATTCTCTAGGTAACCCTGAATGACAGGAAGAACAATGAGCAATAGGGGATACAGAGACCCCAGCATCCTTAGTCTTAGGTCTGGCCCCAAGCTCCAATGGTATAGACATTCTCACAGTGTCAATAACCTTACTGTATAAGAAATCACCCAATTACACTGTGTATCATTAGAGATTCACCCCAGAAATCGCTAAAATAGACTTATCAGTCATACGAGGGGTTAATCAGCAGAGGAGAGAATGAGAGTCCAAGCCCTGCTTAGGATACACGTTCTGGAAAGAGCACAAAATGGCTGCCGTGGCGGGAGCCAATCAGAAACGAGTGCGTGAAGCAAGCGCTCATGGGAAATTTAGTTTTCCCAGAAAAGTACCCCAAACAGTGCCCAATGCCCCCTGAGCCCCCCAACACACTAGAAACATGAACCAGGTGATAGAGCAAGGGCTGACAAGTAAAATGAGCCATCTCTGAAGTCGCTAGGTTAAACGGTTGCAGAGATATGTCCCAAACAGTACAGTCCCATAGGAGTGAAAGTAGTAATGGCGCCTATACAGTAACGCACGCCTTAAAGGCGCAGAACTCAAATTTAACAAAATTGAAGGTGTAATATTAAAAGACATGAAACATCACTAAAACATGTTAGGATACCCAAAAAACACTGAACCAGTAGGAAAAAGTGTCAGAAACCCCCCAAAATGAGTGCATAACCAGCAGTTAATGGGGTTAAATACCACATAAACCTGCTCCAAACACCCAAAAGACATACAGATAAACCCAATGAGTGCAGGAGTGTGCAATAGGAACTCCAAATGAAAAACCCCTGTGCGGAGGGGCACTGTGGGACATGTGGACCTGCAGCACTCAAAGGGCTGCTCACCTTTCCTGCAGATCTTCTGTCTTCAGATTACCATGTTTAAAGAAGAAGCCTCGGTGACTCCTAAGGAAAGAACTTGTAACCAAGATTTTCCCTCCAGGGCTTAAGGTCCACAAAAATCACCTGGTCACTGAGCTAGCCACATCTAAGGGTATTGTCAGTTATGGTAATCCGCCTAATGGTGGTATTCCATTTCTAACAGAAAAATAAAAAACTTCTAAAGCTATAGCAGAACTGTTCTCTTGTCTGCGTTATCTTAACCAAGGAACAAATCTTTCTGGATCTGGTTGGCTAGCTGCAGCCAAGGAGGGAAGGTAGGCTCCACCCCCTGCATACAATTGTAGAATTGTTCCTGCCTACTTAAAGGGGCGGATCTCCTATCCAGATTTACCAGTAACCTGTATTGGACGACAGAGAAAAAAAGCCTTTTACCCCTTGGTTGTTAGTGAGATCTCCAACAAGATGCATTGGAGAGCTCACTAGCATCCAAGGGGTTTCATAATAACTTGTAAAGGGGTATAAAACCGGAGCAGAGACATTGAGATTGCTCTGCCACACCCACAATTCAGAATGTGGGTGTGGCCAGCACAGCTGAGGCACACCTCAAAATTTGGAGTTCTAGGCAATTGCCTACTCCACCTATTATGAAATCCAGACCTGCATCTGTATATGCAAATCATCAAAAGAACTGTGTGTGTGAAATTGTCTCTGTTTGCATATAGGCCTGCAGCTCAGTTCTACAGACAATAGAGTGAATACAGGGTGACATACACATAAAATATCTCTTATTTCTACGACTGTTCGTTGACATTTTTGGAAAAGTACAACAGGTACAAAAACACTGTACATTATAGGTAAAGCAAGAACATGTCTCTTTTGATGCTTTAACCCCTTAGAGTCCGGTGACGTACCCGGACCGTCACGCTGGTCCGGCACTTAAGGACCAGTGACGGTCCGGGTACGTCACGTACTATTACTCACCGCGCTCCTGCAGGAGTGCGGTGAGTAATACCGGGGACTGAATTTGATCGCTCCAAGACCGGAGCGATCTCTTTCAGTTCCTCAGTTCGGCGTGCTGCCCCGTGGGTCACGTGGGTCGGCACGCCGAAATTCTCTATCTGGTCCTTAAAGGACCACTCACCCCGAGACCGCTGGTCGTTATGGGGTTAAAGATAAATTTGAAATATAAACCTCTTTATAGTAGACTGTACATAGAGGACATTCACATCACTGAAACTGTAAAGCACTGAAATCTCTTTCAAAGTAATTGCACAGAATGAAAGAAAAAGAAAGCCAGAAGGTTAAATACATTAATGAATCTCATTAAAATAACAAAATGAATAATAAAGGCTGACTGTTCTTTTTGATATTTATATACTTTGTTCCATGCAGTGTTTGGAACATTAGTATAGACAAGGAACACTAGTCAATCCTTGTCCTTCCTTTACATTTAATAGTATGGGGCTTACCCGTTTCATGATATAAACTATTAACTATTACGTCAATAGTGTCAAGTTCAGAGAGTATTTTGTTACTTCTTAATACCAAATTAGAGTAAATTTTTCTTCCACAAAGAAATCTTTTAAATAATGTTTTTATATTCTTATCTCAAATATACAACTTGTATTTCTGGATCATTATTTTTGCATTAGTGTTCTTTTAATTGCATATAAGAGACTCACAATAAGGATAGCAGAACTACGGATCTACACATTAAAGGGTAATTAAAATAAAAAATAAGCACAGTTTATTTGCCTTTTAAAAGAGTGCCGATACTCCCAAGCATATGTTTCGGTCAATGTAACTGCAATCTAAATTGTTTATGTATAAAATTAGCAAAATATGGCTGATGGAGGTCAGACAGTTCCTGTTCAGATAAACTACTATTTGATTCAGACAGGATATGGCACAGTTTCTAGATAACAACTTTTCAAGGCAGTGAATAACAAGCTCTTATACTCAGGGCTGGGAGTCGGTACACCTCTATGGGCCGTATGTTCAAAGGGATAACGACAAAAAATTGTCTTATGAAAGACAAAAATAAGTCATTGAATGCATGAACGACATTTTCTATAGCGTATATGACAAAAAACTAGTAATGTCTGTTGTGTACGACACAACTGCAGAATTGCCGGGCAAAGGGGCGGGGCTAAACTATTCTCCAGTGTCGTACAGAGGAAAACAAAAGTTGTCGTAACCAACGACAAAAAATGTCTTTCAAAAGACAAAATTTGTACGTTAAGAAAAAAGTGGAGGGAATGTGTTCTGAATGTGAGAATTTTTGTCTTTAGTTAAGACATTTTTGTCGTTAGTAAAAAATGTCTTTAAAAATGTCTTGTCATTAGTTAAGACATTTTTCAAGACATTTTTATCGTTAGTTAAGACATTTTTTGTCCTTCCATATGACAATTTCAGTCAGGACAAACAACATATTTCCAATCACAACCGACACTCTCTGAAAATATTAATGATCCCAACGACACTGTAATTTGAAAAGTCGTTACAAACGACAAAAGCCATTTCGCTACTTCTTTGAACATATGTCCCTATGTGATTACGTTAAACTCTGATATGAGGTCACATCAATCATGGACGAGAAGATTCCCTAGGTACAAGATGATCTTGCACAATTCTGCCTGTATCTAAGGGCTTGTTCACATGGGCAGCTGAGCCGCTGCAAAACTGTTACCATGCATAGTAACCCAAAAATAAGGTGCACTGCATTCTGTGGCACTGTTCACACAACGCATGAGATGATGCTGACATGATACCATGTACGCAGTTAGCTGACACCGTGATAGCCACCGGGCAGTTATAGCAATGCATGTCTGCACAATGGCCTATGTTGTGACTTTCAAGGCCGCTCAGGGGGGTAATGGATTTATTGTGATGCTCTTCACTATAGTCTATACACTGGTGGCCCACTTGGGTGTCTTCCACCCAAGCTCATGCCTCCCATTCGATTGGCTTTCAGGTGGAGAACAGTTCACAAGACACTATACAAATGTGTTGGTGATACTACCACATTCAGTTATGAAATTAATACCACAATATTAGATGGACTGTACATGGACTGATTGGTCCCTGTCCAAGATCAAACACCGGATTTCAAAAGAGGAGATTAAAAAATACATTTATCATGCATTAACAATAATGTACATTTGTTTTGTGTACTATTATATCCAAAAGCCACTATGAGGTGTGTTGCTAGGTACTGGCTGAGGAGGTTTAAACTCCCAGGTCTCATTCTTCTGGATTCTGTTGCCAGTTTATGTATAATGGTGCTAATCAGCTCACTAGTAATGTTGCAATTGGGTATCGCCGTGCACTAATAATACATAAGGCTGACCCAAGCTCCAGTTCTCTTAGTAACCCAGCAACACTTGTGACCAGGGGAAGGCACATGTGGTCTTCCTTTAGTTGTTGTTGTTGTAGAACAACATTTGGATTCTGAGTGAGTATGATGGCAACTGTAGTCCAGAAACAGTTGGAAGTCAATTAAGGATGATGGGAGGTGTAGTAAGAATGTCTAATTATTGGGCTGAAGATCTGACAAGTGCAAGACTTAAATGTTTGTGCAATACCCCCTCTGAGTTTCTATTTACTTTCAGTCAGATTAGTTACTTTGCAAAGAGATAGTATGGATTGTAACTGCACTGGGTATAGAATCAGAAAGGATGCTGCACTATGTAGAAGTGGTGAACGTCTAGAGCAAACCAACGACACCATAAGGAAAAATAAACAATTTCCAAATCCAATTTTAACCTCTTGGAAGCTAGGATGTGCTTCACAATGTGCTGGGCACTCAGCTGGCACTCAAATGTTTAAACTAGAAGCCTCAGCAGAATTACTAAAAACTGCTGAGTAAATATAAAGGGTTCTGGCATGATTTCCTGATGACGTTTAGCAACCAGGAAGTGAACAAAAGACAGGTTGTTGTAGTGCTGTTAGTTCTTCAATTTGCTCTTGATATGTACGACAGGTAATTAAAGCTAAAAATCATAAAATGACAATTTAAATACAGCAGATTGCAAGAAAATTGTTTACTAAGACAACTGAAATACATGGGAGCTGCAAGAGGAATTTCTTTTATGTCATTTCAAATACATTTCAACATCTTTAAAATAATCATGAAGCATTTTTATTTGGGTAAGTCGGGGTGCTTGGAATAAATAATGGAAAAGACTTTCAGAAATAATAATCACTGGTAAGAGATGACAGATGAGGTAGAATAATATATGCACAGATTATGAGAGAGAGAGAAAAATTGACACAATCCCCCACTGATTTAAAAGGAGCAAGTGAGTAGCTTTACTATCTGCCTCTGGAGTTGCCTTGTAACACGAATTAAAGTGTGATTTATCCATGAACACTAATTTACAAGAAGCAGCCTTGAAGTTTTAAAAAAACAATTGACTGCCTGAGAGGTATCTAGTAATGAGCTTGTCTCATTACCCTTTCTAATGTCTCCCTTATTCTGTGGATGGACTCCTCCCACTCTGAAACTCTCTCGTTTGACCTCATATGTTGTCCTGCTAACCCGATTATCCTGGGTTATATCTGGCTCCAAAGGAACAACCCTACTATTGATTGGGTTTCCTGCACTCTTTCTTTCCCTGATGTTCCGTTAGATCAATCTAGGGTTTCGTTGTCTGCCCTGAAAGCCTTGGAACTTGTTCTTCCTTCCATTCCTAAAACATATCACAACTTACACGTATGGCAGGTATTGACCCGGTTAAAGAAGAACCATCTTTTCTGTAAGATCGAGAAGTGCGAGTTGGAGACCACCTCTTTGGCCTTCTTGGGTTATACTATTTCCGCTACAGGTCTTGCCATGGACCCCCAGAAATTGTCTGCGGTTACCAATTGTTCCTTGTCACACTGTCTGAAAGCTGAGCAACGGTTCATTGGCTTTGCCAGCTATTACTGCCGTTTTATTATAAGCTTTTCAGTACTTGTATCTCCCATCACAGCTATGACCTGTAAGGAAGCCAATCTTCACCGTTTGACTCCTGAGGCCCTGTTGGCATTTAAGACCCTGAAGAAGGTCTTCTCCTCTGCACCTATTCTCAAGTACCCCAATCCCCTGGCTCTTTTCACTCTCAAGGTAGATGCCTCTGAGACCATGCCAGAGCGGTCTTCTGTCAAAGGTCCTCTGATTCTGGTGTTCCCCACCCCTGCTCTTTCTTCTCTAGGCTCACCCGTCATTATTTCTAATGATTTAAAGGTAGACAGGCAATGTAATAAAGGGGTGGGGAATGCAAGCAAGGTACTGGGTTGTATAGCTAGGGGCATTAGTAGCAGAAAAAGGGAAGTGGTCATGCCACTCTACAGATCTCTAGTTAGACCTCACCTAGAGTATTGTGTACAGTACTGCAGACCCCACCTCCAGAAGGATATAGGTAATCTACAGAAAATTCCGAGAAGGGCTACTAAAATGGTGACTGGTTTACAGGAAAAGAAATATCAAGATAGACTAAAGGATATGAATATGTATAGCTTGAAGGAGAGAAGAGAGAGAGGGGTATGATAGAAACATTCAAATACATTAAATGGTTCAACAAAGTGCAGGATGGAAGTACATTTCAAAGGAGTAAAAATGTTAGGACAAGAGGCCATAGTCTAAAATTAGAGGTACACAGGTTTAGACAATGTAAGAAAGTTCTACTTCAAAGTGAGGGTAGTAGATAAGTGGAATAGTCATTCCAGCAGAAGAGGTGGAAATTAATACAGTAGCAGAATTTAAGCATGCATGGGATAGGCATAAGGCTGTCCTTAAAGGGATAGTAATACTTCATTTTAACTTTATTTTATTTTGTAGGCATTAAAAAAACATAAAGAATGATATAAGTCTTATCTCTGAAACCTTTATGGTTTAAGAGATATTCACAAACAAAGTATCCCCCCCCTGTTCAACCAGATCAGAAGGGAGATGCCCAGGTAGACTGCAGAGAGGGACAATCTTCAATTAAGATAATGGAAAAAGCTGAAAAACTTGTCAAGGGGGGAAGGGCTTTCATTGTTTTCATACAAAGAAAATTGTCCCCTTCTGTTATCTGTCTGGTCTTACAACCAGACTCACATCTGAGAAGAGATGGCTTACACTAGGTAAAAGGGGCGGGGAGGGGAACTTTGCTTGTGAATATCTCATAAACCATAAAGGTTTGAGAGATAAGACTTATATCATTCTTCATGTTTTTTTAATGCCTACAAAATAAAATAAAGTTAAAACGAAGTGTTACTATCCCTTTAACATAAGAAAAGACCAAGGACCAAAAAAGGTTTGAGGTTTTTACAGTAGGAAAATGGGCAAACTAGATGGGCCAAATGGTTCTGCCGTCAAATTCTATGTTTCTATGTCTTTTATTCCTTTGTGGGGTTTCTCATCTGCAAGGTACATCTCAGGCAGCTTAAAATGGGTGCTCCCAGTCAGATCATCACAGAATCCCTCTTCAGCCTTCAGGCTCCTATTTGAGCAAGCAAAGTAGCTGCTCAGGGAAAGACACCAGAACCAGGTCCCCGAAGTTTGTGATCTGGTTCAAAGCTATAGTAGCAGCTACACCTAAGGAGCCAACCTAATGGGGGATTATACAGCCCCAAAAGAAAATGAAAAAAGAAGGCTTGCTAAGAATGAACCTTTGCCCTGCAACCAGCCGGAGTGAGGTCCTCCGAGACCTCTTTTGATCAAATACCCTGTCTTCCTGGAGAAGGAGACTTTACAATGGTTCTTATGTTCCATATAGGACATAAGGAAAATGTGTTTACCTACATCATGTCTTACACTCAGAGTGTAGAAATATGTCTCTTGGCAGCAGGGACTGTGTACTTATTATCAACAAGTGTAATGTGCACACTGTGAAAAGACTGTAAAGTGGGGGAAAGAGGGATCACTCACTGGCACTTCTGCTAAAATTAAGCACATCCAACATAACCATTCTACCCTGACCTTATGTTTCAATTAAACTGTCCCCCAAAGTTCCCCAGAATCCAATACTGAAATGCTTGTTCATAGTGGAGACTAATAGGATGCATTATGATATAAGGGATTGTTCATACACCCAGTAGAATACACACGGCTCGTAGCATAGACCAGGGAGGGTTATTTTTATTAATTGTTTGGTAATGAGTATAACCCACCACCACAAGTCACAGCTTACAACAGAGGTCCCTACCAGCTGTGATAGTCAAATGAGCAATGACAGTCATACAGCCTTTCATATAGAACATTCCTGAAGTTCACTGTTTCCGGTTCACTTTTAAAATGTTGAATTCTAAACAGTGCGCGCCTACAGGCATGTCGCCACAATGAAAGGGGTGACATGAGAATGGTTGAGATGAGTACAAAACAAATTTCTCCAAAATGGACACAAGCACAGACATTTTGTTAGTGGCAGCTGTGTACATCTTGTATTCTAATTTAATTTTATAACAACACTTCACTTTACGTATATGAGGCAGCATAAATAAAATATCTTATTCTTACAGAAGAATCTTGTAAGATGAGATGAAAGCTTGCAGCAACACTCTGGGGGAAAACTTGAACAAACATGACGGCTTAATAAAAAGTAAAAAATCTTGCTTGTTACACTTTCACTGGAAGTTCTACATTTGTTGTTTCTTATGTCACCTCTGTGTTTTTTTTAACTTTCGTTTAAGCCGTCACGTTTGTTCGAGCTTTCACCTAGAGTGCCGGTGCAAGCTTTCATCTCAGTTGAAATCAGAATTGGAGAACCTGAGTGAACTGGCACTGGTCCCTTCTTCGATTCAGTGGTGAGTCTTTTGGCTTTTATTTCTTTAATTGGGGACTGATGTTATATGGAGGGATATTGTTGTAGCATTACTCTATTACTGAATATAAGAAAACATTTACCCATGTGTCTGTGAACATTACAATGTACGTTGTCATACAATAGTTAGTTGTATTTTAGCTTTAGATTTCATACAACAAGTAAAATAATCATGGTTAATTCTTGTGTTACATTAAATGGCATTTAGCTGGGCTTTATTTGAATATTTCTAAACAATAGTTCCAAATAAATGACTTGTGAGCTATGAATAATGTTAGTGCTACTTTACTTTTATTGTCGAATGTTACTGGAGAAGTATTATGCCAAGAGGATAGAGCCAGTGAGGAGACAGATGTGATGTCCCCGCTCCGGGACTGCTTCATGAAGTCGGAGGGACACAGAGGGTTAATGTGGGCACTAAATTGGATGCTGTGTACAGTAAAATGAATGTGGGTTGGGTTGAAGAGACTTTTAAGGATGCAACATGAGAATCTCACATTTTGCTGCGGGGCGAGATTCTCATGTCGCCCGTTTCATTGCAGTAACATGGTTAAAGCGCCGTGTAGCACATTAATACAAACACAAATTACAATACATAAGCTATCACATACATTCTAAAACATCGTACCCTAAAAAAAAAAAATATTCCCATTTATGCAATACATAATTATACCTAATACCGAAACACATCACCAAACAATTACATGTCTCCACAGCCCACCATTATTTAAGATACCTCTCTAGCTTTTATTTTAGGACCCACTAAAAATGTTATGCCGAAGCCACTCCTCTATAAACATACTGTCTCTCCTACTAGTCTGACTAACCCATCGCAGACCTAATTCCATTCTTAACTGGTACACAATCTGATTCTAAAATTGGAGGCAAGTATAAATTAATCTGGGTTTTCCATTGTCTTGCAATTATGAGCTTGGTGGCCACCATAAAACGAATTGCTAATAGTAAAGATGCTCTAGGCATTTTTGGCCAATTAAGATGCAACAACGCCACAGATGGATTTCTATCCAATTTCACACCTGTTACAGCTTCTAATGTATCAAAAATTATATTCCAAAATTCCTTAACAGGCTTACATGACCACCAGATAAGTAAGAAGGAACCAGCCTCCTCTTCACATCTCCAGCATAAATATGAAGTCTGAAGGTACATTGCTACCATTTTTGTAGGTACCATGTACCAACGATACATATCTTAAACAACTTACATAACTTTTTTTTATATAATCTATTCCATTCAGACTTACAAATCACAATATTCAGCTCCAATGACCATTTGTTCAATGCAGCAATATATCTCTCTCCATTTCTAGATTGACTATATTGCTGCTGTTAGACAAAACCTTGGTCAGTCTATGCCCTCCAAATATCCATCCTTAGATATGTAATAGGAATCGATCTTCCGTCTATAAGTTCTTTTGTAAAAACCCTTTAACCCTAATTAAAGAGATCTCTACTTGGCAACTTATATAATTGAACCAATTGATCAAATTGCTTTAATTTATCACCTGTTATTATATCTCTAATCTCCCTAATTCCTGCTAATTCCCAGTTTTTCAAATCTAAGTCTTGGATCTGATATGTCAAATTATTTAGCATAGCAAAAGCTGGAATCTTATTCTCTATATGCCAAATACATTTGATTTTATGCCACTCTGATAATATAAAACGTCTTCCTTCTAGTTTGTTTATTTTAAGATCTTTATTAGGACATCATATGAAAAAGAGCACTCCCTTTCATCCCAAACTTTGTTATATCAAGGCTCACTCTGATATACTTCCACTTGCATTTTTATATATATATCTTATAATGTTAGTTCTATAATATCTGTTTATATTAGGCAATCCCAATCCTCCTTTACTTGTCTTATTTGCCAATACCCTAGAGCTAATCCTAGGTTTTTTATTCCTCCATACAAATCTTGAAAAACTTTCCTGTATCATAGCTAATCATAGCTAATTTTGGCAATTATTTTACTTTATTTAGAAAATGTTTTATCAGGAAGAATACACTGAGATTTCTCTCGTTTTCAAGTATGTTCTGGAGCAATATATATGACTGTATAACATTAATGTGTCCTAGCCAGGATATTTCATATTTATTCCAATTATATAAAAGAATATTTGTTTCTCTGAGTAGAAGCATTATATTCCCCTCCATTAAATCTTCTACCTTAGCTGTAATACATATTTAACTTCAAATGCATTCCATACAAATCCATATCCAAGAATTTGCCTGTACGTTTATTGGAAGAACAATAGATTCATCTGCATTCAATATATATATAGCAATTGTTTGTAATAAAAATGTCATCGACCTAATAGGATCTGTAATAGTTACCATAAGATCATACTTTACAGCCTTTGATCCTAACATCATTCCTAATACTGATGGCCAATATTTCTATTGTTATAATATACAGCAGGGAAATAAGAGGGCATCCCTGCCTGGTACATTTTTTACGTTTAAACCAATCCGCTCTAAAATTTTGTCCTATGGTACTAGCAGACACATCACTATACAAGGAGTTTATAGCCTTCAGCATAGAGCCCCCTATCCCTACTGTCTCCAAGGTAGCAAATAGGAATTCCCAGTTAACCCGATCGAATGCTTTCTCGGCATCTAACATTAATGCTAACATCGGTATACTATCTTTATCTGATCTATCAACCCTATCACACTTTTAATATTACTGTATGATGATCGATCTGGTATAAAGCCGATTTGGTCAATGTGAATTATGTTAGTTATAATGTTTCTCATTCTCTTTGCAATAACAGCAGCATAGATTGTAACATCAACATTTAATTGCGAAATTGGTCTATAACTAGTTATACAAGTCGGATCTTTCTACTGCTTAAGAATTGGTATAATGTTTGCCTTTATGATTTCAGCTGGACAGCTAGCTAAATCACTAAATTAATTAAACATAGAGGCAAGATGAGACACCAGATCTTTCGTCATAGTTTTAGAAAATAAAGCTCCAAATCCATCTGATCCAGGAGCTTTTTGAGTTTTTAATCCTTCAAGGTGATATGTAAAATAAAAGGGATTGGATTGGTGAATATTCACAATTTTTTGGGATACGACTGCTAGGTGATTTTAAATGCCTTTGTAAGTAGTTTTGGGTGAAAGTGAGGTTATATAAAAAATGTAATTTAAATATGGATGTAGGCTAATTGTTATCCGGAGTTAGGTGGTCTTTATAAATAATGTGATAGATAATATAGTTAATGTTTGAGGTTGAACTCATAATGCTAGATTGGGTAATATATGGGATATGCATGGGGAAGAGGTGCGGGAAGTAGAACTGGATAGGTATATATACGCGCTTTTTTGGATAAGATCACTAGGTGATTTTAAAAACCATACACGAGCAGTAGTGGGGCTACATAAAAAAATTGTTGGGGTAATTTTTTTTTCTTTCTCTTCCTGTCCAGCCTCTATTTGCCATCTAGTTTGCACCATCTTACTAGCTAGTAGAGCATCTTAATTTGTTAAAGGGGTAGTAAACCCAAAAAAACACTATTCGTCGACCGACTTTAGGCGGCTCTTCAGGAGTGCTGACATTGAGATATCTAACTATAATTACTTCATCGGTATGGTCTACAAAGTGTGCCTGGCTTGCAAGCACACGTTGTAGACCATTCCGATGAAGTAATCATAGTTAGATATCTCAATGACAGTGCTCCTGAAGAGCCGCCGACTGGTCCCGGAAGCAGGATCTCATGACGTCCGCTAAACGGAGGTCTTTATTTTCTTGCATCTCTCAAACCATAACGGTTTGAGAGATGGGAATAAGGGCATTACATGTTTTTTTATTATTCCTATCAATTTGCGAACAGTTTTTTTGGGGGTTTACTATCCCTTTGAGTATCCTTTGAGATAGGGTACATTAGTAATCCGGAAGAGGGATTTTAGTCAGGGTACTAATTGGGTTACTGAGGGGGCAGGTTCAATATGGACCAGCAGGTGTATTTGTATTTATGTGTATTTTTGTATTGTTATGTTATCACCAAATGTCTGCCACGGCTAATATATGGGTTTGTTAGTTGCAATTTTAGGTAAGATATCTTTCATTGAATGTCCATGGCCTAAACTCACCTTATAAGAGGTCAATGTTAATTGAGTTGATTAAGAAAGAAAAAATGATATTTGCTTAGTTCAAGAAACTCATTGGAAGACAGTAAGTGGGGGGTATCTGGGAAACAGATTCACCCATGTTATTGCAGCCTCCCTTTTCAAGACTAAATCTAGGGGGTTGGCAATAATGGTTTCAATGTCTATTGATTTACAGATTATCTATAAAGAATGTAACATAGTAACATAGTAATTTAGGTTGAAAAAAGACTTGCGTCCATCTAGTTCAACCCTTTTCCTATTCCTGTTTACCATCGTTGATCCAAAAGAAGGCAAAAAAAATCCCTCAATACAGCAATTTCAAATTCTGCCTTGAATGGGGGGAAAAAAAAATCTTTCTTGATTCCAAATGGCAATCAGATTTCTCCCTGGATCAACAAGCCCTAACTAAATATTAATCCCAATACTAATGTACATAGCCCTCTATGTTCTGCTCTTTTAAATAAGTATCCAGGCCCTTTTTAAAGACATCTAATGTATTCGATAGATAGCACCACCTCTTCAGGCAGTGAATTCCATACCTTTATTGTCCTCATTGTAAAGAAACCCTTCCGCTGCTGTAGATGTTAGTGAACAGGTCTTTGGAGAGCCCTTTGTATGGGCCCTGAACATAGTAATATATAGTGTTATCATATCCCCTCTAAGACGCCGTTTTTCTAGTATGTACAAGTTTAACTTTTCTAGCCTTTCTTCATAACTAAAACTTTCCATTCCCCTTACTAGTTTTGTAGCCCTCCTCTGCACGCTTTCTAGTTCCATAATTTCCTTTTTCAGAAGGGCGCCCAGAATTGAACAGCATATTCTAGGTGGGGTCTTACCATGGACCTGTAAAGAGGCATAATTATATCTTCCTCCCTTGAGTCAATACCCCTTTTAATACATGCCAATATCTTATTGGCCTTTGCAGCTGCCAGCTGGCACTGCATGCTACTGCTAAGTCTATTGTCTACCATAACACCCAAATCCTTTTCATTTGTAGATTTCCCCAGAGAAACACCATTTAAACTATATGTTGCATTTTTATTATTATACCCAAAATGCATAACTTTACACTTGTCTATATTGAATCTCATTTGCCATTAGCCTGCCCAGTTACTCAATTTGTCCAAATCCTCTTGTAATGAAGACACATCCAGTTCAGACTTTATTACCTTACTTAATTTTGTGTCATCGGCAAACACTGATACATGGCTCCCTATGCCCTCTGGGAGGTCATTAATAAATTAAAAAGAAGAGGACCCAGGACAGATCCCTGAGGTACTCCACTTATCACGTTTATTCAACTGGAGAACTTGCCATTTACTACCACTCTTTGCATTCTATCTTTCAGCCAATTTCCAATCCACACACAAACATTTTCCCTTAGGCCTATTTCATTTAATTTGTACAGTAACCTCTTGTGTGGAACCGTATCAAATGCCTTGGCAAAGTCTAAATAGATCACATCAACCGCCACTCCCGTATCTATATTATTACTCACTTTTTCATAAAATGCGATCAAGTTAGTTTGACATAGAAGTAAGATATATTATTTTAATTTGAAAAATCAATAATGTGATACATACTTTAGTTAATATCTATGCACAAAATAATAATCTGGTTGCATTTATGGGGCAATTGCTTGAAAAGGTTGGGAAGATTGCTGTAGGTACGGTGATTCTAGAAGGAGACTTTAATTGTGTGTTAGATGCTACACTGGATAAAAAAAAATTAGGAAGGGTTTGACATTGGATAATAGGATTATTAGGACATCTAAAGCTTTGTCTGGGTTGTTAAAGAGGGAGGGTATGTTTGAAATACTGAGAATTTTACACCCTCATGATGGGAAATATACAGGTTATTACTATGTACATAATTCTTATGCAAGGATTGATTTAGCTATTGGAAACATAAAATTGGTTTACTCTGTCTCTAAATCATTAATAAGAGATGTGGTGTGGACTGATTATAATGTGGTTCTTTGGAAAACAAAATATGAATGTGCTACAGATAGTCCTAAAAAGTGGAAGTTAAATGAGTATTTGTTATACAATAGAGATGTTCTGAAGCTAGAAGAAATGAAAGGAGTTACTTTTAGTGAAAATATGGACTCTGTTAGCACAAGTACAATTGTGTGGTGTGTATATAAATGCGTAGTAAGAGGATATTTGATAAAGATGGGGACTATAGAAAATAAGTTGAGAGGTCCGAATTTATCATTATATGAGACTGAGAATTTAAATAAGGAATCACCCAGTAAAGAAACAGCTGAGATAATAGTGAAACTAACACAAACGATTAATGTACAAGAACAAGAGAGGGTAAATAGGAACCTTTTGGTCCTAAAACAGAAGTATTACTATAGATGTAACATAGCGTATAGAATGCTAACCAATAAATTAAAGAAAAAACAAGTTAATAATGCTGTATTTCAACTCATAGAGGGTGTAAGTATATTGTTAAATCCTATTAATATTGGTAAGAGTTTTAATGATTATTATGGTTTGTTGTATAATATACGTAGTAAGGTAAATAGACAACAAATTTGTAATTATCTGGGGAAGTTGCCTATACCTAAGATTACACAGGAAGAGTCTGACACTTTATTACTGTGCTAAAAAAGAACAAAAAAAAAAACAAAACACTCATCTACCCTACTAACAGTTTAACCAGTACAGTATACATTGAAATCCAGCATTCCTAATCAATAGGCCCTTTACAGTCCTTTAACCATTTTAACGCTGGATCCAACTCCTGAAAAGGAAATCCATGTATTATCATAAAGAATAATCAATTTTGTGGGAAAACCCCATCTGTATCTTATACTATTAAATCGAAGTTCTTTAATAACTGGAAAAAAAGTTTTCGTTCCTTGTAGCCCATGACAGATCAGGCAAAACCTTGATTGAAGCAAACCTTTCTTCTATTTTCTCTTTATTTTTGCATGCATTCCAGATCCTCTCTTTAAAGCTATATGAATGAAAACACACCACCACATCTCTTGGGGAATGCTGGGGAACTCCCGTTTCTTTATATACTCTATGATAACGATCCATAGTTTCCTCATAACCATTAACCTTGACCCCAAGAGCAACAAAATAATCCAGTAGATACTCTCGCAATTTACTTGTTACAATCTCTCTAGAATGTCCCGAAATCTCAAGTTTACCAGTGTTGTCCTATCTTCTTATTCATTCATTTTCCCCTCCAGTAGATCATATTTTTTAGAAAGTGTCTTCTAATTATCAGATTGCTTCTATTTTATCCTCAATCATTTTGACCTCCTGGAGTATCTGCATGATATCTGTCCTGAGCTCATTAGAGCTGGATTGAATCTCCAGTTTTATCTTATGAAATTGAGCCTGAAGCCCTTTTTCCAACATTTCTGAAAAAGACTCTCAATGTTCCCTTCCCGGAGTTTTACCCTGCCCACTAGGGACATTTATTAAATCCGCTTTCTCCATTCTGTTAGGTGATTGTGAGGGGAAGAAATCCTCCATAAGTTTTTCTGATTTACTATCCTTTGCTTTTTTTGAGTCCTTTTTATTTTGCTTCCCCGACTGCATCTCTTCCTGTGCCTTTTTGGTAGTCATATTGGCCAACTATGGATGCCAGTATAAAATTTCCAGTATATCCGGACCCTTCAGCCTCAGCTTCCCCTCCTATTCCCTAACACTTGGAACTAACATCTCTATTTATAACTGGCATGTCTGTTACTATGTGTTCTCATCCAATGTCAATATCCCCTGTAAATTTTTATGACTGATGCATTATCAAGAAATCACACACAAAGACCCCAAAGTCAGTTTCAAGCATAGCAGTCACTCATACATAGACACTTATCTGATTGAGGTTTTAAACCTTAGCGTTGTCTTGCAGCTGGATTGACTCCTTTCTCCATATCTAATCTGCCTATATTCAAATAGTCCACATGGACCTCCAACACAACAGCAGCAGCAGCCTGTCTGCAGGTTTACAAATCTCAGGACAAGTCTCCTGCTCTCCAGTATCCCTGCTCAGCCGCATACACAGCTCACTGTCTGAGGAATCGGCAACTTCTGCATCTCTCAAACCCACAAGGCAGAGCTCCTTCCTTCCCCATCTAGGCCTTGCAAATAGTCACGGGCGGCACAAATCCCTCAGCCAAGCATATACAAACTCGAAATATTGTACACCACATACGTAGGCAGCCTTCAGGAGTCAGCCATTTCTCCAGCACTCAAGTAGACATCACATTCCAGCGTCCAGCTCTTTCTTTCATGCCACCAAAGCCAGCGTGCACTATGTGCTCATGTCATAGTTCCTCCACTGTCACACTCTTTTGTGTGCGACATTTTAAAAGGATACCAATGTTTCCAGTCCTTTGCCAATGACACTAACCACCTGCTTGCTCGGCACATGCAGCCAGAGAACAGTCGGTAGTGGCAACCTATCAAGCAACTCCAGCTCCCTCTGTTTGCATCTTCTGCCTACACTTATTAGAATAAAAAATGCAGTTGTTCTCTCTTTCTCTTTCCCAAGCATAGACTGGAAACATGAGAGAAACTAACACCCCCTTGACACTTTAGTGTGGCAGGAATAGGATAAACTCTTGGTGGGGGGAGAAGGGATTATATTATTATCATTTATTTCAATGCAGTGAAAAAAGTGGAAATGGTGAAAAAGCTGTGCTTTACATAGGAATTTCCACAGAAGGTGGGAAGTGCCATTTTTCACATGTTTAGCAAAATGGTTTGTCTATCCCTACTTACCAATGTACATGTTCTTCCTACTGCAGGTGTATCTAATAGACTTATATTTTTGCATAGCTCTGAAGAATCATGCATGGAGCTTTTCTACATGGGGTTTCTCACTCAGTATAATATCAGAACGTTGGTCAACTAAATTCAGACTAATGGAGATCATTAAATATAGACAACTGCACACAACAACACAATTTACCGAAAACATATATAAAATGGGATGCTAACTGAAACAGAGTAACCTAAGAAAGTTACCTATAAATAGTTACCCTTTAAGCAGCATTTTTTATCAGTCAAGAGCATTTAGTTTATAAAATACTAGTTGAACAGCCCGTTACACGGGCCACAGTGCCTCTGGCAGCCGGTCGCAAGGCAGTCACGTGCAGTAGAGACTGCCCGCGCCACTGCTGATACAGAGCCGGACGCTCCTTCGGAGCGCCCAGCTCTGTATCAGCCGCGGCGCGGCCAGTCTGTACTGCGCATGACTGCTGCACGCGCAGCAGTGTCTACTGCACATGTCGGGCGTTACACACAACTTAGCGAATTATTATATAGGATGGCTGTGCTGCTTCATCTCACTTGTGGGCATATAGATGTGTGAAAGGAAGGTCAGTTATGGAAGTCTATCTTATTTGTATATCAACATTAAGAATTTACGAGAAGAGTATAGCTCCAGAACACTCAATGAGAACTATTATTGAAAACAGGGCCATTCATACAGTGTCACTTTTTTTAAAATGGTTTAAATATAATAATGTTTATAATAATATATTTTCTTAAAGGGATAGTAATACTTCATTTTAACTTTATTTTATTTTGTAGGCATTAAAAAAACATGAAGAATGATATAAGTCTTATCTCTGAAACCTTTATGGTTTAAGACATATTCACAAACAAAGTATCCCCCCCCTGTTCAACCAGATCAGAAGGGAGATGCCCAGGTAGACTGCAGAGAGGGACAATCTTCGATTAAGATAATGGAAAAAGCTGAAAAACTTGTCAAGGGGGGAAGGGCTTTCATTGTTTTCATACAAAGAAAATTGTCCCCTTCTGTTATCTGTACTGTCATACAACCAGACTCACATCTGAGAAGAGATGGCTTACACTAGGAAAAAGGGGTGGGGAGGGGAACTTTGCTTGTGAATATCTCATAAACCATAAAGGTTTGAGAGATAAGACTTATACATTCTTCATGTTTTTTTAATGCCTACAAAATAAAATAAAGTTAAAACGAAGTGTTACTATCCCTTTAAGTTTTCTTTTAAATCCTTCGTTGCTGGAGATAATGTAAGTTGTCCAGGATTGGGAGGTAGCAATGTGTAGTAATTCATTTCTGATTAAAATTTAACTAAATTATTGCATATGAAACAACAAACAAAAAAGTCTATCATTTTCTGTCTGTAGATCAAATGAGATCAATGAGTCAACCAGAACTCTTGAGCTGTCAGGAAAATAAGCTTTCAAATAGTATCTTAAATAAAGGTCCATAAGGGGAAACAAATCAACATCTGCTTATATTATACTTTCCATTTGAGATGAGCTTGAGTTTCTATTTAGTTCATAATAAAATGTTGCAGTGAAAAGACTGTTCTCCTTCATTTGGCTGTCAAACATTTCTGTGCTACACATTTTTCCAAACAAAATCATATAGCAAGCACCTGACCTCTGATTTTTTTCTTTAACATCAGACATTGTTATTTTTTTTTATTTCAAGTACAGTGGCAGAAAAATGTCAAGTAAATATGTTTTTCCCTACCTGCAGCAGATGACAGCCTTACAGGAAAGCGCCAGATCGAGAAAGCACTGACGAACTTCAAATGAAAGTGCGTATTTCAGAGTCTGCCCATCAATGATTAAAGCAAGGTCATTTTCTTTACCAAGCGAGTCGCCAAGGTTTGTACAATGATTAGTTAGTGTTGCTCTTGTTGCCTGAAAAAAGAAAGTGGAGAAATACTTTATTCCAATATCAATTTAACTAAATCATGCAAATTGGAGTAAGTTAATCTCTTAAATCAGCTCTAACCATTTACTTCTCCCACAGAAACCTTAAATGTTTTGCTTTGATATATTTTAAATATGATCCATTATTCATTCTAAACTAGATTCAAGCTGTCGGTGCCAACACAGATGTTAAAACAAGAACAGGTACAGTTCTCCTACTTAATACTACCTGTTTTTATATCCTTAGTTTTCTTGGAACACTTTCAAAAGTACACTTTGCAACAAAGGGAGCCAGAGATCAAGAAATAAACAAATAAAACATTCCTTTTATTTTAAATATTTTGTCTATTTGAAAGCCATTGCACATTCTTCCCAAACAAAATAATTTCTGCCTTCCAATTATTTTTTAGCCCACAGTCTAAAACATTTTTACACGTGCTGCATGTATCCTTAAATACATAAATATTGTTATGTCAATAAATATGAACTACACTGCTGTTTGTTGTGCTTGAGTTGAGTAATTTTCTGCTGTTTCCTGTTATAAGAAGTCTAGACCTTAATCATTCTTTCAAAATTACAATCTTCAAATCCACAATTTTGTGAGATCATGTGATAAGGTTTTGCACAAACTAGCATTCTTTGATCACTTAAAATGTTAGTGCTAATTTCGTTCTCAGTATTTTACTTTCATAGGGATTTTTTCTACTTTCCATGCTCTATGTAAACAGCTTAATTTTGCTAAGCAGTGTATGCTATACCACTGTAGCATGCTGTTGTAAATCCTCCTAGCAGAGGATAATTTGTTGAAAAGCAAAGAGGTAGAATATCCTGAAGGAAGTTTCATGTGTGGTCCCAGCTGTTCAGTCAGTCTTGAAATTACAGACATTACCTTATACTTACTCGAACGTTTCCTACCCAGATCTTGCAAAAAATAACCCTTCTCTATATTAGCCATGCATCAAAACTGTTGAGTAAAAAATGCTAAATAAAATGTCAACATTAGTTATAAATGAATAAAACAAATATAAGTTTTCAAATACTATTTTGGACCACATCACTTATCAGTGGGCTTAAGTAGCCACAGAAACCTAACTGGAATTAGCAGGGACCCAGTCAAAAATGTTAAGAGGCCTCTTCCCTACACATATGAAAGTGAAAGGGGGGGAGGTGAATAGGTCATGGTGAGACAATGTGAAATAAATTAAAGGCCCAAGGCCCTGAAGACATTTAAAATTAACAAGTACTTCAAGTGCAGGTAATGAATGGATATGTTGGCTAAACCTCTAAGATACCTGACCACATCGTCAGCTTGAACTGTTGGTTATATTTTAAAAAATAATAAAAAATCTTAAAAATCTGAATGTGACTTTGGCCTGATTGAAACTCCACAGTTCTTTGGAATATCTAGGTGTTTGATAAATTAATAATAAAAACAGTAAATAGTGTTTTAAAAGATTCAGCCTACTATTATATTATACTAAAATACTTATGGAGCCCATGAAAAAATGGAGAACACTATGCTTTATTTCACTTGTGTACCAATGACAAAGATATGTTTAGCTCATTGGTATGACACAACAGTTTTTTATGCCCATATGGTGGTGGTGGATGTTAGATACAATACTTTGACCACCAGGGATGGATTTTAAATAGAGGGGGGCTAAGACCCTGGCCTAGGGTTTCAAGATTCTTTAATAGCTCCAGCCATTAAGATAATATATTATATATTTATATAAACAATAGGGTTCAAAAGTCTACTACCACAATCTGGTTTTATTTCAGCATTTCTGAAAAATGAATTTGTTTGGCAAAATATACAGTATTTCTCAAACACTAATGCATCATTTTCACAAATAAAAGTAAAACAAAATATGTTTGTTACTACATATTGGAAATTAAAAATTCTCAGTATTTGGTATAACCCCCATTTGCCTTAATGATGGCTTTACCTGTGTCTGGCATTGATTCTACAAGTTTGTGCAGACTTTTACAATTCACATTATTTCAACACTTCTTTAGAGCATCCCAGAGAGTATCTAGAAATGTCACAATGTGTTTCGCCTTTTCAAATGTTCCCAAAGATATTCAATGGAGATGAGGTCCGGTGATTGCTGTGAGAAAACCATGCAAATTAGCACTCCTTGCTCTTCCTATGTCCTACTGGAAAATGAATCCTCTTCCACGCAACTTTAAGCCAGTGGGGATGGAATGCCTCTGCAGAATTGAGTGGTACTTCTCTTTGGTTAAAGTGTTATTATAATGTGGTAAAGGCGAAGGGGAGGGTGGGATCACTGGGCCATGGCTGATCCCTGCAGAGATTTTGCCTTCTGTAAAAATCACTGCACCCTGGAAACTCACTGCAATGATTTTCCCAGGAGGGGAAAGAAGGGATGCACCTGTCAAAATCACCGCCCCTTGGAAATCTCCACCCTCCTGCCTCCCCCGGAGAGTGGAGGAAAGCAAACTGGCAAAACTCTAAGATGATAGATAGATAGATAGATAGATAGATAGATAGATAGATAGACAGATAGATAGATAGATCCATCTACCATCAGGTCTTCTTGCTGTGTGGCCTACCCATTTGCATTTCAGGTGCTTTACTCTTTCACGCACACATTTTTCAGTCTCTTTTTTGTTGTGTTTAGAATTCTCCGCTCCATACTTCTCTGTGTAACCTTAAGTTTTTGTATGGCTTTGGCATTCAGCATCCATGTGTCACAGCCATATGCAAGGACCGGGAGGACACATTGGTCAAAAACTTTTCACTTTCCATCCCAATCTTATTCGTTGCTCAAGTTCCATTATGGTGTTTCCATCTGTTGATATTTCCTATCCACCATACATAATTTAAGCGTCTTCTAGTTCTTTAATAAAAGATAGACTTGGTGCTTCACAATGATAATATCAAAACTGAATTCCATAGAAAGACAGACTCACCATCAATCCGTAGGTGCTCACCATAGAACAACGATCCAAATGCCGTGCAGTCAGTGCAGAAAGAAAACAGATGCGGAAGCACTCATGGTGATGTAGAAATCAATAGCGTGACGTATAGAGAGACAATATGCTCAGCTGTTGCGGGCTACTGATAAAAAATAACTTTTATTGAAAACTTAAAACCAAAACATGGCATTATTGTTCCGAGGGAGCCAGAACACTCTAGCGCACCAGCAGGGCCGGATTTACATCTGAAGCGCCCCTAGGCACAGTACCCTCTGGCGCCCTTAGCCCCGCCTTGGCCCAACCCCTAACCACACCCCCTAATTTAACCACACCATCTTTGCGGGCAAATCCATTTTTAGATTTATTCTTCATAGTAAAAATTTAAAATATTGACTTTATTCTGACTTTAAAAGTGTTTTGACATTAAGAACAACTGGAGAAACCCACTGAGAATACGCTCTCCTATGCACATTCCACCCACTGATAAGGGAGATAAAATTGAAGCATAGCTGGGTGCTGCTTGGTAATGGTATTGGCAGTGAGGGTACTTTGTTTCTCTATTTTACAATTGGTATAATTTTAAATCTGTGTCTTAGCTTTGTTCAGTTCCAGTTTCAACATAAGTGACAAGCAACACATAAAACATTAATAATTTACACACGTCTCAGAGGTGAGAGGGGCTACTACTAAAACAAATAGCATTAATTCATTATACATGCCTGAGAGGGGCTACTCAGCTCCTGTTTGGCCACTGCCCTAGCAAGTACTGTTGAAGCCTGATCTTGATGCTCAAGTCACAGTACACCCAGCTACGCACTGCTGATTCCAAGTGTGTAGCTGGTTTCAGGTTAATATATAGGCAGCATCAGGAGCGGCCTGAGAGCACCCAGGGCCCCCAGGAAAATAGAGGTCATGGGCCCCCTTTAACCCACCCCAGTTATGCCCCCAGTTATTGCTCTAGCTCACCATCAGAGCCCACTTCCAAATTTTGTAATTGGTATTAAAGAGTGATACAATTCAAATGGAGCTCCATTTCAACTGCAAGCTCTCTGGTCAAGTTCTAAACCCAGAGCACACTCTCAAACTAATCCCAAATCCACAATTTAACCTAAACACAGAGCTCACACTCCACCTGTTGCTGACCTCCAAGCTCCCCTTTGCTATCACCTTGATTGCTCTGAACAGGGAGCTCACATTTTACATCTCTCTGAACTCCAATATCACCCTTAACTTCATCCTGAACCTCACACTCATCATCCCTTTGAACCCTCCACATCATTTTAAACTCCAAACTCACACTCCACAAAATGTGGAACCCAAAGCTCTCATTTGGTAACATTCTGACCCAAATGTTTACACTTAACGGTCCGTGCAGCTTCTTCTAGACGTACTCTCACTGTGCAACAGGCAGCTGAGCAGCTCCTCTGTGGCTGTGTTTGTCACGGGCTCCCTGCAGGTTGCAGCATCTGGGAGGAGGCGGGGCAGTTCCGGCAAGTAAGAAATGATGCGCGCCTCTGTGACTCCAGGTCTTCCTTAGTTCTGTCACTCATCACAGTCACATCCGGCAGCGGGCCAGCGGAGCGCAGGTGTAGTAGCCAAGCCAGCTAGCCTAGACTCGATATGTGTTCCTCCACGGCACTTCAGCCTCCTACCCCCCGGCCCGTACACTAGACATGAGACATAAGGCAAGGATGGCTAATTAAAAAAAAAAAAAAAAAAAGATCCAAATGACAGGCGCACCTCTGTGGGGTGCACCTGTAGGCAGATGCCTACTCTGCCTTATCATAAATCCGGCCCTGCGCACCAGCATATATCTGTCACTGGTAGCAGTCTGATGCGTTTTGTACATCTACTGTAATTTTCCTTGGTTTGGTAAATTTGTTAAACACGACTTTCATTATGTTGATATTGATCTTAAGACCAACATTTTTGCTTTCCTGTTGTAGCTCTTCATCATTGTTTTCAGGCAGTTCTTCAGGATTACTGGAAAAAAGTATGATTTCATCTGCAAAATGTACATTATTTAGGTAGTCTTCATTGAGCTTAACTTTTTTTCTGTCTCAATTTAGTTTGATGAAAATGTATTCAAAAGAAGAAGTTTTGGGGAGATTGCGTCTCGTTGACGAAAACCTTTTTCTATGTTGATCCGGACTTTATCATTGTTGACCTGTATTTATGCAGGTGCATTTTCATATATTGTTTGGAGGATATTAATATAAGCTCTATGTATTCCTTGGATGATCAGGGCATCAATTACTGCTTGCTTTTTTATGGAGTCAAAAACCTTTTAGTAGTCAATGAAGGCTATGTATAATGGAAGTCTATAGTCTGTCCCTTTATAACTTGCTGCACTGTCTGGATATAGTCCATTGTACTGAAATCACTCCTGAAGCCTGCTAGAACTTTAGGTTGTGCTGAGTTGTGTCCATTCTTTTAGACAGTACCTTTGTGAAATCCTTGAAGACTATTGGCAATAGGCTTATTGGTCGGTAGTTTTTTAGATCTGCCTTATTGCCTTTTTTGTGCAGTAGGATGACTTCCGCATCTTTCAAAATTTCAGGCACTTTGCAGAGTAGCAGGAATTTTGAAAATGGTTTAGCTATGGTTTTGAATAAGGGTTGACCTCCTGTTTTCAACATTTCAATAGTTACTTTATATCAGGTCCAACTGCTTTTCCATTTTTCATTGATTTTATTGCAGCTTCAACTTCTTTAATAAAAACTTCTGGTACAGCTTCAGCCAACGGCACTGCATTCAGTGGTTGTCCTTCATCATTATAAAGATTTGAATATAATTCTTCCACTCGTTTTACTATTGGTTGTTGAGTTTTTGCTGTTGTACCATCTTAAAGCTTTAATGCAAACATTTGGCTCCCATGTCTGGTTGTCTTTTGTTTTACTTTCTTTAGCTCTTGATTTTCTTCCAGTGTCCTTTTGATGAGCTCAACATTGAATTAGTCTGTTTATTCTTTTATGCTCTTCCTTATAGTCTTGTACATTGACATGTTCTACCCTGTTTTTAATATTACCGTTTTGCTTAATTTCTCGTCACTTTTTCATCATGGCAAATGTTTCTTTTCATATTGTGGCTAGTTTTTCTTCTTTTACAGTAGATTCAAGGGCATGGCCAGTGTCCACAATAGTCTCAATAACTTTTTAATTGTGTTGAAATGTCTGTGTCTGGGAGGTCTTGCAGCACACTGAAGGATTAGACAGTGCTAACTCAAAATTCTCATGATTTTTCAGTAGCTGGTTAGTGTCGATCTTTGTTGACTTGATCATTTTCTCTCAGAGGCAAAGGCATTTACAGATTCTTAATGCTTTCCTATAACACTTGGGGAGAAGCTTGGGAAGGGTGTTTGTGAGATGTATAATTTTTGAGCTATGGACCATATTTTATGCTCAGATGAATGTTCGGGAAAACCTCCAAGTACGGTCTGCCTTTCTGAAATGGTTTCTCTATGAATTTGGTCGGTTCACAGTTACTGTAATCACATGCTTTTGACATGGTAATTAGAATGGTATTTGTGCCTGAGAAAAACTGCCCTCCTATTCACATCTTTTTTTTTTCTTGGGAAAGTATTATACCAGGAAGGATACAATGAGATTGTCCTGGAGTCATTTTGTCTATCTCAGAAGGGTGAAAGGCTGAGATAACTTGAAGGTACTAGAACCTGTGACCCTGAGTTTTAAACATGCATTACCCAACTGAGCTATCTACCCAGTACTAACCTTTCCATGCTCATATGTACTATTTTGAGAGAGTAAAATGTTTTATAATAAATGTTTACAAAATGTATTTCTCCGATTGAATACAGCAGAGCAGGAACAGTAGTTTTTTTCAGTCATGGACCAAATAATCAAAACTCCATATGTGTAAGGGCTGCATTCATTTTTTAACTAATAACAATGATTAATTATAACTTGTTAGCTATGCAAAAAATAAAAGTTTAATTTTATTTTTACAAAAAATACATTTGAAAGGTATAGTGCTGGTCAATGATCCATTTTGAGCAAGTCAATGAGAATACTGGAATTTAATAGACAACTATTCTAAATAACTGTAGGGTGTTAGTCATATTACAGTAGTGGCAACCTGGTTGTTAATTACTATTTTCACGCGTGCCAGTTAATTAGGTAAAACATTTTCTTGATAAATAACTCAGTTGGGCCGCAACGTGGAGTCAGGTGGGCTCCATTTGGCCCATGAGCCGTATGATGGACATCCATGATAAAAAGGTTTCCAACACATTGCTTTAAATGCCTTGAAAAGTCCTCTAGCATTATTTGGAGTAAAAGGTGATAAACAGGTCTCTTCAGATAGATGAAGCAGAATGTCTTATCCAAGTGACTGGCTAACCATAATTTGTTACCTTATTTGATTTGCTCTCTTTAAATCTCTACCAGTTAACAGTAATGTGCATTTGTATCCTTATATTTGTTTTTTACTTTATCTGGCGCGCATCAAGAGCTGCTAAGGCAAACATTAGCATAAACATTTCAACATTACATTAGCCATACCAAACAAAGAGGGTCTGTATGTGTTGTAACTACTACTGTATATGTGAAGCTTAAACAAATGTGCACTTATAGATAATATCAAAGTTTAGCTTTAATGACTGCATTGTAAAGCCAGACAAAGGTTCCTTTCACACTATTTGGAAATGTACATTTTTTTTCTATTACATTTCTGTAACATTGAGAGGGAAAACTGCAAAGCTATTATATGGAACATGTAAACTTGTGGTATAATTATTTAGGATTTGTTTCCATTTTCATCAAGATACATTTTCTGTACACCATTCATGACAAAGAAGTTTGAAAGGCAATTACTTTGAAATTCTTTGGCAGAGATTTTAAGGAAAATCTATCAATATGGAATCATGTGGTCCACAGTCTGATGCATTGTAACAACATTCATCTGTGCCTGTTGTTTGCATGAGCAGAACAGTTTATTATGAAAAGAGGTATCCCTGTATTGGTTGCTGTTTCCTGAACAGTAGCTTTACTTAAAAGCAACAGTAAAATTATACTTCCCAAAGGGCACCTTCCCCTTTATATAATGCTGTCCATGCTGAGTTGGGTGATGATGGCTGCTTCATGCACTGTGATCACAAAGAGTAATATGGAGTATTCAAAAGGACACACTTAGTCACTTCTAAAATAATACTAGTAGTACTAATTAATTGTTCTAAAATTGTGGGGGTAGGTGGGTAGCAGAGGGGCATTACTATAACATACCTGTGATTTCAGAGTGGATGGTACCAAGCACAGCTGGGGATCTAGTGCTTGTGAGCGACACTTAGAACTGAGTTGGCAGCAGGTGCGACCATGATGCAGCCACTGGCCATGATTAGAGGTACCAACCGCAATGTCAGAACTGCTTGAGTCCATACTAGTGCTAGATGGCTGCAGCTCACATGAGAAGGTAGTTGTGACCAACTAGCACTGGTAGGGATCACTATATTCTGGGAATGGAACTAAAGTACACAGAAGACAAGGCAAGACATGGCAGAAGAGGAGCTTGCAGTAGACTCACGGCTAGAGATCAGTGTAGGTGGCTCTGGATCATGGCCAAGTTGTAGTCAAAGGTCAAGCAGACAGCAAAGGTTTATGGTCTAAGCCAGTAAAAAGTCTGGGCAGGCTAAGCAGTCTCATGGTCATAATGTTGCTATGGGTCGGTACACAGATCAGCAACAACAATGTAATGCGTTCAGAGCATCAGAGTACAGCCTCTTTGCATGAGCAATGAGAAAACATCACTAGCCAGGTGTAAATACCACTAAGTGCAAAAGGGCAAAACAGATCCACCATATCCTCAGGAAAGCAGAAAAATCTGTGCTAGATGCCACAGGCTGGAGCAAAGTGGGACACAGGGCCTCTTGATGTTGGAACCCTACCTTCACCTGAAAAGGCCAGGAAGAAGAGCTGCCTTCACTCAGAGGAGATTCATCAAGTGTTACGGACAGGTTATCAGATTTAAATCTCAAGGGTATTCTAATCTTCAAGCCCAGGAGTAGGAAACAAATATTTCAGCAGTTACATAGTCATTGAAAGCTTGTGTAGCTGCAAAGTGACTCTTACAGTGGAGCTGAATGGGAATCATGAAGAGATGATTGTGTGGAGAAACAGCAGATAAAATGCTCAGAGGTTGCCCTCCACAGATCTATAAGCCTTGAAGTTTCTAAGTCATGTGGGAAGGACAGAAACATTTAAACAGATTTTGACAGTATAAAAAAACCAGTTGGCCCATCTTCCTATTTAGATACAATTCTCCATCTTACATTGCTCTCTGAATACATTATGTCTATCCCAGACATTTGTTTATTCCTTTACTATAATATCCCATACCACGTCCACTGGGTGGCTGTTCCATGAACCTATCACCCTTTACATTAAGTAGTACTTATGCACATCACTTCTGAATCTTCCACCCTTATCATGGACTCCTGTTTTCGTACACCTCTTTTTCTGAAAAATGCCTTCCTCCAGAACTTTACCGTATCCTAATGTCTGAGCAGATGGCCCTTCTGACAACAACAAAGGCATAACCCTAGGATCCAATAGCATTCCTTCTTTGTATCAGAGGCAGATTCATCTGCAGCTTTTCTGAGGTTACTGGTCATAGTTAGAAGTGCCATTTGCAAGTATAGATAACCAGAAACCGCACTGGTGCTAGATGGCTACACCTACACTCCAAAAGGTAGCTGGAACCAAATGTCACTGACAGATATCACTTTGTCCTGGGAATTAATCCACATCACAGAGTCGATTAATGAGAAGGCAGCAGTGGAGCTCATACTAAAATCATAGTAAGAAGTCACGGCAGGGGCTTTGGTCATTGGTAAGGTTCATAGATCAGTAACCAGAATGTAGCATGCCCAGAGATTCAGTGAATAGTCTCTTTGCATAAGCAATGAGAAAACACTAATAGCCAGCTATAAACACCACTGGAAACACACAATATCCATTGATCTGTCAAAATTCCATGAAAAAGGTGCCACTTTATGGCGGTGACAGATCAAGCTTAAACATACAAGGGTCCCAGGGACCTGATAACGCATATTTAAGGAGATTTTAGATCCCCTGTACCAGTTATAAGTTTTACAGATGCTAACTTATACAGGCAATGTACAGTTATATAACCCATATTTAGGTATTAGTGTTCCTTTTACTGATCATTTCATGATATTAAACAAATGAATATTTATTGTTAAATGTCAAAACTTATAAATTCCAGCATTTTAAAAAGATAAACAAAGTAAACAATGAGGGTGATATACTAAGACATTTATTTAAATAGGTCTTTTAACACCTGGAATCATATAGAGCAGAGGTTCTCAACCTGTGCCCTCAGTGGCCACTAACAGGCCAGGACTTAGGAATTTCCCTGCTAGAACACAAGTGTGTTGATCAGAGGCTCATTCATATTGATTAACTCACCTGTGCTCTTAAAAGGAAATTCTATAATCCTGGCCTGAGGGCACGGGTTGAGAACCACTGATATAGAGGTCTCCAGTGAAGCAGTGGGTTATAAGACCCATTTATAGTGGCACTATCACTTTCTCAAGTTAGTTCAATATGTGGAGACCACATGTTAAGGTTTACTATCACCATGATATAGGTAAAGGGTGGCCCCATGTTAGCAGTGGATAAAGAAGGAGTCTAGTAGAACAAAATTATACCTATACTGGCTAATTGAGTAACTTCAGAGTGCAAGCTTTCAAGGATTCTTAGGTCTCTTTGTCAGACATGCCTTATGAAGAGACCTAAGTGGTTTTGAAAGCTTGCACTCTATGCCTGCTCAGCCAATACTGTTTATCATTTCTACTCTATCAGAATCCTGCATTATCAGCATAGTAGTGTCCTATCAGCACTTTCCCTGAAAGGGGAACAAACCTACCAATGAAGCATCTGATACACTGCCAGTCCTGGAGTACCAGCAGGGGTGCAAAATAGAGGTCTCAATAGAAAAGGTGCTTCTTTGGAAGAAAATGAACTATGAGACTGAAGTCTCACAGTCTAGTTACCTGTCATAAGTGATGGCCAGTCACACTGGGTCTATGGAAACTCACATAAAATCTAGGTTGAGAGTCAGACATCTGTGTTGGGTTCCAGTCGATAGGATCAGTTTGTTTACCCCCCCAATATGGCTGATACAAGCCATTTAGGCGATGTATGGCCCCAGGATTTTTATTACATTTGTTTCCATTAAAGCCCCTTTAAGTGTTTCTTTCATTTTTAGCACCAGAGTGGCATTCGATTTACGGCAAGGTAATGCATTGTTCACTTATTCTGCACTCAAAGAGTTAATATGAGTGTGATCAGGCATTTCTAATAAAGTTAAACATTGTAATTTGCTTCAAGCAAGAAAAGAAAAAAAAATCAGATGAATCATGAATCTCCTCTCCTCCCACATACGTTAATATAATTTCCCCCAAACAGATGGTAATTTAATAACACTTAAATTGCTCACCCTTGCATACTGTATACATCAACTCAAAGAGCCAATTAAGATCAGGAATTCTGTAACTTTCTGCTGCTTGTAATTTCAAACAATCAAACTAGACTGACAAGACCCACATACATTTAATTGCACACATACATGATTCTCTTTAATTATACATCTAATCAACACTGTAAAAAGAGGGTCCTATTTGCCCCCCCCCCCCCGAAAAAATAAAAAACAGGGAATAAAGAAAAGAGAAGATTTTTGCTCATTCATCCTTATTCACCACTCACGTTTCCTCTGATTAGTGGAGACAGGTCCTGCAACATTTTATTAACCCGATTCCTTTGATTTCAAGAAAAAAAAGATCAGACAAATCTAAAATTTCAAAGCATTACAAATTACACTCAATGGAATGCCCGAGGAAGCAACGTTTGGTTAATAGTGAATGTAATTAGGTTCTTTTATTTGTGTATTGTTTTTTCCCTTCCCCTGCTATAGTTGAAGTTCACTAAAGCATTCTGGCCATTCTCTATCCATTGCCTCTCTCTGGCAAGGAAATAAAAGGAAACGTGTATTTTCTCTAACTTGGTAACTAAGTGATCAGCATGATTCAACCCTTTTAAGTACCAGAGGTGTGAGCGATGCATTGCATGCCCCTGCTGATACTGAATGGGTTAACGCAGTTAGTTATACAAACACTAATGTATCTGAGTTGTCAAAATTCAGTTACTAGTGAAGCAATTAGTGCAAGCAGTGGACCATATGTATAAAGAAGAGAAGTTCAAACTAAGGCACTGGAGCCACTGGTAGCCATCAGTCCTTTCTGCAATGTCAGTGAAATGTGGCTTACTACAAAACATAACAATCTTGATATTGTCTATATTACCCAATGAGAACTATGTTATGCATTGCCAGACCCATTAAAGCAAGACAGAAAATACACCTGACATCACAGAAACATCAGATCTAGCCTATGTCATAGACTTGGGACAATGGAAATTCAGGACCTAATTAAGAAATTGTCCTTCAAAAAAGTACTGAATTCTTCACTACTTAGACAAGGACAGTTAGAGAAGGAGGGGGTGAGGCAGTCTGTGCTAAGACTCTCATGGACCTGAGGGCAATGTCAGTGGGTCAGACCCAGTGGTTGGGTGCAGTCCTGCTAGGAGTACTACAGCTCTGGGTTTCAGAATCATTCTATCACCCCCTGGGTGGATTTTAGTCTTACCTGTTAAATCCTTTTCTCTTAGTCCATTTAACTCACAGGTACCATGGGGAGGTGACAGATATTCCCAGTGGGCTGGAACACTTCTAGAAGAAGTGCAGGGGTGGAGCCTCCCCCTCCTCCATATCAGGCTACCTCACTGAGATAGATTTGAGAAAAAAACTACCAAGTAAGATAGAAAGAGTAAGAGAGGAAAACTCCTGTGAGAGATGAAGCCAAGAGGACTCGCAAATCCAGCCACAAGAGACCCAGCATGGTCTCTTTCACTGCGTGGGAGACCTGTGAGTTACATGGACTAAGAGAAAAGGATTTAACAGTTAAGACTAACTCACAGGTACCATGGGGATGTACCAACATTGAGCTCCCAGAGTGGGAAGAAGAAGGAAAGGACTAAGTGCTGGTCCCCATGATACCAGAGCTCCCATGGACTATCCAGGATATGGAACAGCCCAAACTAACAAACTGTCTATGGACACTGAATAACATAACACAGCACACAAGAACAAGAGCCAAAAGGGCTCAAACAGTTTAAGAGCCATAAGACACAGGAAAGATAAAGTCCTAGACTATCATAACTGTCTTGAGGCCCGATTCTTGTAAGCCTACAAGGCCCCAACAGACTTGGTGCAGTGTGCTGTAATGTGGAAGGGAACAGGTTTACCTCTGAGCTCATAAGCCTTGTGGATGGTAGACTTAATCCAGGATGCGACAGACACCTTGGACGCAGCCAAACCAGCCCTGAGACCCTCAGGAATGACAAATAAGGCACCAGTCTTACGGACTCAGTACGGTGCACATAGAACTTAAGGCAGCGCACCACATCCAACAAGTGGAGATCCCTCTCCTTGTCAGATTTAGGGTCAGGACAAAGTGTAGACACAACAATCTCCTGATAGATATGGAACTCAGAGACCACCTTAGGAAGAAATGCCTGGGAGATACGGAGAACAGCCTTATCCTTGTGAAACACCAGGAAAGGCAGTTTGCAAGACAAGGCCTGCAACTCAGCAACTCTGCAGACAGAGTCCACAGCCAAAAGAAAAAGGCATCTTCCACATTAAAAGACGTAAAGGAATAGTAGCCAAACACTCAAAGGGAGGCCTCTGAAAGACACCCAAGAATAGATTAAGGTCCCACTGGGGAGTGGGAGCCTTATGCGCAGGGAAGGTATGAGCAACACCCTAAAAGAAGACGTTGACATCTGGCAACATGGCAATGCATCTCTGGTAAAAGATCGAGAGAACTGAAGCCTGGAACTTCGAGGAACTAAGGTTAAGGCCCTTGTTAACACCATTCTGCAAACTCCTGTGAGGACAGATCCCTCTTCACATACCAAGAAAGAAAAGTAGATCAAACCCTGTGGTAGGCCTTAGAAGAAACTGGCTTCCTGGCTTGGATCATGGTGGAGACCACCACAGGAGAAAAGCCCTTCCTCCTTAAGATGGAGGCTTCAACAGTCATGCTGTCAAAGCCAGGCTATCCAAGTCCTCCCTCCAGAGGTAACCCTGGAGAAAGAGATCTGGTCTGAGTGGCAGAGGAAACAGTCATGGTTTGTTCTGACTCTCAGACACAGAGTTAAGATAAAAACACAACTTTATTGAAAGTTTAAAGAGAGCCCTCTCGGGTGTGGCCTTACCAATATACCGGGCAAGGCAGCCTAGAGGCTTGCATACAAAAGAGGAGGCTCTACCGGCCCTGCCAATATACTGGGCAAGGCAGCCTTGAGATTGGCACAATGAGAGATCAGGCTCTACCGGCCTTGCCAATATACCAGGCAAGGCAGCCTTGAGACTGGCACAACGAGAGAGGAGGCTCTACCGGCCTTGCCAATATACCGGGCAAGGCAGCCTTGAGACTGGCACAAGGAGAGAGGAGGATCTACCGGCCTTGCCAATATACCGGGCAAGGCAGCCTCGCTAGGCCCAGAGAACTGCAAGTACTGGTGCATAAGCGGAGAGGGTCTCAGCGACTAGACTATAGGTGGAGTAAACTAGTCGCCTATACTGGACACACAGAGGCCTTACCGGGGCAGTATATGAGCAGTGAGCACCTGGTAATATGGAGCAAATCAGTACCCGCATACTGGACCAACTATGACAATACCGGTGCTATATGGATAGTAGCAAGCTACCGGTGATAAGGAATGAACCAGTACCTGCGTACTAGACTTACACAAGACACCACCGGTGCTGAATGGAACGCAGCAAGCAACCAGTTATGCATGGAGCGAACCAGTAGCCGCGTACTGGACTACACGGGACTCTACCGTTGCTGAATGGAACGCAGCAAACGACCGGTTTTGCATGGAGCGAACCAGTACCCGCGTACTGGACTAAACAGGACTCTACCGGTGCTGAATGGAACGCAGCAAGCAACCGGTTAATATGGAGCGAACCAGTACCCACGTACTGGACTTACACAAGACACTACCGGTGCTGCAAGGAGCTCAGCAAGCAACCTGTGATAGGTGGAGCGAACCAGTACCCGCATACTGGACTACACAAGACAATTCCGGTGCTGTAAGGAATGCAGCAAGCAACCGGTAACAAATGGAGTGAACCAGTACCCGCGTACTGGACTATACAGACTCTACCGGTGCTGAATGGAACGCAGCAAGCAACCGGTTATGCATGGAGCAAACCAGTACCCGCGTACTGGACTTACACAAGACACTACCGGTGCTGCAAGGAGCTCAGCAAGCAACCGGTGATAGGTGGAGCGAACCAGGACCCGCGTACTGGACTACACAAGACACTGAATAACAACGTCACCCAAGGCGACATGAAGGAGTAGACACTCGGCACGCGATCCAGGAGCAGGAACACAGACAGGCCAGGACAGGAAACAGGAACAGTAACGGCAGCCAACCGGATCAGGAACGGCAGCAGGAACAACAGCCCAAACCGGATCAGGAACGGAGGCAGGAACCAAGACACCGAGGAAGTTGTCAGGCAGGTACACAGGCGATCTCTGGAGAGTAGTAGAATCAGTCATGGCCCAGGAAGCTCTGGAACACAGTGCAGGTGCTAGCGACATAGAGACACCACGAAAGGGCAACAAAAGGGTGCCCAAGCCCAGTCTATATAGGCAATACTGGGCGGGCTGAAGACAGGCAGCCAATGGAGAGCCCATTCAGGTAACTGACAGGAAAAGGCAGCAATCACGGGCACCATGATAGAAACAGATCCTGAGCCGACAATGCAACAATTCTAGAAACCAAGGTTGCCTGGTCCAATAAGGAGCAATCAGTATGAACAATGCACCTTCAATCCGAACCTTTCTCAACACCCTGGGGATGAAAGGAAATGGAGGAAAAATTAACACTAGATGAAAGCGCCGAGGGAATGGACAAGGCGTTCGCTGCAAACTCCAGAGTATCCCCCCAGTGAGAGCAAAACATTTGAATCTTCCTGTTGTTCCTGGTAGCCATTAGGTCTATCCAAGGACGCCCCATTGTTGACCAAAAGGTCAAAGACCTCCAGATGGAGCTCCCAGTCCCCGGGGGCTACTGTCTGGTGACTGAGATAGTCCATCAGAATGTTCTCTACTCCTGGAATGTGAACTGCGGAGATGGCAGGAACATGTTTTTGTGCCCAGGCCAAAATAGCCTTGACCTACAACCAAGCAGAAGTGCTTCTTGTGCCTCCTTGCTTCTTGATGTAAGCCATGGCCGTGGCATTATCTGACTGGACGTGGACTGGTCAGCCCATCAGCAGAGAGGACCTGTACACCAGAATGTGAAGAAACGCCCTGAGCTCCAGGATGTTGATGGGCTGGATGGTTTTCTCCGCAGTCAATCGATCTTCAACCCCCAGGTGACCCAGGACAGCTCCCCAGCCAAAAAGGCTGGTGTACGTCGTCACCAAGGTCCAGAACTGGACAACAAAGGGTTTCCACTTCCTTAGGCCGGAGGTGTCCAATGACCAGTGGAGGTCCTGTCTCAGTTCCTGGGGAAGAAAAACCAGAGGATCCAAACGATACTGATTCCCCCGGCAAGCCCGGAGAGTGAAACTCTTAAGCTCCCTGGTGCGAGACTCCATTGTGTATATCATCTTACCCACCAATGATGAGAACTTGTGTACCGGGGCTGATTTCCACCCCAGAGTCCGCTATTAGAGAGACCATACCCTGACAGGTGTCAAAGCGGATAGAGAGGAAAACCAGGTTCTGAGAAGGAACTGGAGCAGACATGTCCATGTTCAGAATACATCCATGGTGGAGGAGGAGCTGGGCACATTTCTGGACGGTCCAAGAGATCCCTGGAAGGAGCCTTCAGCAGAAGGTAATCCATGTACAGAGTCACCTGAATCCACTTGGTGTGCTGTAAGGCAATCAATGGCCCTAAGGCCTGTGCAAACACCTGAGGAGCAGTGGTGAGCCCAAAGGAAAGAGCGGTGAACTGGAAGTGCCCCAGGGCGCAAGCGAACCTGAGCTACTGCTGACTGTCTGGATGAATTGGAACATGCAGGTAAACATCTTGCAGATCCAGAGAGGTCAGAAATTCCCCTAGACACATCGCTGCAATGACAGAGCGCAGAGACTCCATCTTGTAGTGAGTATGGA
The DNA here is from genome assembly GCA_037306005.1 of Rhinophrynus dorsalis. Taxonomy (NCBI): domain Eukaryota; kingdom Metazoa; phylum Chordata; class Amphibia; order Anura; family Rhinophrynidae; genus Rhinophrynus; species Rhinophrynus dorsalis. The sequence goes on along the minus strand of CM074719.1, from coordinate 541,001,581 downwards.
CCACAAAAGAATTGAGGTCCTTGAAGTCCGGGATTGGGAGACTGCTACCATCCTTCTTGGGAACTACAAAGAGGTTTGAATCCCTGAGAAAGAACCTGAGCTTTTCTTGGCCCAGAGGGGATCGAGAAAGGAAGAATCTGAAGGGAGGCAGGGATATGAAGGGAATTCTGTAGCCTCCTGAAACCACATGTAATACCCACTGATTCACAACAGAGCATGCCCAAATGCTTGAAAAATGCTGCAGGTGACCACCCACAGGAAGATGTGGACCAGGGTTCCGTGAGTCATGCCGAAGGAGGTTTAGTGGATTTGGATTTGGTGGAGGACTTATTGGACCTCCACTGCTGCCTGGGCTTGGGGTAGGAGCACTGGGTGCTGGCCTGAGACCCACTCAGATTCAGCCTTTGTAATTCACTTTGGCGGGGACGAAAGAAGATTCTGCTTCCTCACCAGATTAAGGCATTTGTGGACCTGACGCAACAAAGTGATTTTACCCCCAGTGGCCTCACTGATGATACTCTTCAGTTCAGGTCCAAAAAGAGATATACCCTGAAAAGGGAGCGAAATGAGTGATTTCTTAGAAGATACGGCAGCAAACCAAATCTTAAGCCACAGAGTGCTTCTAGCAGCCACAGAAATGGCACAAGCCTTAGCCTCAAGCCTGACAGCGTTAAAGAGGGCATCAGTCATGTTGGCTAAAATGGCTAAAAGGTCGTCCTTAGGGGCGCCTTTGTGGACAGCGTCAGTTAACTGTTCAATCCAAGCAGCTATGCTCTGGTAACCCATACAGAAGCCAAGGAGGATTCACCTATGGCAGTAAAGGACGACTTCAAGATAGCATGATTCTTCCTATCAGTTAAATCCTTAAGAGCCGTGGTATCCGCCAAACGCAAGACAGTGGATTTAGACAGTCTAGAAATAGGGGGAACAACCTGAGGAGGTGTAGCCCACTGAACCAAGGCTGCATCAGACAAGGGATACAGCTTAGATAATCTCTTAGAGAGAGCAAGACGCTTGACTGGAGACTTCCACTCATCCATGATAACCTGTTCTAGAGTGGGGTTAGGTGGAAACATAGTTCAGGACTTCTTGTGCTTTTGAAAGACATCAGAAGTAGACTGTGTATCTACAGGGTTAACAGGAATATGCAGGGTAGTCAAAACCGCCTTGATGAGACTCTCTGCGGAGGGTTCAGGGTCAGCTTCAAAGAGGTCACCATAGGTATGGGAAGAAGCCTCTTCTGCACGCTCCCCATCCACTGACTCTTTAAATGAATCCTTCTCAGAGGAATCAGAAAGATCAGGAATGCCATGGGCCTTAGGGGCCACAAACATGAAAGAAGTGGGGGGTTTCCAAGACTGAAGAACCACCTGAAGGTAAAGAGGAAACTGCCATAGAGGACGTTAAGTGCTTGACCCAACGTGGCTCTTGTTCATGGCTGGAGAGCCCTGGAGGAGAAGCAGGGGCCACATCGCATGAGGGTTATAAGTGACCTGAGTACTCTCTGGAAAACCCAGCTTGGCATGAGGAACAGTAAGAAAGCAGGGGGTCAAAGACACCCCTGAGTCCTTAGCCTTATGTCTAGCACAATGTCCCTTTGGGTCCAACACCCTATCGTAGAGTCCCATAGAGTGAATATCTGCTATTGAAATCCCTGTTGGAGCGTTGTGTGTCCCACTTCTTAAAGGCACAGCAGCTTGAAAAAAACAGCAATCGTATTTTAAATATTATGACTTTAAAGCGGAACTTTCATCACATTAATATTGAGCCCCAAAACTAACTACAATAGCGATATGTATATACTTACTTAGTAGTTTCAAGTATAATTGCGGCATTAGTAAATATATAACTTTTTAGGCAGACAGGCAGCGGGGAACATCACAGACATCTTGCAGAGGTGGCACCTCTGAGTCTGCTCTGTCCATGCCCTTCAACTCCACAAGTGGTGAGTTGAACGCCTTTCTGCCTTAAGGCACCGAAAGAGACTGACAGCGCAGGCGCAGAGAACTCCTACTGCAAGATCCTTGTCGGTGGCTGTCTGCCTAAAAAAGTTATATATTCACTAATGCCGCAATTATAATTGAAACTACAAGTAAATCTATACATAGCTATTGTACTTATATTTTGGGGCTGAGCTTAGCAGGTGGGGGTAAAGTGGAAGGGAGGAGGTAGTCTCTGTATCAGACCTTTTCTGAAGTGCCCTGCCCTCCTGAAGGAGGATATTTTACCCCCATGGTTCCTGAGTTCCACACTGGATGACAGACAAACCAAAATTAATATGTTTCAGAAATTAGTTTGTATAAAACTTTAGCTCCATCTAGAATTCTAGATCCGTATATTTATATTTATATAATTCCCCCAGAGAACTGTACATCACATTCTCTGGGTAACAAGATGCATTCATCAGATGTAATGGATCATGGCTCACTTATTCTGTCAAAAAAAAAATATTCTTCCCATTAAATGTTTCTAGGTGTTAAAAAGGATGTACAGAAAAATGCTTAATGTGAAATCACATTCACATCAACTAAACTCCAGGGAGTCAAAGAATTTTACAGAAGCTGAATCTCAATCCTAAACTTGATTATGATAAATGTGTTCTAGTACTGATTGGGCAATTTAACTTTTGATGCCTAAGGGTTGAAAAATACATTGAGGAGCAATAGAAGGAATGTACGAATCTGTAGCTGCTGCTCATTTTCTGGCTTCCTACTCTCGTGCCTGCACTCCAAGTTATGCACTACAACGTACCATCACTTTAGTGCAAACACGTTGCCAACATTAACCCTTAGAATGTCAGAGCGGTGTGCAATGGTTTACACAACTCCTCTGGCACTCAAAGGGTTAAGACTTTATTGTGAGCATGTCTTATAAGCCTCCCTTACAACATGCACAGAAAAGTGGAGTTGGGTTATGCCATTTCCTCTGGGACTCGTTAGTACATAACGTTATAAGTAGATATATTCCCCAACACACTCGTATACATCCTCACTGCACTTCCTAAGTGGGATACAAGGAAACACTTTTGTTCTAAGTACATTGGTAAATTGGTGTTAGGCAGACACATCACTATGATATCGGTTCCCATGCCTAGTTTAGCATGGAATCAAATTAATAACTACCCTTTAATGCGCTGCTCACCCCTCTGGCACTCATAGGGTTAAAGCAAGTCTAATATTGTTATAGTTGAAATTCTGTTTCACAATAAATTATTTCAACAAACAAATGGAGCAATTTCCAGACTTCATATCTAACATGATAATAATATATACTTATCACTCATGATATGACTGTGTGGGTAATGTACTAAAAATAAATGGATTAATTCTGGAGAAAACCAAATGCACCACAAGAGACAAAAATTCTCCAAAGTCCAATTGATTTAAAATGGGCTTTTAATCTCTTTCATGCTAGAGATGTCTCCAATGCATTGTGAAGGAGTTAAAAGACCCACTTCTTTTAGGTCCTATGTGGAATACAGGAAGCATGGTTTTATGTATACTCCTGCAGGAAGGCAGGGCACTTGCCTTAAAAAGCTCTCAGAAGTGGAAACTTCTTCTCTGCTCAATTTACCCCAACCAGTCTAAGATGGTCTCACCCAGTTTAAAAAGTGACCTCATGGAGTGTGCGTGGGCAAGGATACTCTCAGACTACTTTTTGTTTTTTCCCTGTAGTCCCCCATTAGGAGTGCTCTGATCTCTGGCCTCCAATGTTGGTTTGAACCAGAACACAGACTTAAAGGGATAGCAATGTTTCATAATAAAAGCAGCTCTAATTACTCATCATAGTATTTGGGCTTTGGAGACTGTTATTTCAATTCTGTCAGAGTAGTAGTTCAAGAGTAATTAAATGACAAATTATCCCCCTCCCGTCCCTTTTACTGATGTAACAGTGCTCAGCCAGAGCAGAAGGGAGGTGCCCAGGTAGATTGCAGAGAGGGACAATCTACAATTAAGATAAGGGAAAAACTTGAAAAACTTGTCAAGGGGGGCAGGGATTTCATTTTTCTCATAGGAAGAAGATTGTCCCCTTCTGTAATCTGTCTGGTCTATGGACTGCATTCCACATCTGAGAAGAGATGGCTTACACTAGGTAAAAGGGGCGGGAGGGGAAACTTTGCTTGTGAATACTTATATCGTTCTTCAAGTTTTTTAATGCCTACAAAATAAAATAAAGATAAAACTAAGTATTACTATCCCTTTAAGGGACCTGGGTGTGTTAGAGGATGGCTTGCCTTATAAGCCATCTCTTCACACTTTCTGCTAGGCTGGTGCGAGTAGACATTTGTATGGTACATTGGAAACTGAAGACTGAAGAGGACAGCCTTTCCTGCATTCAAGGTGGTACTTTGGCTCGCTAGGCACTCTGTTCATTTTCTGTACACATCTCTGTGTCCCACAATCCCTCTCCTTTACCAGAGAGGGATTTCATTCACCTCAATTCATTTTAAAATAGGATTTTAGTGTTCTTACCTGTTAAATCCTTTTGTCTTTAGTACATATGGAACACGGGTACTCCTACTTTTCTTTCAGTTCAACAACTGCCTACAAACTCCCACAATTCATGTGACAAAAAAGTCACAGTGTCAGTGAGGCATGGGTAGGCTCTCTCTGTGGCGCTCTGATGCGGGGGAGAGGGTTAATACTGTGAGCACTTCCTCCTCTTCACATTCTGGACATCAGTGCGGTGGATTACGTGACTCCAACCATAAATATCCAGCATTGGATGGGCCTGGTGCTTCCTGATACTAGCGCCAAGTGTTTTTTCTAAGTGTTTCTTTCTGATTCTTCTGACCCTGCTTGACCTTGGATTTTGACTAGACCATTCTTCTGCTTGCTCCTTGGGTACCTCACTGCTGGACTGGTGCTTGACCCTTGATTGTGACTTGACCATTCTTCTGCTTGCTCCCTTTGTATCTTGCTGCTGGACTGGTGGTTGACCCTGGATTGTGACCTGACCATTCTTCTGCCTGTTCCCTTAGTACCTCACTGCTGATCTGGTACATCTTGTCTTCCAGATACGTTTCTAATCCTTGCAATATTTTATCCAAGGTTTCAAAGGTTTGACATGCAACATGGAGCCATACTGAGCCCATCACACATGACAAACTTGCCTTCCACATAAGTTACTATAGTCTTATACAGGTGTTGTGCAGGTATTTATACATATGCTGCAGCCAACTTTATTATTATTATTATTGTTAGAAGCAATTAACCATTGCTATGTTGCTGTGTTCTAATATTGCTAGCTCATACCACTGGATAAATATATGTAAGGTTTAACCCTATATATGCTGGGTATGTTACCTTGTTATGTTATCTGATATATTTTACCATATTTCAATTTTATAAATATATCTTAGTATATGACTTGGACATTTATATGAGATATATTACTGTCACTTGGTATTCACTAATACTCTGATTGCACAAATTACTAATATATATTACATTTTAAATTACAATAAAATTATGTTTTTCATGAATATGAGTAATTGATTTTTATCAATTTATTTACTGCTGAAGTAGCATATCAAACCTAAATTTGTTAAATGATCTCAAATTAATTTAACTAAATACTACTGTATATGCGAGGAGTACAAAATATTTGGGGTCTCTGGATATTCTTTCCCACTGGATATCCTCGACAGAACAAGGCCAAGGCTGCCATGACCTTTGTAAGGATTCTCAGGGTCATAGCCAGGCCAGACTGGTACTGACTGGAACAGAAAGCAAAACACGGGTAGATTTGGCTGTCCGAGTCGATCCGAACGTGAAGGTATGCATCCTGAGGATCCAGAAAGGCCAGGTACCCAATTGACACATCAATGCAAAGACAGAACACAAAGATATCACGTAGCAACCACGTACTGGTTCAGGCACTTGAGGTCCAGAATAGGATGACAGCCGCCATCATTCTTGGGAGCCACAAAAAGGTTGGAATAGAAACATGAAAAGCACTCTTGGGTGTGGCTCGCACTAGCACCTTTTTCTCTGTACATCACCCTTATCGATTGTAATATTTTACTAGTACTTAATCAAATAAATTAGCTCAAACAATACAATTGAAAATGTTTAACCTGAAAAGTAGAGCTTGTTGGTCATCTGTGAGAAATGAAATGTGGGAGCTTTACCACTACCTCACTACAAAGCTCATTCAGACATGAACTAAACACACGAGTATTCATTGTATGAATTAACTTTTCACATGCTCTCAAGGGGTCTATTCAAGTCCAAATTCCTGCATTTCTTTGAAAAAAGCAGAAGATTTAAGCAGGTTTCTCAGATCACATTTCCTTAAATGTTTCAGGAAAAAAGACTGTGGGATCTATTCGGTCCCATGCCATGAAAGATCAAGCCTCAGTCTAGCAATCCAAACTACACTTGAGAAGAATAATGGATGAAATTTCTTTTTCATGTAGCAGTTATTAAAATCACCTAACTGTGGTTAGGGTAAAAGAAAGTATACACCATTCCATTTACAGATACACTGTCAATTCCTCATCTCCAGCTAGGGTAAAATAAATTCTATAACATTCCATTTACAGATACACTGTCAATTCCTCATCTCCAGCTAGGGTAAAAGAAATTATACACCATTCCATTTACAGATACACTGTCAATTCCTAACTTTAGCCAGGGTAAATGAAAGTATACACCATCCAATTTACAGGTACACTGTCATTCCTAACTCCAGCTAGGGTAAAAGACAGTGTAGCTGTAAATGGAATGGTGTATACTTTCTTTTACCCTAGCAGGAGATGAGGATTTGACAGTGTAAGAGTAAACACCTAGTTGTAATAGAAAATATGCCAGGTCTCTTCCTGCTGAGTAAAACAAGAGTATTCCCAAAGCTGGTTGAATTTTAATACAAAAGTTATTACAGCTCAAATTATATTTACTATTTTAAATTAAATTATTTTTTTAATTTGGTCACTATGTAGTGATGTTCCTATTACTATGGACATAGTAATTGACTCAAGGTCTCTCATAGACTGCATTGCAAAAACAAACTAATTAGCTTTTTGGTATTGATTAAAAAGCTTGAAATGTAATAATTTTCTAATGTAAAATATCAGAACAGTGGGGCTACCATTGTTTTTGTTTTATTCATCAGGAAAAGATCCATTGTATCATATTTTTTTCACAATTAACATTTACTGTTTCTTTAAATCAGTGAGTGGACCAGTGAGTGGAAGAATCATTGTGACAGATCTAACTGACTAATGATATTAAACTGTGCTCATGTGAGAAGATCCTGCAATCCTAGTGACTGGAGAGAAACACTGCTCTTCTGGACTGCACGATATTTTATCCACCCATACAGTATATGTTAATTTTCTATTCCCATACCACAGGGGTGCCTACACCTTATGGTATCTACTGTTTTCATAGTCATCCTAGCATGATCTCTGGCACTGAATGGGTTAATGCATACTGACACATACACACACACAAACAACACACACACACACACACACACACACACACTCAGCTGTATGATTGCTTTAGTTCATACTGACACACATGTACTAAGTTGTATTATTGTTTTAGTGCACACTGCCACACTCACACAAGCACTCAGCCATATGATTGTTTTACTGAATACTGACATACACTCACACTCAGCCATTAGGGTAACCACATTTCCATTCTGCCACTCCAGGACATGTGGTTACCAGAGTCCCGTGGGCGAGGCTCCTGCCAGCGCTGACCATCTTTCTGAGGCTGACATAGTAATAGTTCCCAGTGGGAAATCTTACTGTGTGTCAGCCTCAGAAAGATGGGCAGCTCCAGCAGGAGCCTCAGCCGCGGGTCTCACTTGCAGCGCCAGCATACCTGTCTACCCCAGCTGTCTCGCACATACCAGTCCAGCCAGCCAATGAAATGTATTTGCTATATGGCTGCCCACATTGTCCACCTCAACACTACCCTCCACATATTGCCCACCCCCATATTGCGCACACTGTCCAACTCCACTCTGCCCTCCTCCACACACACTGTGCACCCCCACACACGGTCCACTTCCACGCTGCCCACCCTGTCCTCCTTAACACCCTGGCCACCTCCACATTGCCCATCCTGCCCTCCTCCACAAACTGTCCACCCTGCTCTCCTCCACACACTGTCCCACACTTTCCCACATTGCCCACACCATTCTCCTCCACACACACTGCCCACCCCATCCTCATCCCCATATTGGCCACTCTGTCCTCCTCCCCACACTGCCCACCCTGTCCTCCTCCACACACTATAAACAAAAAGAGTCTCAAAGGGTCCCCTCCTAAATAGCAAGACCTGCTATTAAATTAACCGTTTAAGTGCCAGAGGTGTGCCCAACACACTGCATTACACTGGACTCCTCTGGCACAGAATCACATTTTTCAAGAGAACAGTTCACCTTAACTTGTGGTGCCTTTTACACTGTGCAGTATTGGCTACTCTCGTGTATACTATATACAGACTGTCAGCTCTCTCTCCTGCCTCCTTGCATTTCTCAAAGCTCCCCCTTTCACTTATGCAGCCAGCCAGATCCTTCCCTTTCTCTTCTCACTGTCTCTTCCTTATATGCTTAGCACCTATTGTGAAGCAGTTGCCACCTCTTCAGCTGCACAAAAGCCACAGCGATCTCTGGGACATGTACACAGGGCTATCAGGCAAATGATCCTGCCACCTCCGGCCGTGTCACTGTGAGGCCAGGCAGTCATGGCGCTCACCACAAACTTAACTTCAGTGAACTTCCGAAGTAAGCTTAGCTGCACATGTGGCCAACCTTCCGACCAAACCCCTCACCGCTCATGCAACTCAGCGCTGTTGATCATTTGTACCTGGGCAGACAGGAGGGAGAGACTTGTTGGTCTTCCAAAAACAGTTGAACTCCCTACTGGTTCAGGCACATCACATGGACAGCAGCCAACTACCAGCACTCAGCAAAAAGGCTGGCGACGGCTCGTACACGCGTGCGTGTGCATATATAAGGAGCAACACGCATACACAGTGAATTAGGTGTGTTGCCACTCAACTCACATGAGCGTGACGCAAATTAAATTGTTTCAGGCTGCCAAAGCGGCATGGTCAGAATAGTAGGAAGTAGGGCAGAGGACAGAAAAGCGGAAAAATGTTTTCATACAGGGCTTCAAGTTCCACTCGCTCTCACTCAATTTCTCCTCGCCAAATGCGAGGAGGTAAGTGGAAATTTTGAGCCTTGTAATATATATATATATATATATTATAACCTGATACAGGCACTCACTTATTATTCAACCTTGATCACCATCTGCCCACCGGGTGCCGGTCCTCAACATACAATAAATCTGGAGAAACTGGACGCACTCACGGATATGGGGGTGTGTCTATCCAAACACGGAAGTGGTAGATCCATGGAACGGAATAGATTTCGCGGGGTCTGTGGTATTCACGTGGTGAGTAACACACTATTTAAATGTTGATTCTATATTATACACATATGGCTTGAGAAAGATCCCGGGGAGAGGGTCGAAGCGTTGCTGTGCTAATTGTGTTTATTGATATGCTGTGAAACAACTTCAAATACATTGATAAATTTTAAACTCATATCCGTGAGTGCGTCCAGTTTCTCCAGATTTGTTATATATATATATATATATATATATATAATATATATATACTAGCAATGTGAGTGATTGCGTGTAAGTGATTGCATGTGAGTGCGTTAGTGAGTGTGGGTGATTGAGTGTGAGAGTGAGTGAGAGTGTGTGTGAGTGAGAGTGTGTGAGATTGAGTGTGTATGAGTAAGTGTTTGAATTACTGTGAGCGTGTATGATTAAGTGTGCGTGATTGAGTGTGTGTGTGTGTGTGTTTTTTGTCTGATGTGTTTGTGTCTGTGGTGTAGGAGCGAGTGGCAGTCATTTTGTTTTTTTTTCGGTTACTTGGATAGGGGTGGGCAGGCTGGATAGTGGGGGCAGGCCAACTCTCTGCACAATTTAAATCACTCCCCCACTGAATCACCCAATAGGAGCAGTAACTCCTCCTTACTTAACCCTTTGAGTGCCAGAGGGGTACGTAACGCATTGCTTTGCAATGCGTTGCATACCCCTCTGGCACTCAAAGGGTTAAGTTGAGGTAGCATAGCAATATAACACACGGTGGCTCTTCAGTTGAGGCAGTGTAGCAATATGTCGAGGGAACAATTAGAAAGTGGTTTTTGAGGCTTGCCCTCTGTAATATACAGCAAAGCATCCCTGTCCCTTTAAGGAGAAAGGGCGGGAATCAGGAAGCAGGAAGTGGAGGAGTGACAGTTGAAAACAGTTAGTGAGGTGACTGAAGAGATGAAAAGTTAAATAAAAGAGTTGCTATTAAGTTTATCCTTGAGTTTGTATTTTATGGAAACATTACACCCTCGTACTGAAACAGAGTTATGAAGGGTTACAGTTATCTGTGGGAGGTGAAAAAGAGTGTATGGAGGGTTACAGTTATCTGTGGGAGGTGACACGGAGTGTATGGAAGGTTATAGTTATCTGTGGGAGGTGACACAGCGTGTATGGAGGGTTACAGTTATCTGTGGGAGGTGAAACAGTGTGTTTGTGGGGTCATGATCCTGAGTGAGAAGTTACTGATATCCCCTACTTCAGGAGCAAGTGGCAGCTATATTTTTTTTGTCAGTTGGCTAGTGGTGGGCGGGCTGGAGGGGGCGGGCCAACTCCCTGTATGATAAACATGCCCCCATTGAATCACCCAATGGGAGTAGTAAAGTCCCCATTGAATCATCCAATAGGAGCTGTGTCTCCTAATGAGACATAAATTATGTAATAAGGCATTCTGTTCAATGTGTGTTTGTTTTCTGAGGAGACATAAATTATGTTCTGTGTGTGAGGTACCATAAATTATGCAATGAGGCGTATTCTTTTATATATATATATATATATATATATATATATTTTTTTTTTTTTTTGTTTTGTTTTTTTTTTTTGTTTTTTTAAAGAAGCATGTTATCTGTGACAAGATGTGGTCTGCGATGGTCCTTTTCTAATCCACCACCGAGTAAAACATGTTGCCTGTCTCTTATCTAGAGATTATCTTAATTCATAATGTGCTGCAAGGTTAAAGAAATAGTTACCAAATCACAGAGGTATAAACTGGTTTAGAGAACAACTTTCCTGAAACAATACATCCATGCAGTTAATCTATCAGGGTTAAGTATTCATGAAATCACATAGTACTTTTTTCTTCTACTCTTCCTAAGAAAATCCAGAGAATGGCTCCCTATGGGAAGACTCTTTCCAATAGAAAGTACAGACGTGATTGCAACTCAGTCTGAATTTTTGTCAAAACAGCTATTCAATCACAAGTTTTGCAATGCTTAAACATAAGATGAGAAAGAAAGATTTTCACAAGGGAAAAATATATAAATTCTTTGAAAGCAAAAGCTGCAAACTTGAAACAGAATGTTTTACAATTAATTCAGGAGAGCCTTTAATGGGGATTGATAAAAGAATATTTTCTGGCTTTCATACCGTTTACTATTCACTATTAAAAAAAATATGCTAAGCACAAATTAGTTAGTCCATTTCCTCTTTGCCCCCACCTGCGTTGACTTCTCTTGGATGTATCAGCAGTGCATTGATATAGATGTATCTGTCCTTAAAGGGAAACTTTCAATAATTTTTAATTATTTTTTTAATAAACATAAAATAACAATACTAATTTTAGTACTTTTTTCTGTGTTTTGTAGTTTTTGCATAAGATCTCTGGGACTTATGCTCTTATGCATATTACTTTTAGCCGCCCCATACACCTAGCCATTGTCTAAGCAAATTTTTCTGGGGGGGAGGGGCAAAGCCGTAATATGACCCCCAGACCACATCCCCAGTCCCTATGTTTAAATGGAGGGTCAAGTGTAGTGGGGGGTAAGTGCCCCCTTCCAGTCGCCCGTGTAGGCAGCTTGGTACAGCTGTTATTCATGTTACAGTAGGACTGTAGGCTTATTTCATCAGTGTTTTTTATGTTCTTATTGGCGGGGGTAAAGCAGTGATGACACTAGAATATAAGCAGAAAAGTGGCTGCTTAGGGCCCCTAATTGGTTAGAGGGCCCCACAGTGATTATACGGCACTGCTGCTGCATTTAAACAGATGCAATGTCATATTAGAAATACAATGCAGGAGTAATGTGAATTTTTAGTTTATGGCCGCAAAAACCTAGAGCTGCCTCTGGGGGGGGGGGCATTGTGTAGGTTACCAGAAAATTACACCTTCTACACTAGGATTTGTAGCAGAGGGAGAAAATTGTAAAAATAACCATGACTATAAAGATAGGAGTTAGCAAAACTGACAAACTAACCCATCTTGATTGATTACAGATATTGTACAGTGTTGTATCAGACTTCAATACAGCATTAGCTTCCTAGTGAAGTTTCCCCTTTAAATTCACATTTACGGAGTTAATGATCCGATAATCATATCCACTGACTTGCATAAGCCTATTTGTTTACTGTAGCAACAAATAAAAAAAAAAAACAGCCGGTGCAGAAGATCCTCTAAATGCAGTATTTTAGAGTTCTTTTTCTTGATCCGTCAGCTTCACCCTTGTGCTCATATCAATTTGGTACTCACATTTTATATAGGCTTTTTTGCCTCTATGAATATATTGCCTTCCCAGCATATAGCACGGGATCGGTATTCTTGTCCACCTGGTTTTCCTTTGGTCTCTGGTTCCCTATAGGTATCTGGGGTACCACAGTGGTCTCACCTTAGAGAAAACAGCTCCAAAATGCCAACCACACTAATTGGTTCCTAACAGCATTTCATGGGGCCCTTCCCTTTTTTCATTTAAATTGTGTCCTCTTTTACTCTGGCTTCTCCAGTCCCAAACTTGACACTACAGCAGGTTCCAGCAGGATGTCTAGAAAATGTCTACCTCGGAAAAACCACAAACTCCAGAACAGAGCCAACAGTGGTAAATGGCGATGTCACTAAGCCTTACGGGGCATGTGTTGGGACCAGTTCATTCTGACTATGCAGTGTGAAACAATACCCAACATGACTATTTCCAATTAAATTTTTCTCTCCATTCAAATTAAACAGCAATTCTGTTCAACTTTAATAAATATCCCTGCTTTTGTGTAAAAATACAAAACAAAACAAAAAAAAACACACACACACAAAAAAAAGCAATTCTGACCTCCTGTTACCACTCCTGGTGTATGAAATAATTATAACCATATTTAAATACACATAATGTGATGTTCAGAGTTATTGTGAAAATTATCAACAAAATAGTTTTACTGTGTGATGTACTGTTGCTATGTAGCAGTAGCCTTTTTACCATTATCTTTATGAATCTTACTGGAATGAAGATCATATCATAAATGGAGATATTAAGGGAAAATAAAGGAAAATAAAATATACAGGGTATGCTAGAACACCATCATGAGTTACACCAAATTTCCCAGTATTATATATGGCTAATAATCTTTCACATTAGGGTAATATCAGTTAATTTAAAAAAGGAGTGAATATCAAATACATCATTCCCATAACATATATCCGATTATGACAATGTTCAAATAAAAAGCTAATATAATTTTTCTATTTGCATATTTTAGAATACTAGTAAAGTTATTGTTGTTTGACTATAAAAAGATGGGTTAACATTGATGTAGACTTGACCGATTTTAAATCATTTAATTCTTTTTTTATTTATTAGAATAAAGGTTATATTTAATTAAGCTGTATCCACTTTAAAACACTGTGCTTTCACTGTGCACCTTATCATAATTAATTCAGTTACAGAACAAGAAGACGAGTTATTTAACCACACGTCCCGGAATGCCAGACAATGAGGACCATATAGCAAATACATTTCATTGGCTGGCTGGACTAGTGCATGCGAGACAGCTGGGATGGAGCAGGTATGCTGGCGCTGCAAGTGAGGTCCACGGCTGAGGCTACCACCGGCTCAGCCGAGGGACTAGGGTGACCACATGTCCCGGAATGGCAGAATGAAAATGTGGTCACCCTACTTAAAGACCAGACACATTTATACACTCATGCTCCTTTTAAGGGTTTTAACACCAGCAGCACATGTATACCTTTGCATGTGCACTGAAACAGACAAGGAGTGTGGTCAGCAGTAACAACATGACATTTGCAATAGAAGCAGGCTGCCAGTGACAGCCTGCATCTCCTACTACTGCCGACAAATTGTTTTGGTTCCCTGCAGTTCATTTATAATAAAGTTGCAATGTGAAGTGAAAGGAGCTGTTACTTGTAACAGTGTGCTCCCATGGTGAGCTCTACTTAGATTGTAAGTGCTACTGGGCAGGGAGCTTGTATCTTACCTGGTGTTCCCCTAAATGTAAACTGTAAAGTGCTCAGTACATCTGTTGGCACTATATAAATAAAAATATACATTCATACATACATGTTCATGGCCAGTGAGAAAGCATGTTGTTAATGACAGCCAGCTCGCACTCTAACTATACTACAAAATTAATGAATCAAGCCGCTTTTAACCCACTGGATGCTAAAGACATCTTCATTGCATTGTGTTGGATACATCTTTAGCATCCAAGGGGTTAACAAACAAATACAGGGAAATGATAGCATTTGATTGACTGTCATTCAAGCAAATTATCTAGTACTGGCTTACAGTGTGACTATTGGGAGGTACCATAGTGTGGAATGGAGTGAGGCCAGTACTGTCTATTCTGCATACATTCAAAAATAACTATCTTATTAACTATTGTTTAAATAAAACATGGTTAATATAACATAGGTGATTTTGAAAATGCTTTCCAAATCACCTAGGTGTTACAAAGAGGCAGCTCCACTTTAAAGTGCAAAATAACCCCAGTATCGACTTAACTACTTGAATACCAGAGGGCTTTGCATTCCATTGCACACCTCTCTGTTACCCAAATGGTTAACCCTGAAACCAGTCAAAAAAGGGTTGAATAGTTTATTCTGGTTTTAAAATGTGCCTCTGCATGGAGTTTGATGCAGTGACAAAGTGATAAACCCATCACAACAAAGCATGGAAAACATTTAGACACCAGCCATTACTTACATCCAGCGAATCCTCATTCACCATAATGAGCGACATCGTTTGTGATACCAGCCTGCAGGAGTATCCTGTCAAACACGGAAATATAACTTGTCATATGGTGTCTAGCAAGATCTGCAATCTAAGAAATGGCCTTTGTACATGATAGAGAAATAATGACTGTTAGAGAAGTCAATTAGCAGGATACTAACAGCATTTTTTGCTGACTTTTCCAATGTGACAATTTAAATACTGAAGGGAACCTTATGTAACAGACACTTCGAAAAAGTCCATGTCTCATATTGCCTTACCTAACATAATTATCTCAAGACTTGCTCAGTCGAGAAATAAAGCACTTCATGGAGCAAGTAACACATTGAGTTGTATTGCTAAACTCACACAAATTAGCAAGAAAACTATTATCCGAATAAATCTTAACCCATTGGAAGCTAGAGACATTTCCAGTGCATCTTTTCTCTATGCAATGGGGATGTCATATTTGTTAAAGGGAGACTATCTATTGAAATAAACACTTGAAAAAAGTAGTCAATCACAACAATCTATCAACATATCTATTTATATATTTTTGCAGGTATCTCCAGTTAAATTATTTCTGCTTCAAGTTGATATTTGCTTCTCAGAATAGAAAATCGGCATAACTTGTGAATTAGGAAACCCACGGAATAAGTCCAATGAATATTCAGCAGAACAATGTAAGAGGTTCAGATTGTGAAATTGAATATACTACAACACAGTTCCAATGCCATAAAAAAGCAGATATAAGTAACTGGTGTATGAAAAACACCTACCTAGGAAAGTCCTATTGAAAAACATATCAAGAGCCACTTATTCCTGAAGGTACAGTTCACTGTAAAGGTTTTATTTATTGAAACTATATTTTGTAGCGAAAGAACTTTAATATAAATCAATAAATACGTAGTAAATTAACATAGTAAATTAGGTTGAATACAGACACAAGCCCATCAAGTTCAACCTTTGCTCATACCCCAGTGACTGAGAATTTTATAGCTTTCCTGCTACCAAATAAATTAGTCTTTATCAGACCTTCCTGATCTGCCTACTAATAAACTGTATAACTCTGTATGAAAAAAATGTATTTATTCTCTTGAATGCATCCATTGTGTCTGCCATAACCCAATTTAACAGACCTTACTGTAAAAAAACCCTTCCTCTGCTGAAGTCTAATACTCCTTTCCTCTAATCTCAAGGGGTGTCCACTGGTCACCTGATCAGGCCTTGGAATGAATAGCTCACCGCAGAGATCCTTGTATTGACCTCTCATATACTTGTACATTGTGATAAGGTCAGTTATGAGGAAATATAGCCTTTATATTTAACCCTTTGAATGCCAAAAGGGTGCCCAATGTGCACTCCTCTGGACTCAAAAGGGTTAAACAGCAATTACCACAATAAAAACTTCT
This sequence comes from Rhinophrynus dorsalis, assembly GCA_037306005.1. NCBI lineage: Eukaryota > Metazoa > Chordata > Amphibia > Anura > Rhinophrynidae > Rhinophrynus > Rhinophrynus dorsalis. The sequence continues at coordinate 540,985,121 of CM074719.1, read as the reverse complement.
CTTTATTAACCCCTTGGATACTGGAGAAAATTACAATGCATTTCTTTTCACTGTGTTGGAGACATGGCTAACATCCAAGGCATGAATGCAATATGGTGTAGCATACCTTTATGTTTGTCTTTTGGTATATATGGTTTTGTTTTATTAAAATGTGCTACCATTGAGAGTCTTGGATGGTTTAAACTCTTAATAGATCACAGGGATGTGCAATACATTTTGAAGCAATGTGTTGCACAGCCATGTCATCCTTAAAGTAGCAGTAAACTTTTGTATGAATATATATATATATTTTTTTTTTTGTAGGACATTTCCTGTTAAAGGGATAGTAACACTTCGTTTTAACTTTATTTTATTTTGTAGGCATTAAAAAAACATGAAGAATGATATAAGTCTTATCTCTCAAACCTTTATGGTTTATGAGATATTCACAAGCAAAGTTCCCCTCCCCGCCCCTTTTTCCTAGTGTAAGCCATCTCTTCTCAGATGTGGATCAGGTTGTATGACAGTACAGATAACAGAAGGGGACAATTTTCTTTGTATGAAAACAATGAAAGCCCTTCCCCCCTTGAAAAGTTTTTCAGCTTTTTCCATTATCTTAATTGAAGATTGTCCCTCTCTGCAGTCTACCTGGGCATCTCCCTTCTTATCTGGTTGAACAGGGGGGGGATACTTTGTTTGTGAATATCTCTTAAACCATAAAGGTTTCAGAGATAAGACTTATATCATTCTTCATGTTTTTTGAATGCCTACAAAATAAAATAAAGTTAAAATGAAGTATTACTATCCCTTTAAGTAAAATAAGTGTTCTCCCATCGCTGACAGATGCATATTTCCAGAGTTATAACAGTTTAAACCCTGTTCAAATTCCAGTTAGTTACTCTGTACATTCTAATGGAGAGGAAAGTCAGAGACATACAGGTCTCCACAGAATGTGATAGAAACTGCCAAGTCACTTCCTGTCAAAACTTTCAATAAGTAAACGCACAGTAAATTCACTTTCTGATTACTTGAAGTTTTTTTTAACTTTTGAATAAAACAAATTACAGCAGTGGGAGTGCCCTTGTTTTACTCAGCAGGAAAAGTTCATAAAAATGTTTACTGCTGCTTCAAGGTGCTACTATTATGTTCTGTAACAACTAACTGGCACAAAACCGCATTTGTTCAAAACAAACCCTTTTACCAATGAATCAGTACAAAACTACAGATTTAACACATCTGAAAGTATGTTACCTTCCATTTTGGAAATAATAAATCAAATATATTTCTAATACCTTCTCTTTAATTGCTTCAAATACATCAGTCATTAGTATACAATTTAAAGCAGCATTACCAATACATTTTAACATGGCTATTTTCTAGTTATTAGAAGTAAACTTTGTTATTAAAAAGTAAGTCTTTATCTCTTGTGTAAAACATGAGTACCCCTCCACTGTTGAGAGATGCATAGTTCCAGAGTTAATACAGTTTAAACTATTTGTTATTATTTTTACCTTTGTATTGACATCTAGTGGTCAGAATCTAATTAGTTATTCTACTGCATTCTATGGAAGAGATGAAACACTGACAAACATTTCTCCTTAGAATATGACAGTCATGCTATTTGTTTGTTCAGGAAGTAATCACACTAATTCTCTTCCTGACAATTTGAAGTGTTATCATATTTGAATAAACCAGCTGACAGCAGTGGAGATACCTGTGTTTTAATCAGCAGGAAAAGCTCTATAACGTATAGGTTTTCATACAAATAAAGTTTACTCAAGTAATATTTAGGTTAAACTATACAAGATAGCTTAGTATTGTCACTTTTCAAAACCCTATACTTTCACTCCATAACTTAGAAAACCTGTAACTAACCTATACAACCTTTCAGAGCAATGTTCCTTCTTACACATTACTATCATTCCTATATACTTCCCTGATTGGTCCATGCTCCCGTCCTTACTGAGGACGTAGAGTAGAAAGGAATTAAAGTATGTTTGTAACAACTCACAAGAGTGATGTAAAAGTAATGCACTGGAGACCTTTCTAGCACTCAATAGATAAAAAGCCCCATTTAAGTCCACTGGAATTTAATTTTTCCCCCTGTAGTACAATTGACTTGGCTCAGAATTCTTCTACCTATGGAACCTTTGAAAGAATATATTACATATGCTACCTTTCAGATGAAATGTATCTGGTTTGGAATACATTAATCTACTAAAGCCAACTCATGGATTTGTTAAAGCCTCTGCTTATAAGAATTTTCAAGGAGTAGTCTAATTTACAGAATCGAAGCATGAAGTAAGTGTGCTAATATGATAAGTGTTTTAGATTCACTCAATAAGCCAAATGAATACTTGCATTTTGGTTAAAGATGTGCAGTAAACTAAAAACGGCTCAGATTTTATATATAATTAAACCAACAAGGTAAAGAGGTCTTGGCCCAGATTTTCAGGAATAACGGATATGTGGGTCATTATCTTATACAGGGATTACATTGTGTAGAACATGTGGTCCAATCAAACAGAGTTACAAATTCTGTGATTTGTATTTCTTTCTTTCTTAACCGATCACAAAATAAATGGTCCACTCTGACTGGCTTTCAGACATTTAATAAAACTCCTTCTACAACTCTAAATGACTCCGGCTATCTGCCTGGTGTGTATGGATTTCCTTTTGGTTATATAATCCCCCCCACACACACGCAGACAGATAATCCCCTTATTTCCTTGTGGGGGAAATTGAGGTACTTGCAGCTTTCATAAGAAGGATGGGGATATTTAATTGAATAGGGTTAGTCCTATTTTTAATGTTATGGTGTCATGGGCTACTTTAATGGCTATCTTATTGTAACAAACTAAGAGTTATTATTATAAATCATTATATATGACAGGGAAAAATATACTCTCCCCTCCACAAAGTTAAATCCTGCTTATTCACTTTTGTTTTAACCAGGTCCTCCTTCCTTCCCATCTGCCAAGTCCCTTCTACAACCCTCCCATTTTCCTAACAGCCATATTGATCCTTAGACAAATCCCCCCACATCCCCAACTACCATCGTACAAATTGCAGGGTGTACTGGCCACTTTGTCTATATTCAATGGTGCAAAAATCAACTACCTATGATTTTAACTTTATTTATAAGGTCCAAAGTGAACATGGCAGCACCTCCAGAAAAGTTCAGAGTGGAAGAGCATAGGACCATAATCAAGTTTCTGTTTCTCCAAGGGAAAGGTGCGAAGCAGATCCATGAAGAAATGTCACAAACTTTGGGTGCCAGTGGCCCTTCATATGCAACAGTTAAATGTTGGGTTGTCAATTTCAAAACTGGCCATTTCTGTGTTGAAAGTGAGAAACCCAGTGGAAGGCCTGTTTCTGTCTCTGTTCCTGCAAATGTGAAAGCCATCCATGACATGATCATGGAGGACCTCCTAATATCAGCCAAACATATTGCTACATATCTGGGAATATCACGTGAGAGAGTTGGTGCCAATATCCACAACAACTTGGAAATGAGAAAGCTTGCAGCAAAGTGGATCCAAAACTTTTGACAGCTGAACAAAAGAGGAGACGTGTGGAGACATCGGTGGCTGTTTTGGAACATTTTGCAAGAAATGACAGATTTCCTGGACAAACCGGTAACTGGTGATGAGACATGGAACTACTGTTATGATCCTGAGACAAAGGAACTGACCAAGAAATAGAGTCACCGTGGTTCCCCCAGGCCAAAGAAGTTCCGTGTGCAAAGGTCAGTGCAGAAGCAAATGGCAACAGTTTTTTGGAATAAGAAGGGAGTTCTGCTGGTGGACTACCTCCAAAAGGGTTCAACCATCAATGCAACATATTACTGTGCTTTATTGACTAAGCTGAAGCAAAACATCAAGGAGAAACATAGAGGAAATCTCTCCAGAGGTGTCATCCTGTTGATTGAAAACGCCTCATCACACACTGCAGGTGACACAATGGCAAAACTGACCTCCTTAGGCTTTAAAGTGATGCCCCATCCACCCTATTCGCCCGACCTGGCTCCTTCTGACTATCATCTGTTCCCCAATCTCAAAAAACACCTAAAGGGATAACGATTTGGGAGTGTTCCAGAGGCAACTAATGCTGCAAATGAGTGGTTACACCAGAAGTTGGAAGAATTTTATTTGCAAGGTCTTAAGAAGCTGCAGGACAGATGTCACACGTGCACTGACGTCCTGGGGGAATTTGCAGAATAGTGTGGCAGTTACAGCTTCCTAGCTCAATTTTTTATGGGTAAGGCTCAATACTTATCAGCGCCTCCTCGTACCAGCCATATCCTCACTCTCATTTCTCAGCCAAATTATGCCCTTCCCCATCCTTCCCTGCTAGCAGCCAAGTATTTCCTCCCTCTTCACATATAAATATTCACTCTTTACACATAGCAAAGTCCTCTATATGCCTATCCCCTCTTCTTCTCATTGAAGTCCTTTCGCTTTTCTCTTAGTCAAGTCCTTCCACCTTTCTCTCTTCTAAGTCCTCTCTCAGTTCAATAAAGTCCTCCAGCCCCTTTCCAGCACAGTTAAACCTCTGACTAGCAGTTGGAGGGATAGGCTGTTAATATGAATAACTAACAGGAAGAAGAGTATATCCGGTAATGACCTGGATGCGGGTGAAGCCTCTGAAGCACAGATGAACTTTCATACATACACCTGTTCATGAATATTTTATATTTATTATTGTAAAATAAATACAATTCAGATACTGTATATGAAAAAAATATTACTTAACTAAATTCTACCTTTTCCTCTTAAAGGAAGTTACCATTAGTTGTCCTTAGGCTCTTTGTCAAATGTATTTAAAAGAACAAGCAGCATAATCAGGCTACTGAAAACAATTACCTTCTGGTCATGTTTCCATATTCATGCAAACAAGTATGTTCCGCTAGCTATCTAATTCCTAATTACTGTGACTTTGCTACTACAGAGTAATGCACATAGGAAATTAACTGTATTTAATGCAGGCACACAATGATGACATCATAAACATCTGGATGACAGAGACAGAAATGGATTGCATGACTGGAAGCTGCGCAATTACCCAATTGTTTTGTCAGTGACCAGAGTTCCTTGAAAGCATGGAAATGGAATTGATTGTATAATACAAATGATTCGACTAACATATGGCTGAGTTTACAAGTTTCCATCACGGGTTCCAACATCATAGGTTTCCAATTCATTAATTCACTATCAGTATGTTCTTAGATAAACATCTCCTGAAAACAAGTGATTGCTCAAACCATTTGCATCCCCCAAAATGCCATAAAATACTAGTGTACTATGTCACAGAGGGCCTTATGTATAAAGGGAAAGTAAATTTATTCTGGGAAAAATCATCTACAAATTTCAAAAGTTGGCACTGATTTAACTTGGGGGTTTAACCTTTTGAATGCTACAGAAGAAATGTTTTGGAGACCTCTCTTGCATTCAAGGGTTTAAAGGAATCATACAAATGATTGGGGATTTTTATTTGGTTCTAATGGTGCAGCTGGTTTAGAGTAGCTCCACTTTAGAGGAGGGTGGTGTACTAATAATATTTGTTACTAAAATAGGCAATGGAACACATTTCTTAGTGCTACACCTGCCTAAAAGCAAATAACTGAGCAAAAAAGACAAAATGGAATATGCTTGTGCTTGAGAGTCGAGAATTACTACTAGAAGAGAGGTGTGCCTGTGTACACTGATGTGCACAAGTCACTCATGAACTGGAACATAAGCAGAAATGCGAGCACACATGTGCATGTACAAATGATCACACACAACCATATGGCTGCAGGCAGAAACTGGTAAGCCATGACATTCACCCCACCCCCATCAAGAGCACCCTCTGGTGCACCAACAACTACAACTGATCTCTATGGATTTCAGTTCATCACTATTTTTACTCTATACTTTTCTGGCCATCAATGATGAAGAGGTGGTGAAGCCAAGTGTCTGTTAGGGATAAGATTTGGATATACCGGTTTAAGCTGGGAAACATGGAATAATGGATGAATATGAAGATGGCAAGGCAAATCTCAGTAGGGGAACATTCCATAGGAAACTGATGGGAGAGAATATCAGCTGCAACAATGTTGGAATCAGGTAACTAGGTAATATGAAGCCAGAACCAGGAAAAGAACATGAGGCTTGTCGAGGACAGAATCTACTGGCTGAGCGAGGATACTCAACATTACAGTGATGCATAAATATGCTGAATTGGTACCATGTCTACTTTAGTAAGTGAAGCCACTCCTCCAGAGCAAGTTTAATTTTAAGCAATTTCCTATCACTGACACTGTTTCTATCCACTGGTGAGAGTTTCCTTGAGAGGAAGGCTACAAGACACAGTAGATTATTGGGCCACTCCTCAGAGAGAACTCAAATCAAACTACAGCATTGGAGGCATCTAATCCCAGGATGTAACATAGAGGATCATGTAATACTTGAGGACAGGTGCTTCAGATAACCACTTCTTGAGCTCCTAAGTCCATTGTGGTGATTGAGACAAAATAAAATGGATATTTGATCTGGATAAGTGAGTAAGAGGAGGGTCCACCTTGGAAACGGTCACAATAAACCTCCTGTAAAAGTTACAAATCAGACTGCCTTGTGGTCTGTATGTGTGGGCTAGTCTAAAATTGCTGTCATATTACAGGGATTGTATAGACATTGTATCTAAAGAACATTTCTTGATATTAACAAAGTCAGAGCCGAGAAAAGACTTTCTTGACACGGCAATGTCTCTTCTAAAGTTGAAGAGAAGATTAGCATGTTGTTAAGGTAAACAATCATGAATTTATCAAGCAAGCCCTAACAAAATAGAATTAGAAAATGCTGAAAGGTCACTAGGGTATTGCAGGGGCTACATGGAATCACTAAATATTCAAAGTGGCTGTATCATATCTGGAAAGTCATCTCCCACTCATTGCCTTCTTTTACGTTCATGAGATTGTTTGTTCCTTGAAGATCCAGTTTAGTTAAAATGATTTTTGTTTGCAGGCAGTCAAAAGTTCTTAGATCAGAGGAAGTAAATAACATTTTTTTTAAACAATTTATAAAATTCCTTGTAGTTAAAGCAATGCCTTAAGGAGCTATCCTTTTTTCTAAACAAACAAAAAATATTTTCCCTCCAGCAGGAGTTGCTGAGGGTCAAATTAAACCCTTGCTTAGGTTTTTTGAAGATAGTCCCTTAGGCATTTCAGTTCTGGTTCTGACAGGAGGAAGTTACAGCCAAACAGAATTTAAGCAACTGGGAAAAGGTCAATGGGACAATCGTAAGCCTCTAGTAATGTAAAATTTACGTAGTAGTTTCAGTCATAACGGATGCCATACAAGACTCAAGTTTAAGCTCACTAGTTTGAGAGAGACAGTTCTGTTCACAATATATGCAAGAGAACGACTTCACCAGATGAACATTTATTGCCAATGTCTTGTGAATCACAGGAACACAGAGCTAACTAGCGAGCAGAAGATCCATCAGGCTGCTTGTAGCTCGAGACTTAATGAGAGCTTGGATTTGAGTAACCTTTGTTCCGGTTGCAAAAAGAAACACAATAAACAATGAGGAGTCAGGATTCCTAGGCCTTTAGAGGGAGTCAAGGAAGGTTGTAATATGTGACTCTTGCTGCTACAATAAAGGCAGAAGTTAAGACTTAGAGGACATGTCTTCTCTTCAACAGCCAAGATGATACAGACAAGCCCAATCTGAATAAGTTAAGAGTCTTTCTAATGACTACGGAAGCCCAACTCAAAGCAATTCATCTTCAGGAAGTCAGACAGCCCAAGGCAAAAATTGGTCTTTCAAAGCAGGCTTGTTTCAATGAGTGTCTGCAGCCTGGGGGTAGTACTGAACTGTGGCCCAGGCTATGTGCTCATGTTAGAGAGTGTGAGCTGCATTAGTGGAAGATGTCCAAAGAGAGTCATCATACAAAGAAAAGAAATGTGTAAGTAATGCAAAAATGGAAGGGATCACGGCAAAGCAAAATTAGTTAAACAAAAACCCAGATAGAGAAACACCCACACACAGGGAATCAGAAAAAATACAATATGTCAAAAAACAAGCGCTAGGATTTCCCACTTTAACATTATACAATGAAAACATGAATTCAAAGAAGGAAAGGCTCTGGGGTTAGAGGAATACTGTCCTGAAGACGCTCAGCCATAACCATGCTTACTGTCCTGATCTTCTCTTCTGAGTGATAGGTCTTCAGCTTGAGGGGAAAAAAAGGAGATTACAGGAAGTACAGAAGCAGCAAAACAGAGAAGGGTGAAGGGCCCCGGCATGGTCAACATCTGCAACCGTTAAAAAAAATGACTCTTGAACATGTGAGTAAGTTGGGCCATGTATCCCTGGAGATCCTCCAAAGCCCGAGACAGAGCATCTAATTTCCAAGTAATATTACTCAGCATCTGGGCAATTCCTGAAGGATCCATTACTGGCACAGTTGTTGTGTAACAAGTAGCTATGGAAGGTTCTCATTGCCAGGAAAAGAAAAGCTTGACTGTAGCCTCTAGATGTCAACAGCTTATGCACAGGGGTTAAATCCCAAGGGCAGTGTGACTATAAGTGGACACTAAGTGACCTGGGGTGAGGTGCCAGAGGCAATCTGAATAAGATGACAGGATGAAGATCAGGGCAGAGTTCAAGTACACTCACAGGACAAGCCAATGATTGGGGCAGGTGGAGTTCAAGTAGAGTCGATGGTCAAGGAGGAGTCAAATACCAGAGAATAAGTCAGGAAATATCAGGATTCAGTCTTCAGCAAAAGAGCCTAATAACTGTGGAAATAGACTAGGCTGGAAGACACTTAAATAGGAGCTGAAAACCTCACGTGCACATTTAGTATGAAAACCCAGAAGTGTGCACTTCTATGCAACCAAAAACCTAATTGTAACCAGAAAGGTATGGACGCCGTGCCGAACTGCTGTGAATCCCAAGTCAGGCATGAACTCGAACTAGAGTGAAATAGGCTCACACATGCAAATAAGCAAAAATTCAGGCACAACTGGATGGCAGAAAGTAAGGAGCAGTAAGTCATGACAAGGAGCTGAGCTGATGGTTTGGTCACATTAAAGTACAACTAACACCTTATGACAAGTTCATTTGAAAGAACTTTCAAAATATAACATTCAGCACTGCACTGGCATCCCCAGAAGTATCTCTGATACTCAAAGGTTTAAGAATAAACTGTCATATTGTTTTTGACTATAGAACCCCTTTACTTCTCTTATTAAAAGTAAGAGGGAGGAGTAAAACCATGACAGAGTGACAGTTGGGAGGAAAAGTAGTAGACTGTTGGCATCTGGCACAAGGCTGTGCCAACCTGTAAAGTCTAACTTGTATAAACAGACACATAAATAAAAACCATATGTATCTTGTTTTCTCTATTTTCTTTCATATCTTCTATTCACTCATATTGCTTATTTCACGATACACTGAAGACCTCTCTAGCATTTAAGGAATTAAAATCTAGACCAGATATTCACTTATTTATCCAGGAACAGATGTCACATAAGACAAAAGACCTCTTCATGCTCCTCCAGAGATGTTTTGGATTTTATGCATAAAAATGAATTAAAGCAATCATGCACTCAATCAACTGCACCACGGAGAACAAATAAAAATTCCCCACATGGACAGGGATTTATAATGGGTTTTTTGTGTAATTACTGATAAATCACTTTTCCTTAGTCCATGTGGAACACAGGATCCATGGGGTGAAGTTCTCTCCTTTAGGAGGGCAGGGCACCGAAAAACACACTCTCCTGGACCACTTCATCCCTGCCCAGTCACTTTCAGTTTTAAGGTATAGCAAAGCTGAAAAAAATAAACAAATATAAAACAAGAAAGGGAACCTCCTGAACCAGAGAACCCAAGAAAACCACTGCATGGAGCTTTAATCTGAGAAGTAAGTTCTGTGTTCCACATGGTCTAAGAGAAAAAAGATTTAACTGTAAGCACACAAAACCCCCTTTTTTCTGTTACGTCCTATGTGGAAGACATGAACAGCTGGGGATATACCAAATTATCCACCAAGATTCCAGGGATGAATGGAGAAAAACCCCTTCAAACACAAACCAGTTCTAACAAAAATTAGCTGGACAAAGAGAAGGAAGAAATATTTCCTGGTTATTGTGAAAACTCAGAAAAAACCTTAGGAGGAACCCTATGGGAGACCTCAGAACCACCCTGACAGGGTGAAAAACCAAAAAGGGAGACTTAAAGGATAAAGCCTGTAGTTCAGCCTCCCTCCAAACTCACACACTAGCCAAGAGAAAATGCAGAGAAACTGAAGAAAAAAGGGCTCAAAAGGAGCCTTCTAAAGCACTCCGAGAACCACATAAAAATCTTACAGAGGAGTGGCATCCCAAAAGACAGGGCAGATATGAGCCACTGCTTGGATGACTGTTTACATATCAGGTAGTAATGTAATATGCCTCTATAAAAGGAAAGGAAGAGCTGAAATTTAATATTTAATAGAACCAAGAACAAGCCTTTTCAGAAATCCATCTTGAAGAACAGCCAAGATAACTGGAAATAGAAATGGTTGCAGACGGGACCTTTGACCCTCACATCACTTACAGAAGGACCATGCCGAAATGATTTTGGAAGAGATTGGCTTTCAAATCTGTAACATGGAAGCAATCACAGAGTCAGAAATACCCTTCTTTCTCGGGATCCTTTTAAAAGGTTGCACTGAGAAATGCGTGATACAAAAGGGCGCATTCAGCATTTCGCATTGTTTAAAAGGGCGACATGAAAATCTCGCTATGCATAAAAAGTGCAAGATTCTCATGTCGCCTTCTTATATGTTGCTGTATGTATCAGGAGGTGGATATCACTGGCCATGATCCTTTCCTGCATCTCAGCACAGGCCTGGTTAAAAGTAAAGGAATAGGGAGGCTGGGTTTATGTTGCTGGGATGGCTAATTTTGCCCACATCCGTCTTTCTCTCTGTAATAAGTACCATTTATGCGACAGCAGCAATGATTTGTGGAACTTCACTCTGTCCGTGTAATTAATTTTTTTTTTAACCTTTTCGGCGCCAGTGAGGTTTTGTGTTGAACTCTGACAAATCCAGTAATGGTGTCACGTCACCCTTTTAAACAATACAACATGCTGAAGGCGCCCTTTCGTATCACGCACTTTTCAGTGTGACCTTTCTCAATGTGCTGGTCTCAACAGCCAAGCCATCAATGCCAACTTCTCCACACGTAAATGGCACAACGGACCCTAATACAAAGGGCCCGGATGCAGATGGAGTAGAAACTGCTCTGCCATAGATAAATTGAGAAGATCCAAAAAAAAAAAATAGGCCCAACTGGGCCAGAACTGTGAATCAGAATGACATGAGCTGGCTTCATTCTGATTTTCCTCAGCACCCTGATAATCAAGAGAACCGGAATGAACACATACACCAGAGGAAAATTCCATGGAATGACCTTCTCATCTATCACAAGAGCTAGAAGATCCAGGGCCTGGCACAGAACTGAGGAACCTTGCAGTTCAGCCATGAGGCCATTAGTTCCACAAAATAAAGACAGCATAGATGAACTATGGAGTCGAATATGCTCTGATTGAGCTCCCAATTACCAAGATTGAGATGTTGGTGACTGAGAAAGTCTGCCATAACATTGTCTATCCATGGAATGAGAATGGTGGAAATAGAGAGCACATGAGCCTCTACCCACTGAGAATTAGCCAAACCTCTGCCCACGTGTCCGCACTCATGGTCCATCCCAGACCAGATCCACACCAGGAATCCTTGGAGAGACTGAGACCAATGCTGAGGGCTAGACAAATTACCTGAAGATATTGGATATTTTTGGACAGAGCAAACTCCACCCTGGTCCAAAGACCCTGTGCCGTCTGGCGACCCAAAGTGGTACCCAGAATGTCAGGGTGCCATTCTTCATGACTAGGACCCAATTTGAGATAACCAGTGGCAATACCAAGGACAGATGAGGTCTCTGAAGCCACCAACAAAGATCCGCCTTCGTCCTGTCATACAGCAGCATGACATGGGAAAGGCAGAAATGTTGCCTGGCCAATTTTTGAGACTATCGAGCTGCAGCTCCTATGTATGAAAATCAACAAATGGGACTGCCTCCAGAGCAGAGACAAGGTATTCTAGTACCATGTACTCCTGCACCACCGCAGATATCCAGGATATTGCCTGAGTCACGAGAAGGGACAACCCTTGAATCTAATTTCCCTGTAGAAAAAACTTAGACTGAAACTCAAACCGAGAAGGTGGAGGACATGGGACATAAACAGAGAAGATTTCTTGAGACTGAGAACCCAACCGTGGTGCTCCAGAACGGACAAGAAACACTGAATGTGAGTGTGCAAAGCCTCTTCTGAAGGAGTCTTTAGCAAAAGGTTGTCCATATAAGGAGTCAAAGAAATCCCTTGAGGACAGATATGAGCTCCCACAGCTGACATGAACTTTGAGAATACTAGTGGAGCAGACTCCAACCCAAATGAAAGATTGGTGAACTGAAAATGGCAATCTTGGAAAGCAAACCACAGGAAATTCTGATGATCTGCATGGATAGTAACATGGAGGTAGGCTTCTTTTTTGACTAGTGATGCAAGAAATTTGTCTGAACACATGGCAGAAATGACAGAGTGTAAGGACTCCATCTTGAACCATAAAGTGAGCACAAAATTATTGAGGCATTTTAAGTCCAGAATAGGATGACTTCCTGAATGTCTAGCAGGGAAGAAATGGCATCTAAAAATAGATGGTTGTGCTCAGAATCACGAGAGACTCTGGACATGAAGAAATTACATGGAGGAAGGGATTTGAAATCTATAAGGAACCCTTGTGAAATTACTCGCAAAACCCATGTAAAAGAGAAAAAAAAAAAAAAAAAGAGAGGTGCATATGTCTGTAAGTGCAGCAAAACTTATTTGATCCACCACTGTGCTTTAAACACCACTTGTGGACTATTAATCACATGGTTCAGAGGCAATACCAGCCTCTTGATATATCAGCATCTACTAGTTAACCACTAGTAAAGGTACCTCCCATCCTTCTTCTCTCCACTCATTCTTTGTGCCTCCAATGTCCCTTCTGTTCCTCCTTCTCTTAAGTATTAGACTGCTACAGACCAATATAAATCCCAGCTGGTGTTGGATATAAAAAAGAGATTACAGGAACTAAAGATCCGGAACTATAATGGGGCTACATATCCAGGGAAGCATATTTCAGATTGGAAGCAATGTATATTGCCAATATATTGTCTCCAAAGTACAAAACTAATAAAAAATGGGTGGACTAATAATATAATAAAAGTTATATAAATTTACTAGCTAAAAATGCAGGTGAGTCATAATATAACTAATCCAACTATCCTACGCATTTCGTGGTACACAACTAATTCATCAGGTATAATAAAATGTTTGAACAGTAATCAGATACCTTATATATACGCCTACTGTTTCTTGTTCATGCCAAAACAGAGCTAGACACTCTTTAATTTTCTTCCATTCCTGTGTTTTTGAGACATACATACTAGTCATTAATGAGTAACCAAGAGACGGAATGCAAATGTGTGTCATCTATGAACAACCAAGGGATGGAACGCATATGTGTATCATCCATCGAAGAATCTTAAACACTGAAATGTTTTCAACCTTAGTTCTAATTCTGCAAAATTTCATATATTCTACAAAAATATGTATGTCTGTAAGTGTTATTTTATATATTTATGTGCTAACTTTTTTCCCAACATTCAAAATATTTAGCATATTTGGGACCCATGTAATTGTTTCTCAAATATTTCTAGAATTTGTCCACCCATTTTTATTATTCTATTCTTTGGGGGCAATATATTAGGAGTATATATTGCTTCCCATAGCACCGTTATAGCTTGGGGTATTTAGCTCCTTTAATCTCTTTCTTATAGCCAAGACTGGCTGGGTGTCATTCTGGTCTGTAAAGGTCAAATAATTAAGAGGAGGAACAGAAGGGATAATGGAGGCATGAAAAAGAGTGGAAAGGGATATTCCCACTGTACAACATCACTTAAGTGCCTTGTGAGGGTGCATGGCGTACCATGGACCAAGAATCTAAACCCCCATTAACAGATGAGGGATAGAACTATTTGTGGAAATTAGGGCTTTAAGCCATGCAGACTCCTATTCAACAAGTGAGGGCCCCAAAGACTAAGCAGGGGTAACAGAACAAGGGGGACATAGAGTACAAAAAAACTTCCTAGGAATTCCAATCTGGAATGAGGGTTAGTCATAATGAGGGTCATAATGAGTATGGAATGTTGCAATCACCCTTAGACCCCTTACTACCTCTGAAACACAAACCAAGGCAAGAGAAGTCCCAGAATAGTGTTTTATGTTTCAAGTAATACAGTGCAAACCGAAAAGTGAAAAATGTCATAAAATAGACGTTAGCAAAAGTTGATAAAAATCAGTAGAAGTATGTAAGCACCACTACCAAGAAAAGACAGTTCCCAAATTCCCATACAGTCAGGAATGCAGTGCAATCAGTCAGTGCTAGGGTTAAAAACCCACTAATACTAGTGAACAGGATCATAGAAGTGATGGATTCTATATGGATGTGCTGCCTAAGCAAGTCCATCCACAGAGTTTGATGCAGGCTACGAGGCCACATAGAAATGTAGCTGCCAGATAGAGAAGTAGGGACATACTCACAGGAACTGTGCACTCATAAGAAATCCTCTCTTCAGTATTTAGGCTTCTATTATGAATAGAGAAGCTTCATAGAAGCTAAGAGGAAACTGTCTATGAAAACAAAATATCCTCCGCAGAACCAGTCGTGAAGATTCTTTGCATTGGTCAATCCTACCAAAGAGGCCAGGAATAGAAGCACTCTAAGTGGGGCATTATACAGCCCCATATAATACAACAGAAAAATAAAAACATGTCTAAGAGTGCTTTGCCCTTGATTTCTACTTAGAAAGAGCACTGTTCAGACTGAGCGTGTCTGGGGTGAAGTGGTGCAGAATGGAAGTCTCCACCACAGAATGCTTTTTGGTCAGAGCCCTGCCCTCCTGAAGGAAGGGACATCACCCATGGTTCCTGTGTTCCACATAGGACTGAAGAGAAATGGAGATTTTAACCCCTTGAATGTTAGCAAGGTCTCTACCAATGTATTGCTTTGCAATGGCTTGTTGATATTGCTACTACTGAATTGCTTAACCCCTTTTGGGGAGATGGGGGGGATTTTATAAATAAAGTGTACTACCCCGGGTTTTGGTGGAATTATTTCTGTTGCTCCTTGAAACAAAAATTGGGAAATAAGATGGAGCTGATACTGCCGAAAACTAAGTTTTAGAGTGGGGTTTGCCAACTTGAAAATCAAAAAAGAATTGTATACTGCAGTTTGCATCATGTAAATGGCAACCTTTTTGTACCATGGCCTACACCTTTGCATGTTGAGTTACAGCTGCATGAGTTGAGTACACAGATCAACTCCACCCATGTGCTTACTGTAGTCTCTAATGCAGACTGATTTTCTTAGTACCCCCTTCTGCCACGAACAAAGACTGCCACAGTTTTGTCCTCATGCATGGTGGAAAGCATGTATACGTCTCTTCTGTCTTTAAACTTAACTGCCAGCAGCTCTTGTTGGCACAAAGCTGAGGACGTCCCAGTTTTTAGCTACCAGTTCTTTGGGCATCTCCCTGCAATTGCAGATGACAGTGCCACAGGCCACGGTGTCAAAATAAAAAAGTGACTTAAATAAAAGGAGGCTGGTGTATTAGTTGTCAACATATAAATTATATCCTTTATTTAATAAGGGGTAAATTAGATCCCAAACTGTTTTCCCATTTGTTCCCAGAGATTCGGGGCAACCAGGAAGGTCAAGTTGGCTGTCCTTGTCCTCGTAAATTCAAAAAGCCTGGGTATAGCCTGTGGCACTTTCGCACAATTTATAAAATTTAATGTCGAATTTGGATCTCTTGGAACCTAACCTGCCTTTATATTTCATAGGGGATTCATCTATACTTATGTGTTTTTGGGGGTATATACAAACTTTTCCTGTAAATGATTTAATAGGGGGCGAATCTTGAACAGTCTGTCATACTGGGGGTGTTCTTCTGGGAGGCACAGAGTATTATCACTAAAGTGCATAAAGAGCAAAATCATTTTGTATCTAGTCCTGGTCATTGTTTTGGCAAATATAGGGGTATCATATATGGGGTTTTTACTCCAGTATGATCTAATACTTGGTTTTTTCACTATTCCCATTGTCATTGTTAGGGGCCAGAATTTTTTGAATTCTAAAAGGTTTGTGGGTTGCCATATTTCTTCCTTGGAAAAGAACGCTGATGGGTTGGCGGCAATATATTGGGCTGCATATAAATTGGTTTGAGACACGATTTTCACCAAAATTTCTTCCCTCAAAAATAAATAAAAAACTGAACATGAGTAAACCTGCCACATCCACTTGAATTCCTGGGCAGCCTGTGAATTCAGGAATTTGTGGACATAAATTGGCTGATGATACCCATTCATCAGCAGGAATGGCAGTTCTTGTGGCAGGTCTTGGGGCAGTACTTGTGGTAGGTCTTGGGGCATTTCTTAGGGCAGATCTTAGGGCAGCTCTTGGGGCATTTCTTAGGGCAGCTCTTTGGGAAGTTGCTGGGGCAGCTCTTGAGGCATTTGCCGGGGCATTTCTTGGGGCGGTTACTTGGGCAGCTCTTGGAGCAGTGCATATTTTTTTCACAGAAGGCCCAGCGTCATCACTAGAGCTGCTCTCACTCTCAGAAAACTGAGTGATGTCGAAGTCTGACACAGTGTCTGTGGCTTCTGAGTCAGAGGCCAAAAAAGAATACGCCTCTTCTAAAGTGAACCGCCACTGCATTGTATACACCTACTCTACACTAAATAAATTACTAACTTCTATAACTTAACTATACCTAACTGTCACCTCAAACGGTCACTATTCCTATGATAATTTATTTTTTGTATTTTGTATTTTTTTTCCATATGCTACTCCTAAACCTAAATCTATCCCTAAACCTTACCCTAACACACGTATTCCCTGAACCTACGCAACTACCTATCTAAACTAGCTTATAATATAAAATACATTTTTAAATAAAATACTGTTGTTTTTTTTTTCCTACGCTACTCCTAAACCTAAATCTAACCCTAAACCTTAACCTAACCCACGTATACCCTGAACCTACCTAACCCAAGTCAACTACCATTCTAAATTATAATTATTTATTCTAAAAATCAATTTTCACATAAAATAAACTTTTTTTTTCCTACACTACCCCTAAACCTAAATTTAACCCTAAACCTTACCCTAACCCACGTATACCTTGAACCAACCTAACCCAAGTCAACTACCTATCTAAACTATAATTATTATATTTTTTGTTTTTTTTTGTTTTCTTTTTCCTACTCTACTCCTAATCCTAAATCTAACCGTAAACCTTTCCCTAACACGTAAACTAAACCTACCCAACTACCTACCTAAACTACCAAAATACACTAAATAATCAGATTTTATAAAAAAAAAATATATATACATATATATATATATATATATATATATATATATATATATATATAAAAATAATAAAAAAAAATACAAGGGGGGTGGGGGTTGTACCACAGATCAGCAAAAGCTGATCTGCAGCAAACTGATCACTACTAGAGTGAACAGAGGGGGGGGGATGTATTGATCACTGCAACACCAGTGATCAAGGGGTTAATTCTGCTTTTAAACAGTTTTTTTTTTTTTAACAGGAATGCTGGAACAGGCTCTGGAACACAGCAGCAAGATGTCTCTGTCTCTCTCCACCTCAGAAGTGTATAAGATGGAGGGAGGCAGAGAGATGTGACAGGGACAGTATTTGTAAATACTGTCCCTGTCATTCTGCTTCTGCAACATGTGATTTGGTAATCTAGTGAATCACATGTTGCAGCAATGCCTCTACTGGTTGAAACTAAGTGCCCCGGTATCGGAGCACTTAGCAACAACCAGCACGTGCTCTCCCATCGCTCCGTGCGGCGGCAATGGGAGAGTTTAACCCATGACAGTCCAGGACCATCATGGGTCCTTAAGTGGATTCTACCCATGACGGTCCTGGACCGTTATGGGTCGTTAACGGGTTAAAAACCTCATTTAATCCTTCGAGTGCAAGGGAGGTACCCGATGGATTGTGTTGCAATGCACTGGCTACCTCTCCGGAACTAACAGGGTTAAATTGCTGGGAACTTTTATTTGTCTCCTATGGTGCAATTGGTTTATTCAAGACCTGCTCCACTTTGCTTTCATAAATAAAGCCCTTTGACTATATCAGACCACATAATGACATACCAGACTGTGTATGTACATTTTTAAAAAAGGAATACATTTTGAAAATATTATTGTTATACATGAATATTAAATGTAGTTACCTATATTGATAGCAGTCTCCTGCTTATCTCCCGTTAAAACCCATATTTTAATCTCAGCTTTCATTAATGTTGCTATGGTTTCTGGAACGCCTCCTTGTAAACGATCTTCAATTGCCGTTGCCCCAAGCAGCATCAAATTCTGGGAAGAAAAACATGCCAAGCTGTAGTATAGTCAACAAAAGGCTGTTAACCTATTTTCTTTTTTAAGATCATGTGTTTTTCTTTTTTTTCAAGAAAGCAATAAATAGTTATTAAAGGTATGTATATATAGTAAAGGGCATGTTGTAATTATTTGCCACCTCTTTGAATGAGAATTATACTTATACTAGTGTAAAAGCCCGTGTACACGGGCCAAGGCCCGAGTAATGTTAAGTGGCCGCTACCTCACTGCTCCACACGATGCAGCCTTGTCGCCTCACTCACGCGATGCAATCATGCGCAGTAGAGACTGTCCGAACGCAGTCTCTACTGCGCATGACGGCTTCTGACAAACATCCTAGTGAATTATTATACAGGATAATTGCTGTTAATGTGTTTAATAGAAGGATGTTTTTAGTTGGAAAATATAATCTAGTCTAGTACGTCTAGTTATACAGATTTTGCAGTTGCCTGAATTGGCTGACCTGCATTCAAGTCTCCATTTAGTAAATTACAGCTCCCAATATAAAAAAATGCTTCAAAAGTCTAAATGGGATATCTTGTGCCATTGATGAGCTATACAAAAATACAAAAAAGTATACAAAAGAAATTAAATATACCTGAGTTCTGTAGGAAGGACACCTATAGAAGAGCTACGGTTTTTGATAATGTTTCAGCTTGCCCTAAAATTGATACTTCTATCTATAGGAGTGGTGGGCAACAGACAGCCCTGTGTTCTAAAGTGGCCCTCAGATGCTTCTCCTATAGGAACTCTCTAGCATCCAAGGTTTTAATCTAATTTTTCTAATCCCCATTTAGAAGTTGTAACCATAATGTGTGGCCCTTTGGTGAATTCAAGGCTACTTATGTAGGCCTTGGAATAAAGCTGGTTTCCTGTCCTTGGTCTAAAGCAAGTAAAGGGTTTCAACTGAAATCCCATGCCTCGGTTTTATAAAAAAAAATAAAAAAAAATCAGCATATAACCACTAATTTCCTTCCATAATCCCTTTTATTTAATCGTAATTGGGCCCTTCTGATGGTCAGGTTTTACAAACTATTTAGTGAAATCAGTGAACAAGTTATTAATTGGTTTCTGATGTGGAGGAAACCCTTTTGATCTGCATTACTGCAATCAAGGATCAAAGGCCCTCCTGATAGCAGCCATATTAATAAAGTATGCTTTGTTTTTGTAGTACTAACATGGAAATTAACATTATTTCAATGGTGTTACTCAATCCAAAGTGTCAAGTTCATCTTTTGATTACATCATGATTTTCTATTGATGTTAGACTGAGATGAAGAGACTGCAAATAATTTTATTCAAAGTGTGAAAACTACGATTGTTTAATTTTAAGTACAATATATTTATAACAAGTATGTATTCATATTAAAGAGCATATTGTACTTTACAGTCCCTTTAACCCCATGGATGCTGAAGACTGAAAGATGAGGATGTTAAAGAAGCAGTAAACTTTTTTTTATGAAAACACGTATTTTATAAGAGCATTTCCTGCTGAATAAAACAAGGGTACTCCCATCGCCGTCAGATGTTTTATTCAAAATTTATAGCCGTTTAAATAATCAGGAAGTGGATTTACTGTGTTTACTTCCTGATAGTTCTAACTGACAGGAAATGAAGTGAAAGGCAGTTTCTATCACATTCTATGGAGAACTGTATGTGTCTGACTTTTCTGACTTTCCTCTCCATTAGAATCTAACAGGAAATCTAATTAGAATTTGACCACTAGAGGGCACTGCTAATGTAAAAAAAACACCCTTATTTTACTCAATAGGAAAATCCCTACAATATATATTTTTTTCATAAAAAAAGTTTACTGCTCCTTTAAGTGTTGTGATTTACTGTGTTGGTTTTGAAAATAGTGGTGTCTCATGCTAGTGCTGCAAAATATAGACTTTCAGGGTAGTTTTAAGGATGAAGAGGAACAGTTCAAGATGTAGGGAGAAAGATATGGACTTCCAGAAGTATGAAATGGCAAGTGAGTAAGTTCTGAGATGGGAGAGGGCAGTGGGTATAGATTGTGTAACAAGGAGGGAGTTGAGTGCTGAGCAGAGGAACCCTGCAGGAATATAAGAAGATATACTAACACAGCAACATAGTAACATAGTTGATGACATGAGTTCACCAAGTCCAGCCCATGGCAAATCATTTCTGCTGATCCGACAGGAGGCAAAAAAAACAACAACATTTAAGCAATTTCCAGTTATGCCCAAATTGGGTAAAAAAATTCCTTCCTAACTCCAAATGGCAGTCAGAAATTTCCCTGGATAAAAATACAATCTGCTTTGTAGCCAACTGTCATAATTCTCAATATTGTTCTGATCTAGATAGGATCAATTCATTTTTTGAAAGCAGTTACAGTATCTGCAAGCGCAACATCCCGAGGAAAAGAACTCCATAACCTTACTACCTTTACTGTAAAAAAAAAAAAAAAAAAAAAAAACTGCCTTTGTTTTAGTCAAAATGTGCCTTTCCTCTAGTCTTAATGGATGACTTCTTGTTCTTAGCTCAGCTCTTTAAGTAAATAGTTCCTTGGAGAGTTCTTTGCATTGACCTTGAATATATTTCTAAATGGTAATCATATCACACCTTAGATGTCCCTACTCTAATGTAAACAAGCCCAATTTTGCTAGTTTCTCTTTATAACTCAGATCCTCCACTCCTCTTACCAGTTTTGTTGCATGCTTCTGCACTTTATTCTAGTTCAATACTGTCTTTTTTAAGAACCAGTGCCCAAAACTGTCCTCAGTATTCTAGATGAGGCATCACCAAGGATTTATACATAGGTAGAATTATATTTGCAGGACGAAATGTAAAGGGAGAAGGTGTCTGAAGCATTTATAAACAAGAAAAATAACTTTGTAGGTGACACAGTGCTTAATAGAAAATCATGGATATACTTTAAGACAACATGATCAGGTTCTGTGATTGGTGGAAAGCAGATGTGGTACCATTATACAAAAGGAGTCAAGCTCTAAACCAGGATATTATAGACCTGTGAGCTTTACTTCAGCAGTGGGTAAGACATTAGAAGGGCTACTAACTGAAAATATTCAGGACTATGCAAAGAACAGCAATATTACTGTTAGGAGCCAACATGATTTTATGAATAGATAATGTCAAAACAATTTACTTGCATTTTACAAACTAATCAAGTCCAGGAAGTACTGCTGTTTTGTTATCTGCACCTCTATCTGTTTACCTGGACACACCCACTCCATTCACTCAAGCTCTGCTATTATCTGTCTTCCAGTTTGTTTCCATGACACACTGCAAATGCCTATATCAAGCAGCCTTACAGGTACTTCAGTGCACCTGTATAGTGTCTGACTGACTAGTTTCCAGTGCTGAGATTTCAGTTTCCTTATATGCCCTTGGCTTTGAATTCTGACCATGCTTGTTTGCCACCTGTCCTGGCCTCTGGTTCCTTCCAGAAATTAGTCTGTTTATGTATTTGAATTCGTCAGCCTTGATTGTTTGTGAGCTCCTAGTCCTGCATTCATCCATGCGTGCTTCTTGCAATTGACACTGCTCCTGGTCTTCACATCCTAGCTTCACTCTGCAGCAGCAGCCCTGAGAGTTTGTTTTGTCTGCCAACCCAAGGCCACCCATCATCTAGCTTTTATCTGAAAGTGAGTTGTACTTTTTTATTCCATGCTTCCAAGTACTAAATGTCTGTTACTAGATGTTGTTCCTGCATATGTCCTGTCTAGTAACTTATCCTCTTCCCAGCGGGTAAGCCTCCTATCCTGTTAGCCAGTGTGACAAAGGGTATGTAGTTATCTGGACAAGGATATTGCTGTTAATGTAGTATACCTGGATTTTGCAAAACCCTTTGATACCTTGCCTCATAACAGGTTACTATATACATTGCAAGGTTTTGGTTTGGGAAGAGATACCTTGTGCATGGATAAAGAACTGGCTAAAGTATAGATAGCAGGGAGTTGTTAGAAATGGAACCTTTTCAAGTTGCAAACAAAAGAAATACTTGCTCACTCTAGACAGGAATAAGCCCAGACCAAACAGACCAAGTCACTTGGAGCCTACAAGGTGCTTCAGAGAAAATATAGCTCAAAAAAGAAAAGAAAAAATACACCCTGTGGTTCTAGCACACTATACAGGCTAATCCAGAGTGATAATATAGTCCAGCAATAAGGGGAGGTACCCTAAAACTTAAACTTTTATTAACCCTAGAAATAAAATAAAGCAGTAAGAAATGCTATTGCCAGGGCACATACCAGCTTGCCATTACAGAATACAAGCGGAAAGGGTATATATGTTAGAGGGATCCTAATAGAACAAACCCCTGGATGCACTCTATCCAAATTCTCAAAATAGTAGTACTGTAAAAAATGACTACAAACATCACCAGAACCTAATCAGGTTATACAATCATATCATACTATAGAGTGAAACCCTCAAGCTGACTATCCACATCATCCTGCTTGCCAAAAGCTATCCTTTAAGAAAATTAAAGCACCAATTCTTGTGTGGATGCGAAAAGGAGATATATACTACTGGAGCTTTATCCAGCTTGCCAAAAAAACATAAAAGACATATATATGTGCACAAGTACACATCCTTATTATATCAATAGCATTATATAACTGTACTGTAAGCAGTACAGTTTTGGGCACCAGTTTTTAAAAGAGACATCACTGAAGTGGAAAAACTGCAGAAACTTGCAGGGAAGCTTATAAAGGGATTGGAGGATCTGAGTTATAAAGATAGACTAGCCAGACTGTGTTTGTTACATTAGAGAAGATATGTCTAAGGGGTGACGTTTACCATTTACAAAAGGATTTTTTACAGTAAGGGCATTAAAGTTATGGAATTATTTGCCTTGTGATGCTGTGCTTACAGATACTGTAGTTGTTTTCAGAAATGTAATAGATACCTATCTAGCTCAGACAAATATCATGAATTACCACAGTTAGTTTCAAAGCAGATAGGATGCTGATCTAGGGAAATATCTGACTTCTATTTGGAGTCAGGAAGACTTTTTTTTTACCCACTTGGGGCTTAATTGGAAATGGTTTCAGTGTTTTTTGTTATCATGAGGTTTCTTCATCTAGGTACCACATTCCAAATTCACTCAGTATTCAAGACATATTCATATAGATGCTAAGGGAGATTCCAAATCATTTTATCTTTCAATATTACCTACCACCGTTGACCAAGGTGATGAATTCTTCCCAAGCAAGCTGAACTCACCTTTTCAATAATTTCATAACACTCTTCAAGTTTTTGGGTTCGGTCCTTTAGGACAACACTGGCTTCATTATATATGTTCACCCATTCCTGATAATCAGATTCCTGAAGATCTGTATATGCGATGCATAACGTTCTTAAGCCTTAATAAAATACAAACCATTAATACATATAAGTAAAACAAGAATGTGATTTGTTACAAACTAGTACAAAATAATGGGTAAAGGGTACAAGAATTTTTCAAGAGTATAGGCCAGTAGACCACAAGCGATGTGCAAGTGTACATAGTTAAAGAGTTGTTGAAGTATAAAAACTACAAGGTTTGTCAAAAGTACAGAGTAGCAGATTTTCCAAGCTAAACAGACTACAATATTTCTTGAAGAAAAAAAAAAACATGGATTTCCAAGTCTACGGGCTACAACAGTTCAGGCTACATGGGTGCCAAGAGTAAAAGTTACACAAGGAATTTTTCATACAGATAAAATTAATATAACTTTTCACAGTCAAATGCTTGACATTTCTCACAGTAATATTGACCTGTGTCTATATTGTATTTCATGGCTCCTTCTGTGCAGTATATAACTGGTCACATGGAAAGAAAAATTAAATGGTGCATACATAGTGCCATGCTTTGCAGCTCTAGAGCAAAAGGGAGTCTCACTATGCTTACTGCTAGTGATGACATAATCACTGGTATATAGCATATCATTTACTTCAGTCAATCCAATTTAATCTTATGATAGGCCTGGAAAGTTTATTCAAGTACAATGCACACACATGTGCATTTAGATAAATTTAATTACTATACACAAAAAGTACTTTCCATAGCTTTATTTAAGCCTGATGGACATAAAGCACTTAATTTGGAACTGTCATCTTAAAACAAGTTTGCCAATTTTATAATATGTTTTATAAAAAAAAAAAAAAAAAAAGCCCATGTGTACCTATATACCACTAAAATATTATACAAAGTTACAAAAATACTTTGTTTACGTGTGAGGAAGGAAGCTGCCATAGCACTTTTTACAATAGGAGATAACTGGCCCACTGTTAAAGAAACAGCCTGTCTCCCTCCCACTCATTGGGGGAGATTCACTATGTGGTGATAAAGAGGTGATAAAGTGGTGATGGCTTCTTCATTTTATCACTTCTCAAAGTCCTATGTTATTCTATGGAGCCTATGCATTAAGATTTCTTCAGCCTTGGAGATCTTAGTGCATAGGCTCTATAGAATTACATAGGAACTGGAGAAGTCATCTTCACTTTTATCACCTCTTTATCGTCGCTTAGTGAATCTCCCACATTATCTAATTGTCTCTGTAGACAACCTCGTCTGTGCGGGCAGCACTAACTTCAGCTATAGCCGGAGCAAGGACCCAACTAGGATTGTCTCCACTCAAAAGCTATGCTTCCAGTCCATCCTCAAGTATCCATGAGTTAGTCACTAATTACCTGTTGAAATCTGACAACTATTAGATGCTTGAGGATGGAGCTGGGGAGCAAAGCTTATGAGCTTAGACAACCCAAGCTGGATCCTCACTGTGTCCGTAGCAGAACATGGTGCTGACTGCACAGTCAGGGTGTTAACCACACTTGGATTGCCTGTAGAGACAGCAAGGTCAGATAACTGTTAGATTTGGACAGGTTATTTTATTTGACCCCTAGGGTGGTTTGTTGGTTTGTTCCAGAATTGTATCAGTTCTTCATTCTACATCATCCTCGGTAAAGAACTGTAATATGATTTGGAAAGGAAGGTTATAACCCGCTGAGTGCCAGAGGGGTAAAGAATGCATTACGGGCCTGAAGGGTCTGATTTGTGATCAAAAAACATCTAAGAAACCTGATACTGGCATCACTTTCTCCTTCAGGGTGGAGAACATTCTCATTCTTATGCTTATTAGTTTTCCCACTTTCACCTATTTAATTTCTACAAAAGCTCTTTTTTTCCCCTAAAGCAGTGGTTCTCAACTCCTGTCCTCAGGATCCACTAACAGGCCAGGATTGGATGATTTCCTTGTTAGAGCACAGGTGGGTTAATCAATGTGAATGAGCCTCTGATCACCACACCTGTGCTCTAGCAGAGAAATCCCTAAGTCCTGGCCTGCTAGTGGGTCCTGAGTACAGGAGTTGAGAACCACTGCCCTAAAGGATAGATGATCAATGAATCGGCCTCTCCGTGCAGTTCACTGCTTAGACATAATGGAATTTTACATATATTAAATATGAACTTACCACAGATCATATGTTGATAATAAAACTACAGAATCAGCTTAGCACATATAGTTCTTTGTAAAACTAGCATTACATTAGGCTTACAATATTTGCTTTATAGGAACAGAAATATGTAATTATGAAAGAATTTGGGGGCTGAAGCAGTCTAATGCTGGACCCCCAGCTGCTTGGTACTACAACTCCCATGATCCCAATCAGCCAAGAGATGAAGGAGTAAGTGCTACAGGGTGTAAGTTTCTCCTGCCACATGAACTGCTGGTCAGTGGGTGGGAGAAAGAAGTGCTTTTGTGTTATTACAATGTTATTACAGCTCAGGCAGTTTTTTAAAATGTAACTGAAATATATGGTCTTGCTAACAGGTGGCATTGTTGTTTACTGCCTATGGAGAGCTTCCATCAACAACTGAAACCACTACAGACAGAAGCAGAAAAATGTAATTATGTTTTCTACTAACCATGTTTGAACTATCATAACTTTTGAATGAAGCATTTCCAAGAAGATATATATATGGATGTCATGTGTTAAAAGGAATTTATTCAAATATAGTTCTGTTCATTCACTCAGATCTAGCTCAGGGAGAAATGGCTTGCATCCTCAACTAATTTGATTTTAACTAGGTATGGGAATACTGGATTACAAGATTCAGCATTCATCACAAAATGCAGTCAACAGCAATAAACAACATATTACTAACTTGTAATCAATGGGTACTTTTGATTCTAGATATTATATTACAATGTTGACTATCCTCTGTCTTTGGCAGTTGGCTAAAATGTGTGTCCTGCCAGTGGGAGAAACGCAAGAAATGTTTGCTGGGTACATTGTGAGCTTGATAATGGGATTCATTTAATTCAGAGAAACCTTATTCTTGTTTACAGTATAATTATAGCCTAAATATGTATCCTTCAAACAGCAGTTAGTTATTGCTACTTACTGTTTTTTGTTTGCATTTAATCTCTGTTTTAGTCCACTGCTAGGTGTTTAAGTTTTAATCTGATAACAACTATGGTCCCTTACAATTCCTTCAAGTCTATTTCAGTCCATTTTTTTTTGTCAGAAGGTATGATCTAGAGGCAGGTGTGAACAGAGGTCATACATAAAATAAACTATAGTACAGTTCATAAGTATTTGTACAATAATGATGGATTTGTTGTTTTGGCTCCGTACACCAGCAAATTAGATTTGAAATGAAACTATGACTAAGAGGATAATGTGTAGACTGTTAGATTTAATTCAAGGGTATTTACATCCATAAACCGTGAACCATGTAGGAATTATAGCCCTTTTTTATAGTGCTTCCATTTTAGTGGATCAAAAGTAATTGGACAATTGGCTGCTCAGCTGTTTCTTGGACAAAAGGTCTAGAGGTGAATCTAGGTTTGGCAGATGAATTTGGAGTCTGTCACTCAAAATGGGGAGCAAAGAAGTATTAATGTCTGTAAGGCCGAAAAATCAGAAAAAAAACAGAGACATAGCCAAAACATTTGGGGGAGATTCACTAAGCGATGAGAAAGAGGTGAGAAAGTGTAGATGATTTCCCCAGTTTATCAATTCTACAATTCCTATGTTATTTTATGGAGCCTATTCACTATGTTTTCTTCAAATTTGGAGATCTTATAGAATAACATAGGACCTGGAAAAGTGATAAACCGGACAAGTTATCTTCACTTCATCAACTCTTTATCACCTCTTTACCACCGCTTAGTGAATCTCCCCCTAGGTGTGTCAAGATCAACTATTGTACACTGTTAAGAAGCAAGAATGCACAGGTGAGCTCATCAATAGCAAACCACTGGTAAGCCTTAAGAACCGAAAGGCCAGGTTATAGCTTTCTAAAAACAAAAACAAACCAAAAAAAAAACATAAAAGCCTGTAGAGTTGTAGAACATAGTCTTATGGACAAATGAGATGAAGGTTAACCTGTACCAGAGTAAGGGAAAGAGGAAAGTGTGGTGAAAGAAAGGAACTGCGCATGATCCAAACCATACCACAAAACCTGTGAAACATGGTGGCAGAGCCAGATTAACACTCCACGGGGCCCTAGGCAAGGTATCAATTTGCCCCCCCCCCATGCCTCTCTAACTTTGGCTACCTACACATTGTTTAGTTTACACTAAAATTTTGTGGGCACAGGCACTCAAAGGGATATACCACAGTTTTGTGGGCACTATCACTCAAAGGATTATCCTGTGCCCACTAAACTGTAGTGTAAACGAAATACTGTGTGGGTAGTCAGGGATAGGGAGGAAACCCATGATACATTACTTCATTTTTGTCCTCTCTCTGCCCCCTGGGTCAGTCTGCCCCTGGTATGGAGATTCCCACCAGCTCCAACTTGCCCCCACCAGCTTCACTTTGTCCCACCAGCTCCAATTTGCCCCCTATCTGCTCCAACTTGCCCCCACCAGCTCCACTTTGTCCCTATCATCTCCAACTTGCCCCACCAAATCCACTTTGCTCCCTATCAGCTCCAACTTGTCCCCTGTCAGCTCCAACTTGCCCCCCATTACAAATCTGTAGCTGCTGGAGCTCCCGCGTGGTCTTCTCTTCAGTAATGCAGAGCGCGCTGGGAGATGTTGACTCCCAGCATGCTCTGCATTACTAAAGAGGTGACGACGGAGCACTGTAGCTACACAGACCTCACTGTGTTGCGGTGCCCGGTGGAGGAGTCCTGCTAGCAGGAACGGCGTTCACACTCGTTCCTGGAGGACTCGTTGAGTGCAGGAATGAGGCTTCCTCTGGGCCCCCTCATTGGACCGGGCCCTAGGCAGGCGCCTTGCCTGTAATCCGGCTCTGCATGGTGGTCGGAGTGTTGCGGCTTGAGCGCGTATTGCTGCCTCTGAAACTGGCTCACTAGACTTTATTGATCATGTGACTGCTGACAGACAGCAGCAGGATGAAGTCTTAAGTGTACAGAACCATCTCATGTGTTCAGATCCAACCAGTGCCTTATTGGAAAGCACCTGACCTTAGGGCAGGACAATGTTTCACTTGCTGAGGACATTACCGAAGGGAAAAATGCCCAAAAAACAAACAGAAACTAAATATGGATTCAGTCCAAGCTTGGCAGAGCATTACCAGGGAAGAAATCCAGTGTCTGGTGATGTCTATGAGTCACAGACTTCAGGCAGTCATCAAATGCAAAGGATTTGAAATAAAATAAATATAACAACTTTGTTTAAGATGGTGTCATTTCTCCAATTCTTTTGCTCCTCTAAACGTATGTATCAAAAGGGTTCACAGTTTATGGATGTAAATGCCCTCAAATTAAAGCAGACACTCCGTACTTCCTCTACGTCACTGTTTTATTTAAAATGCAAAGTGCTGGACTACAGAGCAGAAACAAACAAGCTTGTGTTACTGACCAAATACTTATGTACTGCAATGTAGACAGGTACACCTGATTGCTGTTTGAAGGACACCTATCAAGTCAATGTGTTAACCCTTTGTGTGCGAGAGAGGTATCTAAAGCATTTCAAAGCAATGAGTTGGATACCTCTCTGGTATTCAAAATGTTAAACAAATTAAGAGGCACTTATTCTGAGAACATATTTCCCATATAATAAGTTTAAACACAGATTTCATAAATGGGCGAGAAAGAGTTATATTTATGTATTCAAATGTATAAATGTTTTCTCCCTTTAAGAAATCTCTTTTAAAAATAAGAAATAATTTGCCCCATGGTTTCAGATCACATTATCAAAACCAGATTCTGGACCAGTGATGGACAATCTGAAGCCCCCCGGCTGTTCAGGACTACAATTCACATCATCCCTGGCTGGAGGGCCTCAGGTTGCCCAACCCTATTTTAGACAGTGATTGACATTGTCTCCAATGGTTATTCCCTCCCTCCAGTCTTTCCATGTAGGTAGAATCAGCCCCCTCACATTGAACCCTAAGGCGTGATAAAGATGTGATTAAGTGGAGATGACTTCTCCAGTGATTTCACTTCTCTAGTTCCTATGTTATTCAATGGAGCCAATGCACTAAGATTTCTCCAGCTTTGGAGATTTTAGTGCATAGGCTTCATAGAATAACACTGGAACTGGAGATGTCATCTCTACTTTATCACCCCTTTTTCACACCTTACTGCATAACCCTCCTTGTCTTCTGCAAATAAGTCCACCTTTTCTCCTCCCAATTTACCTCCACCAACCTGTTTCCAGTTTATAATAATGTTACATTTCATAATTAAAAAATACGCTATTTGCCTGATGAAATAGTCCCCTTTATTTCTAATCCAGTCACCTTAGATCAAACTCTATCATGGTCATGTCATATTTACAAACTGACAACCTCTCTAATAATATATATTAATAGTAATATTTCATGGAATTACATTTAACAAACATGTGTGAGCATAGTAATGGTTTACCTTCAGAAGCAAATTGTTCAAGATGGTTTATTGTTTGCTCCATATACTGGGATTCCCTTGATAGTCGCTCAAAAATAACATTATCCTACAAGAAAAAAAATTGTAGTAATAATTAGAGCAGTGGTGGACAGCTTGAAGCCTTCCAGCCGTGGTGGACTACAATTCCCATTGGCTGGCTGGGGATGAAGGGAGTTGTAGTCCACAACAGCTGACTGGACACAGGTTGCCCACCTGTGAGATAGAGCACTTAGGATCATATGTATAGTGCAGTACTTAAGTATTTGGACAGTGACACAAATGTTGTTGTTTTGGCTCTATACGCCAGCATATTGGATATTAAATGAAAAAATGACTAAAAGGATAAAGTGAAGACTGTCAGCTTTAATTTGAGTTATTTAGATCCATAAACCTTGAACCGTGTAGGGTTACAGCTTTTTTAGACATAGTCCCTCCATTTTAGGGGACTAAAACAAACAACATAATCTTAAACAAAGTTGTCATATTTAGTATTTGGTTCCAAATCCTTTGAATTCCATAGGTGCCCGACGTCTTTGAGCCTCTATGGTAATGCTCTGCCAGACCTGTACTGCAGCCATCTTCATTTCTGTTTGTTTTTAGGCATTTTTCCCTTCAGTCTTGTCTTCAATTGGATTCAGGTCAGGTGATTGACTTGACCAGTCAAGAACCTTCCACTTGTTGGCCCTGAAAAACTCATTGGTTGCTTTAGCTGCAAGGATTTCAGTGGGTTTTGGGCATTTGGTTGGATCTGAGCAGATAAAATGTTTCTGTACAGAATTCTTCCTGCTTTTGCTGTCTGTCAGCAGTTCCATCATCAATAAAGACAGGCAGCCAGTTCAAGGGGCAGCAATACATGCCTAAACCATAACACTATACGTACTATATTTCACAGATGAGATGAGATTTTATGCTTTGGATTATGTGCAGTTATTTTCTTTCATTTCTCCATCGCTCTGGTAAGGCTAATATTTGTCTCATCCGTCCATAAGACTTTGTTCCAGAAACAGGTTTTTATGTGTTTTTTAGAAAACTATAACATGGCCTTTCTTTTCTTGAGGGTTACCAGTGGTTTGCATCTTGTGGTGAACCCTCTGTCGTTATGCTGGTGTAGACCTCACTTTATGGTACTCTGATACTTCGTGCCTACATCCTGGAGAGTATTCTTGACCTGTTGACAGTTGACAAGGGCTTCTCTTCACAGCTGCAAGCTTTCCTCGGTAAGCCACTACAGTGCTCCTTCATGGTCTACCTGATTGATATTGCTGAGCTCACCTTTGCATTCTTGCTTCTTAGCAATGTACCACACAATTAATTTTGACACATGTTTTGGCTATGTCTCGGACTGATTTATTCTGACTTCTCAGCTTCATGATGACCTGCTTTACTGGCACTGACACTTTGTCCTCATGTTGTATGACAACAGCATCAGGCTCCAAATGCAAAAGCCACACCTAGAATCACCTCTAGACCCTTTGTGAGTTCTGATGTGCATGAGCTAACAATGGAACGACAAACATCTGAGCTGAGAAGCCAATTGTCCAATTACTTTTGGCCCCCTAAATGGAGAGACTATATATAAAAATAACTGTAATTCCTACAAGGTTCGTGTTTTATGAATGTAAATATCATCAAATTAAAGCGAAAAGTCTGCACATTATCCTCTTAGTCCAGAGTACAGAGCCAAGACAACAAAACTTGTGTCATTGACCAAATTTATGGACTGCCCTGTATAAAGGCAAAAACTGAAACAATTCTGCGGCAAGCCAACTGCAAAGTACAGAACCAAAAAATGGGGCTGTTAATCCATCGGTGATGCCTATCATTCAAGGTGATAAAACACACATTTAAATCAAATGGCATTATTTGTGCCATATGCTACATTTGGTTTGTTCCAGAATTACTCACCTTTTATCTGTGTATACATACTTTATTAACCATTTGAGTGCCAGAGGGGTATGCAATGTGTTGCATTCCCTCTTGCACTAAAAGGGTTAAGTGGAGCTGTTCTGAACAACAAAATCAAATAGAAAACATTTATTTAAAGTAGTGCTAGCACCTCCTAATACCCCTCCCCCCACATCTGCCATACTATGACCAGAAAATGTAAATGCCCACTATAAATGCTGCCTGTTGCCTTGATTCGAGAGCTATATCTTCAGGCAGTCCTTACCATTACATCCACAGAGATGGATATGACTGTTGCTGGTAGGATTCTGGGCAGTGGAGTCCTGTCAGCAAAAAGCCACACTCACTTCTGTGAACCTGACATCCAGGCCTGAAGATTTTGTTTCTTGAACAAAGGCACAAGGGAAAAATTCATGGTGGCCATTAGGATATTCTGTCAATAGTAAGGCAAGTGGGATGTAATTATTAGATTGTTTTAATGTTCCTTTAATCCATGAGGACCAGAGAGGTGCTCAATGCATTGCTTCGCATTATGTTGTACACCCCTCTGGTCCTCATGCGGTTAATATCTTGGATGCTAAGGGCCGTATGTACAAAATGACAAGCAGATGAGTTCTGGAGCAAGCCATCTGAACTATAGGGGAAAACTAATAAGGCCAAAAATTCCCACTGATTTAAATGGGGATTTTACTTCTCCCCTATAGTGCATATGGTTTGCCCCAGAACTATTTAGTATCTAATATGTTGCAGTATGTTGGATCTCTACAGACTAATGCTAAACTTGTCTATCTAAAACATGCATACACTGTGCCTATACAGATTTCATTGGGCTAACTGTGGTCTAGATTCCATTGCAAGTGATAAATAGTGCCAAAAAGGTATGACATTACAGAATGATTTGCTTTTCCTGTGATTAGCCAACACTCACCATGTTTTAGCTATGTAGTGCCATTACAGAGGAGAAATTTCCATGTGCCTATCAGACTAGCTCCACTCAGCAGGGTAGTCCTGTTCTGAAATGACAGGCAAGTTCCCTCACCATGAGAATACCATCCAAACCCACACATACATTTCAGCCTTTTTTGGACCTCGTCATTGAGGTACAGCACTTTTTCCAATTTTATTGGCTTTATTTTGAAAACCCTTAGGGTGTCTTGCTTGGGGTAAAGGGTAACTTAGATGTGAACCCCCTGATCTTAGTGCTTAGGGTAAACAGTTGCACCACACTGACAGGGCCCAAAAAGGCCAAAACATATCTGTGATTAGCTGGTATTTTCAAACAGTGGAGACTTGCCTGACATTTTGGAAATGGGCAGCCCCTTTGGACAGGGCTAGTATGGTATTATATCTCAAAATTTCTCCTACATAATGGCACCAGGGAGATAAAATGTGAAGTTTCCAAGTCACAGAACAAGAAAATCATGCTTTTGTTTATTCTCGGTGATTATTTCATGTTTTGTGGCTGAAAATGATAAATGTCATCACTGATTTTCTCTCTCACAGATTCCTATTGACATCTATGGGGAAATGTATAACTTGCAGTATAATCCAGTCAATTTCTATAAAATACAGCTCTATCAATTCTCAGAAACCAAGACTGCTATGGTAATGGAAGTCAGGGAACCCTGAAAAAGCTACAGTGGAAGCTCCTTTGGAATATATGTAAGACTAGATTTAAGAAAACAAATAGATAGGTTTAACAGACTGTAGCATTAAGTACACTGTACTTAAGCGCATGGAACCCAAGGTCAATTTTTAGTCTGATGTTAAAAGTTTAGATTACGCTTCCCCCACACCCTTTATTCTTACATAAGAGCCTTCTTGAAGTAAGGGGACCGAACCGCTTGAATAAGTGGTTACCATAGCAACTTGCCCAGAGCAGTTATAATCCATCCTGAACATTGGCGGACCTTTAGTCAATGGTTAGGATGCATTAAAATTAAACACACAGAGTCAAATTTTAATAACGGTTAAACGAGTGTGTGTATTAGAGTGACTGACATCTATCACATTCTTATACTCACCAATGCATTTGAAACAAAGATAAAGAATGTACAACCCTTTAATCCAAATACTTAAATTAACCCTACCCCACTAATATAAATCTGGACAACTGACATTATCCACTAAGCTCAACACATATGTCTTTAAATAAGGGACAATTATGAAAATTCCATTCTGTGAACTGCATATGAATCAGTGAAACCCTGCAGTGTGTGGATTTTATAAGCTTCCCTTAATAATATGTGGTCACCTTATTGTCCACTCATGACGAATAATGTTGACATTAGCAAAGCTGAGAACATTAGTGGTAACATAAATAGGAAATGTAACCTCTTGGGTGCTAAAGTGGTCTGCAACACATTGTGAAGTAATGCAATTACATAGCTGGCAACTGTCCCGATTTGCGCAGGACAGCCCCGATTTGGGTGCCCAAACTTGCTGTCCAGCCTCTTTAGCACTATGTCCCACTTCCCAGTTATGCCCTGCTGGCTTAGGCAGCCTTCATTTTATTCACCCTCTCTGCGGCGGTTGCAACGAGCAGTGAGACTCTGAAAATGCTGATACTGCGCATTTGCATTGCACTTCATATATGCGCATGCAGCATATGCCATACTTCACTCATGGCTGTGTCAGAAGTTGCCTATGTATGTCGCCGGCGGTGCAACAGCATCAGAACTCATCTACAGTCTCCATAACCAGGTACCGGCTGAGTGAGTTGCACTGAGCAGCCTGACTAGGTACCGGCTGAGTTGCAATGAGCGAGGAGGGGGGGTGGGGTTGGGGGGTGTCTGCCCCGCTTTGGCAGTTTCAGATGTTGGGAAGTATGCAATTAAGACCTGTATCTAGTATCCAAAATGTTAAGCAAAGCATTACAAAGTATTATTGTAGAATTCATATCAAAAGGAACATGGATTGTTTATTGTGCATCACAATGTGTAAACAATGTTTTACAGGTGCCAGTAGCACCGGTTTTCCATCAAGAAGGAGAAAAAAAGCTGCAATTCCTACACCTTGTCAGCATCTTTCTCACATGTCCTCCATCTGTGTATAATCTTCCATTCTAACAGTTTGCGTGCCAGAGGGGTATGCAACACATTGCGGAGCATTGCACCGAGTACCCCTTTCACATTCAAAGGGTTAAAGGGTGGTTTGAGGAAGTTCCTTTGCAAGTTCCACTTACAATTTTTATCTGACACTTTACAAATATTTGTAAAGCTTAACCCTTTGAGTGCCAGAGCTGAGTACCCCTCTGGACTCAAAGGGTTAAAGGACAGTGAACATGTAAAAATAAAACAACTGCATGATAATGCTCAGTCTTTTAGAAAATCAAGGCTTGTCCAACCTTTTGAAATAGCATTTTATAAACTTACTGTCTCAGTGTACAGGTCTTCTCCTGGGCTTTTTTTCCCATACAGATGGTGATGTGGGCTCCAGAGAGTCAGCTGATTAATCTTATTGGCTGCTGTGACATCATATGACCTGCACAACCCACAGAAATGAGGCTGCCACTGGCAATAACAGCTTTTTCAAGAGGTAGGAGTGGACAAGAAGCCTAGTACAGACCTGCCCGCTGAATGTTGTAAGCTTAGTACTCTGCTTTTCTCACAGGTGGAAGTAGTGTAGATTTAAGAGTAAATGGCTGAGTTTTAAAAATTCAGTAATGTTTTATTTTGTCTTGCAAATACAGAATATGTAAAGTCAAATTGCTAATATTTCACCTTTTCACCTATTTTTAACAGTGTTAGTGTCCTCTTCAATGCATCATGTTTCAAAGTCTCTAAGGGTGGAGTCTGCTCCAACCATGTCTGACCAGGAAAGCAGCGATAGTGGTGCAATGTATCACTATGCCTGCTAAAGAAAAGATTTGGAGGGGGAGCATTTAGAGAGATCTCTCCCTCCAATGCTTGGACGCTTGTATGTGACTTCATCACAGTATACAGAGCATTTGGAACTTTTTACACTGTCAATATTTTCTGACATTTGGTTCCCCAGATGTCATTGAGACATATATGGGACCCCCTAGCGAACAATAACTACTTAGGGATTTTATTTATTCATAATGGTGAGGTGCCTAGTTTTAATAGGTCTTATTACATGAGACTTGGATGTCAAAGAGCTGAGCCAAGCTCCTTGTGTGTGTACTACAGCTCCATTCTCTGGCAATGCCAAGTGCTCCATTCACATGGAAGCAAAGGGGAACTTAGCTTACTTCAAACACATGGCTTATTTCAGTTCTATGACAATCAGCCATGTGTATTAAATAAGAGCTGGTGAGGCTCAGTACCTCAATTATATGAATGAATACAAGCTCTAAGCAGTGAATATTCATTAGGGGGTTTTCCAGATGTCTGAGTGATGTCTCAGGAAACCTAATAGTGCGCATAGTGCTAAGTATTATTTGATTAACTCTTTCAGGGCCAGAGCAGAGCAATGCACTGCGTACCCCACTGGCACTCAGAGGGATAAATCATTAACCCTATGAGATCCCTAGGACTGGAGGGAGAAAGCTCCATAAGCTATTTCCTTCAAGTCTTTTCACTAACAGGGACAATGGAACATTGTCTCACTTTGCCTAACTTTCTAGTCAGACAATTTTTAGAGCAGGGATACTTCCTCTAGACAGAGAAGCCCTAAAGACATTACTGAAACTGTTAAAAACAAGTGAAAATTAAAAATTAAAAAGTATAGGCATTTTGACTTTATTATAAAATAAAACAAAACTATAGCTATTTTTTATTTCATCATGTTGGTTGCCCTTTGAATCATTCCCTAAACCTGCTCAAACCATCCACTGTCAGAGTAAGTGGCATTATTATTTGTGCTACAATATCCCAACCAAATGCAAAGTAGATCTTTTAAATTTTCAAGAAAACCTGAATTTTATTAAGGGTCCATTTGGCTGACAGCAAAGGCTTATACAAAGGCAATTTGCCTTGTGAAAAAAAGCATTTGTCATAGGTTTGATATATGCTTGTACAAAGCTTAATGGAAATAGACCATTTATCTTCGTACTGTAGATGAATTAACCAGAGACAAAACAGTGTCTTTGATACACTGATTCTGGCTTCTATCAGGTCTACAAGAAAAATAAGTCACTTTTAACAAATAGCATAAATCCCAAGTATAAATCACAGAAGCAATACAAATATGCACAAGGGTGTCTCCAATAAAGATTAATTTTTGTTTTAAGCTCTTTAGGATGACCTAGCTAAAGTGGGGCTTTCTAAATATCATAAATTAGGATCAGTTTTATCTTCTCAAGAACAAAAGCCTACTTGGTTCAGGGATTCTTTACATACATTTGTTACTATAAATTACATTTGTGTTACATTCAGATCATATGCTATGTACATGTTAATCTCATTTTAGAGAAACAGTCATTCAAATAAATATTAACCCTCCAGATGCCACAGAGGTCTACAAGGAAATATGGTACAATATGATGGAGATTTCTCTACTATCTGAAGGTTTAATGGAAGCCATTCTGATTTTCCGCTACTGCATAATATGTCAAAGCTAAAAAAAAATATTCACAATCATAATACTTGGACATGACTGTGTTAATTGCCGCAATATTGTTTGGTCATGAATGAAATAAATTACAGATTCAATGAAGTAGAGTTTCTCAATCCTATTTCCTTGCAACCTTAGGGAATTCACAGTATATAGAGCTGTATGAAAAAGTTTGGGCACCCCTGCCCAAATTACATATTTTGTTGATTCTCTAAGTTAAAAGCCGTTAACACAATGTCTGCAGAGAACAAACACAGTTACTCTTAATTTACTGAATTTAAAAGATCGGAAAAAAAAATGAGGCATGTGCAAAAAGTTTGTGAACCCTATAAATCGGTACTTAGTAACACCCCCTTTGGCAGAAATCACAGCCTCTAAACTTTTGTTATAGTCAGCTAACAGTCTTTCTACTCTTGCTTTAGGAAATTGTTTCCCACTCTTCCTTGCAGAATGCTTCTATGTTCAGAAATATTCTTAGGCCGTCTTACATGAACTGCATGTTTGAGATCTTTATACTGATTTTCAATAATATTCAAGTTCGGGGATTGTAAAGGCCATTCGAAAACCTTAAGCTTTCATTTCATAAAGTAGTCAGATTGTATGTTTCTATATGCTAGGACAAGAGGTCATAGTCATAGTCTAAAAATGAGGGACAGAAGCTTAGATGTAATGTAAGAATGTTTACTTCACTGAGAGGGTGGTAGAAAAGTGGAATAGCCTACCAGCAGAAGTGGTAGAGGTTAATACAGTGAGTTCATTTAGAAATAAATCTATCCTGGCCATAAGGCAAGAACAAGGATCAAATGAATGTTGAGGTTGAGGATTTTACTTGAGGGAAAATAGACAGACTAGATGGGCCAAATGGTTCTTATCTGCAGTCAAATTCTGTGTTGCTATTTTTCTAGTTTATGGTTAATTTTGAGGCACGTTTGGATCATTGTCTTGTTGCACTATCCAACTTTGTTTCAGCCCCAGTTTCTTCACTGACTGTGTGACATTAGCTTTCAGAATGTGTTGATACTTAGTACAAACAATTTTTCCCTCTATCTGTACAAGCTTTCTTGTGCCAGTAGCTGCCACAGAACCCCAAAACATAATAGATCTACCACCCTTAACAGTTGGTGACGAGGTATTTTCTTCAAAAGCTTCCCTTTTTTTCTCTCCAAACATACCTTTAGTGATTGTAGCCAAATTGTTAAATTTTAATTTTATCAGACCCTGCATTTGGTTCCAAAATGCCTCAGTCTTATCTAGGTGTTGTGGTGCATACTTCAGACACTGATTTTTTTGATGAGATTGCACGTAAGGTTTCCTTCTGATGACACTTTGATGCAGATCATGTTTTAGCAAGTAACACTACACAGTGTACTGGTGCACCACTACTCCCATGTTAGCTTTCCTGCAGGTCATTGCAGTAATATGAGGATTTTGCTGTTAATTTCTGAACATTCTACAAGCAGAGATTTTTCTTAGCCCTCCAGATCTTGTCTTGACGACAACAGATCCCTTAACTTCTATTTCTTAATGATATTTTGGACATTGGAAACTGTAAGAAGGAAGTGCTTAGATATATTTTAATAGCCTCCCCTGCTTTGTAAGAGTCAACTATCTTTATTTTCTGTTCATCAGTCAGCTGTGTGGCACAACAACCCAAGACATTCAAAGAGTCAGTGAATTTCTTAAGATCTGAAATTATCATCATCTAACCTAGATCAAGGCCTAATAAGTCAATTAAGTTCTTAGACCAGTGGTCAACTGGAGGGGTGCCCAAACTTTTGCATATGCCAAGTTTTTGTGCATTAGAATTTGCAGAACTATGTCAAATTTAAGTTTGTTCTCTGCAGAGGTTGTGTTAAATTATTTTCACTTGTTTTGTGCCTACCAGTGGAATAAGGCTGGAATGGCAGACATTATATGCATAGTTCTGTGAATACCAGTGGACAGTGGAACAAGGCTGGGGTGGCAGACCATGTATCTACAGTTCTGTGACTACCATTGGACAGTGGACACTAGAACAATCCCGTCGTGTATACATATATGCATGGTTCTGTGACTACCTGTGATCAGTGGAACAAGGATGGAAGGACAGACAGTTTATGTATTTGAGTAATACTGTGAGCATAGGGAATTATTAAATCAAACTTATGGCTGAGTGGAATGAGAAAACCAATTATGAAACTCTATTGTGATCCAACTGAGTGACAAGTAAAAGTTAGCCAAGGTGTCTGTGAGGTGCTATAAAACAGGTCTTTTTTTCTTGGGAACTGCTTGTTCTGTGTAACCAGTTGATTATTCCTGTCTGCACTCAGCCTTCATTTGGGAAAGTTTGAGATCTATTCTAGACAGCATACTGTTTAGTGCAACAATCTTCTCTGTATGGAGACTTAGTAATGAGCCTGTTGCTGCACTGTGTAGCCTAAAAATGGCTTCTGTCAGCTATGTGGAGGGGTCATAAAACTGACCCCCCTGGCTGGAAAGCAATCTGACAGTCTGTGGTTCTCAACCACAACTTCCTGGGTTGTATTTGCATTCATCATAGATCTGTTGTGCCAGCATTTAAAGCCTGATAAAGATGCTCTATGGGGATCTGCATCAATGCACTGGAGTGTCATCAGGGATCTCTTTTCAGACTTCTGTTCTGCTTCCCAGTTGGTCTATTTGACTCACAATGCAGCGCCAACTTAATGGGTAGGGCTGCTCTCAGGGGACCCGATCTGTCAAGATGGCAACTATCTGATGATAATTGCCCTTTAATGGTGACTTCTTTCCCTGTGCTTATGTATAATACAATGTCTCTAGAAGGATTCCCATGATTGCTTGTGATCCAGAACAGCACATTGGCAACAATAATTTAGTTTGGGATTTGGCCACAGAATTAGCAAAACACCCTTGTTAAGTTGGAGATAGTTGCCAAAAACAAAGATCACAAGAAACCCTGGGAGGTACTATAATCTGGACATATAAGTCACATTGACTAATATTTGGAAACATCCAGTCCACTACACAATGAGTAACTCCAGTGCAATGCCTTGTTACCATATAGAAATGTGATGTAATGGAAGTTAGTCAGCTTTGTGGTTTGGGTTCTTGGAAACCTGGTTACTTGTTCTCCCTTCATTTCCAATTATGATCTTTACTATTATATTTCACTTTTTGATCTCCAGTTATAATGTTATTCAGGGTTGACCACTTGGATGCTTGAGACAAATCTTATGCATTTCTTTGTAGATGTCTCTAGTATCCAAGCAGTTAAAGTACTACTGTCCCTTTATAACAAGTAGGTGATTTTGAAAGACCTTTCAAAGCCACCTATATTTATCCTTGTCATGTTTTAATTTTAATTCAATTTAGCTTTTTTTGTTCAGTTTATGCAAAGGAGTTATTAACCCTTAGAGTGCCAGAGGGGTATGCAACACATTACATCACATACCTCTCTGGCACTCAAAGGGTTAATAGCCAGAGGGTGGAGCAGTTGGGATGGAAAGCTGATTGGAATGTTAGTATCTGGTTGGCATGCCACACAGTATTAGCTCATTTGCACAAAATGATAAATAAATAAAGCTACACATTGAGCACCTGATATTCAGTGTGGTGGAAAGGTGGAGCTTGTCTTTCCACAGAAATCCAGCATTGATATTAGTCTGGCTTCAAGCTAATACTCAATACTTGGAAAGGTGCAGTTTAACTTATTGGCATAGCTGGGAACTCTCCAGATTTGCATTACTTGGTCTCCGGGATAGAGGCTGATTCTCCAGGGTGAGGGCAGTTTCTACTGAAACTCTGCCCATTGGTGCTCCTTCCCATCTAGTTCCTCCTACTCCCCGCCCACTTCTCCTACTACCCCAGCCTTTTCTAGGCACTTTTTACTAGTTTTTGAAGCCACAAACCCCACTTGTGATTAGGCTCCGCCCACTTTTGACACCAATTGCATCATTTATCCTACCCAACAACACTACGGGTCTCCTTCTCTAGGGAGTCAAGAATAAAAAGCTCCCAGGTATGTGTATTAGGAGTAATGACGACTGGAACTACATCAATTATCACTAAAGAAGAGTGAGATAAGTGTCTATATAACACTCAGCTATCAAAATTAACATAAATACAAGGCTATCAGAAAAAATGAACCCTCTAACCGCTTTGTAGTTATATTGGCTAATTATATAGTTAAATTGGCTAATTATGTAGTTACACTGTATATAATACAATCGTCATGGCATCATAATAAAAAAAGAAATCTCAGCCTCATTGTACAGCACTCCCATTGCTTCTGATAGCTCATCTGCACCAAAAGTAAACACAGAGATGTGTGGTTCAGCATACAGGTGTAATGGTGGCTGAAAGAGGATACTTGCCTTTAGTAATAAATGCCTATGTGATGCTTAATTAAAGGGATAGTAATGTTTCATAATAAAAGCAGCTCTAATTAATCATCATAGTATTTGGACTTTGGAGAGTGTTATTTCAATTCTGTCAGAGTTGTAGTTCAAGAGTAATTAAATGACAAAGTCTCCCCCTCCTGCCCCTTTTACTGATGTAACACTGCTCAGCCAGAGCAGAAGGGAGGTGCCCAGGTAGATTGCATAGAGGGACAATCTTCAATTAAGATAAGGGAAAAACCTGAAAAACTTGTCAAGGGGGGCAGGGATTTCATTGTTTTCAAAGAAAGAAGAGTGTCCCCTGCTGTTATCTGTCTGGTCTATGGACTGCATTCCACATCTGAGAAGAGATGGCTTAAACTAGGTAAAAGGGGCGGGAGGGGAAACTTTGCTTGTGAATATCTCTTAAACCATAAAGGTTTGAGAGATAAGACTTATATCATTCTTCGTGTTTTTTTAATGCCTACATAATAAAATAAAGATAAAACTAAGTATTACTATCCCTTTAAGGTGATAGTTCTCATTTACTATAATAAAAGAAAATAAGCATGGTCATATACATTCCTTCATTCATCTAATCAGATATATGTGGAGGTGATTATTAAACTGGTAAATAGTCTATTATTCACCCACTATTTAGTCATGTTATCAGTCACCTCTGCTGAGAATATTCTGTTGGTATTTAGAAATACTTTACATTGGCTGACAAATTGGTGCCCATTTTAATACAGAGAGTGGTAAAAGCAGAGCACATGAAAACATATACTACGGTGGTTTTGATACAGAAATACTTTAAGACTTTTGTATTCATTAGAGTCAACACAAACCTTTAACAATATCTACTGTCTGTCTTTTTTTAGTAATTCATTTTCAGGATTCCCCCTCTTTTGCCTAAATGTACTTACTCTAAAACTCCACATCACAAGAAAGAGGCATCCACTATGATGTTCTTTCAAGAGATATGTCTAGATGATGTGGGGAAATGTATACCATTGTTGTTTTCAATATTCTTTAAAGGCGCAGTAAACTTTTTTTATGGAAACACAATTTTATAGAGCATTCCTTGCTGAATAAAACAAGATCAGTCCCATCGCTGTCAGATGTTTTATTCAAAATTGATAGCAGTTTAAATAATCAGGAAGTGAATTTACTGTGTTTACTCCTGATAGTTCTAACTGGCAGGAAGTGACAGGCAGTTTCTATCACATTCTATGGAGAACTGTATGTCTCTGACTTTTCTGACTTTCCTCTCCATTAGAATCTAACAGGAAAACTAATTACAATTTGACCACTAGAGGGCATTGCTAATGTAAAAAACACGGGTTTAAGCTGTAATAACTCTGGAAATATAAATATCTCAGCAGTAGGAGTACCCTTATTTTACTCAGTAGGAAAAAAATTCTATGCAACCTATGTACAAAGATCTCCAGAATAACA
Organism: Rhinophrynus dorsalis; assembly: GCA_037306005.1. Taxonomy (NCBI): domain Eukaryota; kingdom Metazoa; phylum Chordata; class Amphibia; order Anura; family Rhinophrynidae; genus Rhinophrynus; species Rhinophrynus dorsalis. The sequence goes on along the minus strand of CM074719.1, from coordinate 540,941,506 downwards.
TAGTAACTGGAGAAGTGATATCACTGGAGAAGTCATCTCCACTTATCACCACTTTATTACACCTTAGTGCACTTCCCCAGTGTGTTGGAGACATCTTTAGCATTCAAGGATTTACAAATCTTATTTAAATCAATGGAATTTGAGGAATGTTTATATGTTCACTCCACTGACTGATGTAGTACAGACATGGTATGAAAAAAATACATACCTTCTTCTCATGCTAAGTGGAACTTTCACCTCCTGCATATTTGATCGTAACTGATTTCTCTATTAGCATTTGCATGAATCTATACTTTTTTTTATCTTAAACTTACCATCTTCGAGAAAATAATTTAAAAACTGCTAGTGCTGCAATGTTGCTCCATGCGGTAAAAACTGTACAGAACAGCTTGTAATTACCTCCCCCCTAGGATTCCAAACCCTCCCTCCGGCTTGGGGTACACGTTCACACAGAGGTCACACAGAGGAATGGGGCAGTCTTTCCAGCTAAGATTGACTCCTACTAGAGGTGTCAGTCAAACATTGCTTCTCATCAACATGGCAAAGCTCTCCCTGTTCTTACTGGCAATGAACATTGTGGCCATTTTGGTAGTGGGTGACGTAGTAAGTATTAATTATAAAATACATTATGTCTTGTAGTGATACAGCGATATGGGGGGGAATTATTGTATATGATATTTCCGCTGTAATTAGCATACAATATTGCATTGAAAGAGATTACCATCCAGAAATAAAAATATTAATGTCACCTAAAAAATTAATCTACTGACTGAATGAAGACTTCAGATATGAAAATGTCATTCCAGATAACAGTTTTCGTAGTGATTCCATCCCTACTATTCTTTATTAATAAAGTGCCACCTTATTCCTCATCATTTTACAGTACGGAATAGACTATTGAGATAGGACAATACAATTAGGATATACAATCCATCAGAAGGCCCTGCTCACAATGCGTTGGATACCTCTCTGGTCCCCAACGTGTTACATTTTATATATAGTTACTTTTTGCTTTGATTAACCCTGCAGCATTCAAGGGTTTAAGAGTCCTATTTAAAATCAGTGAGAATTTGGGAAATTTTGATTTGTACCCTGTGATGCACTGGGTTCGCCACAAAATGGCTCCTCATCTCTTTTGGACATAAGGAACAAGTAAGGATTAAAGGGATAGTAATGTTTCACAAAAACAGCCGCTCCAATTAATCTTCATAGTATTTGGGCCATAGAGAGTGATATTTCAATTCTGTCATAGTTGTAGTTCAAGAGTAATTGAATGATAAAGTATCCCCCTCCCACCCCTTTTACCTAGTGTAAGCCACCTCCACTCAGATGTGGAATCTGGTCTCTTGACTGGACAGGTCTCAGCAAGGAACAATCTTCTTACTGTGATCATAAGGAAAACCCTGCCCCCTTGACAGGTTTTTCCCTTACATTAAGTGAAGATTGTCTGTCTCTGCAACCCACTTGGACACCACCTTGCTGCACTGAGCTGAGCAGTGTTACATCAGTAAAAGGAGTGGGAAGGGGATACTTTATCATTCAATTACTCTTGAACTACAACTCTGACAGTACTGAAATAACACTCTCCATGGCCCAAATACTATGAAGATTAATTGGAGCTGCTTTTATTATGAAACATTACTATCCATTTAACATTCTGTCCAGGTAAGCCATAACCAAATAAAGCAAAGTAATTTCAGGGTGCAGTTTACTTTAGCAAATGGTGAAAAAAAGAAATAATTTATGAAGGATAAGTACACATGCTAATTTCTAAATAAATACAAGATTTAACACATTCTGTTACTTTTTAGTATTCTTTGGACATATCTGAACATTTATAATACAGATTTTTAAGGCAGCAGTTCCCTTTTATCATGAGAATGCAGAAGAGACCAGCAATATCGTGGCTTTACTGAACTCAGAAAATAAGGAAAATAGTGATCACTTACCGCTCCTTTGCAGTAGAGACGCAGGTTTCCTGATGGAGTTCTGACAATGACTGACATTCTTTTCCTGTTGCTAAAATAAGCCAAAAAAGAATATCCATTTTAATGAATAATTACAACAAAAATAGGAGTTACTTTTAACCTTTTGAGTACCAGATGGATATGCATTACAAATCAATGTGTTGCGTACCCCCTCTGGAACACAAGGGGTTAACAATTTAATTAGCATTTGTTTGCAACCTGGTGAAAAAGCTGGGACTACATAGTGATCTGTAGCAGGTCAACAGACGAGCCAAACAGGGGGCCTTCACACTGGTAGGCCCCAGCTCATATTGTGACAATGAATAAACTGCCATACTTTGAAATACTGCAATTCAGTCATATAGACAGCTAGAGATGCATTGTACATCATACCTCCCAAGTGTCCTTCTTTAGGAGGGACAGTCCCTCTTTGAGACGCAAATCCCTCTGTCCCTCTTTTCTACCCTTTTGTCCCTCTTTTCAGGAGATCAGAGTAGGTAGTGTGTATTACATAGCTCCGCAGCAATAAAACTCAAAGAAATGTGTAGTTAATCTTTAATATATGTAATTATAACTTAATCTGTGTAAATAAAATACTATGGTATTGTTATAAATACTTTATTCAGTTTCACAAAGAGGAGCCAATAGGTCATGAAATAGCCTAAAAATTCTAGGCAATGCCCCGCCCACCAGCCACACCCCCATAAACACCACCTAAAACACGTGTCCCTCTTTGACCATTTCAAATGTTGGAAGGTATGGTACATGCACGCAGTGAAGCTTCAAACATTGAGCTACAGACTTCCTGTTGTGTATAGCTCACTGCCAGCCAATGGGGTCAGTCTTCTGACTCCTGAAAAGACTGGTAGGAGCTATTCTGCAACTGCATCCATAGCAGTAGAAGGAGTAAACCACGTTTGCCCTTTAATAGATTTCCACATTTCAGACACGTAACCCTTTGAGTGCCAGAGGGGTACGGAATGCATTGCTTTGCAATGCATTCCATACCTCTCTGGCACTCAAAGGGTTTTTAATAGGCAAATAAGAAATATAAACATGCTACACCATGCGCTACAATATGAAGTACAACTGATGCCAAACACCTAACAGGTCATTACATCATGTATATAACGGTGAAGCTAAAGATGGTACCCAAATTGCTTTATCCTGCATGACAAGACTGCAGTAACAGGAGACCTGAAGTCGCTTTCCTGTTCATCCTAGGATATTTATCAGAAACAGGTTTAAAGCCTGGATCTGTCACTTTATAAAAAGTGCATGACTTTGAAAGAATTTTCAAAATCACGTATAATAGTTACTGATTTTTATATTTCAAATAATAGTGTATCGATATTTATCGATACTTACTTGTCAGGTCATGCGAATGAGCTGGTACTGGCTGGAATAGAGTGGAAGTCTGAGTGGGTTGAAGGATGGAATGTTATTATCTGGCTGCCATGCCGGCCAGTACTGTCTAATTTGCATAAACTGACAAATAAAGCCAGGTCTGTCATAAACTATTTAAATAATGACTAAAATAAATGTAGCACTTTCAAAAATCACCTTTATTACAAAGAGCAGTTCCACTTTAACCCCTTAAGGACCAGAGAGATATGTTAATGCCTTTGCTTTGCAATGTGTTGCACATCCCTCAGGTTATTAAAGGGACAGTAATACTTATTATGTAACAAAATATATATATTGTAGTGTTTATCCTCCTGAGGGAAAAAAAAAAAAAAAAAGTACTCTCACTGCTGAAAGGTGTTTTATTCAAAAGTTATTACAGCTTGCAGTTGAATTTTTTTAGGTGCAATATCACAGTGGCCTGAAATTGTACAGTGGTGCTGTTGTTACACACATCATCCTATGTACAGTTCTGGTCCGTAGACCATAAATCTCCATAGGATGTTGTAGCAACAGCGCCACTGTACAATTTCAGGCCACTGTGATACTGCACCTAAAAAATTCAAATTTGAGCTGTAATAACTTTTGAATAAAACACTATTCAGCAGTGGGGGTACTCCTGTTTTACGATAAACCCTATAATATATTTTTTTTACATTTTGAGTATTACTATCCCTTTAAGATATCAGAGAGATAAACAATATAATTGGCGTTTTCATCCTCCTTATGACTATGCTTTACATAAGGAAAAAGGATGGCGATAGTAATGTAGACCCCTATGGATCTTCTCAGACCCACTCTCCCCAGATTTGCTGGAGACGCCAGGCAGTGAGGCACATATTGGGAACAGACAGCAAGTCTTAGATAAATCCTTTGGATGCAACACGTGTATCCAGCACGTTGCCGGGAGGATAAAAGGGTGAGGGGTGATACGTTTGAAACATAAGATATATTAAGGGATTAGAGGGGGAACACTTTCCAAAATAAATTGTATATTAGTACCAAAGGACATGTCCTAAAAATGGAGAGTGGAAAATAAAAATAGGAAAAAAAATACTTTACAGAGAGGGTGATAAATACATAGCGTACACTCCCAGCACAACTGATAGGGGCTCTATCAAAATAGATCAAAAAGGGAGGTAGCACCTCCTAATAAACCCCACTTACCTTACCATGGCCAGAAAATCCTAATGGCCCCAGTGAATTCTGACCTCTTGACCTGGTTCAATCAATAACATATTCAATCCATGTTAGATATCATGTCCAAGGAGGCAGACATGATAGTTACTGGCAGTGTTTTCAAACTGAAGCAGGCAGAGTGCTGGGAGTCTAGTTAACCCTATAACCCTTTGAGTGCCAGAGGGGTACGGAACACATTCAATGGGTTAAGGACCATAGGGGTATGTAGCACATTGCAAAGCAATATGATGCACACCCTCTACTCTTTAAAGGGTTAAGATTTCCATGTGTGGTGGGTGGAGTTTGTGTCTTGCCAGCAACTGTCATGTCTGCCTCCATGGACATGACATCCAGGACTGAAAAGTGGTGAAAAAATTCAGAGGGGAATTAGGATTTTTTTTGGCCATAACAATAACTTCTACATCTTTATCTAAGAGTTTAGATACTAAAAAGAAAATTTCTACATGTGCTATTTTTGGAATGCAGACTATGTACCTGTATCTAACACATTTAACCATTTAAGTGCCAGAGAGGCGCACAACACATTGCTTTGCAATTCACTGTGTACCCCTCTGGCACTAAAAACATTAATTTTTTTAGGTGTTAGGGCCATATGACAAAAGAAGAAACATTCTGATCAAATACAAATTCCTAATTATTTAAATGGGCCTAAGTTAACCCCTTGATTGCAAGAGAGGTATCCAACACATTGCTCTACAATGCATTGGGGACCTCTCTAGCATTCAAGGGATATGATGCCCCGTTTAACCCTTTGGGTGGCAGGGAAATTGCCAACACATTGCATTGGCTACCTCCCTGGCACTCAAATGGTTAAATATGATTTTTTTTTTTATTTTATTTTTTTTTTTTTAATTTGCTCGGATGGAATAATTGGTCAACCCAAAACTACTCTGTCTTTGTGTTCCTAATAATTATTGAGTGGAACTGTATAAATTGGTCCCAGCAATGGGAAATCTGCATCCTATCAGCTTCTGTTGGATTGAAATTTCTGTCATACTCAGAAGGCCATTGGTCAGCTGAGAATTATGGGATTTGAAATCCATCAGCAGCTGGATGTCACAGGCTGCTCACGCCTGCTGTAGAGCAATGGGCATTTACTCAGATAATGTGAACAATTACTCAAGCCATTACACTGACCCACAGGTTACACAGACTGTACTGTAGTGTACACCATGTAATGGGGCTCCACAGATGGTCTTAGCCATGTTTAAAAACAGGAAACATTTCCCATCTACAAACACTGAAAAGTGATGTGATGAATAATTTATTGTAACCAATCTGGAAGTGAAATTCCCTGGAGGATACACACATAATGCTTTCATCTTTCACCGCTCCGACATCCCTGACCTGAAATACTGACAAGTACAATTACAAAAACGTCTTGGAAAGTCTACTAAAGTTTGTTAAAAAGACATCTTCTGTTCTTAGCAAGTAGATGGTGATGTATTTGTTTTGTTTCCTCCATGTGATTACTCCTTCAGGCACTGGATATTAGCACATTATCTTGAAACAATGATACAATTCTACTACAAGCAGGAAACCAGCTCTACTGATTGATAATGTTTGTATGTCGTAATGCAGTGGTTCGCAAAAGTTTGTTGTGACTGAAAACTGCAGTTCCAAAACAAAATTCTTTGGAAACTTGACAATCAAACCCTTTTGAGTGAATGTACATTTTTTTTCAGCCCTGGTCCACTGGCATTAGCCTTTAATGCTATTGGGAGCACTGCATGGTATGCATTGCAGAGCATGAGCACTTCAGTACACACCAGTGGACAATCTACACCATGTTTAGGAGTTTCCTTCTAGCAAGCCCTGTACCCCTGCCCCGTAGCAAGAGAATAGGAGCAAAGAAACTCCATTTCTGCTGTGCCTGGTTTAGCCTTTTGAGTGTCAGATGGGTGAACTATGGCATTCAAAGATTTAATACTTTGCATTAAACAAGTCATAGAGGGAAGTAACACCCAGCCCATACTTCCCAAGTGTCCCTATTTAGGAGGGACAGTCCCTCTTTGAGACTCAAATCTCTCTGTCCCTCTTTCTCACCCTGGTGTCATTCTTTTAAGGAGATCAGACTGTGTGGTGTGTATACATGTCCCTCATTGGCCATTTGAACTGTTGGGAGGTGTGCCAGCATGCCCACAGACTGCCCCACTATCCTCCACTTGGTGCCATCAGCATTATGTGGAGAGATGTGGCAGTACATAGCTTTGTAACTTGGGATTAGGTATTGCTTCACGATACATTTTTTGCATCCAAGTGGATAGAGTGGACCTATCACATAAAAATAAGTTTAGTTAATTTTAAAGGGATAGTACTGTTTCATAATACAAGCAGCTCTAATTAATCACCATAGTATTTGGACTTTGGAGAGTGTTATTTCAATTCTGTCAGATTTGTAGTTCCAGAGTAATTCAATGACAAAGTGTCCCCCTCCCTCCCCTTTTACTGATGTCACACTCTTCAGCCAGATCAGAAGGGAGGTGCCCAGGTAGACTGCAGAGAGGGACAATCTCTAATTAAGATAAGGGAAAAACCTGAAAAGCTTGTCAAGGAGGGGGGGCAGGGATTTCATTGTTTTCATACAAAGAAGTTTGTCCCCTGCTGTTATCTGTCTGGTCTTACAACCAGATTCACATCTGAGAAGAGATGGCTTACACTAGGTAAAAGGGGCGGGAGGGGGAAACTTTGCTTGTGAATATCTCATAAACCATAAAGGTTTGAGAGATAAGACTTATATCATTCTTCATGTTTTTTTAATGCCTACAAACTAAAATAAAGTTAAAACGAAGTATTACTATCCCTTTAAGAAAAAACTGCCTATACATCATCATTTGTTGCAATATAAATAGTTTATAGGAAATTAACCTTTATTTAGTAGCGGCAAAGTGTGGCAATTCAAGCTAATTAATGTCTATGCTGGGCCAATATTATCATACATGTTGTACAAATTAATCAGACCGGGTACATTTATAATAGACCAGCACAAGATCATTTTGGCCTTGGACATAATTCCATGAATGGTATGCTAATTTGTTAACCTAAGGTGCCATACTATGCCATCACAATATAAAGTTTAATATCTCAAAAGTTATTTATTTTACTAAAAATGGCTAGTACTCATATATACATATTTTAGTTTTTTGTAAAACAAACTAAATTTGTCTTAGGGTGACAGGTAAATCAGTATGAAATACTTCAGAATGTTAGTGGCTACTGGTAATTTATGTTTTAACATTTAGCAGGTAATTGCAACTGAAGAGGAGGAGGTTAGGCTATAGTATTTATTAATCTAACAGTTAAAAACTAGAATTGTGGGAAATGTGTTGGTGTTCTTACACATTCCTTGATAGTCCATGATCCACTCAAATAATGAAAGCCACCCCAGCCTTGTTTCTCCTGTCCTCCATTGCTTATAATTGTTAAGTGGATCTCTTTGTACTTCTTCATTGTTTACGGATGCATCACGAAACCCCAGTTCTGGAGCAATGTGAGTAAGAACCCATTCTCAGTGAACATGTTCTCAATATTCCAGGGTTACTTTTTATGACGATCCTGCTTTTTCTATCTAAAATCCCTTCCCAATATTCAAAGGCTTCTTTTCCTGGGGAGCCTGCTTTGCCTGCTCCCACCAGCTCTGATCCTTTAACCCTCTGAATATCAGAGAGGTGTCCAACACATTGCATTGCAATGCGTTGGACACCTCTTTGGCACTCAAAGCATTAAACAGCAACTTTCTATGCTCTCCTGGGAATGTTCAAAGTGCCTCCAGCAGTGACATTAAACTCTGTTGTGTTCAGCTTTCTTCCATGTACAGACCTTAGCTTGTTTTTGACCTGACTAGATTGCTACTAGTTCCAGACCAAGATTTTGCCTTCCAATTTGGTTCATGCACTTAAAGTGTGAGTGTTTCTGTAAATCTCCAGGCAGGAGATGCACTACAGGGTGATAAGTGGAAAATGTGTTTATGACATATTGGTAGTAAGCACAGAGATGTATTCACCAAAATATTCTTGGTATCTGTGACGGATACCCGTACTCAGACTGAGCAGCTCCATCAAAACTGTGCTTCCTGAGCCCTGGACAGCACTCACAAACTCCACCAGTCAGGAACCAGGATCATAGCTCCATTCACCCAGTCACTTAGGCAGGACTCAGTGTAGGGTGAATGCACTCTGGATACAGAAAGCTTACCCCACCAGACAACACGAATGTAGGTTAAGACAAGAACTGTTTTATTGCGAACATACAGGGTTTAAATACACACATCACAAGTTATCCACACATATTGGGATCCAATCAGACACAGGTACTGCAATACAATGGGGCTGTTGGTGGAGGGGCACAGAATGCAAAGAGGCACAATGGTGAAGTAGGAATATGCATCTTTACAAAAGGGTCAATTGGTGAAGGGTGGTTTCAGTCTAAACATGGAGTACACTGAACACAAGGGGAGTGTAAACATACTGTGTGATGAGACAATGGGTAGGTGACAACACAATACAATGGGCCAGACCTGAGTGAGTTAACTATACAATGGGAAAAAGGAATAGGGCTGGGTACAAGTGTTACAGAGAGAGACCAGAATACACAAAACAAGACAAGGTGCTGAAGCATCATTTACATACTAGTCTTTTGGGAGGTCTGGAATCCTTTGGATTGACAAGGCTTGGAAGAATGTTCACTGGGTTTCTTGGTCACCCTGTACTCCCAATAAGTACAGGGTGACTTAGCCCCGAGAGGGGACTGGGGAGCTGGTAAAGGATCCTTCATGGAAAGGAGCAAAGATTAGTCTCAGGGGAAGGCTAAGTCCATAGTCTGTGGGCAGGAGGCTGGGCCTCAGGCCCCTCCAGGAGCCAGGAGCCCAGTGATTCCTGTGACAGTATCCAACACCAAACCACTGACATCCCGATAAATCAGCCATGCCCTAGACAGGTTTACGATTTTGCTCAATAATACCTCATTGCTTATTGAACTGCAGTTTAATAAGCCATTGTCGTGTTCATGTTGGTGTGTAATGTATGTTAATGCAGATGTTCGTCACATGCACTAAGCTCAGATAGAAGTCTTTGCTGTTGGAGTTCATTCACAGTCCCAACACAACCAGCTGGGATCTTTCTATAGCTCAATATGGAGTCAGGGAACATTTTGCTGTTTCTGATAAACAGATGGCAGCTAACCTTCCTTAACCCTTTTAGTGCCATAAGGATATGGATTGCACACCTCTGTGGTACTAAAAGGGTTCCAAATGAGAGAAGTGCAAAGAAACTATGTATTACAGCTTCTCTGCCCTTTTGTACGGACTGAACCAGATGAGCAGGCTCTCCAGTGCCGAGTGACTTGTAAGTCCTGTGTTTACATGAATCAGCCAGTCAGCGAATAGACCAATTAGCTGGTTCAGTTTCTACAGAAGGGCATAGAAGCTGTGATATATGTAGATTCTCTTCCATTCTCTCATTTTGGTAAAATCTTAGTGCCACAGTGGTGTGCAATCCATGTCCTTACGGAATTCAAAAGGTTTAGGGAGTGATTCTATGTGATGCGGAAGTTGGAGCGGATCATCTCCTTTCCCCCAGCGAGCAAGTGGGGGAGATGAGAGGATGCTCTCAGACTTCAGGGTTGTCGAACTGCTGACAATGAGTGAGGGACAGCATGCCTTACATTTTACCAGCCGTACGACACCCCTGCATATTAATGATTACATTTGAACCTCCCTCCTCATGAATTCTTAGTGCATATGGAGATTTAGGTCTCCATCACCAAGGCGATGTACTCGCCACACATTGCCAGATCATGTCCCTTTAGTGCATCTACCCCTGGTGCTGCAGCCTTTGGTGTATTTCTCTACTGCTTTTTACAGTGATGTCTCCCCATCTCCTCTGTCACTCAGCGGATGTTGCTAGTACAATACCTGAATCTTCATTCTGCAGCATTCTTACTTGCTTGAATTTTCCTGTTACCTGCTTTGTGCATCTGAGTACCCACTACGTCCATTGATGAACCACTGCATCCATCCTGGTCCGCATCCAGCTCAGCTAGTTCTGGCAATTCAACCTTGCAGTCAATAACTTTAGCCATGGCTACTAGCTGTGGCAAGGTTGCATCTGCATTCTACATTGCTCATAAGAAATGTGTTGGATCTGCACTGGCAATATAAAGTTTAATAAATATATATATATATATATATATATATATATATATATATATATATATAAAGAGAAAACTTCATTGCATAATTTATGGTTCCTCACACACAGAACATAATTTATGTCGCCTCAGAAAACACATACACATTGCACAAAATGCCTCATTACATAATTTTACACAACTCCCATTGGGTGATTCAATGGGGACGTTACTGATCCCATTGGGTGATTCAATGGGGGCACGTTTATCATACAGGGAGTTGGCCTGCCCCCTCTATCCAACTGACAAAAAATATATAGCTGCCACTAATTTAAATCTTGCAGGGAGTTGGCCTGCCCCCACTATCCAGCCCGCCCACCTCTATCCAAGTGACTGAAAAAACAAAATGGCTGCCACTCGCTCCTACACATCAGACACAAAACACACACACTCAATCACACACACACTCAAATCACACACACTCACACTCTCTCATTCACACTCTCTCACTCACATTCACGCACACTCTCACTCAATCACACACTCACTCACTCTCTCACACTCTCACTCATACACACTATCTCACTCAATCACACTCACTCGCACTCTCTTGCGCAATCACTCACATGCAATCACTCACTCTCGCACTCACACTCAATCACACCCCAGGAGCCAGCACGATCCACCTTCCACCATAGTCTCACTCACACCCCAGAAGCCAGCACGATCCACCTTCCACCATAGTGTCAAGGTTTGTTAAGACTCTCAGACGTAAGGTTTAGGTAAAAACATAACTTTATTGAAAAGTTAAGGCAATCCCATAGGGTTTTCATACACATACAAACATCACATATATATTAGCAATTGACAGTTGAGATGGGTTCTACCGGCCTTGCAAATAATACCGGCAAGGTAACCCAAGCGATACTGAAGGAATACTGATAAGTAGGCTCTCCCGGCCCTGCCAATACCAGGTAAGGCAACCGTAAGATGGTAACGTACTGGTTCTACCGGCCTTACCAATACCGGGCAGGGCAGCCTGAGGAATACAGAAGGAATAGGCTCTACCGGCCCTGCCAATACCGGGTAAGGCAACCTTGGAGTGGCAACGTAACAGGTTCTACCGGCCTTACCAATACCGGGCAGAGCAGCCCAGAATGGATACCCAAGGATAGGCTGTACCGGCCCTGCCAATACCGGGTAAGGCAACCTAAAGGTGGCAATGTGAAAGGTTCTACCGGCCTTACCAATGCCGGGCAGGGCAGCCCAAGAAGGGAGACACCACTAAGACCAGTGACTGTCAGATGACAATGACAGTAGGATGGAAAATAGAGTATACGGTCAAGCTGTCTCACCCAAGGAGAGGCTAGTGTCGGTACACATCTGAAACAAGTGCTGCTAGGACTGGACAGCACCAGAAGCCTGACTGCAAGTCAGGGGGTAAACCAGCATCCGCACGCTGGGGCCAACACTGTACCTTGAGCCGCAAGGCAAATGGAGTAAACCAGCATCCGCACGCTGGAACCAACAGGCAGTAGAATGAGCCACAAGTCCAATGGAGCAAACCAGTGTCCGCACGCTGGGACCAACAAACAGTATTGTGAGCCGCAATGCTAATGGAGTAAACCAGCGTCCGCACGCTGGGACCAACAGACAGAATGTCGCCGGAGCGACAGGAGAGAAATATTGCCACAGGAACTGAACACAGGAAACAGCAGGAGCAGGCCGAGGCTCAACCGGGACGAGCACCGCAAGTCGGCTGGCAACCGGAATGACAGCAACCGGAACCGGACTGGAACTGACAAGCAGGCAGGAACACAGGAACAGGTAAACTCAGGAACTCAAGAACTCAGGAACAGGCCCAATAGCTTCAGCAGACAGGCAAAGTGAATGCTGTCAGAGACACCATGAAAGGGCAACTAAAGGGTGCCCAGACTGAGTTTAAAAAGGCAACCAGTGGCGGGCTGACTGCAGACAGCCAATGGGAGCCCCCTGCAGGTGATAGACAGAGAACTGCAGCAATCACGGGCACCTTGATACATAGTATGTGCAATTACCACATGCATTTCAACTATATGAATGAATGCCACAGTGGAGGCATAAGTACAAACACAAACTCATTACAATGACACATAAGTCACCCCCTTATGAATCACTTCTGTGTGTGTGTCTCTGTGTGTTCCTCACTGTGTGTGTTGCATGTCTGTATCACACTCTATGTGTCTGCATGTTGTGCATATGACTGTGTCGCTCTTTATGCATCTCAGTGCATGCGTGTGCATGTGCGTGTGTCTCTGTGTGTGTGTCTTGCATCCGTGTGTGTGCATTAATTCCCTATATATCCTGATGGGCAGCGCTGTCCCACATTGCTAGTGTATATGTAAATATATATAACATGACACAGAAGTACACAGCTGAAGGAATCAGATGCAAATAAAATGCTCATGATTTTTTAACCCCTTTAATGCCTCAATGGATTGATCCTTTCAAAGAGGGGGTCCAAAAGATGTTATTTACTAAAGTCTCCTGACTGCAAAACTTCCATACAAGAAATCCCCCATGGAGGACTACAGCTGGAAGGCCTCAACCACCCCCCCGATGAATGGGGATAGAATTAACTCCCCTTAGCACTTGTTGATGTGTCTGCTTGATATTTGACTGCAGAGGCTGCCATATTTTACCATGTGAAACAATGCCCACTGGACTAATAATGTCATTTTCTCCCAATTAGTGATACGTACTCAGGGTATCAAGGAAATACTCTAAGAAGCCATGAGAGGGGCAGGGGACATCTGCTGAGGAGAGACCCAAATCTCAGAAGTGTACAAGTTACATCTGTGGTTTACATGACCTCCTATTAATGAGTCACTCTCTCCACTACTAAATCTGTTTGCCAGTTATACATTTGATGTAAAATGGCCTAGTTCCTGTCTAGACCACAGACCTGATTCTATGAGTGACTGCTTTGAGGGACATTCCAGAAATCACTGGACAAGGAAGAAGATATTGCTGTTGATTTGCAAAATTCCTGAAAAAAAAAAAAGTAGTTGACTATATACTGCATCCCCTCAAGAAGCCATTTCCTCGTCCTTCTGTTGGAGACCCTTGTGAGTGAGTGCTCATAACTGGAATGTCAAAGTTTATTTAACAGAGTAACTTTGCTACCTGCCTCCAAAGTGATTCCTGAAAAAGTTTCATTCATTAGACTGCATCAAGGGATTACGCTGCTCAATCAGCATCACTGCACTGACACCACTCAGTGGAACATACACAGTATATAAAGACAAAAGGGGAGTGTTCTCAGGTCTAACCAACAGCAACATAAAGCACAAATACAAATTCTCTCCATTCCCATTGATCTAAACTTTTAACTCCCTGACTGCCTGTAGAGAAGATAATCAAGTGTTCAACCAGTTGCGCAAAACAGATGCAAATAGCCTTGTGTTCCGTATAAAAAAGGAATAATGATGGAGCAAACCAGCTGCAGAATAGGGGAGAAACATAACTCCTGAATTCCCATTGATTTAAATGGGGTTTTATAACTTTGAATGCTAGATGCATTCCTAACGCATTGGAGACCACTCTGGCGTTCAAAGGGTTATTATTCCAAAAGAAGCTGATTTTAATCCTCTGGGTGCCAGAGGGGTACACAATGCATTGTGTACCCCTCTGACGCTCAAAGGGTTAAAATAATTATAAAGCCACTTTATTGAAAGACAGTGACTGCAGCATACACAGGAAAATTTGAAAATGAAGTAAAGATACCACTGAACCTTGCTAGTACACCCGTACACCCTTACACTGGCCTCCACTTGGGGCATACAGAGGACCATTTCCCACATAAGTAACCAAGTAATTTGGTATTAAGCATGCACAGCACCAAGAAACCAGTTCCAGCGTCTAGCATCACATGAATCCATAACCCCACCCCCTCTCCAATGTGCGACAGTCTCATTCTATGGTCATATAAAATGGAAACTGTCAGCAACTTCTCGTATACAGCAAGTCAAAATGTATTTTGTATTTAGCAGCACCATCTATGACACCTACTTCCTAGACTAAACCCAATGTAATTGGACGACAGAGTATGATGCTAGTTCTGGTTCAACTAGAGAAGAATGGTCGCTGTCACACATCTCTTCTTTGTCAATGTAATTGTGGATTTCGGTTATCTCCTCAGTAGCGCTCTGAGTAAACTATACATCATGCACTTTGCTGCAGCAACAGTTCCAAACTGGAACCTTCACATTCCCCATGGTAGCCATTGCATCTCAATAAAAAGTTGACCTTTATCATCTAGGGTATAACTACTTCGCCAATTTCTCTAGAAAATTAACATTTCCTTCTTCTCAATGCAATCTGTTTGGTGGATTGTTCGGCTGTGATGAAAAGAAACAGAAAGCCAGGAGCTGGCTGCTTTCATGCTACAGACAGAGATGAGGGCCCAAGAGGCCCAATTTATCAGGATTGAGCTGCAACAATGTAGCGAGCGAGTCCTGTATTTCTTACATACACACCATTATTACATCAAGGGCCATCTGCACAAAACAAAAGCGGAGCAATTCTGGAGCAAACCAGCTTCACTATAGTGTGGAAATCAAAAGAATCCTGTTGTTTCAAGTGGGGTTCTTTACCCTTTGAATGCTAGAAAGGTCTCCTTACAATGCGATGGAGACGTCTCTAACATTCAAAGGAATCAAATCCCCCTTTTAAAGGTATAGCAATGGATACATATTAAGTTAAGGTCGATTTTTCTACATACATTTGTATCTTTGTAACAGTGCATAACGCTGTCATTTTTGTTTTATTCTATAATAAAATGTCCCCCCCTCCCTCCCCTTTTCCATATGTCACGAATCATCACCTCAGATCTGGATTTTCCGGTCAGCGGACCTGAGGGATCTCAACAAGGGACAATCTTCTGTGTATCAGTATAAGGGAAAACCCCACCCCCCCTTGACAAATGAGGAAAGGTTTTTTGTTATGCTGACAGAAGATTGTCCCTTGTCACTATCCATTCAAACTGGCTTGCTGCTCATAGGGCATATAACTTTAACCCTTTAAGGACTGGCTCGCACGTGAGCGGTCGGCACTTAAGGACCACAGAGCATTTTTCTTTTGTTTTTTACGATCCGAAGC
This sequence comes from Rhinophrynus dorsalis, assembly GCA_037306005.1. Classification (NCBI taxonomy): domain Eukaryota; kingdom Metazoa; phylum Chordata; class Amphibia; order Anura; family Rhinophrynidae; genus Rhinophrynus; species Rhinophrynus dorsalis. The sequence goes on along the minus strand of CM074719.1, from coordinate 540,925,670 downwards.
AGGGCTCCCTGAACGGCGTGTAGCCGCGTGGGGAACCCTGAAATCCATGATGTACAAGTATGGCATGGGTCCTTTAGGCACATTGACCCCATGACGTACATGTATGTCCTTGGACCTTAAAGGGTTAATATAGAATAAAAAAAAAATAACGTTATGCACTGTTATAAAGGAACACATTGTTATAAAAAAAAAAGTAGGTAGAGGAATCAATCTTACCTTAATATGTAACCATTACCATTCCTTAAAAGAGAAAATATACTACAGATATCACACAGAATGAGAATTGTGCAGTAACTATGGCAGAGGTGTGATTTTGGAGCAAACCAACCGCACCAACAGGGGAACAACTACAAATTGAATTGTATTCAAATGCAGCTTTAAACCCCTTGAATTCAAAGCAATGCATTGGGGACCTTGCTAGCATTCAAACATTTATAATACTGGGATTTTCTTATGTGTCCCCTATGTTGTGGTTGGTTTATTCCAGAATTGCCTCTTCTACTTCTTGAATACGGCCCATGGGTTACTCACAGTCTATTTGTGTATAGTAATTTAAATGGATTTCAAAAATACAGAATAAAAAGGATGTACGCAAGGCTTTAAAAATAAAACAAGAATCTTTTCATTATTTTTTTAGTTTAAGTTTATTGTACCAGAACATTAGTCTTGAAAAAAGATCCTACGCGTACTCTTTCATTTTCTAGAAATATTATTGTAGCAGAAAGAGGGGAAATGTGAACCACGATTCTGTTCCCTTCACAATGATGAAATAATTATTTAGTAATGATTTAATAATATACATTGTAGTAAGCAATATTGGTTGTACTAATGGACAGTGTGAATGAAAGATAAACACACTGCATACAAGAGATCTGGCATTAAATGACTGATAAGTTGTAGGATAAAGTTACCTGGAGAATTCCAGAACACTGAGAAGTTCGAAGGTCTGTTCTTTCCCCATCTGGGCAAAAAAAGAAAAACAAATGCGTTCTTAATGTAACAAAACATCCACGGAAAATTGTGTGATAAGAGCACCACCTACTGGCAGGCTGCACACATCTACACACTCAGTTCTTAAAAGAACAGTGCATTTATGAAAACCTGTATGTTATAGGGCTTTTCTAGTGAAGTAAAACAAGGGTGCTTTCTGTTGTTTCAATCAAAAGTTATAACAGTTCAAAACTGTCAGGAAGTGAGTGACAGAGTAATTACTTCCTATAACTTCCAACTGTCAGGAATAACTCAGAAGTTTTTATCACAATCTTTTTAGAATGGTTTGTCAGCGACTCACCTCTCCCATGAAATGCAGCAGAATAACAAATTGAAATCTGACTACTGGAGGGCAATGCTAATGTAAGAAAACAAGAGTTTAATTGTAATAAATCTGGAAATATAAATCTCCCAGTACTGGGAGTACCCTTGTTTTGCTCAGCAGCCCTACAACATATGCTTTTTTTCCCATTAAAAATATTTACTGTTCCTTTAAAGTGGAACTGAACCCTAGGAATAGGTGTCTAGTGCATTTGCTTCAAGAACGTCTGTTAAACAAGAGAAATGGAGTAATTCTTGAACAAATCAACTGCACTATAGAGGACAAATAAAACATTTTACGCAATTCCCACTGATTTTAAATAGGGCATTTAACCTCTTCAATGCAAGGCAATGCATTGGAGACCTCTTTAGCATTTAAGGAGTTAAATCCCCATTTATCATCAGCTGGAATTGTACATATATATTTATTTATATAGTATCTCCCAGTGTTCTGAATTTTTTTAAAGAACAAATGAGTCAATTCGGAGCTAACAGCAGTTATTTTGCAGTCTGTGAATTCCATGAAAATGGTATGATGACATATACAAGAGAGGTCTGAGGCCTAACCTATTGAGTGCCAAAGGGGAGCCCACAGCATTGCTTCCCGTTCAACACCTCTGTCACTCAGAAGTTAATTAAATCTCCTTAGTCTTCAATCACTGCAATCTTCTACTGTCTCCAAATGACTGTTGCTACTGCTTTCCTAGGAGAGCTCAACATACATCCTATATAATAATTCCCTAGGATGTTTGTCAGAAGCTGTGATACGCAGTAGAGACTGCCCAAAAGCACAGAATGCTGGGAGTTCTGTGCTGGGAGCATTCTGTGCAGAATGCTGGGAGTTCTGTGCTGGAAGCATTCTGTGCTTTCGGGCAGTCTCTACAGTGCATGACTGCATCGGCAGCAGGACGCAGAGCAGGACCGGCCTCTTAACCCTTTGAGTGCCAGAGCAATGCATTGCATACCCCTCTGGCACTCAAAGGGTTAACATCACCCGGACCTTGGCCCATGTGCAGGGGCTTTTACACTAGTCTATTAATATGTGACCCACAGAAGAACCCATGCAATAAATACTAAGGCCTGGGTGAGTGCCAGACCATGGCAACTAATTAATCACTTTTCTGTTTATTTAAGTCCCGTGAATGCTCCCCTTTTTAGAAATATATTATTTGCAGAAGATTGCTCCCAGGCCACTAACCCAACAATGTAAGGTCAGGCTTTTGTTTTTATATACTCATACATGTATGACAGTGAAAGGGTATATGTATAACAGGGTCCACCAATTAAAACTTACAAGTAATGAAACCCACTATAGTTGCTTGAAAAGATAAGGTAACTACTGCAGAATAAAGTGACGTAAGACAATCAAAAGATCAATGATAAAATAAAAAGATTCCAAAATTTGCTAGAGACCTTTTTGGAGTTTTAATAAAAAAGCAGATATTGAATTATTCTAATCTAACTATAAGAGAAAAGCAAAGGATTAAATAATAATAATTCCCCTACAGAGAAGGGTGAGGGAATAGTCATACTTGATAAACAAAATATAACGAAGAGGCCTATCACCTTTTTCAGTTGAAACAACATATGAGATTACTAAACAATCCTACAGAAGAATTTTATAAATATTTAATAATAAATAAATATTTGTTGATGTAAATCAGAACAACATTAATTGGTAATGAACCAACGTATGTCCTTGATACCAGTTCCACACTACCAGCATTTTTTTTACTTGTCAGATCTACACAAAGTTAGTAAAACCCCCAGTATGACTATTCGTTTCTGGGATTGGCTCTTAACGTCAAACATGTCTTCATATAGAGACACATTTTTGAAAATACCAGTAAAGAAACTAAAGTCATCATTAATAGTTTAGCACACATACTGAAGCAAAACAAATACACACTAGGAACCTTCTAAATATCAAGGGACTTAAGGCACTAAAATTTCTCCTGCAGAGAGGATGATTTGCAGAGGATAATTCAGTTTATATTACTGCACAATTATTTTTGATGCGATATCCACTTTTTCCTTAACCCTTTGCGTGTCAGAGGGATATGCAATGAGTAAGCACGTAGTGCGAAACGCATGAGACTGTACTCCTCAGTGTCCTGTGTTACATTTTTCCAATAAAGAAGGTGGTTTTACGAAGAAATGAGTGCAGTGAACCTCTTTTTATTATTGTCTTGGATTTAAGGATGGGTCGACACATCTTTTTCATTTTGCACCGCTTCATTGTTTGTGATCGCTGAGTGAGTTGCAACATTGTTACCAGGATATTGTACCAAGTTTAGTGCCGCTTATGAAATACTGTGTAGGAGCAAGTGGCATCCATTTTGTTTTTTTCTGACTTTGATAGTGGTGGGCGGGCTGCATAGTGGGGGCGGGCCAACTCCCTGCATGATTTTCACACCAATAGCGGTGGCCTTCGGCCACTGCAACTGGTATGAAAATCACGCCCCATTGAATCACCCAATGGGAGCAGTAACTCCTCCTTTCTGCCTCCCCTGGGTGTGTTTTGGCAGCCACAATATATATTATATATATTATATATATATATATATATATATATACACAAAAGTACACAACACACACTTGCAAATTGGAAACGGCATTGCCAGTGTGTTTGCAGAGATATCGTTATAATTGTTTGTGTTATTTTAGTTAATGTGGTTGGTGTCATAGAGGCATGAGTAAGAGTAGTGGGTAAGGCATGTGTGTCAGAGTGGAGAAAGCAAGTTGGGTAATGTAGTGTGGAGCGCAAGCATGAGGCGTGAGGGGAGGAGAGGCATCCATTTAGTGAGCAAGCCCCAAGTGTCCTGAGATGGGTAGGAGAGGCAATGAGGTGAAGGGAAGTGTGAGTCGAACATGTGAACAGACACAATGATGCGAAGGGGAATGAGAGTCAAACAGTTGAATGGAGACACAATGAGGCAAAGGGGAGTGTGAGTCAAATAGTCGAACTGAGACACGAGGCGAAGGGGACTGTGAGTCGAAGGAGACACAATGAGGTGATATGAAGTGTGATTCGAACAGTCGAACGGAGATACAGTGAGGCTGTAAGAGGGTGAAGCATGGAGACAGTGAAAGTGGTTGCATTCAGGATGGTGGACAGGATGAAGAGGAAGGCTAAAGGGAGAGTGTTGAGATGAAGCAAGATCAACAAACCAGTGAGTGTGAACAGTGTAAAACGTGAAAGTCGTTGCAGAGATTGTAGGGCAGTGGAGGCGGCAAAATGCAGGGTTAGGTGATGATGCAAAAGGGAGGGTAGTCGATCAAGTGAAGGGGACTGTGAGGCAATGAATGAGGGGATGTGAATTGAGCAGGCGAAGGGGAGGGAGGGTATAGAGGGAGGAGGTGTATAATGTGGTTGAGGATGAAGTCGTGTACATGGTCAGTGGGTAGGAGGGTGTAGAGGAAGGAGGTGTGTAATGTGGTGGAAGGTTAAGTCCTTGCAAAGATTTACACTAAAGTGAAAATCATGCCCCATGCTTACAACAATGGGACAGGAAGTATAAAGGAGATATGCTAACCCCCCTGGGTGTGTTTGGCTTCGGGCAAAGCTTGCAGGACACATGACACTCCCTGTTTTATATATATATATATATATATATATATATATATAAAATTTGAACGGTTTCTGGGTCGCTGTCTGCCCCCCCCCCAGGGCAGCAGTGTGTGTGTGTGTGTGTGGGGGGGGAAATCGGTGGCAAAATTCCCCTGCCTACTGTGAAAACCGCTGAAGCGAGATTCACCACTGAAGAGGTCCAGTGGCACACAGAACTGCAAAGTGTGCCCAATCGCATGGTGAATTCGTGGCAACTAAAGACTGAGACTATTTTTAGTGATATTAAAATCGATTTTCTGGATATCCCCATCTATATTTCAGCAGTAAAGACTCACACAAAAAGTTTACAGATGTCAGCAGATACCAGATAGATACTTGCCTACTTAACATAGAATGCACAGATACAACAAAACTAATTCACCAACAAACATTTGTCATTGTTGAATGCTATTTATCATTAAACATTCATATCACCTTCACACTAATTCCATACATGAAGAGACGGTAACAAATACTTTTTCGACATCCATACTAATACCTCACATGGACAGACATTACAACTAACCAGCTACTATTTATCTACATCTGAGAAGATATTACTGCAATAGGTTATATTAAAAAAAAAAAAAAAAAAAAAGATTTCTAAACAATGGACATCCTGATTTACATATACATTCAACTAATGATGACACTAACAACCTTTTCAAAAAATACAACTCCGCCTTGTCTTCCTCTTTGAACCTGCATGCACCTCATACGATGCATCTCCTGTAAATCAAATTCAAGGCTGTGGCTTAATAAAAACACCAGCTTCCTCTGTTCCTGTACCCGTTCAGCTGAACGGCTCTGTAGGAAGTCAGGCTCACTGGCAGATATTTTAACATTACAAATTCCTCCTTTCTTGTTTTAATTTTGCCCTGTCTCTGGCTAAAAAACAACACCTTTCACAACTAATTCACACAAAGAAATCTAACCCCCCTGCCGTCTCTTCTCTATCTTTGAATTCCTCTGCTGCCCTCCATCTGCCTCCCTCCCAAACACTATACAACCACAAGACTTTGCCAACTTCTTCAAATCAAAGGTAGTTTCTATCCAGGAAAATATACCCATTGTAAATATCCTCCTATCCTCCCCTGTTCCCTTCCTGCCATACTGTACTCTTTCTCACCAGTCATGGAGGAGGAATTGACTTACCTGATATCCTCCTCTCATTCAAAGGCATACACACGTGATCTGTATCCCTCACCTCATCCAGTCCCCTCTCACCAAAACTATCTTCATGCTATTACAGATATTTAACTCCTGCTTTACCTCTGCTACCTTCCCTGATGACTTCAAACATGCCATAATGACACTAGTCCTCAAGAGCACCACACCCTCTAGCTATCGACCGGATTCTCTCCTGACTTTTGACTCTGAGCTTTTAGAATTCCTAGCCTACTCCCACTTGCTTGACGTCCTTAATGCACACAACATGCTTGACCAATTGCTGTGAACTCAATAAATATTGAAGCCACAATGTGAACACAAATTAACTCAATTTATTAAAAATAGTAGAATATAATCATTATACAAATACACTTGATGCCTGTTTATTCCTGAGGAAGAAGTGAGTTTCACTTTGAAATGCATTGAATGCTAGTTTTATATCTTCCATTGGAAAATAATACAGCTACACAAGTGGAGAGGAAGCTGAAGATCTATAGTTTGACCCACCGAATAAAAACAAAAATACTCTTGATTAAGTTCCAAAAAAGCGGGAAATCTGAAACAATAGACACAGTGAAGAGAGATTAAGTATCCGGATCTCAGCACGGAACTAATGTGAGGAGAGGTGCTCAACGAGGGTCATAAGTAACCAGTGTTATATGTGTCTCCCCACCGTGTGTAAGAGAGTATGCAGTTTATCCTTTGAAATTGATAATGCATTGCGTTAATATAAGTGCCTTGGGACTGATGCGCATTGAAAGAGTTAATTCAAGTAAAGTGTGGACATTGTTATCCAGGTTCATCCTTCTTTGATACAAGTTGCAACTGGAAATTGATATATATGGCCTTTACATTTTATATTTTTAGTCCTATGGATATCCACCAATCAGTCGTATAATTGTGATGAAGAGACTGGTGTTTTTACATAATTTTTGACAGCTGTCAGGGTTTTATCACGTCTTTATAATTTTTTTTCCTTTTCTTTTTTGAATTATTTAGTTTTATGGTCTACGATATAGGAGGAATATTGTTAATGGGAAACGAGATTATGAGACATCATTAACTACTGGACATATAACGGATTCCTCAACAGGTTCGGGTTTGACCTTTATTGATGGACTGTTTAGATGGTTAGTGGAGGTATGTCTTTGTACTCGTACCTCTTTACCTGGCCGATTATATCGTAGTACAATTTTGCATCACTATTGGATATATTTACTCTTTAGGGTGTAGATTTTATTTTGTGGACATCCACGGGTGAGGTTGAGTGTACCTTTCCAGTAGAGTTCATATGAGGTTATAAATTACACATATTTACGGGTTAGGTCATTTGCACCTTGTCCGTTTATAATCACTAGTATTTGGGGAGTATTAAACATACATATTGACGGTTCAGGTTGTATGTATCTCTTCCGTTCATGTGTGTGTGTGCATAGGAGGTAGTCAGTATATATATTTTAGGATTTTAATATAACCCCGATCTCTGTAATTATATATGGGTAACCAGAGCATTGTGGTTTCTTTTTTTTCCACTTAAAAAAATGTATATGTGTATTGAGAAACTGTGATTCTTTTTATGGTTACCCATACTTGTATCAAGTGTGATATGTATAGTGATTATACGCTACTATTTTTAATACATTTTGTTCGTTTTTGTTCACGTTATGGCTTCAATATTTATTGAGTTCACACAAGTGCTGGGATCTGGTGATATTTCTATGCTCTTGTTGTACCTCTGGAGAGGTTGTATCCTAGCAGCTGTGTATTCTTAGTTATTACAATGGATAGATTGCACACAGCGCTCCTCTTTTTTCTTATGCTTGACCCATTACAATCTGGCTTTTGCACAGTTCACTCTATAGAAATTGCTGTCACAACAGTTGTCAATAATATACACATTGCCAAATAGCAAGGTCACTATTCAATATTTATTCTGCTTGAACTCTCAGCTGCTTTTGTTGATCATGCTCTCCTCCTCGAAATTCTTTACTACTTAGGAATCTATAACTCAGTCCTGTACTGTCTTTTTTTCTACAAAACCAATTCTTCAGTGTCTCCATTGCTATCTCTCTATCCTCTGCTGTTCACCTCTCTTCTGGTGTTCCCCAAGGCTCTGTTCTAGGATCGCTTCTGTTCTCACTATACAAAAAACACTTGGTGAACTTATTAACTCATTAAGACTCAAATATCATTATGCAGATGACACCCAACTTTACTTATCTGCACCTCAAATGACTCCTGATGTTCAAGCTAAAATAACAGATTGCCTCTTGGCTATCTCAGACTGGATGGCTCATAAACACCTCACACTCGACATGTCAAAAACTTACCTACTCCTCATTTCAACAAGACCTGGCCCAGTAGTACCTTTCCACATGAAAGTAAATGGCATTACCATAAATCCTGTATCAGAAGCATGGTGCCTAGGGGTGATAATGGACAATGTCCTCTCATTCTCTCGTATTAATGCAATAGCAAATTTCTGCCTTTCTCTTGCATAACAGTAAAAATCCCTCCCTTCCTGTTCCTCCACAGCTAAAATTCTTGCACAAGCACTCATCCTATCCAGCATGGACTACTGTAACCTTCTTCTCTCTGGTCCTCCTGCCTGCCAACTTCATACACTCCAATTCATACAGAATGCTGAAACACGAGTTACCTTATTGTCATGTAGTTTTAACCCTGCACTCTTCCTCCTCCATTCGCTCCAATGACTGCCCATAAAACCCTGAATATCTTATAAAATACAACTTCTCTCCTTCAAGACCCTTCTGTCCTCCATCCCATTTTACATTTCCACTCTGATCTCCAGCTATGACCTCTTCCACCACCTACGGTGAGCCAATGACATTCTTCTCTTAGCTCCTTTTGTGTCTACAGCTCTCTCTCGTATCAAACCCTTTTTCCCTTGTTGCTCCTTATCTATGGAACGCTCCACCTCCCAACCTTCTCCACTGCACCTCTCTTGCTGTCTTCAAGCCTCGCTTAAACTTACACCTCCTCAAAGAGGCTTCAACAATCTATAAGGCACTGACTTATTACATCCAAGGCTGTTACAATTTATTTATTTATGACCCCTATCCTGAACAGAAATTGAGCACTGTATTCTGTACTTAAAGGGATAGTAATACTTAAGTTGTAAAAAAATATATATGTTGTAGAGTTTATGTTCCTGAATAAAACAAGGGTACTCCCACTGCTGAAAGATATTTAAAAAAAAATAACAGCTCAAACTTGAATTTTTTAGGTGCAATATCACAGTGGCCTGAAAATTTACAGTTGCACTGTTGCTACACCATCCTATGGACAGCTCTGGTCTGTAGACCATAAAACTCTATAGGATGGTGTAGCAACAGCGCCACTATAAATTTTCAGGCCACTGTGATATTGCACCTAAAAAATTCAAGTTTGAGCTGTTATAATTTTTTAATAAAATATCTCTCAGCAGTGGGAGTACCATTATTTTACTCAGGGGGATAAACCCTTCAACACATATTTTTTACATTTTAAGTATTACTATCATTTTAAACCTTATGTTCTCTGTATATCTCTATTTATCACTTTAGACTGTAAGCTTTCAAGCAGAGACCCCGTTTCCAGTGTTTCATTTTCCTAAGCACTTGTCACCCTGTATTATGCACAAGTGCTGCATAAATGTGTGGCACTATATAAATAAACATATTAATTCATATACATTGCTTTGTATGTGTATAATCTTGCATGCTTAGATTTGTGGTGTACTTTTAAATGTACGCGTGTTATAGGTTGCAGCCTTTTTTTTTTTTTTTAAATCAATTTGCTACTTATAATTAAACTATTACAAAACCAATTTGCTACTTATAATTAAACTATTACAATCTACTGGCATGAGACCCATATATTCATCTGTATGAACTGCCTCAACCTGTTGATCAATTTTCTCACTGCAGTGATTCTTGCCTGTGAGACAGAATTGTGTGGTGGATGTGGTGTATGCAACTGACTATAATATACACTCTTTGTATATATAAGATTTTTTTAAGCTTTCCTCAGCCCCGTTTTTATTATTTTGTGGTATTTTTACAGTTTTTCCACTTTCCCTTTATAGTTTTGTGTGTTTTGTTTAATAAACAATATCTATGCTTTTTCAATTGTGACATTTTCTGAACTGTAGCAATATAGGCACCAGGTGATTTTTTTTTTTATAAAGACATAACCTATTTGGAGGTTCCTACTTTATGAAATACTAATTAAATAGTCAGAATATAAGTCACAGTTCTTTAAAACAAGGTATAATGAGTTAAATGGATTGTCTAGACTTAGACAACTTTACAAGGTTGGCCATTTCATAATATGTATTCAGGACAGAAGAATACACCGTTCAGTGCCCTCAGAGATCTACTTTTTCTTTTTAAATTAAATGCAGGTATGTGACACTGTTTTACGTCCATACGTCAGTGAGGGGTTGTTTTAAGCTACTGCTAAGCCATGGATAAAGTCACAAATATAGGGGCATCTTAACCTACATGGGTGATAGAGATGTCTGTAACGTATTGCTTTGCAGATCACTGGAGACATCTCTAGAAGGTTTTCAACTCAGAAGAGAAACAGGAGAAAAACGGCACTTTTTGCAGAGTTGTAAATTTTTCACAAAAAGTACAGCCTTTTTTTTTTTTTTTTTAAGCTCATTGCATTGAACTCAACTGGAAGAATGAATTTTTCCCCAACACGTGGCAAGTTTCTCTTCTTTACCCACAGGCATATAAAAGGGGTGATAGGCTCCCACAGCATGCCATGCAGTGTTTGTAATTTGAAGAGAAAGCAGCACATTTTGAACTAGAGAAGACAGGATAATAAAGTGGAGCTGAAGCTTAATTTAGGGAGTCTTGTAGGCAGGAAATCTGTTCTCTGTATTGGAGGTTTCTGGGGGACTCTGAGGCACAAGAAAGGAGAAATGAGGTTGACCCAAAACCCCCAAAATTCTTGTGTGACTGACTGGGAAACACATGCAGCCATGGTCCATGTTTCTTTACGATTTGGCTGTTACCTCTATCCTACAGGAGTCTGGGGGTGTGAAAAGGGAGCGAAGGTAGTTTATCCCAAATAGGCCAAAAGTCCGTGTGCCCAAGTAGACACAGGCAACTGATTCAAGTTCCTTCATGATCTGGCTTGTATTTCTGTACTAGGGGAGTCTGGCGGTGTGAGAAGCTAGAAAAGCAGATTAACCCCAAATACTCCAAATTCTGCGTGACCCAGTAGATACAGGCGGCTGTGATCCAAGTTTCCACCTGATCTGGCTGTTATCTCTTTGCTAGAGGAGTCTGGGGAAAGAAGCAGTTGAACAGGAAGTGAGATTTTCTTTAGTTTTTTTTGACAATGATAGGGAAGGGAGGGGCATTTAATTAAAAACATAAATTAAATTTAAAAAAAAAAAAAAAGAGGTGACAGAGGCAGGGACCTTGTCGTGAGCTGTGGCTGAGGCAGACTGATAAAAACGAGAGAGAGTATTCTGTAGAGAGCCAAGGAAAGGCAACTGTGTAGTTTACAGTAAAACACAAATAATATTTGTACAGCAAATGCACAAGAGGTTGGGGGGGGGGTGAAAAGATTAGGAGCAGTGCAAGGATATGAGAGCAGCATGGTAGTCCAAAAACGGACTGCAGCTATGGTTGCTGCAGTGTGTGAAACAAATGATGGCGATCCCTCTCCTCCCAAGAAGTACACAGTTTGTTAAAGTCCCACCAAAAAGTTTCACCACCACCAGAACTAATAATAAACCATCTAAAAACACTGAAAACAACAAAAAGTCACATTCCAGTGTTGATGGCATAGTGCAAGAAGGTGTAGCAATTCAACCAACTGCTGCATCTGACAAACAAGCACATAAACAACTGTGCTGAAAGTAGCAGAATATTGTCTATGACATGTTATATTCACAATATAAGTCCCAGTTCTTTAAAACAAGGAAAGTGAACATTGTGAAAATCCCTCAAAGGGGAAAAGCAAAAAGATATTGTTTGAGACCTCTAAATATCTAGAAGAATATAAAGGTAGTGGGGAAGAAGCAGAGGGCAATGACCTAATTACTACTGATGATGATGTAGATCTCCAGCATCCTCCTCTTGTTCAGATACAGATGAAGTTGAATGTGAGACAGATGATGACATGGCCAGAAAGATAGCTGAAAAGCAAAGGTTCAGTCTTCCACCACAAAAAAAGCAGCACTGTGTCTGTCTACAAAACAACTGGAAAGTCTGACCCTGGACAAGAAAAGATGCCAAAAAATACAGTCATCTAGTCTGTCATCTTCAGCTTCATCAAGCCTCATCTAGCTGCACACACTAATAGTGTTGAGTAACCAGCAACAACACAGGTTATCAACATCCACCAACCTTAGCTATGACGAGTGCCTCTGCTGTTGTTGGAAGTGTAGCATCTTTGACAACTAGTAGTAGTACAATTGCTGCAACATCTAGCCCCAGTAGTTGTAGCAGACCCTCAGTATGAAGATACTTCACTTACAATCAAAACGTTAAGCATGTTGCTTTGTGTTGCCTGTGTAAGAAGTATGTGAGCAGGGGAAAAGCAAGCTCACACCTAGGCACAGGTCTGACTGCAAGACACCCCATTAACAGCTCAAAGGTGCTACAACTAGCAGCAGCAGAAGTACTCCTAAAAGTTCCTTGTTCTCTGGGGTACATAATACAAATGCTGTTGATGTGCCAGAGAGCATGCCAAGATTTTCTGCTTCTGCTTTCATATATAAGGTCCATTCTACCATTTCTTCTCAGGAGATCAGTCTTAGGTGTTCATCTACATGTTTCCTCCCACAGTCTCTAGATGCAGTAAAATAACACGTTTCTCTGTGTTCCTGTTGATGTATATCTCCATTTGGAGGATGTAGGAGTTACTTGTTTCTGTGTTATGCGGTGTACAGTAACCTATCTGCCCCCATAACTAATATGCACACCTAGATTACAGTAATGCACAGAGCATTTCTACAGGACTGTACTTACAGCATCAATTATTACTGAATGTGGAGTCCTCGCAGTGAATGTGTAGCCCAGTTTTCTTGCCCCTTTTACTAGTGCATTTTCATCTAAGAAGAGAAAAAACAAAACAAATACTCCTTATAAATACATTTTATATAGCTCATTTGTCCAATGTATTTGTATTAAACACCAAAACACAATAAAAATACTTCATTTTTTATTCCTTGTGTTGGCTCTAGGAATATAGGTTTCCTTTCCAATGACAATTAATTAGCAACAATCATTAACCCCGTTAAGGACCGTTGAGGTCCTTAACCCCTTAAGGACCAGGACAATTTGAGGTCGATCACTTAAGAACCAGAGCAATTCTGACCTTTTTGACTATGTCTTTGTTCAACAGTGTTTTTCCTGTAAGTCTTATTTCAGCCACATAATTTATACACCATTTTTTCACACACAATTAGGGCTCTCTTTTGGTACCACAATTATATGGATAACCCACCATTTACTTTATTAAAAAGAAAGAAAAAGGTTAAGAAAATTGTAAAAAAAAAAAAAAAAAAAAAAAAAAAAAACAGATTTTATTTTTTCTCTTGTGATCATTTGGACGCAATGGGTTACCATTTTTATGGAGACTGCATGAAAGGTATGACCGGTCATTCATATCTACAAAATGGTCCGTTTTAAGTGGGAACTGTCTCTCTGGGGCAAAAATCCCCATGTCCCTCTCCTCCCCAGTTTCCACTGTTTTGTTGTATAAGATTGTTTAGTGTGTATAAGTTTGTTACTTTCCTCCAAAACACTAACTTTACCATTAATGTTTATGTGTTTATAAATAAGTGTGTGTAAATAAAATATACTGCATTGGTTCAGATTCAACAAAGCAAGTTGCTGTTTGCAGGTCATAACTGTACCTGCTTTCATTCTGCCCATGGATCAAGAACTGAAAGGGTTAATACCCTAAACTTTTAACTCAGATTGCTTCATTTTTACTCTGTTCTCTGCTTCTCTCTCCCTTACTCTAATAGTAAAGAAGAGACAGGCAGTCACAAAGACAATGTGTAAAATACATTGCCTTCTGTTAATGAGAAAGTCAGTACATGTGATCGCTCCTGGAGAGATCATGTGTACCGGCAGAACAGAGAAAGACTGATACTAAGCACTCCGGTCCTGGACCTATTATTTAACCCATGACGTACCAGGATTGTCATACGTTCCTATGGGAAGTTTACCCATGACGGTCTTGGCATGTCATGGGTTGTTAAGGGGTTAAGAAGTTAAAAGAATTCTAACACCTCCTAATGAAACCACCATATGCCTTGCTATACCCAGAAAATCCTAGGGGCCCTACGCATTTTACTTTGCAAAAGTTCAAGAGTCCAGGATGTCCTGCCCATTGCGGTGAACATTATTCCAGCTGGCAGGACTCCTGGACCTCTAAATCCTCCCACAAGAATGTCTGTGTTTTGTTTTTGGATGCATACAGAAGGAACTGGCATGCAAGAACCCACAGACATTGTTAATAACATCGTGGAATGAATTTTAGGTCCATGAGTTCAGCCTGTAAGACCCATGTCCACATACTTGAACATAACATTTGGGACTTATTCAAGATGTTATGTGTTGAACTGTGCTGCAAAGGCAAAATTCATTTGGGTCATTAGGATTTTCTGTGTATAGCAAAGTGAGTGTGGATGGGTTATTAGGAGGTGTTAGTGTTCCTTTAACTCCATGAGGACCAGAGAGGTATGCAACACATTGCTTTGCAATGTACTGTGTACCATTCTTTGCCTCACCGAGTTAAAATGAATAGATCATGGAAGCAAGGCATAATATTTTCATGTTTTTCCCATTATAATTCAGTGGTGACAAACCAGCTGTTGTTAAACTACATCTCCCGTCATACTTGTCCTGAGTTTGGTAGTTGTAGTCCAACAACAGCTGGTGTTCTGGCACCTGTTGTTGGGCTACAGCTGATGTTCTGGCATTTTCGTTCCACTGTTCAGATCTCTTGAACTCCATATTTGTTTCCATTGCTATTTCCTGCTACTCACAGTGCAGCAGTTTGTCCTTAAAGGGATAGTAATGTTTCACAAAAAAGTAGCTCCAATTAATCTTCATAGCATTTGGGCCATGAAGAGCATTATTTCAATACTGTCCGAGGTGTAGTTCAAAAGTAAATAGCCCCTCCCACCCCTTTTTATTGATGTAACACTGCTCACCTCAGAGCAGCAAGACTGTCCTGAGGGACAGCAGAGAGGGACAATCTTCAGTGAGCATAAGGAAAAACCTGAAAAACCTGTCAAGGGGGCAGGGTTTTCATTAAGCTCAAAGTAAGAAGATTGCCCCTTGCTGCAATCTGTCTGGTCAAGAGACCAGATTCCACATCTGAGGAGAGGTGGCTTACACTAGGTAAAAGGGGTGGGAGGGGGATACTTTATTATTCAATTACTCTTGATATACAACTCTGTCAGTATTGAAATAACACTCTCAGTGGCCCAAATACTATGAAGATTAAATATATATTGTAGTGTTTATCTCCCTAAATAAAACAAGGGTACTCCAACTACTGAAAGGTGTTTTATTCAAAAGTTATTAAAGCTCAAACCTGAATTATTTTTTAGGCTCAGTATCACAGTGGCCTGAAATTGTACCTGAGTAGGGCGAAGAAGCTGATCTTGAAGACCATGATTGAAAGAATTAAGAATTAGAGTATTCGGTATAATAGGTACAATAATTTCCCATCTCCCAGCTTTCAGCAGAGACACTGACTTACCACTGGTATAGAAAAGAAAGGTAGAGAATTGCCACACTAACCTGGAGAGGAGGCTTGGTAGATTATTGTATCTCCATTCTTTTCAGGGACAACAGTGTGACACACAGCCAGCAAAGTAAGGAATTCTTTAATAATATCTGCTGCAGGCTAAAACGGAAATAATAATGTAAGTGAAATATGTCATTTATATGGACTTTAGTGTTTCTGAATAAAAAGAAAATGTTCACATGAAAACTGTTTCAACTCTTTAGATGATGGAGAGTTCAACTATCCCTGCTGCAGAAAATACTACAGAAAGAGAATTCCCTCCAGTAGCTATGGAATAACTATACTGGTGTCCCTAAAGGACCTCACTGGCTTCTTGCAGCTTGCCACCCCCCTTTAAACATTTCTGTGGATGCCTAAGTGTGTGTATCTGCTTATGAATGGCACTGGGAAACTGAGAGAAGCAACACTCTGTACACCTGATTGCTTCATTAACCCTTTGAGTGCCAGAGGGGTACGCAACGCATTGCTTTGCAATGCCTTGTGTACCCCTCTGGCACTCAAAGGGCTAATGCAATTTGCATGGCTCGCTGTGAGACTAGCCACATGTATGCATTCTTATGAATGAAGCTAGGGATAGGTTCATTGAGAGCTAAGCAGCATTTATCAATAGAATCAGCCAGGGAACAGAGCAGAGCACCTCTCTGTTCTCTAACTCCATTCATAAGAAGATGCATGTGGCTCAGCTCAGTAAGAGCAGTGCCATGTGTAAAGTAAGAAGCTGGTGGGATCTTTTCATTGGTATGGAGGTAAATATGAAGAGTCCCTCCAGACTCTATTAAGATCATATTAAGATGATTTATACAGGATACAGAGCAGTGGAGTAACAATAGGGGTCGCAGGGGTCGCACCTGCGACTGGGCCCGTCACTCTCAGGGGCCCGGCCGCCCCCTGCGACACCCTCGCCACGCGCCCGCAGCACAGCTGATCACCTGGCAGCCGGCGCTCTAGTAATGCAGAGCGCTGGGAGATGACATCATCTCCCAGCGCTCTGCATTGCTAAGAACTGCACGGGAGCTTGCGATGCAGACGGAGGTCTGTGCCGAATGAGGCACAGATCTGTCATCACACACCGCTAGACCACCAGGGACTCGAGGTAGGAGGAGGGGAGCGGTCAGTAGGGGCATTGTGGAAGGATCAATGTGGAGAATGAGGGGGACTGTGGAAGAGGCATTATGGACAATGAGGGGCATTGTGGAAGGAGCATTACGGAGATTAAGGGGCAATGTGGAGAATGAGGGGTATTGTGATGGGGGCAATGTGGAAGGGACATTGTGGAGAATGAGGGGCATTGTGGAGAAAGAGGGGCATTGTGATGGAGGTATTGTGGAAGGGGCAATATGGAGAATGAGGGGCACTGTGGAGAATGAGGGGCATTGTGGAAGGGGCAATGTGGAGATGGGGGCATTGTGAAAGGGGCAATATGGAGGTGGCCAATGTAGTTGAGGGGGGCCAATGTGGTCGGGGGGGCCCATGGCAATTCTTGCACCAGGGCCCCGTGGCTTCTAGTTACGCCTCTGATACAGAGACAGAGCACTGACTACTCTGTAGGCTGTATTTGTTCCCTCCCTTTTCTGTAACAGGGATAGAGGTACATTGAAGCACAATCCCTGGTTTTTCTGTCAATACCTAGTATTAAAAAATAAATTTGAAAAAAGTATTAACCCCATTAGGACCAGATGGGTGTGCAACACATTGCACAGCAAATATGTAAAATGGTGGTAGGCTACTGTCAGGGGAGGGCTGGCCTGGGGGGAATTGCCCCCTGGGCCAGTCGGATGTCTAGGCCGGTGGGCCACTGCCTCACTCAATCTCCCTCTTGCTGCTGTATATAGAGCTATGCTAGTGATACCACAGAGATGATAAGTGAAATGGAGCTACACTAGAAGACTAAACCATTCCCTTGTAAGCTCTATGGTATCACTAGTGTCGCTTTACTTAAACTATAAGCTTTGTAGCATCACTAGCATAAACCCACTTCAGTTGTAAGTTATGTGGTATAAGTTGCCTTACTCCACAACATTAATGCCAATTTTAAAACTAACAAAAGGGGATGTAGTGGGCCATTTGATAGTATTTGTCCTCCAGGCCAAAAGTTGACAGCCCTCCCCTGGCTACTGTATTTTCTTAATGGTAAATTATTTTGTAATGTCTATGGAATCTTAGCTTAACCCTTCAAGGACCACATGCTGTGCAACACAATACTTCACAAAGCCCTGTACACCCCTTTGTTTCATAATGGTTAAGGAAACCTTAGTAAAGTTTACATAATTATTATTATTCTTTATATATATAGCGCCAACCAATTCCGCAGCAGTGTACATTTGGGAATAGACATACAGAGGTATTAAATAGTACAAATCTGGAGAACAGAAGGATCAGAGGGCCCTGCTAATGAAAGCTTATAGTCTAGAGGAAGGAAGGTTTGACACAGAGTAAGTGCTATTGGGTATAAGTGCCATAAGTTGAATAACATAGTAATGACAAGGTAGGAAGAAAACTTTTTTGTGCTAATAGGCTAATATATTTTTAAAGTGTAGGAACATACAACTTCTTCCAGTTGTGGAAACTAAATGAAAATCTATTTCTTGAGGATATGAATAAATTCCTGTAAGGTTAAAAAATAACTTAAGAAAAATCTGACACAAGCTTAGACAGTCCCCAAGCTGCTGTCAGTATGAACTCCTGTGAATTAAATCACATTCCTCACAAATGCATTTCATAGATACCAGACACCATACTGAGACTCTGGGAAATCCAAAGCTGTCTCTCATTCTGCTAATACAGATATGTAACATTAGATATCTCACCGGTTTAATCAAATAAGGAATGCTTAACATGTCATTAGCACAATCTGCAGGTGTTGTTTTCAGAACAGAAGTCATTTAATTAGCACAACCATAAATCACTCTGCTGTCCCTGATCTGTCATAAAGAATTATCCAGCCATATAGTTTTGTTGCCTTGAGATTTGGTGGTACTAAAATACCATTTATAACACAAACACTATTTTATTATTTATGAAACACATCAGTATGTGGGCTTGATATACACTAAAGTCCAAAAATAATAAGTTATAAATACAGTATATAGCTATACTGTACAAAAAAATATTAGAAGGTTTGATGGATTGGCTACAAGTTTATTTTATAAGTGACAAAAGGCTGTATACAGTAAGAGGTGTAATTGTTGAGTAAACCATCTGAACCAACATGAAAAAAAAAGAAAATTCACATTAATTTAAAATAGGTTTTTAACCAATTGATGCTACAGAGGTCTCTGAAGTATTGTGTATACTCAGCATATATTCACCTCTGCGATATATTTTACTAAAACACATATTAGGGATACTACAATATGGATATCTGACTCTGCAAATGGGTAAAAATACCAGCTACATCTCATCGACGAGGCCCAAAAAGATTAAATCATACTTCCGTGTTTGCTGGTATTATTCTGCCCTGCATTTTTTGCTGCCCTTGTGAGTGTAGTTAGATCAATATAAAATGTATCTCTCCTTTGTAATAGCACTAGGGAGGTAAACAATGATACTTTTGAGTGGTGTCACCATTCCCCTAGCTGGGGTGAAGCTGGAAAGCAGAGCTATAGACCAGTGGTTCTCAAGGTATTTTTTCTGGTGGCCGCACTGTGGCCACAGCCATGTCTAGGGTTGCCACCTTTTCTTCAAAAAAATACCGGCCATGGCATTCCCTCCATAGACTTAACATTGGACAGAAGCCAATTTTTTACCGGCCTGCCGGTAAAATACCGGCTGGGTGGCAACCCTAGCCATGTCGCGGTGGCCACACTATGACATTACATGCACAAATGGTATAAGGATGTTAAGAAATATAAAATTGCATATAAATTAGTGCAACATCAATACATTTACATCATATTACAATTTAAACTATTAAAAAGTACCAAATAAAAACTGACCAGCATATGAAGCTACATTCTCACACTACTGCTTTAAATAAAACATGGCTAACAAACATATATGAATATGAAAGCTTTTAACCCTTTTAGTGCCAGAGAGGTCTCCAATGCAATATGTTGGATACCTTTTGTGTGCTCAAATAGTTAAAAACACCTATTTATTGCAAAGTGACAGTCCCATTGTAAACCAGTATAAAAATGCATTTTTAACCTTCTGAAAGCCAGAGGGCTTACACCTGGGTTTACCCATGGAAATTATATTTTCAACTGTTTGACCAGGTAGAAAACGCCTATTCAAAAGAAATGACCCTTCTGATACATTTTCATTGTCTGTCAGGACCTCTGACGTTGCTGACAGTATCCCCCTGACACACAGGTATTCCTGACAGACTCAGCTGGAAACCCAATGAGCAAGCAGACAGTCATCCTCCAGATTTATACCAATAACAATGACAGTTTTCATTTCACTGGGATGGATGGGACTGTAGATTTCACCATTAACACCACCAACTTTTGCCTTTAAAGTTAGATACCATTAAATTACAACCAAACCATCAATTCTAATGGGATTTGTATAATTCCCTCAAATGTTCTCTAGTATAATGGATGTTAGAGGCCTCACAGTAGATTGGGTACCTTTGTGACAGCCAAGGAGTGAAAACAACACAACCCTGCACTCTGCATATTGGAATCTAACATACATCTGAGATATCAAAATCCTACCATTCTTGTACCAGTGTTTTAACTGCTTGAGCACCAGAGGGGTGCACAACATAGTTAAGCAAAGAACTGCACTCCCTTCTGATCCTCAAGGGGTTAACACAAGTAAGCAATTTTCAATATAAATTACAAGATAAATGGATAACAATCCTGTTGTAAAGACCACTACTACACCACATGGAACACAAACAAAATACAATGGATTCAATGTGATTTTAACCCCTTGGATGCTTTCTAATGCATTGGGGACATCTCCATCATCCAAGTGGTTATTTGTTTTTAAGTATCCTGCAATTATTTTGCCTTGCTTCACTTTTCTCCTTACACTTACATATTTTCTGCTATGCATTATCCAGCAATCTGGCATGATTAATAAAAAACAGTATGTACTGGGTGCACTCTGTGTGTGTGTCTCATTCAGGTTCAGCACTCACTCTCACAGATCCCAGGGCCAACTGAGGTTGAGGCTTAGGGGAGAGACTACGACAGTGACTCACACTGCCCACCTCACACTGTCCCACACACATGGCCCATCTCTTATTGCCCACTCACACTGTCCCACTCACAATGCCCACTCTCATATTGCCTACCTAATATTGCCCACACTGTCTCACTTATATTGTCCTGCTCACATTGTACCACCACACATTGTCGTCCCACCAGACACTGTCCACTCACACTGTCCCACCACACACTGTCCACTCATATTACACACTCACACTGTCCCTCTCTTATTGCCCACTCATATTGTCCCACTAAAATTGCACACCACACATTGCCCACATCTTATTGCCCACTCACACTGCCCCTCCACATTGCCCACCTCACACTGTCCACTCACATTGCCCCTCCACACTGCCCACCTCACAATGACCACTCACATTGCCCCTCCACATTTCCCACCTCACAATGCCCACCTCATATTGTCCACCTCACACTGCCCACCTCATATTGCCAACCTCACACTGTCCACTCACACCGCCTACCTCACACTGTCCACTCACTTTGGGCCTCCACATTGCCCACCTCATATTTCCCACCTCACACTTTCCACTCACATTACACCACCACATTGCCCACCTCACACTTTACACTCACATTGCCCCTCCACATTACCCCTTCATCTCCACATTGCCCCTTCCACAATGTCCCCTTCATCTCCACATTGCCCCTTCCACAATGCCCCCTTCATCTCCACAATGCCCTTTCCACAATGCCCCCTTCATCTCCACATTGCTTCTTCCACAATGCCCCTTCATCTCCACATTGCTTCTTCCACAATGCCCCTTCATCTCCACATTGCCCCTTCCACAATGCCCCATTCATCTCCACAATGCCTCTTCCACAATGCCCCTTCATCTGCACAATGCCCTTTCCACAATGCCCCTTCATCTCCACAATTCCCTTTCCACAATGCTCCCTTCATCTCCACATTGCCCCTTCCACAATGCCCCCTTCATCTCCACATTGCCCCTTCCACAATGCCTCTTCCACAATGCCCCCTCCACAATGCCCCCTTCATCTCCACATTGCCCCTTTCACAATGCCTCTTCCACAATGCCCCCTTCATCTCCACATTGCCCCTTCCACAATGCCCCCTTCATCTCCACATTGCCTCTTCCACAATGCCTCTTCCACAATGCCCCCTTCATCTCCACATTGCCCCTTCAACAATGCCCCTTCATCTCCACAATTCCCTTTCCACAATGCCCCCTTCATCTCCACATTGCCCCTTCCACAATGCCTCTTCCACAATGCCTCCTTCATCTCCACATTGCCCCTTTCACAATGCCTCTTCCACAATGCCCCCTTCATCTCCACATTGCCCCTTCCACAATGCCCCCTTCATCTCCACAATGCCCCTTCCACAATGCCCCTTCATCTCCACAATGCCCCTTCCACAATGACTCCTTCATCTCCACATTGCCCCTTCCACAATGCCCCCTTCATCTCCACACTGCCTCTTCCACAATGCCCCCTTCATCTCCACAATGCCCCTTCCACAATGCCCCCTTCACCTCCACAATGCCCTTTCCACAATGCCCCTTCATCTCCACAATAACGTTTCCACAATGCCCCCTTCATCTCCACATTGCCCCTTCATCTCCACAATGCCTCTTCCACAATGACTCCTTCATCTCCATATTGCCCCTTCCACAATGCCCCTTCATCTCCACATTGCCCCTTCCACAATGCCCCCTTCTTCTCCACATTGCCCTTTCCACAATGCCCCCTTCATCTCCGCATTGCCCCTTCCACAATGTCCCCTTCATCTCCACAATGCCTCTTCCACAATGCCCCCTTCATCCCCACAATGCCTCTTCCACAATGCCCCTTTCATCTCCACAATGCCCTTTCCAGAATGCCCCCTTCATCTCCACATTGCCCCTTCCACAATGCCCCTTTCATCTCCACAATAACGTTTCCACAATGCCCCTTTCATCTCCACATTGCCCCTTCCACAATGCCTCTTTCACAGTGCCCCCTTCATCTCCACATTGCCCCTTCCACAATGCCCCCTTCATCTCCACATTGCCCCTTCCACAATGCCCCATTCATCTCCACAACGCCCCTTCCACAATGCTCCCTTCATCTCCACAATGCCCTTTCCACAATGCCCCTTCATCTCCACAATACCCTTTCCACAATGCCCCCTTCATCTCCACATTGCCCCTTCATCTCCACAATGCCCCTTCCACAATGCCCCTTTATCTCCACAATGCCCTTTCCACAATGCCCCCTTCATCTCCACATTGCCCCTTCCACAATGCCCCTTCATCTCCACATTGCCCCTTCCACAATGCCTCTTCACAATGCCCCTTCCACAATGCCCCGTTCCTCTCCACATTGCCCTTTCCACAATGCCCCCTTCATCTCCGCATTGCCCCTTCCACAATGCCCCCTTCATCTCCACATTGCCCCTTCCACAATGCCCCCTTCATCTCCACATTGCCCCTTCCACAATGCCCCTTCATCTCCACATTGCCCCTTCCACAATGCCTCTTCACAATGCCCCTTCCACAATGCCCCCTTCCTCTCCACATTGCCCTTTCCACAATGCCCCCTTCATCTCCGCATTGCCCCTTCCACAATGTCCCCTTCATCTCCACAATGTCCCCTTCATCTCCACATTGCCCTTTCCACAATGCCCCCTTCATCTCCGCATTGCCCCTTCCACAATGTCCCCTTCATCTCCACAATGCCTCTTCCACAATGCCCCCTTCGTCTCCACATTGCCCCTTACACAATGCCCCCTTCATATCCACATTGCCCCTTCCACAATTCCCCTTCATCTCCACATTGCCCCTTCATCCAAGCCCCATGAAGTCCCTTCATCTCCACATTGCCCCTTCCACAATTCCCCTTCATCTCCACATTGCCCCTTCACCAATGCCCCATAAAGCCCCTTCATCTCCACATTGCCCCTTGATCCCCTACCTTGAGCCCCTGGTAGTCTAGCGGCGTGCCATAGAAGAGATCTGTGCCTCCTTCAGCACAGAGCTGAAGCTCCCGCGCGTGGTTCTCAGTAATACAGAGCGCTGGGAGATGATGTCATCTCCCAGCGCTCTGTATTACTACAGAGCCTGGGTCGCCGCACTGGGAATATTGCAGGGCTGACTCTGGCGCACAGAATTTAACCTTTTCAATGCGGCCACCATTTCCACATTTTTCATGGTGGCCACAGGGGAATAGGCTGGTGGCTGCATTTGAGAACCACTGCTATAGACAGTCAACTGGAACTCCTGCTGCAGCTGAGGCTATGTAAAAGTTGTTGGTCGTGAAATCAGATTATTCCTCTCCAGTTGAACCAGGGAGAAACCAGGATGAGAGGATTAGTTCCTGTTGAGGACAGAGCAGGGAATAGGAAGACTGACCAGGTATATGACTCACAGATACACCATTGAACACCGGAAGAGGAGGAAGAGGGAAGAGTAGAACAGATGTTAGTAGGCAAAGGCTAGGAATCAAGAGGCTAAAAGTCCAGGTGAACCAGGTAGAGACCAGAGGAAGAGCAGAGTAAAAGGTGCAAGTTAGAGGTGAATCATTAGGAATCAGGCAAAAGATAACAGCGGGGAAAGTAAAGGCGAAGGTAAGAGTACTGTCGAATGGCCTTGGCCAAACAAAGAAGAGACCAGAGGAAGAGAGTAGGCAAAGGTGTAGGGCTGCAATGAACCACTAGAGGTCAGACAAGAGAGAGCAGGGTAAGGCGAAGAGGAACAGAAAGAGGCGAATAACCTAGGTGGATCGGAGAGGAGACTAAAGTAAGAGTAGGCAAGATGCAGGCTAGCAACAAACAGCTAGAGGTCAGACTAGAAGGCAGCAGGGTGAAGATAAGATGACAGGGTAGGCAAATGGCCTAAACAGACCAGAGAGTAAGGTTAGTGAAAGCTGAGAAGGAGAGGAAGGAAGGAGGCGAACCACTGTAGAGAAAAGGGGAGTCCAACAAGTGCAGTCAGAGCCAACACACTGGAAGGAGGCAAAAAGGAGAAGAGGAATATGCCAGGCATAGTTCTGCTGTGATGAGACATTATCATATAAGCCAAGAGATCGAAGTCGGTTATCAAAGATGAGTTGCCATTTTGGAAGCCAGGAGATGTAGACAGAAGGGAAGCAGAGGTTCTATTCAATGATCGAGGATGCAGGAACGAACGGACTCAGGAAACTAGCTCATAGAACAGGTGCCAAAGACAGCAAGCAGTCAGGCTATAAAAGATGGATAGCCAATAGGAAACAAAGAGCAGAAAAAAAGAGGTTCGGCAGCCAGAGCAAACAGGAACGGACTAGTTCATTCTCAGTGAGCATTCATCTCTGTGATTCTCTAATACAGCATAGAGCAGATTATAATTCTCTGAAAAAACTAAACTTGTCATAAGGTGATAGTTCCATTTTAAGTATAAAGTTTTAAAATGCAATATTAATGTCTTCATTTTAAGTATATGATCACAACGGTGACATCAGCATAGCAATGATGTCTGCATGATGTCACCTCTACAGATCTTATATGGCTGTCAGCTTGTGTTAGTGCATTTTCCAACATACCTGTATTCAAAGTGGAACACAGGGCAGTTGTAGCAGAAAACATCTGCACCTAAAACAAAACCACTCAATGTGATATGAGGTAAAAATTCAATAACTCCTTGGTACACTTGAGAAAGGATACAAATAAAAATTGTTATCTGTTACATGCAGAAGCATAGATAAAATGTTTAGTAGCCTCCAATGTACAGGCTTCTGTCTTCAGGCTCCCATTCAAATAGAGCAGAACCTCAGAGACGTTCAGCCATGAGGAACATACTTATCATAAAGTCAACCTCCACAGGTAAATGGCCCATAGAAACTCCTGTGAACTGGGCAAGCCAGTGATGGGAGCCTGCCTAATGGGGGATTATACAGCCACATATCTAAGTTAAAAAGAAAAATAGACCTAAAAAAAGAGACATGTCAGCTGTTTCCTCTTGCTACAGAAACCACATGAATCTGGGAATTAAGGCAGGGGTAGAGATGGAAATGGAGGTGGGAGTCTACGCCCCCAAAAGACCTTGTCTTTTTTTTAAGCGCCCTTCCCTCTGTGGGATGGGACCTCAACCCCATGGTTCCCATGTTCCATACTGCAAGTAACAGAAATGATTGTTTTGTCTCAAAGTTTGGCCAAAATATATTTAAAGGGATAGTAATACATAAAATGTAAAAAAAATATGTTGTAGGGTTTATCCCCCTGAGTAAAACAAGAATACTCCCACTGCTGAAAGGTGTTTCATTCAAAAGTTATTAATTTTCAAAGTTGAATTTTTTAGGTGCAATATCACAGTGGCCTGAAATTGTACAGTGGCGCTGTTGCTACATGATCCTATGGACAGCTCTGGTCGCAGGACCATAAATCTCCATAGGATGGTGTAGCAACAGCGCCACTGTACAATTTCAGGCCACTGTGATATTGCACCTACAAAATTAAACTTTGAAAATTAATAACTTTTGAATGAAACACCTTTCAGCAGTGGGAGTACTCTTGTTTTACTCAGGGGGATAATAATACACATTAGATAGGACTCACTTAAATGGGGTACCTTGGTGAGGTAAGCAAGTTTAAACATATTATGGCCAAACCCTCATTTTTTAAACAAGAGAATTAATACATTGGTGTAATATATGTTCTGCACACAGTTCAGCATTAAGTAATTTGTATGAAACAGCACAGGAGATATATACCGATATATATATATATATATATATATATATATATATATATATATATATATATATATATATATATTGAACTGTGCTTTATCTCTGAGTTTCATTCTTTTTCTTTTTTCTCCTCATTCTAGCTGCTTTTTTTTTTTTTTTTTACCATGTTTCAGTTAATTTTACTATTATAAATAATAATGATGGTATATAATGAAGTGCACTCAAAAATGTTTAAATATGCACAATTACTGATTACTGGGTGGGTCAGACAGTGTATATGGTGATTTGTGGCTACCAGCAGGCAACGGAACGAGTCAGTGGGCCAGGCAGTGTACATGGGGATCAATGGCTACCAGTGGGCAAGGGGACAAGGCTGGGGGGCAGCTGGCAGCCACAAATCCCCATGGATGCATAACTGATAATTAAATTGTAGATATGACATCTCTACCATGGGTTAAATCCCATTTTTTTTAATAATGGTAGTGTATATCAAATATGATTATGAAAAATTACACAGAGCTGAGGGGATGATTGTGTACTGGTCGGTATAGTTTTCTAACCTTTTGAGTGGCACAGGGGTGTACAAAGCACATCACTATGGCACTCAAAGGTTTAGGGAGTGATGCTGTTCATGGTGCTGAAAGTATCCTCACCACTCCCCTGCTGGCCAAGTGGGGAAGCAGGAAGCATGCTCACAGATGTCAGGATTATTGTACTGCTGGTGATGCGTGAGGGAGGGCATCCCTTCCACATTGACAGCAGTTCGACAATCCTGTATGCTAATGGTTACCTTCTCTTCCCCTCCTCCTGCATCCCTAAATTTTAGTGCATATGGCAATATATGTTTACAATGAAAAGACAACAAAAATCACATTGCCACAGTATCAACCTTTGGTGGACCTCCCCCATTATGATAATGGGAGACAAGAGAGAAGGTGGAAAAGTGAGGGGGGGAAGAGTGTCTGTGATTAGTAGGGAAGTGATGTATGTGAGTCGAACAGTAGATGGTGAATGTGAGTCGAACAGGGAGAAGGCAATGTGAGTCAAACAGGGGAAGAGGAATGTGAGTCGAACAGGGTGGGGATGTGAGTCAAACAGGAGTGGGATTTGAGTTGAACAGGGGGGAGGGATGCAAGTTGAATAGGGGGAGGGGAATGTGAGTCAAACAGGGGGAGGGAAATATGAGTCGAATGGGGGGAGGGAAATGTGAGTCGAATGCAGGGGTGAATGTGAGTCAAACAAGGGGAGGTGAATGTGAGTCGAACAGGGGGAGGGGGATGCGAGTCAAACAGGGTGGGGGATGCGAGTCTAACAGGGTGGGGGATGCGAGTCTAACAGGTTGGGGGATGCGAGTCTAACAGGGTGGGGGATGTGAGTTTAACAGGGTGGGGGATGCGAGTCTAACAGGGTGGAGGATGAGAGTTGAACAAAGGGAAGGAATGCAAGTCAAACAGGGTGGGGGATGCGAGTCTAACGGGGAGGGTAATGTAAGTTAAACAGGGGGTGGGGAATGTGAGTCAAACAGGGGGTGGGGAATGTGAGTCGAACAGGGGAAGAGGAATGTGAGTCAAACAGGGGAAGAGGAATGTGAGTCAAACAGGGGAAGGTGAATGTGAGTCTAACAGGGGGAAGGGAAGGTGAGTCGAACAGGGAGGGGAAGATGAGTTGAACAGGGAAGGGAAGGTGAGTCGAACAGGGAGGGGAAGATGAGTTGAACAGGGAGGGGAAGATGAGTTGAACAGGGAGGGGAAGCAGGGGGTAGAGGGAGGTAGTGTGTGCTGTGGTGGAGGGTGAAGTCCTTGTAGAGAGTTTCACAGGAGTGCCCACTCCTGTGAAAATCATGCTCCATGCCCCAATGGGACAGGATATATACTAATCGCCTCCTTACTGCCTGATGCAGTTGTTCACCTCCCCTTCTCCTAATCACCTTCCCATCTGAAGGAGGCAGGGAAGACAGCACCATTAGGGATGGGCACATTTGTCATTCTGTGCACATAATTTGTATATTTATACTGTAAAAGAAGACACATTTGATGGAGAATCACCTCCACATCTGTGCTTTTTCCCATCCTTCACATTACCGCTGTGTTTGTGCATGCCTTACAGAGTAACTCAGCCTGTTATTGGTTTTCCTATGTCTCTGTCCCATTCATGTTTCCCTCATCCCTCTCTCTGGCTGGCCCATTCGCAGCTCCTTCCTCCCTCATCCCTCGACCTCTTTATCTCCTCATCCCTTCCTTCCGATCCAGTGCCAATTATCACTTCGCCTCCCCTCACATTCGTTGTCTCCTCCTCCTCACTACACATGCCCCAAATTTGACGAGTCCTCCTCCTTTACTCCTCCTGATGTGGCTGCCCTTCACTATATCTGGTCACCCTCAGATGCCCCAATCCTCTTCATCCCTTCTACGATATCCCCTCTGTGTCTTCACATTGCCACTTCCCACTTCGCCTCCTCCTACCATCACTTCCTCATAATGTCCATTAGCCACTTTGGATCCCTCTACCGTGCATTTGTGTCTTCATACCTAGTATTTGGTGCTCCAGAGTGCATGCTTCTCTGCCACGAACCATTCTCTTCCACACCTGTGTCATCACCTCAAACATCTTTCATCCTCTC
The DNA here is from genome assembly GCA_037306005.1 of Rhinophrynus dorsalis. Classification (NCBI taxonomy): domain Eukaryota; kingdom Metazoa; phylum Chordata; class Amphibia; order Anura; family Rhinophrynidae; genus Rhinophrynus; species Rhinophrynus dorsalis. The sequence continues at coordinate 540,896,323 of CM074719.1, read as the reverse complement.
CTTAACCCTTTAAGGACCAATGACATGCCAGGAACGTCATGGCTGTCCTGCGCTTAAGGACCATTGACGGTCCTTGCACATCATGGAATTCAGTGCTCCCCTCGCTGCTGCAGCTGTTCGTGGAACCCTGAATCTAGTAGTGAAAAAAAAAATGCCTGTGGTCCTTAACTGCCGGCCTCATAAGGGGTTAACACTGAGGACTGTGTTGTCCAGTTGCCTAGCAACTACCCGATACTTGCCACTGTCTCAGCTCACCTCACCTCAGTGGTTGGTTTTACTCCACAGTAGCGTGTTGCTTCCTGATGTGGTAGGCAAAGGTTTAAATATATTAACTGTGAGGTATTTTATTTTTGTAAATGTAACCCTTTAACCCTTTCAGTGCCAGTGAGGTATACACTGCAGTGCAAAGCAATGCACTGGATACTCCTCGCAACTCAAAGGGTTAAGTATCATAAGGGTGTACAACACAACAACACGTTATTGCACGCCCCCTCATGCAAAATAAAAGTTGCATGGCAAACCTCACGTATCTATCCTACACACACAAACACACACCTACCTACACACACACACACACACTGATCTCCATATACATTCATACAGACCCATGCATATATCCAATAATTTGTCAGAAGCCGTCATGTGCAGTAGAGACAGCCTTGTGCGCTGCAGTCCTGTGCAGTACAGACTGCCTGCGCCATGGCTGATAACGGAGCGGGGCTTCGAATTCAGACCATCTTTGGTGCGCAGAGAGGACTATGGTCTGAATTCGGAGTGCCCCACTCCGTGTCAGCCGCGGTGCAGGCAGTCTCTACTGTGAATGACTGCACTGCGGCTGTTGCTGGGTGGCACTGTGGCCCGTGTACACGGGGTTTTACACTAGTTTATTTATAAAGCGCTAGCAGTTTTCACAGTGCTATACAATAAAATGGAGTAACAAATAAGTTGGCATACAATGAAACATTACATGAGATATATAACAGACATAAAAATATGAGACAGAAGGTTTGAGAGACTTCTTGTGAGCTTACAATCTAGAATATCCTATATAATAATTTGCTAGGATGTTTGTCACGATGCAGTCATGAGCAGTAGAGACTGCCCATGTTCAGGTAGTCTCTACTGCGCATGATTGCATCGTGTGGGTGAGGTGACACAAGAATGCATCTCGTGGAGCAGTGAGGTAGCGGCCTCTTAACCCTTTGAGTGCTAGAGGGGTACTCAACGCATTGCAGAGCAATCTGTTGCATACTCCTCTGGCACTCAAAGGGTTAACATTACCCGGACCTTGGCCTGTGTACACGGGCTTTTACATTACTATATGTATATTAAGGGGTTTAGTGCTATGAGTTTCAAAAAGGATAATGTTCACATCGTCGACTGGCCATCTGACATACCACTTCTTTTCCAGAATGGCCAGGGGAATGACAACAGTTAAGGCAATATACACTTGCAGCCAAACTGAAGTTGCATTTTCAACATCAACTGTAATATTCTGACAGATGGAAGCTATGCTGCCAGAAACATGTAATATAAGTTTGTGTGTCTGACAGGCCCTATTAGCCTCTATACTTTTTAACATAGTGCAGTCACTGATGTCAGTGATCACAATGGGCATTGGTTGGGGCACTGTCAGTGCTAACCGCTCTATCCCATGTGTATGTTCATTCCCATTGAGCAAAGCGGTCTATAATGGATAGCTTCTTGTCTCTCAGAGCTGGCATTTGAGAGAATCAATTCTCAAAAGTAAAGATCATTTAAAATGAATATATGTGATCACTAAATACAGGTATTGAGCTCTGACAAAGAAGGGTTAACAAAGCAACCACACAAGGCACTCACAAGGAGGAGGAAATGTCCATTGTTTGAGTCCATTCACTTTGTCCTGAACACTAATTGTACTGTAGTTAATGCTCAGGACATTGTGGAAGGGTTCAAGTGGAGGGACATGTTTCCCTTCATATGAGAACTGTGTAGCTTTGTTGGAGCTGATATAACAATCTTTTGAGTGCAAGACAACAGCACAATGCACTGCAATGTAATGTGTTATGAACAGGAGAATTTCAGATGTTTTTCCTAGAAAGGCAGCATTTTTTGGCGAGTGACTGGTTATCAATATAGTTTTATCATAAAAGGATTATTATTTACTGTTAAAAGATTCTTCTTCTGTCTGTACCACTGATAAATAAGGCATCTGCATCACGTTGAGGACGAAGCATCATGAGGCATCATAACAATCTCCCTCTTTTCCCCCCACTAGTGCCCTAAAATGCTGGACACAGTTCACACAGTTTACATTTGGCCAATGGCCATGCAGCACCTGCTTGTCCAATAGGAACATCAGTACCAGCACATGGCATCAGTCTATCACCATTACTTCAAATGAATTGTAAAACAAAGTATTTCCTGTCTATATAGAATACAACAGGGCCAAAACAACTTGTACGATATTGTACATAAATTGTACATAAATTGCTTAACCCCTTAATGGCCCTTGACGATCCTGACAAGTCATGGGTCGGCGAGCCATAAGGACCCATGACATGCCAGGACCGTCATGGAATTCAGGGCTCCCTGTGCAGCTGCACACCATTCGGGGAGGCTTGAAACAGATGCACAGACAGAAAAAAAAATGGATCGTGGTACTTAAGTGTTGGCCACATGCACGGTCACCAGTTCTTAAGGGGTTAAACAAGTAGTTCTCAGGGCAAACCAAATGTACAGTAAAGAACGTTCCAAATTTCCCATTGATTTAAATGTGGCTTTTAATCCCTTGAATGCTAGAGAGGCATCCAGTGCAAATACTGCTTAGCATATATTATCTTGCAGTTAACTAGTAACTACTTGGTGTGTGTGTGTGTGTGTGTGTTCAGTGGAAATGAAATGAACTAGAATAAGCTTCTGCATATTTAGAAATGAACATTACACATTACAGTCACAAATTGAAAAAAAATCAAAAAATCAAACAAACCTGTGTTAACCACTTGGTTGATGGAGAGCTCTTCAATACATTGAGCACCATTGTACTGGAGACCTCTCTAGCAGGCAAGGAGTTAAAAGGATATACCTTGTCGAGTATATTGGATTATTAATTCTTGAAGCCGAGTGCTTGTCATTAGAACTTTATGGGGGAGAGTCACTAAGCGGTCATAAGGCAGTGATAAAGAGGCGATAAAGCAGTGATAAAGAGGTGATAAAGAGGTGATAAAGCAGTGATAAAGACGTGGTAAAGTGGTGATAAAGAGGTGATAAAGACGTGGTAAAGTGGTGATAAAGTGGTGATGACTTCTCCAGTGACATCACGTCTCCAGTTCCTATGTTATTCTATGGAACCTATTCACTAAGATCTCCAAAGAAATCTTAGTGCATAGGCTCCACAGAATAACATAGGAACTGGAGAAGTGATAAACTGTCATCTTCACTTTATCATCACTTAGTGATTCTCCCCCGTTATGTCTATTTAAAATTACTACCTCTCTAGGTCTTTCATAGAGAAGCAGAGGAAAATTGTCACTTACGGTATCATTTTCAATGTTTTGAAAGAGTTTTGGATCATCAAAATCACAAGATTCACTAGTAGTAGGCAACTGGCTGTGGAATAAAAAATAAAATATAATTACAATCATTGCATGGTTTGTCATTTCTGCTACATAGTTCTACCAGAAAACAGGGAAATGAACTACAACAGTAACACAAGGATGATATTTCTGACAGTCCGAGGATAAAAGAAAGCTAAAGCAGTATTTGCCAACCCAAAAATGTATCCACAATGAATCAGTGTTGTTACCTAGGCTTATAAGTACAATCATTTTGGTATGTTTGTCTACAAAAAAATGAATACTCACAAAACCTGGAGCTGCTGTAGGTCCTTCACACCTACAATTAAATAGGTACAACTCCTAGGTTTCCTCAAATTCCCATATTAACCGTTTGAATGCCAGAGGGGTACGCTATGCATTGCAAAGCATTGCGCTGCGTACCCCTCTGGCAGTCAAAGGGTTAATTAGAGGTTTCACACAGCAACCTAATCCAGGAGGAATAGAGCACAAAAACTGTTTACATGGGTGGATTCTGAAATAAAGTTTTTGTTGTTTTTATTAATATTAATATATATGTACTAGTTTTAAAGTCCGTGTACACGGGCCAACACTGGCGGCGCTGCAGTCATGCGCAGTACAGACTTCCCTCGCCGCGAGCAGCGCGGACAGTCTGTACTGCACATGACTGCAGCGCACGCAGCCGTCTTTACTGCACATGACGGCTTCTGACAAACATAATAGCAAATTATAATATAGGATTTGTCGGTAAATGTAAGGAATTTACATATGATACCAAATGAAAGCTTATTCGATGTGTTCTTATGGTGCTATGTAATTCCAATTCTTAAAGGAGCAGTAAACTTTTTTTATGAAAAAATATATATTGTAGGGATTTTCCCATTGAGTAAAATAAGGGTACTCCCACTGCCGAGAGATTTATATCTCCAGAGTTATTACAGTTTAAACCCATGTTTTTTTACATAAGCAGTGCCCTCTAGTGGTCAAATTCTAATTAGATTTCCTGTTAGAGTCTAATGGAGAGGAAAGTCAGAAAAGTCAGAGGCATACAGTTCTCCATAGAATGTGATAGAAACTGCCTGTCACTTCCTGTCAGTTACAACTATCAGGAAGTAAACGCAGTAAATTCACTTCCTGGTTATTTGAACTGCTATAAATTTTGAATAAAACATCTGACAGCGATGGGACTGATCTTGTTTTATTCAGCAGGAAATGCTCTGTAAAATATGTGTTTTCATAAAAAAAGTTTACTACTCCTTTAAGAAGTTAAACAAATGAAGTGCAAGTTATTCCAAGGGCATATTTCCCAATGGATGTGCATCCAGCTAGGTGTGAATTTGCCTGTCGCCTGCTCATTCTGTCTATGTGAAAATCATGTAAAATAATAATTCACTTCCCATATAGAAGCTGCCTCCTTTTGATTCTGCATGGGCATTCTTCATTGTTTTAATTTTACAGCTTTTCAGCATGTGTATCAGCAAAGATGAGAAAATAAAATGAGGGATACAGGGGTGGCCATGACACAAGACAAACATACTCCATTAACTGCACAAACACAATCTAAATCTGTTCTACAGTCCATACTAATGGCCACCCTCTGTTGGCGCTGTACCCTAGCTTTCAATTACTTCTATATTCAGCTAAATTGGATGGCTTGCAGGCCAAGTTCCTTAATTTTGTATCTTACTGCATTCTTCTAGCAATCCCTCCATAATGTAATGGTTTAGGTATTTTTCTATAGAAAAAGAAAAAAAAAGAAACAGTAAACAAACTGTGGTTTCTGCATTTAATTCTCATTTTAATCTGCAATAGTCGTTCTCTTTCTCTTTTTATAAGTGAATATGTACTCTGTAGGAAATGGCTACTAATGGCATACAGGATGTAAGATCACAGGGCTCAGCCAAATGCTGAATAGTTGTATAGCAATTCGCCTGAATCTAATTTCTATGCATGATAGTTTGAGTAAGACTAAAAGCAGAAAACACAATCAGTGAATGTCATTTGAGTCTCACAAGCTTGTAGAGGCTGAAAAAACCAACTGCATCATAGAATACAAATCCAATTCCCAAAACCCTCATTAATTTAACCCCTTAAAAACCAGTGGGATGTGAAATGTCCCAAAGGAGCTAAACTGGACTTCTTTATGCTAATTCCTTGTCCAGTATGCTAATTAGTTCTGTTCCGGAACAAACTTATCACTCGCTGTGCTATTAGACATGATCCCATGGTGCGGGCTCTGCCTAGATTCATTCATGGCATTGTTTGTGGTAATATAATTCCAGCACTGAAACAAATCAGAATAAAGTGCCGTACTGGACCAGGCACAAAGGTTCACTTATCTAAAATAATTTATATTACAAACAAATGCATAGTGTAACAGTTTTAGACATTTAGCTTGGTTATTAGGGACTCTAATCTCAGCTGAGCCAAGCTCCTTGATCTGTGTAGCACAATGCATTGAAGACTTCTCTAGCAATCAAAAAGCTAAAGGCCCATTTAATTATCTTTAAAGGGAACTAAACGTTGCTTAGGATGATAGCACAACTTTAAATGGGGAAGCAACATGTTGGAGACCTCTCTGGCATTCAATGTATTTGTGAATCTATGGGGATTTTCATTTTCCTCTGTGGAACAGCTGGTTTGCCACAGAATTGTTCAACTGCTTGTTGGTACACCAGTGATCTCTATAACTGAATGACATATTTGCCTTACAAGTTTAGAGAGACTGATGTATTAAGAACTGGAGCAATTCTAGGGGTAAACAACTGCAAAGTCTGCAAATCTGCTAATTTTAATGGGTCTTTTAAAAGGCATCAATTACATGGAAAGTGCTATGGGATGGAATGGGACTTGCAGATAAAGCTGGGGATGCATGGTCAGCATTGGCAGAACGATATGAGGAACTGAAAGGAGATCTGAAAAGTTCTTTATTTAATTTGAGATCCTGAAAAACTAATCCTAAATATGCTTTCCTAATACATATGCAAACTGTTTTATACAGTCTCTAACTTTTTAACTCTTTGAGTGTCAAAGAGGTATGCAAAGAAATATGTGCTGGCACTCAAAGGGTTAATTTTATTTATCCAGCTATTAATGAGTGACCAGTAGTCATTCATTTATTTAGCTTAGTAAATCTCAGTCTTCTATTCAGACAGGCTATTATCGACAGTTTACAGACCATACTGCAATATTACTTCTGGGGAACCTATCAAGAATGCTGTGCTACTACAATTTTTACACACCCAACTGGTACTAAAAGGCTGAAGAAAGAAAGGCCATGGGGCCCTGAACCAGGCATATTTAAGAATTAAGATTTTACACCTCTTGTACCACAGAAATATTTTACCGATGCTAGCTAGGAGCACAGGATGTATAAATGTATAAGACCAAGGGATGTGCAAGCTGAGCATGGCCAGCTTTCACCACCCCCAGGCAGCCTTTGGTTAGCTAAGGAAGACAGAAATTGTATTCCAACAATAGGCAGAGGGCCACAGGTTACACAACACTGACATAACCCCATTTAAATTTGTAGGTGGCAAGTAACACTAACACCTCCAAAAAACGAACCTCTAATTACCTTAATCTGGTCAAAAAAATCCTAATGGCCACTATGAACAATTCTATGTGGATGGGTTCCCCAAAATCTATGTTTAATTATATATAGACTATCTGTTCCACTGAGGCAGACATGATGATTTTTTATACAGGATTCCAAGGCCTAGTTGTACAAAAATTTGTAGAGGGCTAAAAATGTTGATATCCTTTAGGAGCAATGTCGTAGGCACAACCACAGTACTCACACCACAGTGTCTATGACATTACATCACCAGCACTTCGATAAAAAGATGCCCACATCTACATCAATCCGACAGGTATACGAATTTTCATTCATCACACTGACAATGGCCTATTTCCATAGGGAAATGAAGCATAATGACTCAATTCAATATGGAAATGCTGAATAATGAGACACATTCATATGCAAGGGGGTCTGTTGATATTTTAATGTGACCCCAGTCAGACCGGGTGACTGATTCAATGATGAGAGCGCAGTGCTGCGCTTTCTAAGAATGACAGGGTTCATTCATTCCACAATGATACAGCTGCTCCAGTATCAAGGAGGCAGAAAATGCCTTTGGGGTCGCCCCATGGATCATCTATCCTTTTGGATAGATGATCCATGATAGGGGGGCTATCAGGAGGGGTCCTAGTAACCCCCTCGAGGACTGAAATTATTATTTTATTATAAAAAGCGCATATATCTATGTTAAATATAGGTTATTTGCGCTTTATTTAAAAAACGGGCAATTGTCACCCCCATGCTAGGGGGGTGTCATGAGGGGTCATGATTCCCCCCCTTCCCCCTTGAGGTCTGATGCTTTTTTTAATAACATTAAAATATAATTAAAAACAGCCGCATACCTTACATATTAACCCTTTGAGTACCAGAGAGGTAGGAAACACATTGCAAAGGAATGCTTTCCTACCTCTCTGGTACTCAGAGAGTTAAGTGTCGAAAAAAGGACAGGTTCTGTCAAATAAATGGCAGTTCCTGTCAAATAAAGAGGTGAAAGACGAATGGAGTTAGTATGTCGAATATATGCAATATATGTCAAAATATTAAGGGGGGGGATATGTTGAAGGGGGGGCACTCTGTCACATTTCTAGATTGTGGGGATCAACACCATTGTGTGTTAACCCCATATACATTGCCTGTCACCCCCAGTCTTCTTTCCTTGCCCAGGCAAAGCCATGGGGATTTGTGGCTAGCAGTGGGCAGGGGGAAAAGGCTGGAGAGGGTCAGACAGTGTACATGGCAATCTGTGGTTACCAGTGGTCAAGGGAACAAGTGTGGAGGCCAAGCAGTGTATTTGGGGTTTTATGGCTGCCACTGGGCAAGGGAACAAGGCTGGGGGGCAAGTCGTAGCCACAAATCCCCACAGATGCTGCGTGACCCCCAGTCTTGTTCCCCTGTGAGAGCACAACATGTATAACATATGATAAATTGGTTAGGGGATAACTGTGTAGTGCTTGGTGTACTATTTTTGTTTATTTTAACCCTTTGTGTGCCACAGGGGTAAGCAATGCACATCCCTATGGCATTCAATGCTGTCCTTGGTGCTGAAAGCCTTCTCTTTATTCCCCTACTGGTCAAGTAGGGAAGCACAGAGAGAATGCTGCTCAGCTTCAGAATTCTCATAGTGTTGGAGATGTGTGAAGGGAGGATATCCCTTCCACATCGACATCACTTTGAAAATTACGTATGCTAATAAGGACCTTCTCCAACCCTCCCCTTCCATCCGACAATTTTGGTGAATATGTCGATGTGTGTGCAGATCAAATTGTTGGAGTGATTTGAACACACAGACAATATCATATCGACACCACATCGACCTTTAGTGCATCTAGGCCCAGGACTCCAAACATCTACTGCTGCAGGTCTCTTAGGAAGCCTTCAGAGGCAGAACATTGGCGTCCTTGGAGAACCAATTAACTCAGAATTTATACAAAGTGGCCATTTATATTTTCTGCCCAGATTAACATAAAAGGGGTGTATCATTAGGAGTTATTATGCTCCTTTAATTAAATGAGAAAGATATTAGACTCCTCTAGCCCACTATTTATTTACATCCTGCTTGATGTGTGGGTTTCCATATAAAATAAACATACTAATCTGTGTGTGAGAGCATGTCCAAGTCTTTTTCCTGTAATATGTTTGAGGCCAGGCTGGCAACGGATTAAGGAATAAAATGATTGTGTGTGAAAAGTAAAGAAATATGATTAAAGCAGTTTTTTATTATACAAACATATTAAATGTCCAGCGCACATGTAAGTAAGATTTTTGTAAATGGGATTTTAGAAGGAGGTGTTATGGTTCAAAGAGAAGTGGAGCTCCCTTAACCCCTTCAGTGCTATAGATATCTTTAAAACACTGCAAAGGTTGTATCTCTACCAATCGAGAGGTTAAGGCAGAGGTAGGCAAAACTATGGCTTTCCAGCTGTTGTGGGCTACAGCTTCCGTCATCCCCAACCAGCCACTGACTGGGTTAAGATTAAAAAAAAAAAAAAAAACACCAAAAAAACCTTAACCTTTTGAGTCCCAGAGGGTCATAGCTGGGAACTCTCTGGATTTGCCCCCCAGTTTTGGTTTCTAATTAGCGCGTGTCCGGGGCAGAGGCTGATTCTCTGCATGTGGGGCATTTTTACTGAAACTCTGCCCACTTTTGCTACTTCCCAGTCTGTTCCTCCCACTCCCCGCTCACTTCTCCTCCTTCCCCAGCCTATTCCTCAGAGCATTTTTACATTTTGTAACTCTGCCCCCTACTAGCAATTAAGCCCCACCCCTTTTGACACAAATTGTATAATTTATCTCCAGCAGTAGCACCACAGGACTCCCCTCTCCGGGCAGTCCACCAGAAAAAGTTCCCAGGTATGCAGAGGGGTATGCAACACACTGAACTTAATACTTCTCTTGCACTCAAAGGGTTAATCGGTGCTTTCAATTCTGCCCTTGCACCTTGTTTAGAGGGATAACCCTTCAATCAGTCCTGGATGTCGGAAGTTCCAGTGGGTCCAGGAGTTCTACCAGAAGAAGTCATGGCCACTCCTAACTGAAGATGTTATCACTAGAAACAAGGTGAAAGGGGTTATTATTGGGAAGGGTTGGAGTTTTATGTACTGGGTCTCAGGGGACTAAATCTTCTTCTCTGGAGTCCTAATCCTTCACACTTTACGTACGTTACACCATGCTATGTCCATGTCTCCCCTACTAATCCCACCTCCCTCGCAGCTGCCCCAGAGAAGAACGTTCACGCTTCCCTTCGTGGGGACATTTATGTGGTCTAATGTTACAACAAGTTCCGTTTACCAAGCAACTGAGGGTGCAACCTCAGTAGCATGGTAAACGGAGCTTCTTGTAACGCTAGACCACACAAATGCCTCCACGAAGGGAAGCGTGAACGTGCTTCTCTGGGGCAGCTGCGAGGGAGGTGGGAAGTCCTGCAGCTGTGTGCCGCACATACAGGGTGCTTCAGACACAGAAGTGCCACAGTTTAACGCATCGTCATTTCAATACCTGTTACCCTTTAAGGATAGTATGACTTTGCATATCGCTAGGTTAGTAATATATTTGGGGCAATGTTATTAGCATGATAGTTCCGCTTTAATATGTCAATAAAAACCAACAAACTTTGGGAGAGATTTATAATAAACTTTCTTAGTACTTGTCCTTAAGTCATAGCAACTGGTGATGTCAGGTCTGATATATAAATGAGTAAGGGAATTTCTATAGATATGGCTTTATTATTCTGACGTGCTTAAGAACAGATTATACCTGGCGATAAGATTCTGGCAAAAAATCTGTTGCTAAATTGTCCCAGTTAGCGACATTTCTTTATAAATTCTCAGCTCCAGAATTTTCCCCAGCTGTACCATCACTTTTCCGTAACGAAAAACCACGTGGCGTTACGACTTCCAAAACTGGTGTAAACTTCTTTATAAATGCTGAACTTCAGTTTTTGCACAGATTACAGCCATTTTTCTCTCTGCTCCACTTTTATAAATCTACCCCTTTGTGACTTATTAATCAAACTAAAGAGGTGCAATTCTGGAACAAACCAACAATGATTGCAACCCTTTGAATCATGGTGAGATCAAGAGCAATGCTTTGGAGACCTCTCTAGCATCTGAGGATTTTAAAAGACCCATTTAAATCAATGTAAAGTTTCACTGGCGCACGTCACTGTGCCAGAATCCAAGTCTTTGTTTTCATAATTAAGGCCCTTTGTTACCACAATACCAGCTGTGCCTTGGATTCTACATACTTGTTCTATACAGTGAGACTGGCAGTCATTCCCTGGGTGCGGAATATCCCGGAAGCATAAGGAGTGGATACCTCCCAACATTTCAAATTGCCAAAGAGGGACACTTGTGTTTTAGAGCGTGTTGCTGGGGGCGTGGCTGGTGGGAGGGCATTACTGAGAATTTTTAGGCTATTTCATGATCTATTCACACCTCCTTGTGTAACCGAATAAATGGCTTATAACAAGACCAAAGTATTTTACTTACACAGACTAAAACCCATATACTGATGTTTATACAAACATTAATGTGAATTGTATTGCTGTGGAACAATGTGATCCATTTATATACACACCACACAATCTGATATCCTAAAAAGAGGGACATCAGGATGGGAAAGAGGGACAGGGGGATTTGGGTTTAAAAGAGGGACAGTCCCTCCTAAAGAGGGACACTTGGGAGGTATGGGAGTGTGGGCACCAGACACAGTTACTCATCTGAATCCATCCATAGGAGTTTGGAAGACTTTGGTGGCAAACTACCAGTGTTGTCATGTTACCATAGGAGGACATATTTAGTAGCCCGTGCTCAGCTGTAAGGCTTTGGCTACATATGATAGATCAGTAACTGACTGAAGGTCACACACAAGGATGAAGCACATGCCTATGCTCATTTATTTAGTGCAGTAGAAAAGATTCCAGAATGTATTTGGTGTCGACTGCCTGTCTTTCATATGCAGTTCTGTAGGCCATAATGACATTTATGTACTAAGCAGAAATTGCATAATCCTGAAGCAAAAATATATACTATTTCTAATGTTTCACATCAACGCAATGAGCTAGAGATCTCTCTTGCATTCAAGGGGTTAAAAGTCCCATTTAAATCAGTGTCCCCTAGGTTTCAGTTGGTTTGCCCCAGAATTACTTCAGTTAACCTTAGTACAACATTCTCAATATGTGAAATAGCAACACCCATCAAACCCTGACCTTGCCTTCGGCGTGTTAACCCCATATTATCACATCAGTAACATGCATATTAGTTTGTAACTCTCTTTACCTGAAATCCTCAGAGGAACGCTCTCTTTCAAATTCTGGAAAGTGCCTTCCAGTCGTGAAAAATAATAAGGAAAAAAAACAGGTCAAATGCATAAAAAGTGTTTTGTATAATATATGGCAGCATAAGAGGCAAAATGGCAATTTTGATTGTGTCAACATACATTTCGGTCTGCTCTTGGAATTTCATAAGAAAAAAAAAAAATGGGGAAAAAGTGGGTTTTAAAATAGAGAAAGGCAAGTTTTCCTGTGTGCAATTTGGTTTATTTTCTTAATTGAACAGCTTTATATTCTGTAGAAAAAAAGCAAGAATTTAAATTATACAAATATTAATTCCAGCAGCCAACTCTACAATGATATTCATTAGAATTCCCACACAAAAAACATTTGAACAAAAAGACAGGATTTTCTTTTTATGACAACATTTTTGCACGTTTTTTCTCTTTTGTCCAGCTGGTTATATAAAATAACATTTGACACATTTTCTAAAAGTAGTTCATTATTCCACACAATGGGCCATGTGTACACGTTGGGGGGAGTTTTACTAAGGTGTGATAAAGCAGCAATATGGTGGAGATGACTTTTCCAATTATGTCCTGTGCTATTCTACGGAGCCTACACACTAAGGTTTCTTACATGGGAGAGATCTTAGTGCATAGCCTCAGCAGAATAGCATATGAATTGGAGAAGTGATATCACTGGAGAAGTTGTCTCCGCTTTTTAACCACTTTATATGTTTTATTGGGTTGTAGTCAATTATCTAAATTATGGAAAATGTGATTTAACTCTAGAAATCAATAGGCCAGCCTATGATAAATGTGGCTCTTTGTTAGAAGTTTCTCCATGTTCTGTTTCTTCAAATGAACACCAAATAAATACTTCCATCTTTGCTAGACACCAATTCGATGTGTGGTAGGCTGTGACTCAGACGAGATGTTAAGGAGCCCAAGGAGGTTAGACTTTAAAAGGTACGTCTACCTAATGATATATCTCCTAACTGTCCACATAACGTTACAGCAGGAATATCCTTAAGGGCTTGTCCTCAGTGCTGATGTCTGCACAATGTCACCTCTGAAGAACTAAAAAGTCTCTTGGGTTGGACTGTTTCCACAGGATGGTATTGAACAATGTGGGCCCAGCTCAATGCAGGGAAATTCTAGCAGGCATGATCTCTATCATGGCTATGATGTGTTAGTTCACACAGATAACTTTGGAAGTTGTGATACTCATCATAACCTCCAAACAGACATGTCTACATGGTATGGCCATTGGTCATTCCCCACCCCAACAACAGGATCAACAGGGGAACACAGAACTGCACTGGTAAGATGAATGGGCAATCTACCACGAGAACAATCCCAACAGCATGTATTTCTAGAACCACTTGAAGATTGCCGTTCAAGCACACAGTCTGTATTCAGAAGCTAAAAGAGGTGGAATTCTGGAGCAAACCAACTGCACCACGGTGGACATATGAAAATCCCCACTTCTTTAATGTCTGGTTTTAACCTGTCAATGCTCAAGCATCCCATTTAATCAATGGGAATTTTAAGCATTTACTTGTTTCCTATGGTGAATTTAGTTTGCTCCAAAATAGCTTCCTCAATATGGCCTTTAGCGATTGACATTCAATGTGACAAGATATATGGAGGCAGATTGTGAATTGAATCATAAGAGAGGATACATTATAACACCCCCTGTATTTTCATCCTGTTGTCTATTCACCTTCAGTACTGTAGCACCAAGAGTTAGCTAACTGTTAAGATATATCCCCATCTGAGATAGATTGTGTGCTGTTATATTCTCCTTTCATGATTACATTTTATCATTAACCCCCTGAGGATCAGTGATGCGTGCAATACAGTGCACACCTCTCTGGTTCTCAAGGGGTTAACTTTTACAGCAGCTGTTTTATTCTGCATTATGACAGTACTAGTTTTCGGTTCATGGAACAAATTTTGTATTATCTTAAGTGATTTTGGTTAAGGTTTATACCTACCCGTAGGTGACTCCAGCGATGCTACATTTCTTGAAGTTCATAATATTGCAAGTTAAAGTCCCTGTTTTGTCAGAAAATAGGTATTTAACCTAAAGCAAGAAAAAAACAACATTTTCTTATCACAATTCGATTAACAAGGAAGCCAAAATAAAGAAGATCACTAAATCCCTAAGAATCACGGACTCTGGATAAACAGCATCTTCCATTTTATTTATTAACCCCTTTTACGACAGAAAAGTATCTAACATTTTGCTTCACAATGTGTTGAAGACATTTATTGTACTCAAATGGTAAAAAAAAATCTACATTGATTATGGGTTTACTAATACATTGGAAATTAGTTTCTAAAATGAAATCTGTTTTCTCCTGGTGAAGCGCAGTTCATAACATGACTAGAAGAGTGGCTCTCAATCAGTGTAGTGGCACATTGGTGCACCACGGCCATTGGATTAGGGTGTCACAGTTTTCCTATGAACAGTTTGATAAAATGTGTGTAGGTTTACAGAAATTGTTATGCTTATTATACTAGTCTTTATCATTCTGGTTGTGACTTCTAAGATCAACTCTATATTTTTATATTTGCACCTTTTAAAATGCCCTTGTTAAGTGACCTATAAAAGTTAGATGTGCCTTGTGAATTACAGACTGCATGTTGGGCGAATCCCGAGTCAAAACAGTTTTGAAAACCACCGCACCAGAATATAAAGTAGGAATCTGCTTGGGCTGTCATTAACAGATTTTAAGGCTTGTACACCAGAAACGTTATTTTACATATGCTGGCTAAGCACAGTGCTGGCTAGCATCCCCTTTGTATTCTAGCTACATCCTTACAATGCACTGGAGATGCATCTAGCATGCAAAAGGTGAAAAGGACACATGCTCTTTTTCTGTTTCGATGACCTTTGATAGTACCACTGTAAGGGAAAATATATATATTGCAGGGTTTATCCTGTTGTGTATAATTTGGCTACTGCCACTGCTGAGAGATGTTTTATTAAAAAATGATTGCAGCTCAAAGCCTGCAGCATATAAAGTTATTATGAAGTTGTTTCGTCTATCCACGAAGCATCCACCTTTAACACAAGGCCAGTATGGATGTCAACTGGATAGTTTACTCCTAACAAACTTATTTAATTAAGTTCATTGGGAGTAAACTATCCAGTTGACGTCCATACTGGCCATGTATTAATGGTGGATGCTTCGTGGATAGACGAAACAACTTCATAATAACTTTATATGATGCAGGCATGGTTGTGTCTGATATAAATATACCAATCAGGCATTACGTTACCTTTCTGTTTGGATAGCAGATTTCAAGTCCGCATAAACAAGCAGGTGGAGTCCAATTACCACCATGCTGATCGCGCTCATTTTAGGGTTCCAAATACTATCGGACGCTGATTACTTAGAATTTGTAATTTGTTTTTGATAACAGATTAAAATCTGCATAATTTAGCAGGTGAACTTTGATCACCACCGTGCTGATTGCGTTCATCTCAGTGCTCCCAATACCATTGGACGCTGACTATTTATTAGGTGCAAACTTGAGACTGATGATTTCTATATATATACTAGTTACAAAGCCCGTTTACACGGGCTGATGCGGAGCAGGGAGCTCCGGATGGCTCACAGCCTGTCTGTGCTCCCAGCTCCGGGGCAGCAGCGGAGGCGCTGGGTGACGGTTTGTCACCCAGCTGCCTCCGATGCTGCCCCAGAGCCGGGAGCACAGACAGGTTGTCAGCCTTCCGGACCGGAGAGCCCGTTCTGTGAGTCCCCACTGCGCATGTGCGGTTACTCACACTGTGAGTGACGCAATCTAGGACTATGTTATAGGATACTTTATGAGCATTACAGCATACTGTATGTCTAGATGTTCATTGCTCATAATAAAATAGTATGGATATAAGTTAAAACCATTCCACTTCTTGTTTGAAGCCACTGAATGGTTCTTGATGTGACACTACATCTCCTTCTGTCACTGCATACAAGCTAAAAGGTGTGATAAGAGAATTATAACACACCAACTTGAGTAGAGAGGACATTTGTTGTTTTTAAATTGTCTGTTTTTAACAAAGTGTATTAATACAAATGAAGTTTTCACTCTCAAGGTGCACGTCACCTATCAGTGTCCCATAAGACAACCCCTACTGAGATTATCCCCATCTCATGTCTTTTAGGGGTAGGTTTGGCGCTTAATAGACAATTCTTTTCTTTTCTGTTTGATCTCTTGTGAATTGGGCCTTAATATTAGAAAATAATATTTCCCTTTAAAACCTCAAAGGGTTAACCATGTCCATATGTTACACTGTTATCAGAGTTACGATAAGTGAAACCTTTGGACTATTTAACATGTTGTTTGTCAAAAGAGATAAAAAAGAACATCTATATCACTGGTCAGATTTAGATACCTCCATATGGCAAGGTTTGCCTTAGATTTAGAAAAATATAAATGATCAGGAAGGCACTGTAATAATGTGATTTGCCAGATGATGGCAGCACACAATTTCTAATTGGTATTTTGGCGAATTTCAGTATAGGACTATTTATTATTTATTTAAAGCTTGTTTTCGTCAACAGGAGACTCCTGCCAGTCTGAGCAAATATATTATAGATAACAAATATTTTAGGGATGTAACATAAAAATAATTAATTGTTCCATATGCTAGCTGTAATTACATCATATTTTAAATCGACCAGTTTAATTTTAGGTGTTGGTATTCCTTCATATTGGTTCAGCTGATCTTTCTATAAAACACTGACATTTTGCAATGTAACTATTCATTAACCCCATTGGAAGCAACAAATATCTCAAATATACTGCAAAATAATGGGGTTACGCACTAAGGCATGATAAAGAGGTGATAAAGAGGAGATGACTTCTCCATAGGAAGTACACTGGAGAAGTCATCTCTACTTTATCACCTCTTTATCATTCCTTAGTGCATCTCCCCCCATGACTTCTTAGCATTCAGTGGGATACAGTCATGTACTGTTACTTGTCTTGAACTACTATGGGGGAACAATATATAGTATGAGACAATAAAAAAGTGAAGCTGGTTTCCCACCTGTCCCAGCTCTTCATTCAGATTGGATGTCCTAGCCATGGCTGGTGTATCTGTTTCAGGATAATACATATCTCTATCCTGGAACACAGGAAAAAGCTGATCAGTGCTTCATATTCAAAAAGTAGCAAGCTTTATTGGACTCCCTTGAAGGGCCAGTCTTAACTGTTTGAGTGCCAGAGGTGTGTGCAATACATTGCACACCCATCTGGCATTCAAAGGGTTAAATCTAAAGTATATATCTATTGCATCATACCATGGACCATATAAATATATATTTATTACACACACAAAAGTGAAGCAATTCTGGAATAAACCAACTGCGCCATAGGGATCAAGTTGATTTAAATGGGTATTCCAGACTCTTGAATTCTAGAGGTCTCCAAGGTACTGCTTTGTAATGCCTTTGAGTCCACTCAAGCATTCAAGGGGTTAAAATCCCTGTTTAAATATTTGGTTGGCTTCCCCTAGAAGTGCTCCATTTTGACTTTATACATATGGCCCTTTGATCAGTTGCCTAGACCAGTGGTTCTCCACCTGTGTCCTCAGGGCCCAAAAGCATGCCAAGACTTCTGCTGCAGCACAGGTGAATCTGAATGACTGAACCTCTGATTGATTCACCCATGCTCAAGCAGGGAAATTCTTTAGTCTTGGCTGTTAGTGGGCCTTGAGGTTCCCAACCCTCTCCTCAGGTACCCCTAACAGTCCATGTGTTTAGGATTTCCCTAATTATGCAAAGACGAGAGAGCCTCAGTCGTTTAAATAGCTCACCTGTGCACAAGTAGGGAAATCCTGAAGGCATGGCCTGTTAGGAGGGTTGGGAACCACTGATCTAGACTATTGTATAGACCACTGGCTCTCAACCCCATGCCCTCAGGACCCACTAACAGGCCAGGATTTGAGGATTTCCTTGTTAGATCACAGGTGAGTGAGCCTCAGATCAACTCACCTGTGCTGTAACAGGGAAATTCACAAGTCGTGGCCTGTTAGTAATCCATAAAGGCACGGGTTGATAACCACTGGTATAGACCATGGGTAGCCAACCTTGGTTCTCAAGAGCTACCAAAAGTGAAAATTTTCTGGGTAACATTGC
This sequence comes from Rhinophrynus dorsalis, assembly GCA_037306005.1. Taxonomy (NCBI): domain Eukaryota; kingdom Metazoa; phylum Chordata; class Amphibia; order Anura; family Rhinophrynidae; genus Rhinophrynus; species Rhinophrynus dorsalis. Next base: position 540,877,760 of record CM074719.1, on the reverse strand, counting down.
TTCAGTACAGGTGTATCAATTAAAGCGATTGAACCACTAATTTATTGACCAGTACTAAGAATGCACTAATGGAAGCTCTTGAAGACAGGGTTGGTTATCTCTGGTTTAGATAGGTGAAACCTGTCATTACCCCCCCCCCCCCCCCCCACAGAGCATGTTTTCAGGATAACCTTAATTAAATTTTGTTAACTCAGTGATGTTCAGACACATCCTTCAGACTGACTGAACTACTGACTGATTCACCTGTGTTCATGCGAGGAGATACTGAATACCTGCACTGTTGTGGGGCTCTAAAGACAGGTTTGAGCTCCCCGGTTTAGACAATGCTAATATCATAGTACAGGGATAAAAAAACATAAACGGGAATATTACATTCACATGCATTTTATCACTGTTTCCCCATAGGTCCTGATAGGTCTGTGCACAACTAAAGAAGAAACATCCACTTAAAGGGATAGTACTACTTGAACCAAAATGCAGCTCTGAGTCGTCTTCATACTATTTGTCCCACATAGCCCTGTATAACAATACTATCAGTCTTGTAGTTCAGCAGCAAATGAATGAGAAAGGATCTCCCTCCCGCCCCTTTTAGCCACCTCTCATCAGTTGCTTAAGTTGGTCCTGGGACTGGACAGATTGCAGTGAGGGACAATCTTCAGGCAGTAAGTATAAGGAAAACCCTACCCCCCTTGACAAAGGAGGGCAGGATTTTCCTTATGTTTACTGAAGATTGTCCCTCACTGCGCTCCATCTGGACTGGCTTGGAGAGGCAGAGTGATGGAGGGGAAAGGGGCGGGAGGTTGATCCTCTCATTGAATTGCTGCTAAACTACGTAGTACTGAAATACAGCGTTACATGGCACAAATAGTATGAAGAAGAATTAGAGACGCATTTTGTTTCAAGTATTACTATACCTTTAAATAGAAGAAATGAAACGTGAAAAAGGACTGCCAAAATGTGTTCTGTATATGCTAGAAAAAAAGAACATTGTCCATATGTATAAAAGCAAACTAGAGTCATTCTGGATTAAACAAACAGCACCATAGGGGACAAGTAAAAATTCCTAAATGCACATGCACTTCAATGCACTGGAGGCCTCTCTAGCATTCAAGGGGTAAAACGCCCAATTTAATTTAACAGGAATTTTATTTTTGTCCCCTATGGTGCATGTGGTTTACTCCAGAATAACTCCAGTTTTTATAAATATGGGCCCTAAAATTGTATCTGATAATACTGAGAAAGGATATCCCAGATGAGCATACCTGGGAACCTTCTGAGGGTGGGAGTGTCCAAATGACATGATTTGTGTCATATATTAGGTGGGACTTGATTGGGTTAGGTGGGATTGGGATGAGGGAAGGTGGGCTTACCCTTAAATGGTGAGTGGGAATAACATGGCAGATGTTGCCTGAAACTGAAAGTGAAGTGGGTAGAGTTACAAGGGAACTCACTGAGAATCAGACTTTGTCCCTGGAGAACCAGTAACGGAGAATAAAAATTGGAGTCTCTGGCTCAAATCCAGAGAGATCCCAGGTATACAGATCAACATTAGGCAACATTTGCTAGTCCAGCTATTGGGGACTGCAACAGCTGGTTGGGAGCGATGGGAGTCATAGTCTACAACAGCTGAAATGACAGAGATTGCCTACCCCTGCTCCAGATGAATACAAAGACATCTCACTGGAGCTTTTCATCTCAAGAGCTAAGTAGTTTGGTCAATTGGTCTTTATCGGCTATCAAATTTTGTTTTTATGATATTTTTCTGTGACTGTTTTGTCACTCTGATTTTTTTTTTTGTCAGTGACAATATTGAGGATCAAACACAGAAAATTGTCAAATATCTCTACATCTGTATGTGAACACAGTACCTGAGCAATTAGAATATATTACACTTCAATTCAGCTACAGTGTACAGATGTTACTCACCCAATTGATGAAAAGTGCCTGAGTAAACTTCACCACTTCCAGTGTCACCAGAAGACTGATGGGAATTAGGTTGTTGTACAGGATGATAAAGGTCAAGAGGTTGTAACCAAAGTTAGTAGAGATTGCCTCTGTAGGGAAAAGCATTCAGACCACAAGTCACATTTTTTCATCATCAAGAAATTCAACATACAGGGGATTGGTAATGACTGATGGGATAAGGTCTTGTGATTGCAAGGCAACGTGCTGTAGAAGCTGGGGCTACAATGTGAACTATGGTAGACCAACAAGGTAGCACAGGGGTCTGCTCCCCTGGTTTATTGATGTTGCATCTCAGAGTAGTTTCCTGCCATGTGCATTGCTGGTTTCCATAATAGACATACTGTATATGGCTTGAAGACCCAACACAGCTGATATATGAAGAATGTTCTTGTAACCCACAATTTTGTGGCTGAGAGCCAGAGATATCCACGTTGTCTTTTCTGACTCAATGAATGGCTGTTATGAGATGTTTTGGGGATGCATTAGCAGCCTTGGGCTTTTTATATAATAAAATGTGATAATTAATCTTTAACCCTTTAAATCAGGGATAGGCAACATCAGGCCCTCCAGCTGTGCAGGTCTACAATTCCACATCATCCACAAGGGAACTGTAGTCTTCCAGAGTTGGAGGGCCTCAGGCTGCCCATCACAGCCTTAAATTCTGCATTATGAAGCCTTGCAGCATTGCCTATATTTTCATGCTGCCATTGCTGTTTACATCAAACATCACACATTAACTTAACAGGGAATTTTTTCTTCTAAAGTCCCCAGCGGGGGCTCACGTGGTGCTCTTGGGGGATATAAATGATGTGAATTGTGTCAAAAAGGGGCAGGGGCATAATCGTGAATGGGAAGTGGGCAGAACAGTGTGGGAAAGGAGGAGAAGTGGGTGGGAAGTGGGAGGAACAGGTTGGGAAAGAGCAGTAGTGGGCAGAGTTTCATAAGAAACTCCCCACCACAGGAGACCCAGTTGTTCACTACAAAAAGCAACCCAGCTAAAGCACCCTCTGTGTCTGAATTTGATCTACTTAGAAATCCCTTCCAAAACAGACTGATTAGATCAGGCCAGTTACAAATTATTTTTGCATAGGGAATGTCCCAGAACAATCAGGTGTGACACAATTAAAACATCTAATATTAAACAGACACAGGGAGGCATATAAGATTAGTGGGGGAGGAAGACAACATGGAGACTGGAAATAGGGAGCTATAAAGACGATGGACAGACAAAAAAGGGTCTGAGGTGCAGTGAGAACATACCACAAAGAGTGTGTTTATTTAATATTTTCACGTCATCAAAAAATATTAAAATGTTCAATAACCATGGAATTTCATATCAGGATAAATAATTAGGCTCCTCCTCAGAACAATGGTACCCCATTTGTGTTGGCTGACATATTTTAGGTGCTGTCAGGAGCACCTACATCAGTCTCTTTTTTTCATACATTATTTGAAATAGAACATGTCTACACTAAAATGACTATTAAATCAACATGAAGAAAAGAGAGGCAAAGCGTACCATTTTGGAGAGAAGACAACTGGACTCATCTAACCCTAGGCCGCTACACACAAATGTTTTTCGAAAAGAGGCTCTATAGGAAAAATAGTTTTTTTTAATCCCCACTACACTACAATTTTTCTGTCCAATAAAATAAAAAAATAAAAAAGCAGTGGATACCAATCTTAATAATCTAACAGAATTTGCTCGTATCTCTTATTACATAGAGAACAAACACAATCATATGGTGGCAATATCAGAAAGTATAAACATACACTAAAACTGAAAGTTTAGATTATATTTAAGGGATCTAATATAAACTAACACATTTTTACACATGCTAGCTGGAAATACATGATATTTACAATGATATAAACCAATTTCATTTTTAGTTGTCATTGTTCCTTTAAACTGAATAAAACAGTAATAATGTGGTGTCACTGTTGAATATCGTAATGGATACATCACAGTTATCTGGACACATATTGATGGTGCACAATCCACAATAACAGAATCAATAGGAATCCCAAAGAACACACTACAATGAATTGTACAGCTTTCAGGGGTGGATTATCTATTGTGAACAAACAATGTGCTAGAATGCTGCAGGTCTGCTACTAATGATAATTTCACAATAATACATCAAAGACAATGAAAGGCAAAGAGTACAAGGGCTGGACAAACCTGGCACATTTGCTTTAAACTTTTCTCAGTGTGGTTGCAGATTTGTATAGATCAGATAGACATAGAGTAAGGAAAACAAGATAGCAAAGCAAGTTAACCTTTTTAGTGCCATGCACATGTATAGCTGCACAATGCATTTGAGACATTTGTAAGACCTAAAGGATCAAGAAAACTATCATTAAGTCACAGGCTTCACATTCTGCATTCTTTACTCTATAGACTGTAATATTTAGCTTGGAGCCAATGATAAGTCAATGGAAGCAATATGAACGGCAGTGGCAGCACTATGGGCAATGCACACATAATCCCTGGAGAATATACTGTTAGACTTCAAAGTCTAACAATTCTGTCTCATCATGGAATCAGCCAAATACCACTATCCAGCTCTCTAAATGACCAGCCAGGCAATAAAATGCTGCTCGCTTGCTTGTCAGGTCTGTTCACTATCATAATAATTACCTTAAAAACACTGACGCTCTTATTCGTCAAGTTAAAGAGATGCCATTCTGGAGCAAACCATTTGCATCATAGGGTTGAAATGAAAACTCTGTAAATTCACCATGATTTAAAATGTACTTCTGATCCCTTGAATGCTAGAGAGATCTCCAGCTCACTGTGAAACAATGTGTTAGCAACCACTAGTGTTCAAGGGGTTAAAGCCTGAACTTAAAGCAATGGATATTTTTTTCCATCTATGGTGCAAGTGGTTTGCTCCAGAACGTCTTCTCTTCTCTATTGTAGATTAGGCACCAGTGGCGTAACTAGAAGCCACCACTCCCTGGTGCAGAAATTGCCGCCGGGCCCCCCCCATCTTCACTTTGCCCCATGTACATCTCCTACCTCCATCTCTCGCACGGTTCTCAGTTATGCAGAGCGCTGGGAGATGATGTCATCTCCCAGCGCTCTGCATTACTAGAGCGCCGGGAGATCAGCTGAGCTGCTGCGGGCAGGGCTGTGGGCGAGTGGCGATGGCTCACAGGGGGCGGCCGAGCCCCTTGGAGTGACGGGCCCGGTCGCAGGTGCGACCCCTGAGACCCCTATTGTTACGCCACTGTTAGGCACTAAGGGCAGATATATAAAACTGGGATAGTGCAGTTCGGGGTTAAAACACATAAATATTCCCCAGATCACCACTCATTTAGATTGGGTTTTTTATTTTAAATAACTTTTATTAAGAAAGTTTTATACATATAAAAAAAACATAGATAAAGGAAAAGGTAATAAGCAAACACATTAGTATATTACAAACAATGGTTAAGTACAATGGTGGCGAACCCAATTAGAAAGCACACCCTGTACTACTGAATAGGACGCCACACATAGGCAGTATAGAGGAAAGTAGGAAAGAGGCCTAGTAGGCATTTAGTGCAAGGCAACACAAACATTCATACTGGTGTGAATGTCACAAACGATCAAGAGGAACATCTTGCAAGGCCACACAGTACAGAATTGTGCTCGGAAATTAACAATATAACAGTTGAACAGAGAACAGAAAACTAGTGCATGCTCCCGTAGCGAAGGAGCACACCCTGGTCAACATAACAAGAAAGAGGATCAACCCAAAGCGATGTGTGTGGGCCACACCAGGGCTCCCCTCTCCACTTAAAGCAGGTGAATGTTGAAGTAGGGTGCCATCCGTCTCCATACCATCCCCCAAAAGTGTAACAAGGATATCACCGATCAGCATACTCTCCTCCAACCACAAGGTGTATCTAAAGCAGCGGTAAAATTCTACCTGGCAGAAAGTGGATAAGGTGAGGATGAAGGTTTCCCATAGGGTGACAAAGCGGGCACCCAACTCCTCCTAATCAGAAAGAGCTAAAGTCAAGTTAAGTCTAGTAAAGTGAAACCATTTAAGGGTCCATTATTTGGGGGGGGGGGGATAACCAGAGTGTAAGAATGTGAATCACACAGAATATAGGGGCCCAGAATATCTCAAACAAATCAACTATGTTCTAGTACCACGGGTGGTAATAACCACTCGGAATACTGAACCTAGAATACAGCCGCTACTCTGAACACATAAACAAAAGTAAGTAAATACAATACAACAAATTGTGATTGGAGGCGCTCTTACATTATGACATATCAAAATCCAAAATATACAAAAATAATAAATATCAAATATTTGATCTCGATATATCAATAATATAGACTAAACGTTACCAGATAAATTAGATTTTCTCGAATGATAACAAAACACTTGATAATACAGTGGTTATTTGCCAAATAAAATACAGTACAATGTCGTATACAATATAATATAGAATACAATCTTCGACAGCAGATATATCACACAGAATAAATAAATATTATTTTACTCATATACCACCAAAAGAAAACATCGGATCAATAATGGAACAAAGTGGGAAACAGGTCTAGATGTCAAATCATGGTGAACATGTAAAAAATAAAACAAAGACACATAGTGTGATCTGTATAATTGATCAAGTCCACAATCTAAAATAGTTCCGTGTTGTTCAATCAGTTGTAAAAAACAGGTGAAATAACTCACTTCTGATATCACCGCCTGGCTGACCATCCAGTCAGTCAGCACAATAAGAGCGTGTGGAGAGAATAACAACTGTCTCCACTCAGAAATCAAACAAGACACTCACACACTGGTTGTTGTACCTGAGGGGTATCTACTCTATCTCGGGTGAAATCTCACGGGAAAAATTCTCAGTACCGTTCCCATTCGGTCAAAAGGATGAATAATGGCTGCGATGTTCAATGCAAGCCAAACGATGATATACACAAAGAAAAAGGTGCTAAAGCTCCACTTTAACTAAAAGTTGTAATTTATTGATGAAAATAAAACACAATAATATCACAACTAGTGTGATGTCAGGTATAAGTCAACGCGTTTCATAACCATACAGGTCATTTCATCAGGACGGGAGAGAGATCTCGTAACTCACAACTTAAAATTCAAAAAACATAGCTAATGACACACCCAGATTTATAATCTCACTGGAGTGACACTACCAAGAATCCTGTTTTCATCAAGACTAGACATGCTGAAAAGTTGCCAATAAATATCACCGATGTTTGACTGAGTGGAGACAGTTGTGGAGACAGTTGTTATTCTCTCCACACGCTCTTATAGTTCTGACTGACTGGATGGTCAGCCAGGTGGTGATATCAGAAGTGAATTATTTCACCTGTTTCTTTACAACTGATTGAACAACATGGAACTATTTTAGATTGTGGACTTGATCAATTATACAGATCACACTATGTGTCTTTGTTTTATTTCTTACATGTTCACCATGATTTGACATCTGGACCTGTTTACCACTTTGTTCCATTATTGATCCGATATTTTCTTTTGGTGGTATATGAGTAAAATAATATTTATTTATTCTGTGTGATATATCTGCTGTTGAAGATTGTATTCTATATTATACTGTATACAATGTTGTACTGTATTTTATTTGGCCAACAATCACTGTATTATCAAGTGTTTTGTTATCATTCAAGAAAATCTAATTTATCTGGTAACGTTTAATCTATTTTATTGATATATCGAGATCACATATTGAATGTTTATTATATTTGTATATTTTGGATTTTGATATTTCATAATGTAAGAGCGCCTCCAATCACTATTTGTTTTATTGTATTACAGTGTAAGAACACATTCAATGCCACCATGACTGCATAGTCAACCAGTTTAAGTGGGAGTGCTGTCAGGACACTAGGAGAGTTATAAATCCCCAAGAGAAACATCGGGGTCACAGATGTAACTGGAATCTGGATTTTGTCTGTAACGTAACAGAACATCTTGGACCAGAAAGAATAAATGTGAGGTCACGAATATAACATATGGAGCAATCTGGCCCTAGGGTCCTTGCATTTAAGGCAGAGTGATAAAGGAGTAAGGCCAATGCGATGAGAAACCAGGGGAGTAACATATGTGCAGTAACCTATAAGAGACCTCATGATAGTATGCCGACGGAGAGCAACGAAGATGACGGGCGAAGCAAGATTCAAAAGTGCCCACTGTTAAAGTGGGCATGTCAGCGAACCAACCACTGAACACCAGTGGGCTTCAGTCCACATAAGCCATTGTAAAGTGTGTTCTATAGATAAAGGAAGTTTTGAACAATATCGCAGGGAGCTTTTTGCTCAGACAATCCAGAGGGTTATTATCAAGTTGAGCAGACAATGTAGGCAGGAGAGTCTGAACATAGAGCTTGGCCTGCAAGAAGGCGAAGAGATGGCTAGGCGGCAGCCTATACTTGGCCTGCAAGTCAGTAAAGGAATATGCCTGTTTCGGTAGAGGGTCCAAAAGATGTCTGACAAACTTAACACCACGTGAGGTTCAGCAGAAAAAACATTTGTCTGGCTCACCACGTTGAAATCATACGTTGTTAGTGAAAGGAAAAAACAGTGAGACCAACCGGGAGTTAAAGAGCAGTCACCTCACAAATTGCCAAACATTCATTGTTGATAGTAAAAGAGGGTAAGTGGCACTGTGAGGAGGGAGAGCAGCCAGACAGGCATGTAGAAGATATGGGAGACTTAGTGGAGGACAGAACAGTTGATCCCCGTAAAAGTCTGTATAGATTGGGCTTTTAACCTCTTGAATGCTACAGAGGTCTCTAATGCATTGCAAAGCATTGGTGCTGTAGGTTTTCTCAAGAACAAAACCTATTTTCTTCTGTGGCCCTTGGGTCCATATTCACAAAGATAAAGAGGTGTAATTTTGAAGTAAACCAAATGCATCATAGAGGACAAATGAAAATTCCCATTCATTAAATTGGTGGGTGTAACCCAATGAATGCTAGCGAGGTTTCCAATAAGTGTTGGATTTCTTGAAAGGCAGAGTAGGCAACTGTCTTGAGCTCCATATTTTCAGGGGCACCTTAGCTGGGCTGACTACACACCCACACTGTGAACTGTGGATATTGCCAGATAAATCTTAATGCACCTGCACCAGATTTATACCCCTTTACAATGCCTTGGATGCTAGCGGAATGGGGGTGTGGCCAAGGACGGGACTAAGGGTCATTAGAGTGCCTTGCCCAGGTGAGCCTGGGATGTAAATCAAGCTCTGTCTTCAGTGTGTTGATAGGACATCTATCAAGCATTCAGTGGGTTACAAACCCCATTTAAATCCATGGGCATTTGGGGAATTTTATGTGTCCGCTATCTTGTATTTGGTTTGCCCCAGAATTTAAGCTCTTTAACTTCTTGAAAATGGCCACTTTTGGGCTTTAATAACCTTTAAATGAAACAGCTGCCAGCAGTGACAGTATCTTTCTTTTACCAATCAAGAATGAACTTGCAGTATAAATATTTTCCATTTCATGCAATTTTACCATTAATAATGATAGCTGCATCACTGACCAGCATATTGTAAATAAAAATTTGATTTCGATGCTCTTAACCCCTTATGGACCAGAGGGGTGAGCAACACCCTAAGTCTTTCAAAAATATTAAACATTTTTTCCAAAATCTAAAGTGGGTTGTTATATTAGGAGCATGACTACTAATCAGGGATTTCGTATGATGGTAAAAGATATGCCATTGCCTTGGGCAGTATAGTTTTAAAAAGCTGAATTTTGTAGTAATTTCTTACCATTGGTGCCAAGATACCAGTTGGTTTCCTCATATTTTCTGTTCCACAAAAAGGCACCTACTGAGCTGACTAGCGCCATCACCAGGAGGATGCAGAACAGAACCAGGATTTGCATGTTTGTCACTTTCTCAACATTCGACCTTTTCAGGGGAGCTTTTGTTGAATTCTACATAAGAAGACAGAAACATTACAGGGTTACCAATGACATTTCTAATAAATACTTATATATATTATATATAGTAGATCCCAACATATATTAAAAAGTAAATAACATACATATAAATAGTTCTGGTACTAGAAAGTATAATGTGACGTCACAAATAGAACAATACAATATATAAAAACAAAGTAACATCCGATAGAGGCAATATAGTAGGCAAATGTAATAATTTAGAAAAAGAAAATGTCTGATATAGCTATCCTGGATTCAAACAGTCACTGAATGAGTTCTGTATTATGAAATAATGAAGCAGGTAGATGTAGCAGAGAAATATACATTAATGTCAGCATGCTTACTCTCCCGTCCTTTGGAGAGATGTGCTTCCCACTGTGATTAGTACTTGAGTTCCGTTATACATTCAGCGGTGAGCTTCGCAATATTATCATATAGTGGTAGTCTTTTTGCACATGGATGTTTCTCCTCTCCAGCGGGCAGAGTTACTTGCTGCTTGTATGATGTCAAACACCTCCCATCTTTAACATAGGCATGTAAGCCTTGATGTTGACGGTAAATGAACCGGGAATATAGTGGACAGTCAGAATACTAATTAACAATGCCTTCTTATTGATGGTAGATGCACCAAGAATGTAGCGAACAATCAAGATACTAATAGACAATGCCTTCTTGGATGTAACATTAAAATGATGTTTGTACATAAATAAAATAATCTACGCGTTTCGTATCATAAGATAATTTCTCAAGAAATCACATCACATTATACTTTCTGGTACCAGAACAATTTAAATATATATTCTTTATATGTTTGATATGCTATTTACTTTTTAATTCAATTCCATATTAAATTCACTTTATTTATTTTTAAGAACTGAGAGCGAGTTCCTTCTTGTTTTTTGTTTTGCTTTCTGTCCATCCACTATTGGACAGTGAAGATAAGAGTGATCTGTTGTTTCTCTTATATTATCTTATCACTGTCTAGCCAGGGCTGGATTTACATCTGAGGAGCCCGTAGGCACATAAATCTGAAGCGCCCCTTCCTCCCCCGATTTGCCATCTCCACTCGACACCTCCACAATGCTCATAAGCTCCATATTACCCCCATTATCTCCATATTGCCCTCACATTGCCCCCATCAGTTCCATATTTCCCCTCACATTGCCCCCATCATCTCCACATCCCCTCACATTGCTTCTATCATCTCAATATTGCCCCTCACATGTTACATTGCCCTCATCATCTCAATATTGCTGGGGTGACTGGCAAGGCTAATAAAAAAAAAAAAAAAAAAAAAAAAAAAAAAAAAACCAAGGAAAAAAACGATCCCAGCAATGACAGGCGCCCCTCTGTGGGATGCGTCTGTAGGCAGGTGCCTACTCTGCCTTATTACAAATCCGGCCCTGTGTCTAGCCTTTTTTCCTACATTGTTGCTATTTTTTTTATATTTATATCTACACTAGTTTTAAAGCCTGTGTACATGGGCCAACACTGGTGGCACTGCAGTCATGTGCACTACTGACTGCCCGAATGTGCCGTGGCTGATACGGAGCAGGGTGCAGAAAGGACTGCGACTTCGGGCACAGATAGAGGACTCTGGTATGAATTCAGAACTCCCTGATCCGTATCAGCCTCGGCGCTGGCAGTCTGTATTGCACATGACTGCAGCACACGCAGCCGTCTCTACTATGCATGACGGCTTCTGACAAACATCCTTAGTGAATTATAATATAGGATATATATCTATGAGCTATGTAATACTGTCTGACACCTTAGCCTCAGAACACACATGCTCTAACCTGCCCCCTCCTGTACCCACAGGCCTCTAATTTCCCCATCCAGGACAGTCTGTAACGGAGGTTAAGGACACCGGGGTGTCCGCCTCCTATGTGCCACTCTCCTCCCTCTCGAATCCGGTCAGTCAGCGTGCCTCGGACCGGGGGAACCTCACCGGAGCCTGTTCGAACCTGCAGGGGCGCTGAAGGTCTGTCGAATGCGAACCAATCGAAGGTCCCGGTCCCGGGTCTTCAGTTCGCAGCAGGAACACCGGAGCACACTTAACATAATTTGGCTTGACTTTTAACCAATGACCTTTTGGGCTACTAAAACCCTTCAAACCCGACTGGTCACTTGGTTTGACCAATGGAGGCTAAGCCTTCGGGCGTTGGCTCAGTCCCATCTCGCGAGTGACCGCTGGTGACGTCACTTGCCCCTCCGGCCAATCTCCAGGTCGCCTACCCAAACCCTTCGATCTAACTGAGCGTCCATGCACTCCGGTAGCTTCTACAATGGCGGCCCGCTCCTAAGGGTCCGAATTGCACACATAAGTCCCCCATCCCCTCCTAGTAGACCAGGGAGTCCAAATGAATCGTTCATATTCGAATACCAGTCGAACAGTCCCTTTTAGTCGACTGGTTTCGATTCTCTTACTTAAATCAGCCCTTCCTTAGGGTGCCCGGTGGCCAAGTAAGTCATTGCATAAACAAAGATTCAACAAGGTTCGACAGGGCAGGTTCCCATGCCTGCAGTGACCCTTCCATAGGGTGCCCGGTGGCCAAGTAAGTCCGTGTACAAGAGGGTTCCTACAACTTTCTCCAGTAACGGCCTATGGTCCGTTACATTTCTCCCCCTTTTTAGTCCGTAAGCCAAGGAGGATCAGTAACTTGGCTGGAGGAAATGGCATCCGTGAAGACATGTTATATATCCTCCTGTCGCGAGAGTCCATCCGCGTTGCGGTTATCCTTTCCAGACCGGTATCGGACGGTGAAATAAAAGAGGGTTCCTACAACTTTCTCCAGTAACGGCCTATGGTCCGTTACACAGTCCTCTAACACTCCACCATCTCTAATCTAGCCAGGCCTCTCCCTCCTTTTTCTAATCATAGTTCTTTCCCTGCCCCTCCACAGGTAGCCAATAAAGTGTCCATTGCTTTAAGTGTGGCTTTTAACCCACTAAATGCTAGACAGCTGTCCAGTGAATAGCTTTGAGATCCGTTCGAGATCTCTCTAACATTCAAGGGTGTAAGAGCCCCATTTAAAGCAATGAGCATTTGGTGAATGTGTTCTTCTTCACTACTGTTCATTAGTGTTGCTCCAGAATTGCATTACTTTTCTTAGTACATCAGCCCCAGAGGCATTACAAAACGTTAGCCCTTTGTGCTCAGAGGGTACACGATGCATTGTAAAGCAATGTGTTTTGTACTCCTCTGGCACTCACAGTATTAAAACAGCCACAGTTCCTCAATACGCAAATTATACAGGGAATTAAGTTACCAGAATGATCTACCCCAACACCCACATTCACCAATTGTACAGAATTTGGGAATGAAAAGCCAAAAATTATCTGCTCTGACCTGCACACGCTTGCACTTCTACAAACTGGCATTCTTGCCCTATTCAGCCTGTAGCTCTTACTGTGCCCCTCCATTCACACTGAAGTTACACGACTAACTAGACATATCATCAAACGTCCTTATAGCCCACTAGACTCTAGTCACTACCTTAATGCCCTGACTGTGGATCATGCCAGGAGCCTGCAAATGATTCTGTCTAGGTTTCAAAAGCAGTGAAACCAGGACAGAAGCATGACAACTAGACAGGTGGCAACACTAGACTGAAGAAAGTAGGGTGGAGGGGGGGGAATAGTGGACAGCAGGTCATTTAAAAGGTTTCCCCATTGGTTGCACATTAGCAGGCAGGAGGCCACATGAGCCCTGTGTGCTTCATATCTGACATCAAGGCTCAGTTACTTCATTACCCCACCTGTGAACAAGCAGGACAATCCTAAAGACATGGTCTGTTAGGAGTTCATGAGGATAGGGCTGTAAAACATTGTTATAGGGTATTTTCTGCTGAGGCCTACATGGATATTCCGTCTGCTGGGTGATTTTTATTTAAATGTTACTAAAGCCCCAACTTTTTAAATTATCAGCTATAATATGTCCAGAATGCATTTTATTTGTTATAGAATCCATCTTGCTAAGCTTGACATAACTCATTATGCCGCTTTATCTTCCAGTGTACTTACACAACCCATCATTGTGATCTGTATGAAGAACTAATTTGTCTAACACCTGAATCTAGATGTACCCTTCACCTCTCTTACATGGTTTATAACCACTTCTAACACCTCACTGAGTATTCTACACTACAAGAAAGAAGCCAGTCAATCTGCTTTCTCCTTCAGAGCTCCAAAAGCCTGGAATAACCTGCCTGAAAAAATAATCAGAACCTTTCCCAGTCTAAAATCCTTAAAAATAATGGCTTTTTTATATCTAAAAACAATATGTAACTGTATATACATATTTAGTAAATGTTTGTGTGCGTGTGTACAGGGTTTCTCTATTTGTGTAGAAATTCAACTCTGCTATAAATTCTCCAGGACATACTTTAAAATGAAAGAATACATTGACATTTCTTTCTGGTGAAACATTTTTCTAAATATAAAAAAAATAAAAAATAGTGCACTCTATAGGAAGGTCACTGACTAGAAGGTTACATGGTAAGTTATATGAACACCACCACCTAGTGACCAGAATAAAAAAAATTCAGATTAATTTGCAAAACACAAATTAAATATGTCAGCAGTGGGAGTATCCTTGTACAGGAAAAAGCCCTAAATCATATATAAAAAAATAGTGTACTGGTTATTTTAAATTAGATTCCCATTTGTAATTTACTTTGTAAACTAATGTGTTATACTGAACCATCCTACTGCACTGAATCTTTCTAACCAACTTAAAACGCAATAATTTTTTAACACTATGAAATTCTGAGGAGTGAGCATAACTCATACGGTACTCCAAGAGGCAGGCAACCTTTGGCTCTGCAGCTGTGAGGGACAACAACCCAAATCAACCCCAACCAGCCAGCGACTGAAATTGCCTGAAACTCACCCCTGTATAAACATCTACAATTAGTAATCCGCATCATCTGTTACCTGCATCAGCTTGGTGTCATGTCCTGTGTATACAACGATTCCCATAACCCACTGGGTGTTTCTTAGCTGGGCTCCTCTCAGTAAGATCTGGTCTGGTCCAACAGCAACAGGGCTAAAAGAAAACATTGTTCAGGGAGAAGAGTTCCACATGTTGACAAACATTTCTGCTGATATCTGCCATCTTGCTATAATTTAGCAAACTGAAATTGGTTTGATACAATATTATTTATGTACTCTGATTTGGGACTAATTATGTTAAACTAGTTGAACAGCCCGTTACACGGGCCACAGTGTCAGTGCCACTCGGTCGCGGGGCAGTCACGCGCAGAGGATACTGCCCGTGCTGCGGCTGATACAGAGCTGGACGCTCCTTCGGAGCACCCAGCTCTGTATCAGCCGCTACGTGGGCAGTCTCTACTGCGCGTGACCGCAGCACGCGCAGCAGTGTGTACTGCGCATGTCGCGCGTTACACACGATTTAGCAAATTATTATATAGGATTGGGCCTCTCATCTCCCAAAAAAGGTTGCATATTTTTAATCTACTTCAAAAGTTATCTCCTTGCACAAAATGAGAACAACATCTTTTATTTTGATACACTACATCCTTTTGTTGATGTCACATCCCCTGGAACTGCAAGCAAAGGTAGATTATTTACATAATTTGCAATAAGAGGGGAAGAGATATTGCCCCCATTTCGTGCAGAATCATCATAAAATATGGGGGCTATGAACTAAGATGTGATAAAGAGGTGATAAAGTGGGGATGACTTCTTCAGTGATATCCATACCTGGGAACTCTCCGGATTTGCCCCAGGAGACTCCGGTTTTGACAGAGCTTTACCGGTTCTCTGGGGCAGAGGCAGATTCCTCCAGATGTGGGGAGTTTCTATTGAAACTCTGCCCACATCTGCTGTGGGCATAGTGCCCTGTGATTGGAGGAAAGCTGATGTAGTTCCATTGTTTAAAAAGGGAGCAAGATCCAAACCAGGAAATTATAGACCTGTGAGCTTGACTTCCATAGTGGGTAAGATACTAGAAGGGTTATTAACTGATAGTATTCAGAACTATGTGAAGACAAACAATATCATTAGTAGGAATCAGCATGGTTTCATGAAGAACAGATCATGTCAGACTAATTTACTTGCATTTTATGAAAGAGTGAGTAGTAATTTGGACAGGGGAATTGCTGTTGATGTAGTATACTTGGATTTTGCAAAAGCCTTTGACACAGTGCCTCACAACAGGTTACTGCATAAATTAAAAGGCTTCGGTTTGGGTGGTGGTATCTGTACATGGATTGAGAACTGGTTAAATGATAGATGGCAGAGAGTTGTTGTAAATGGAACTTTTTCAAATTGGTCTAGGGTTATAAGTGGGGTACCGCAGGGTTCAGTCCTGGGCCCAATGCTTTTTAATTTGTTTATTAATGATCTAGAAGTGGGAATTGAAAGTAGCATCTCAATCTTTGCTGATGACACTAAGCTATGTAAGGAAATACATACAGAGCTCGATGTTTTTTCCCTACAGAAGGATTTAGATAAACTAAGTGAATGGGCAGAAAAGTGGCAGATGTCATTTAATGTAGATAAATGTAAGGTTATGCATTTGGGTTGTAGAAACAAACTTGCTACATATACTCTAAATGGGAAACAACTTGGGAAATCCTCATTAGAGAAAGATTTAGGTGTACTGATAGACAATAGTCTTCACAGCAGTGTGCAGAGTCACTCAGCTGCTGCAAGAGCAAATAGAGTACTAGCCTGCATAAAAAGAGGTGTAGAAGCAAGGGATGCTAATATTATCCTACCTCTGTATAAATCCTTGGTTAGGCCTCATCTAGAATATGGAGTACAATTTTGGGCGCCTGTTCTAAAAAAAGACATTACTGAACTGGAAAAGGTGCAGAGGCGTGCAACAAAACTGATAAAGGGATTGGAGGATCTGAGTTACGAAGAGAGACTATCCAAACTGGGTTTGTTTACATTAGAAAAGAGACGTCTAAGGGGTGATATGATTACCATTTACAAATACATTCAAGGCCAATACAAAGAACTATCCAATGAATTATTTATGCAAAGAGCTGAGCTAAGAACAAGAGGTCATCCATTAAGACTTGAGGAAAGGCGCTTTTGACTAAAACACAGGCAGGGATTCTTTACAGTAAGGGTGGTAAGGCTATGGAATTCTTTGCCTCGGGATGCTGTGCTTGCAGATAATGTAACTGCATTCAAAAAAGCAATGGATGCCTATCTAGCACAGAACAATATTGACAGTTATGACAGATGGCTTCAAAGCAAATAGGATATTGAGCCGGGGAACTATTTTACACACTCACACACACACACCTACATTGGAAATTGCTCCAGAGGGCTTTTTTGTTGCCTTCCTCTGGATCAACAGGGGTGTTATTGGCATGGGCTGGACTTGATGGACGCATGTCTTTTTTCAGCCTTATCTACTATGTTACTATGTTACTATGTTTCTCCCAGTGTTCCTCCTTCCCCAACCTTCTGTGTGACACCTTTAAGCCCCGCCCCATTTTGACACAATTTGCATCATTATTGTCACTCCCTTCTGCACCAGAGGACTCCACTCCGGGTAGACCTCAGCTGGAAGTTCCCAGGTATGGTGATACCACTTCTCCAGTTTCCACGTTATTCTATACACCCAATGAACTAAGATCTCCAAAGTTGAAGAAACATTAGTGCGTAGACTCCATAGAATAACATAGGAACTGGAGAAGTGATATGCTGGAAAAGACATCTCCACTTTATCACCTCTTTATCACACCTTAGTACATAACCTGCATATAGCTTTACACTTAAGCATTTCCTATCATTTTGGCTAATAAACTGCAATCAATGCATTGAAGATATCTGTACCCAAGGGGTTAAGAAATATCCTCATTACCAATGAACCTAAAGTAACTTGGATTGTCTTATTGTGATACATAAATGCAAACACATTTCTCCTAGAACAGTTTTGGGTCTGGAGGAGATGAAATTCAATGGCTTGTCAGTTTCATAGCAGGTAATCAAGGCTACATTGTCATTTTGGAAGCTATATTTAAATCTAAATATAAGATGATGTGCGTATTCATTTTTATGTGAAAGGATCTGGCACACTAGCTTTGAAGCAGCTGAACATATTTTTCATTCAGTGATTGCCAGATCATGGGCTTCCCTCACAATACATTGTTTTCTGTTACCCATTCTGGATAACAATGGACTGCAACTGTGAATACGTTTATGTTCTTTTAAATACCTCCTGCTTATTTCAGGCACACGGATCAGTTTACATCTTGCTTTAGTAATCAAGAAAAAATAATCGTATTTGCAGTTCTTTGATCCTGAAATTGTTTATTTCACCCTTTAAAGACCAGAGGGATGGTCAATGCATTGCTCCCCCATGCAATGCCCACCTCTCTGGTCCTTAATAAGTAATTTATAGTGCAAGTCAATTACCTACAGAGGTTCAATGCTGGAGCAAACCAGCTGTACCATAGGGATGAAATTAAATTTTACAGTGATTTAAATTGGGCTTTTTAACCCCTTGAGTACTAGGGAGTTTGGAGACGTCACCAGAAATCAAGCTTTTTAAAGCCCAATTTAGATCAATGGGAATTTCAGGATTTCAGAACAGCACATCTTACTAAATCTGTGCTGGCGGCCCTCACAGGATTTTTGTGAGGGCCCCAGTCTGTACGGTTACCAGATCAGATTTTCATAAAGTGACGGATTTACTTCTAAACACACTGTCCGTCTTTTACCACCAAATCACAATCTGACAATTTTTTCCATTATGATGACTTTTTGAACATCACACACTTAGTACAGTAGTTCTGCTAGCAACTGTCAAGTCTGCCTCCATGGACATGGCACACACTGCTGTCTGTTCTCTTGGACCAAGGGCCAAGAGCAAAATAAATACCAGACATTGGGATTTTACATAGTAACATAGTAACATAGTAGATAAGGCTGAAAAAAGACATGCGTCCATCAAGTTCAGCCCATGCCAATAACACCCCTGTTGATCCAGAGGAAGGCAACAAAAAAGCCCTCTGGAGCAATTTCCAATGTAGGTGTGTGTGTGTGTGAGTGTGTCAAATAGTTCCCCGGCTCAATATCCTATTTGCTTTGAAGCCATCTGTCATAACTGTCAATATTGTTCTGTGCTAGATAGGCATCCATTGCTTTTTTGAATGCAGTCACATTATCTGCAAGCACAGCATCCCGAGGCAAAGAATTCCATAGCCTTACCGCCCTTACTGTAAAGAATCCCTGCCTGTGTTTTAGTCAAAAGCGCCTTTCCTCAAGTCTTAATGGATGACCTCTTGTTCTTAGCTCAGCTCTTTGCATAAATAATTCATTGGATGGTTCTTTGTATTGGCCTTGAATGTATTTGTAAATGGTAATCATAGTAAGGTAAGTGGGAGATTGTTAGGAGCTGTAAATTTCCTTTAAATGTCAGCTTTCATGTAAAAGTTGCCCTCTCAGCATCTGTGAAAACATCAGACCTGTTGAGGAAGCCAGAGAGCAAATCAGGGGGTTAAAACAATTACCCTTGAGGATGCAAGGCTGATCCATTGAGAGAGACTGAACTGTGAGATTGAGTCTCTCAATTCAGTCTCCTGGAGCTGTGAGTACAGTCTTCAAAGACTGCTAGTAATGGGTTTTCAAACCTGATCCTTGCAATCTATTGATGATGTGTCTGAAGATCTGAATAATATGCAATGCATTTCAAAGCAATGCATTGCACATTATATAATCCTCAAGAGGTTAATCCACATACTTCAGTGGAGGGCAGTCATTTTCTTTTACAGGAGCCATTTTGGGGCTCATCAGCACAGCCCTAGGCTTTTTACTAAATCTGCAACCAGACCTAGTGAAAAGTGGTAGCTGCTCATCAATCTCTTGGATGCTAGAAAGGTGTCCAACACAAAGCAATACACTGGCAACCTCTCTAGCATCCAATGGATTAATCTGCTTTTTACAATGTATATGGTGATTTTAAACCATTTGCTGCTTGTGAGTTATATAAAGATTACACCCTTGAGGACCACATGGGTGTGCAACAGCTTCAACATCTCTTTCTGGACCTCATTGGAGAACTCAAGAGCAGCACGAAGGCTAATTTAATGTTGCTCATATATGAAAGACTGTTTTGTAGCATGCACAGATTATTATATTATATATATATCCTTACATTGGAAGAAACTACTAATAGCAACAATGAACCTTAGGTATTAAGGCAGAACGATTCTGAAGAAAACCAACTGCACCATAGGGTCAAATACAAATTCCTACTGACTTGATTGGAACTCTAAAAAGGGGCAGTAAAAGGTGAATATAAAAGTATTTTATCCCCATTGCTGTTAGGTTATAAAACCTCATAGTGTTGCATTCGTTTTCAAGCCGCTGTTGCCGTTTATAGTTAAACATCCATTTTAGTGACTTTTGGCATAAAAAAGCCACACATTATACATCATGTTTATAAACAGAACCTGCACATTTAGCAGATGACAATTTTTTTTAGTGCCACCTACCATGGCAGATATATTTTTTATCGACACACTCTGCTGGCAAATGCATATGGCTTTACCTTTGTTACAATCACATGTTTCAAAAACACCAAAACCATGACTTTCCTTCCTATAAAAATTAGTAATTGAAAAGTAGGAGATAAAAGTTTTGTTTTTTTTGTTTTTACATTTTGCAAACTACTCTATTTTCTGCACAAAATGTGAGCCAAAGAAACAGCAATGCTATGTATTTTTGAAAAGCACATAAAACTGCAATTTCAGAGAGTGGTAAACTGGTGTTTCTAAGAGTGGTAATTGGGGTTTCTGTCTCAAAAGTGTAAAGCTATAAAGTCTCCAGCAGACGGCACTATAAAAAAAAAAAAAAAAAAAAAAAAGGTTCTTTATCCCTTTGAGTGCCAGAGGGGTAAGCAACAAATTGCTTTGCAATGCGTTGCGTACACCTCTGGCACTCAAAGGGATAATGTATTTTTTTTTACATTTTCACAACATAAAAATACTTACATTTTTTTTAAATTATGGAATTTCAGGTCAGAATCTGTAACTAGACTACTCCTGTTGGTTGTCATATCACAGGCAACATACAACAATCTTTCTGTATATTAATATGACTGAAAAACTCACAAACATGAAGAAACGTGAGACGAGTCATACCAGATGGAAAAGACAATAATACTTCCAGAATGTGGCACTATACAGAAATTCTTTTTTAATATTCCACCACTTCCAAGATACTACAAATTTTTTAAAACAAAGTAATTTCCAAGTGTATTCAATACCTACTGTCATTCCCAGAAAAATGGTACTCCACTGACATGAGCTGGCATAATCATAAGGAATGCCAGGAGCACAAGACTGCACCTACATCAACCTGGACTGTAAGATGACTCCATCCAGCCATGAGCCCAACTATAAGACCCCAACTATAAAACCCCAAAACCTCATAACAGATTACCATAACACGGATCTGGTGGTTTAAAGACCATGGTTGACTTTCAAATCCTTCCCATAAGCCGGCTCCCAGAACAACATAACCCTAACATACTATAAACCCTAACCTGCACCAGCCCCTTTGTCCGAGGATCCTTAGGGACACGTATACCATCCCAGTCACCACGAGTGGTGATCATGTTACCAGACACTTCCCCAAGACCCAAAGTGGGCTCCACCTTGTTTTTTTTGTTTTTACATTTTGCAAACTACTCTATTTTCTGCACAAAATGTGAGCCAAAGAAACAGCAATGCTATGTATTTTTGAAAAGCACATAAAACTGCAATTTCAGAGAGTGGTAAACTGGTGTTTCTAAGAGTGGTAATTGGGGTTTCTGTCTCAAAAGTGTAAAGCTATAAAGTCTCCAGCAGAAGGCACTATGAAAAAAAAAAAAAAAAAAAAAAGGTTCTTTATCCCTTTGAGTGCCAGAGGGGTAAGCAACAAATTGCTTTGCAATGCGTTGCGTACACCTCTGGCACTCAAAGGGATAATGTATTTTTTTTTACATTTTCACAACATAAAAATACTTACATTTTTTTTAAATTATGGAATTTCAGGTCAGAATCTGTAACTAGACTACTCCTGTTGGTTGTCATATCACAGGCAACATACAACAATCTTTCTGTATATTAATATGACTGAAAAACTCACAAACATGAAGAAACGTGAGACGAGTCATACCAGATGGAAAAGACAATAATACTTCCAGAATGTGGCACTATACAGAAATTCTTTTTAAATATTCCACCAATTCCAAGATACTACAAATTTTTTAAAACAAAGTAATTTCCAAGTGTATTCAATACCTACTGTCATTCCCAGAAAAATGGTACTCCACTGACATGAGCTGGCATAATCATAAGGAATGCCAGGAGCACAAGACTGCACCTACATCAACCTGGACTGTAAGATGACTCCATCCAGCCATGAGCCCAACTATAAGACCCCAACTATAAAACCCCAAAACCTCATAACAGATTACCATAACACGGATCTGGTGGTTTAAAGACCATGGTTGACTTTCAAATCCTTCCCATAAGCCGGCTCCCAGAACAACATAACCTTAACATACTATAAACCCTAACCTGCACCAGCCCCTTTTCCGAGGATCCTTAGGGACACGTATACCATCCCAGTCACCACGAGTGGTGATCATGTTACCAGACACTTCCCCAAGACCCAAAGTGGGCTCCACCTTGACAAAGATGGATGAGAAAAGGGGGGGGGGGCGATGTCCCAAGCCACCAGCCACAACATCTTTATTAAAATACATCAACACACAGCAATATGGTATTTGACTAACAAACAATATTAGCTAAAACCCTACCAGAAGATTCCCTAAATAACCAATATAAATGGATACTATTATAAATTAAGCACAGTGCATGATTACAATGAATATTGCTAAAAAGAAAACCAGGTTACGCAAACAGCATAACATACAAAAAGAGGATGGGAGGGGATGTTTTAAGGCTGGTCAGCACCAAAAGGAAGTGTTCAGGCCTGATCACCCTGTAAAAGGGCCCGCACAGCCCATCCCCCCATACAATCACAAAAGTTATAGGGCTCTTCAATTCCAGTTAGGATGATCCTCATCTTTTTTTCTTAGAGGGCCATTCGTTCTATTTTCTTACATTATTTGAAAAAAGCCATTCCTACACAAAAATATAAACACAACAAACATGAAGAAAAAGACATTTCAAACCATTTTTGAAAGTAGACAACCGGGCACTTCTATTGGGTGGTCACTTGTCTTTCTATCCTCTAGGGCTGGAGCACACAAATTGGAACAACTGTGGAAATGGCACCCATGGTGGGTGTGGAAGGGACCAAGTCTCTATGTGCATGAAAATATGAAAACTGTCATGAGTTTACTAAGAATACCAACTCTGCTTCATCTGCAGCTGTGCCATATCTTTGCATCCTGCCATTTCCACTATAGGATATTTGTAACTACCCCACGAGGAACGTTAATGGTTCTACCGTGCCTTTGCCATTACTGCTAGACAGAATTCATCACTTTGCTTGAACTGATTTTCACAGCAAGCAGCTAATAAAAGTGTATTTCCAGATATGTAAAATGAAAAAAAAAAAAAATAATAAAATAAAATTAAGAAAACAGTCAGTACAGTTTTGTGGTGCTGGGCTTGGTGCCCGATATGGAATGTCAGCTTGTTACCTAACCTAATATACTAGTCCATGTTTTTTAGGGAATCTGCAAATGGAACATAGATAAAATATACACTCCAGGACAGCTGTTTGGCATTTCAATTAAAAAAACAACTTCTACCAGTTTAAGGGATATCCAAAAACAAATTGTATATTTTGAAAGTGTAGAGTCTGTTGAAAAAACACACTGCATGATGTGTGGGCCATTAAAAAGCCCCACAAATTGATATGACTGTAAACTGCAACAAAAGTGTGAAAACATCCTTAGCACTGGGTGTGAAATGCTCAGTAGTGGAGTGGTTAAAGTGGAACTACCACTTAGTGCTCCACGCTTAAGAAATAAGAAGGTGAGGCATGTCTAGACTGTGTGGTCAAGTAAAAGGCAGTGGGATTGGAGGATAGGGGGGCAGTGAATTGATCCATGGTGGTAAGTATATATAGGAAGTTGTTGGGCACTTCCTTTCAGGATCTTCTAAGGAAACAGTGTCCCTCCCTCCCTCCCTGTTGTTCTTCGTTTGGGGACACGGTGTATGGGGTATCTTGGGTTTTTTGTTCTGTTTGGGTGTTGAGAGATTGTATTCGACCTTGTCACAACTTTTAGGAGTGCTTTGGGCCATTGCTTATGGATAAAATGGACAATAATTAGTTGATTTTGTTAAGGCAGATGGCAGGCCAGCGGCCTAGGTACAAGGACCCCCCGGACTGCGGTCGCAGATTTAGCCATCAGCCCCAGGGAGTTGCACTGGCCAGCTAATGGGGTGTGGTATGGGTGAAGTTATAAAGGAACTGAGCTTAGGCTCAGGAAGGGATTAGGCGGATTTGCTGACCTAACAGGTTTGGGATTGGCAAGGGCTTAATGTGGGTTTGGATGTTTTTGATGTAAATTAAATCAATAAAACTGTGGCCTGATTTAAATCCATAATAACTGTCTGTGTGTTTTTATGTTTTTACTTGAGTCATTACTCCACACCTAAGACAAGTAAAGAACTTTCAAAATGCACCTATATTTATGCCAATCTTTTTTTTTTATTTAAAACTATTTAAAACAATTGTTTATGATATACTTAGCCAGGAAATGCTAGTTCATTTGCATAAATTGACAAATAAATTAAGCTACATATATCATAATGAACTCAAATGTCTTATGGACTCAAATAAAGTGTCTTAGACTACCTGTCCCAGGGTATCCATTTGAAACGTTGTGTGTAAAAGATTGTGCGGCTACACGCCTCATTAAACAAGTCGCTGTGATTACAAGGGTGACATGAGAATCTCGCCCTGCATATAAGCACGAGATTCTCATGTCTCCATTTTAAACACGGTGACATGGTTAATGCAGCTGGTAGCCAAACAATATTTTACATACAACGTTTTAAAAGTGAGCCCTCTTCCAGTGGGAGAGCAGAAAAAGGGGACCTTGAAGCCCCTCCCTTGGCCTGAAATAAACTGACACAAGGGCTCTGGGCCGACTGATTTATTTTGTTATTCTTTTTATTTTTTTTTTTTTTTTACAAACTAATATGGGACATATGTACCCCATATTAATGTATTTAATTTGAAATGCATAAAAAATATGCATTGAATATACTTTTTTTTTTTCCAATTCCTTCAGGGAGGGAACACAAATTCCCTCCTTTTGAAGAATAAAACATAATATGACGTCTTAGGACGCTATGTTACTTTTAAAAATTTTTTATCCTCTTCAGATATGGGGGTTATTCCACCAGAATCATTTATGGCCATTTTGTCCTTAAGTTTAAAAAAAAAAAAAAAAAAAAGATATTCCTTTTGAACAGGTTTAACTCCTCATTTGCCAGGGCTGGAAAGTATTGATTATCATGCATTCCCAGTCTATCTGGCAATGGAAGAGTTAAGCCTTTGAGTGCTAGAGGGGAACACAATGTGTTTTTGGAAGGTCAGAATAGACAGCAGTTGATCTTTAATACCAGTGTAAGTTAAAGGAACAGTAATATCCCATAAAATGTTTTCTAGTTTTTTAGAGGTAAAAATAATAAGTGCTACAAATACTATCTCTCATACTGTTATGGCATTCAAAGTTCCCCCCTCCCTCACCTTCTCCTGATGTCAGCTGTAAAGCTGACAGCAGGAGATTCGAGTCATACAACTCGAGAAGGTTCCTCAACAGAGCCGAAATTGCGTTATCCTATATAATAATTCGATAAGGATGTTTGTCAGAAGCCATCATGCACTGCAGTCATGCGCAGAAGAGACTGCCCGCGCCGCGGCTGATACGGATCGGGCACTCCAAAATCAGACCGGAGTCCTCTCTCGGAGTCCGCTTGGTCCCAGGAAGGTGCACAGAGAGGACTACGGTCTGAATTCGAAACCCCCACTCCATATCAGCCTTGGCAAGTTCTGCCAGTCAGTACTGCATATGACTGCAGCATGGCCACTGACAAGAAATGATCCGGCCGGTTGCTGGGTGGCACTGTGGCCCATGTAAATGGGCTTTTCAACTAGTTTAAAAATAAATGACTTAATTGGAACAGTCTACAAATTAAGCTTGCAAATCAGGCACACTTTGTAGACCTTTCTAAATAAGTAATGCTTTTGAAATAATGCAATTTCAGCTATGCTGCAGAGCCGTCAGCTGGTCCACGGACCGGGATCTCCTGCTGTCAGCATAGCGCCGACATCAGGAGAAGAGGATGGAGGGAGGCAACTTTCAATGCAAATCTCTCTCAAACCATAGCAGTATGAGAGATAGGATTTGTGGCACACAGTTTATTATTTTATCCTCTACAAAACTAGAAGATGTTTTTATGGGACATTAGTGTCCCTTTAACACCTCATTCACTGGAGAGTTTGCATATTATTGCACAGCAATGCATTGCAAACTGGCATAGGAGGGTTTAACAGGAGCTAGTATAGGGATTGTGGTTGGGGGCACTTAGCAACACAGGGGGTTTTAGGGTCATAGCCTTTTGCAGCCGATTAGGCCTTTTTTTCATCTTCAACAGCCCTCATCTACCAAGGCTGGAGAGGCCCCATCAGTCTCAAAAGGAAACAGGGTAAATGCCGTCCTGTCATGATGTGTGATGACCAGGATCCTCATTTCCAGTGATTTTTGGCTGTTTTGTTTTTTTAATCTTGCAGTGTATCTCAAATTATCTGAATCAAGACACATACTGGGGGAATTTGATGGGTCAAGTTGCAAAAAAGACAAAAATCCTTTCTGCTCCTCTCTTACTAGCTGAAAATATGTTCTTGTGGAATCTAGGCCAAAGATGACCGAAAATGTTTCTATGCAGCACTATCCAGTGTAACCATTTCTGTATGCTGCATGTAATTCCACAGCCCCTGATCATAACACACCTTTTGCTCTCCAAACGCAGGTTACCAGTGAAGTCATAAAGGTGACGATTAGGTCCTTCACATTCGATCCTTCCTGTCATTTTCATTAAGTCTTCTTTGGACTGAAGATTTGACGTTGCTGGCAAACCCTACAATCAGTATGAAATAGAAATGAATCAGAAAGCAACGATACTGAGCTTCATTAAAATCTGCATTGAAGACATATACAGCGTCTAATTGAATAACACCTGGAGGTCCAGATGGGAATCCAATGTATTGCAATGTAATGCACTGACTTGCCCTCTGGACTTTAATGGGTTGTTAGGGACTGCAGTTGTTGGGAACTCCAACTTCCACCATTCCCAACCAGCTGATGGCTGCTCATAAGATTGAGGTCAAACAATTAGCTACCCCTGGGTTTTGATTAAAAAAACAAAAACAAAAAAAAAAACAAAAACAGATGTCCTTGTCAAATACACAAACTGAATCTTAACATATTTACAAGCCTGGATAAATATAAATAAGCAAACAGTGGCTCTGTAATACAAAAGCATGTTTGTCTACACAAGTCATGGAAACAAAGAGCCCATAGGCTAGATCCAGCCCATGCAAATCCCAGGCAGGGGCAGAGAGTGGCTGCTCCAGAGATCCAAATCACTGCTTTCATTTATAAACAGTGAACGGATCAGAGGAGTAATATAATTAGTCATTAATAACTAGTCATTGATAGACCCCAATGCAAACATTCCTGGAGGGCCCCTAACAAAAAATATTCTCCGAGGAGCACAACTAGAACCTTCTGGGCAGTGGGCCCCTGTGGATGCCAGGCCCTGACACAACTGCACCCTCCAAATCCCCTGTAGTTTGGATTATAGCTTTGACATGGTGCAAAGGTATGTGATAGAACTTTACATATTATCTGGGTTTGAAGGACAGATTTTAGTCACACTCAGTGTGTAGCACCAACGGAATATGTTTAAATGTTGTGCACAGAAGAAACTATTATGTTTTACATATTATAACTGCTTCTATATAAACAGACTAAGAAAAATGTCACAGGCTGTGTTGTGCATTCCCAAAATCTCCTGTCAATTATCTGTGGAGTTGTTTGGTGTGTGTTTGTGTGTCTTGGTGTACACCAGGAAGTGTGTTTATGTTTCATACAAATTTCTTTTATTTCTGTTCAGGATTGAGTGCCCGAGGAGAAGGCAACACATTGCCCACTTCCCGCTCAGCACTCGGAGGGTTTACTCTGTGCTGTAGTGCATTAGTAGCAGGGATGGACAACCTGCAGTGATCCCACTGTGCTGGCCTACAACGACCATCATCCTCAGAGATAGGAACTGTAGTGCAACAATAGCTCAAGGGCAATCCAAGTTTGGGTTTCCAATTCCTCAGCGCCCCCCCCCCCACACACACACAAACACACATTCAAAACAAACACAAAATGTTAGCACCCCAATGAGAAATGCTAGCTGCTGTTTTATGTATATGTCTGATCATGGTGTCCACATCTCACATTCCTCCAGCTGTAGTTAGGTTACAATACCCATCATCTTGAGCCGGCCACTGTAGTAGTCAGTTGGATTTCACATATGGAGGGGACTGCCTTAAGAGATCTCCACTCTAAAATAAGCACCTATGTACAAAGCTTTTTACATGGGAAAGATTGCCACTTTGCATCAGTTTCTCTAAGGGCTGCACAGTGTGGAAGTGTATGGGAGATTCCGTGTCTGGTGTTCCTCTGTGCCCTCACACCATTTATTAAGAGGATGAAGAAATCAGTTCAAAATTCTCTTTCTTAGACACAGTGTAAAGATGACATCAAGGGCTTGTTCTCATTAAAGGTGTGTGCAGGCTTCCAACCCTTTCTTCAGGGACCCCTAACAGTCCATGTCTTTAGGTTTTCCCTACCTGATAAGACAGATGAGTTAATCAGTGACTCTGTAATTTTAATTAACTCACCTGTGCACGAGCTAGGAAATCTTAAAGACAAAGGGGAAGATTCACTAAGCAGTGATAAAGAGGTGATGACTTCTCCAGTTTATCACTGCTCCAATTCCTAGGTTATTTTATGGAGCCTATGCACTAAGATTTCTTCAGTTTTGGAGATCTTAGTGAATTGGCTCTATAGAATTACATAGGAACTAGAGAAGTGATATCAGAGGAGTAGACATCTCCACTTCATCACCACTTAGTGAATTTCCCCCATGGCCTGTTATTAGTCCGTGAGAATAGGGCTGGGGACCACTGGACTATGGCAAAAGTATAATTGCAGGCTCTCCATGGGCAAACCTATAAGTGTGTAACACATACACTGCTCTGGGAGGTCGGTACCTTATTAACTCTTTGAGTGCCCGAGAGGAAGCAAACACATTGCAATGCAATACGTTGTATATCTCTCTGGCACTCAAAGGGTTAACAAAAAAAAACTATAAAAAAAAAATTATTATATATTTATTTTTGGAAAAAATTCTATGGCAATCTTGGCTTTGGCCATAATAGCTGGAGAACAATGTTGACTGATTTATAGTCAACAGATCTGTGAAGATTGCTTTTTAAAGAAATAAGTGAGTTTGCTTGTTATTAATGACTGTGGCTCCATTACTAGCTCAGTCCAGTACCACACATTTCATCCAAAGCCTCTATTGCAACTTACTAACCCAGCTCACGCTCACTGCACATAAAAATAATGAGGGGATTATGGATAATTTATTTAGTCGGTACAGAGAGATACATAGATATTACTCTTGGTTACACATAAGGAGGCAACACATTCTGTAATGCATCATAATGAGGAATAAGGGCTGCCATATTCAGTAATTACATAACTTGATATAGGCAGATCTGGTATGTCAAATGTAGGCCGCAAAGGAGATATATGTATTGTTGTACATTCAAGAAGAGGCAAATATATGGATTCTAGCAGTGATGCGTGAGTGTGCTTACTGTGAGGCTTATGCAGAAAGAATAAGGGGAGCAATTCTGGAGTATGCCAAGTGCAATGGGGGGGGGGTTAAAATTGCTATTAATTGGCACTTTTAACCCCTTAAATACTAGATATGTCTCCAATGCAGTGCTTCACAATTCATTGCAGATCTCTCTAGCATTTAAGGGGTAAAATACCCCATTTAAATTAATGGGAATTTTGGAAAATTTTATTTGTCCCTTATGGTGCAGTTGGTATGCTCCAGGGTTGCTGAGCATTGTCCATAAGGCCTGTGATGCTTATGTATAAAGTCACTGCCGGAACAAACCAACTACAGTGTAACGGACCAATAAAAATTCTCAAAATCCCCATTGATTTGAATAGAACGTTTAACATCTTGAAACAGAGAGGTCTCGAACTTACTGCAAAGTAATATGTTGGATACCTTTTTAGCATTCAAGGGGTTAAAAGCCCAATTTAAATCAATGGGACACTTCATGTGTCCCCTTTGAAGGAGTTGGTTTGTCTCAGAAATGTTCCGGTTTGTCTTTATACACAAGGTACTAAGTGAAGTATAAACTGTATATATAATAAAAAGCATTATAATTTTCTATCTTGGATGACAGCTGTCTCCATTGTGTTGTACAGTACCTAAATCAGTGTTGGGGAACCTAAGGCCCTTCAGCTGTCCTGGCAGGGAATGATGGGAAATTTAGTCCTGAACAGCTGGAAGGCCTCAGATTAACCACCAATGATCTATATGAATCTATTAAATCTAAAGAGATAAAGAGCTGTTTTTATGTAAAAAGGAGTCCTGTAACAGTCACAGATATACATGTAAAGGTTTTCATTCCTTGAGAGAATGTAAAGGAACACTAACATACAAGAATAACACCCCCACTTATCGGAATGGGTTCACTATGAAAATGTCCCCCCACTATTTGGCGACCAACAAAATGGTGCGTTTAAAATGTCGCCTGCATGAAAAGGGCAACTTAAAAGGGCGACATTCTGATGTCACAGGCTTAAGTGTCACCGCCATCTTTTCCTTAACTCTCCAATAATTAATTTTGCCCGCATCACAGTCACACTAATAAGAAAAGGATAGACGTAGTACCAGATGAACTGAAGTGCCGCTCAAAAGGTTAAGATGCATACCCTTCATCTGTGCATTAACCCTATGAGTGCCAGAGAGGGCCACAATGCAATGCACTGAAAGGGTTAAGATGCCCTCTTCCACAGTCATGCTTAAGTGTTGCAAATCTGCTAAGGCACAGATGGACAATTAAGCGACATTTAAAATGCACTGTATTGTTGGTCGCCAAATAGTGGCCGACATTTCAGTAGGATACCATCTGAATGTGGGCAGTAAATAACACAACTACAAAATAATTCTGGGTGGTTGGTTGAATGAATCTGTAATTAGTTCTGTGTATCATGCTCACAGGTGCAGATTTGGCTCTTCAAGGCTTTACTCAAGGACCCCATATCCTCTTACTGAATACTTCTTAATAAGATACATTTTAGTGGGAGGAGTTTGAGATCCTTTTGTCTACTTCCATGAACATGATAGGCGTAATTCAAAATTATTTTTGAGGAAACAATCTACATAAAACTGATTCCTAGTGGCCATTAAGATTTCTTCCCAGGTTAAGTAAGTGGGGGTTCTTATTAGGTTGTGTTTAAAGGGACAGTAATGTTTCACAAAAACAGAAGGGCCAATTAATCTTCATAGCATTTGGGCCATAACAATAAATGATATATAGCTAAATTAATTTTCCTATCATTGCTCACTGGGCATCAAAATGCTGATAAGGAAATAAATGTGGTTCTTGGCCAAGTAAGGATGATGGCAAATGTAGTCCAACAGCATCTGGAGGGACACAAATTGGCCACTCTGAATTACTGCATGATCTCAAGTACATCTGGAAGCTACTATGTTGATATTTCCATTTCCCCTCTTCTGTAGGACTGGAAATGTGGCGATTAACCCCTTGAGTGCCAGAAGGGTACGCAATGCATTGCGTTTCCCTCTGGCATTCAAAAGTTAATATGATTTTAAAACCTGACACCTTCTTTTTACCATTCATTGTACATAAAATGATGATAACAATGAGATATTACCAAGGGCCTTGTGTTCCAAAGAAAAGAGAAGCTAATCTGGGGTAAACCATCCCTGCACCAGAGGAGAGAGAGATACAAAAATCCCATTGATAAAAGCTGAAAAGAATTCATTTGAACACTTGGGAAATTGTATTTGTCCCATGTAAAGCAGTTGGTTTGCCCCATAATTTTGCCTCTTTTCTTTTTAACACCAGGCTCAGAGTTTCGTACATATTTAATTTGAAGTCCAAGAGTGTCTGATGCTCGTTTTCACAATAATGTTTCAAATATGAATAACAAAGGTTTTACCTGCCGTATTTTCAGATTAGTTTCACCGTCAAGATTGGACGTTTCAATGTAACACATTGCTTGTGGCTCACTGTAATAAGCACAGTACGGTTGGTTAATAAAGTTGTATAGAATGCAATACCGCAAAATACTAAAGAATATACACACTGGGAAGGCCTAGTACAGTACAACACACATATACACAAGGACAAAAATGTTTATTATGGGTTACACTAATATTTTGGATCAATGTTGAAGATATCAATATAGGGTATATAGGGCCATATTCAGGTAGCTGCAGATGCAATTCTGAGATAAACCAACTACACCATATGGGGGGGTGGAATAAAAATTCCCCAAATTATCACTGATATGAACCTCTTGTATGCTAGAAAGGGCTGCAACACAGCTCATGTGACCAGATTGATATTTTAATGAGGGACACTTGTTACATTTTTATCTTGCAGAATAGCACAGAATCCTGTAGCTTCCAGCAATCAAAATGTGATCTGCTTATCTTATTATCATTTGAGTGTCAGAGACATATCTGCTCATTGCAACGCGATGCGTTGGATATATCTCTGACACTCAAAGGGTTAAAAGTCCAATTAGGTAATGAGACATTTAGTTTGTCCCCATGGTACAGATAGTTTGCTCCAGAATAGCATGTTTTTTAGTTTCTTAAATATTGGTCATTCCTCTATAAGTGAGAAATAAGTAATACTTGTTCTGTAATAAGTACATACAAGTTTAATCATAAATCCAAAATATGAATATAATGAGCAAAGAATCATCTCTAATTTATCACTATAAGAGCGGAAGTCCAATACAACAAACACAATCACTATGGAAACATAAACAAACACAATCACTATGGAAGCATAAACCAATGCGGTTTTTAAATTATATCACACAGCATAGCCAGACATGCAAAAGATATTTCACTATAGCATAGTCCAGTTTCCAGTCCTCCGGTACCACTAACAGACCAATTTAATTAACTCTTTGAGTGTCTGAGTGCTGTGCAATGCTTTGCACTCCATACTGTCACTCAAAGGGTTAATGAATTCACTGCTTGAGTATAGATGTGTTAAGCAGAGGCTCTGTCACTTTGGGGGGAAATTCATAAAACTGGGGGTTATATAGAAAGTGTCTGTAAAATGGTGTCACAATGTATGTATAAAGAAATTTGCTAATTGCACCGAAAATAGAGGCAGTTTTAGTGATTAAATCTTAAAACCAGTTATAACGTGTTCTTAATGGAAGCAGATAGTGGTAGCCATGTGTGTGAAAATATACTGTCAGTTGCCGGCTCCAAAAGGGACCGACAGTGCAGGCACACGTACGTCCGTGCTTCCTGCTACTGTCCGCCTCAGAGTAAGTAGAAAATCTTGTAAACCGGGTAATATTTCTGGTGACTAGCGCTACTAAGCAGACTTAAATAAGATTAAGTTTTTGCGGGGTGGTAGTTCTCCTTTAAATATACATTAAAGGGATAGTAATAGATTATTTTTATAAATGTGTAGCTATTAAAAAAGAAATTAAATGACCCCAGACCCAGATTTCTTCTCTGTTTCTCACTTTATAAGGCACAAGGGGGGGATGTATAAAAGCATTCTTTTTTTTTTTTTTTTTTCAAAATAGATCATTTTTACAAATGTGCATCTTGTAGCTATTAACCCCTTAAGGACCCTTGACTGTCCTGGTACATCATGGGTAAAAGTGACTAAACGACCCATGATGTACCAGGACTGTCATGGATTTCAGGGCTCCCCGCGCGGCTGCACGCCGTTCGGGGGGCCCTGAGTCGAATCGGCTAATAAAAAAAAAAATATATGCTCCGTGGTCCTTTAGTGACCGCAACGTGCCTGCGCTGCCGGTCGTTAAGGGGTTAAAAAAAGAAATTAAATTACCCCAGTCCCATAAAGGCTTGAGAGATAATCATAGTTAAAGTTACCCCCCCCTCCCCTTTCCCTGACATCAGCTCTCTAGCTGACTGCAGGGGAATCCAGTCCCGGGACCGACAAAGGCCAGCTAGAGTGCTGACGTCAGGGAAAGGGGAGAACTTTAACTACGATTATCTCTCAAACCATAAAGGTTTGAGAGATGGGACTGGGGTAATTTAATTTCTTTCTTAACCCCTTAACGACTGGCAGCGCAGGCACCTTGCGGTCACTAAAGGACCACAAAGCATTTTTTTTTTTTTTATTAGCCGATCCGTCTCAGGGCCCCCTGAACGGCATCACCCTATGACAAGTTTTATTTAAAACGACCTACATTGTGTACTAATCTTTTTATGCTGAATAAATTATTTTAAATAAATTAACCTTTTTACTTTTCTTTAAAATGAAGTAAACATGTCTTAGAGTGACAGGAGCACATTAAGATCTAGCCTGTTAGTGATCCTTTTGGACAGATTTAAGACCCCTGGCGGAGGCAATAATAGAGAGCAGCCGACCCGATGTGGATTTGTACCCGATGTGGATTTGTAGTAGCCTTCTTGATTCAGTGGGCAGTCACACAATGGCCAGAGCGTATTTACACTAGAAAAATCTTGGCCATACCAATGATACTGACCAAAACTACACAGAGGTATGTCATTACATTTTGATTATTTGTAAGGTTAATGTTTTCCAGGAAAAGGACCAAGACTTGTCTGATAAGATAATGGGGAACATCCGAAGCCACACCATCACTCTACGCTGCTCATCCTTGGGCACCCATCCTCTTCATTCTAAGCCTGCACACCTGCGAGGAGATGAACTAAGGAGTGATTAAGAGGCGATAAAGCAGATATGACTTCTCCAGTGGTATCACTTCTCCAATTCCTATGTTATTCTATGGAACCCACGCACTAAGATTTCTCAAGTGGCTCAATAAAATAACATACAAATTGGAGAATGATATCAGCGGAGAAGTTAACTCTGTATTATCACTGTTTTATCACACCTTAGTGCATTTCCCCTCAGTTCTCAGGGTACTACAAACAAAATGATCCCTGGATCCCCCTTTGTCTTTATATTATTTGTAAACAACACAAATGTATAGAAGCAAAATATTAACACACCACATATCTTCAGCACATGCATTGTGTCTCTGGTGAACTGATAGTACTAATCTAGCATTGTAACTATCAATATGTTTTAGCTCTTTGATTGCGAGCGGGTTGTCCAACATATACCTCAGAAAAGCATCAGACAACCTTCCAACACTCAAAGGGTTAGGCAGTGATCATAGAGGGCTTGTTTAATAAGCATCCATTCCACTTTCTGTACCTGGCAAGACTTTCTCCTGAGTATAGTGTAATGGGTATCAGGGTCGGATTGTTTTATGGGGATAGGGTATCCCCTGGTGGGATGTGTGGTCACAGCCTGGTTTGAGAGATTGGAGGATATCATTTGCCTGACAATGTCTGATGTGTGAGGGAGTGGGATGTCTGAGCACTCCAGCGCAACACAATGCATTGGATACCTCTGATGGATATTAACATCCCTCTTACCTTATGTACTTCAGGTCAAAGTTCAAAATACAGGCAACCAAAATGAACTGACAGATTTTTTAAGGCAGGGTTATTTTCCCTGGGTATGATTTTTTTTCACAATGTACTACTCCCTGTTAAGAATGTAACGGTTGCACTTTAGTCTGGTGCTATTATTCCTGTCTTTTTTTTTTTATTCTAGGATCAAGTTTGTTTCTGTAAAGCAATGGGTACATATATGTAATTAAATAAATAAATATACATGCATTGGGGCTAGCAGCAGTGTGTGTGGGGAAGAGTATATTTGTTTAATTATCCTTTGATCGATCCTCACAGTAATTGATTTCACATGCCTGCTGCATTTTTAGATGTTTGCTTGGTGTCATTTAAAGTAGCTGTCAGAGATTACAGAATGTAACCTTACTATTTGTGCTTCAAAGGAGTGCTGATTTTTTTATGTAAAATAAATAAATAAATAAAAATATACATTTTATACACACACACACATACACTGTGTGCACAATTATTAGGCAAGTTGTATTTTTGAGGATTAATTTTATTATTGAACAACTACAGTGCTCTCAGTCAATCCAAAATACTTAAGTATTACTAATCCCTATATTAAAGTCCTATTAAAAATAAATGTATTGTGTCATCTCGTAAACCTTTATGGTTTGAGAGACGATCGCTCCTAAAGTTCCCCTCTCCCTCCCCCTTCCCCGTAGTAGTCAGCGTTCTAGCTGACTGCAGGGAAGCCAGTTGTACGACTTTCAGGCGGCTCTCCAGCACAGCCGCGATCGCGTTAATAAAAAAGAAAACTTTCACTGAAATGGTCTACTATGTGTGCTTGGTTTGCAAACACACGTAGAAGACCATTTTAGTGAAAGATTTTTTTTTATTAACACGATCGCGGCTCTGCTGCAGAGCTGCCTGATGATCTATGACCAGATTTCCCTTCAGTCAGCTACAACGCTGACTTCGAGGAAGGGTGAGGGAGAGGGCAACTTTAGGAGCGATCATCTCTCAAACTATAAAGGTTTGAGAGATGACATTGGGGGCAATTCATTTATTTTTAATAGGACTTTACTATAGGGATTAGTATTACTATCCCTTTAAAACCTGAATATTTAAGAAAGTAAAAGTGAGGTTTTGGCTTTCTTAAGAGAATATCTATGTGTGCACAATTATTGGGCAACTATTAGTGTGCAGAATAATTATGCAACTAAATAAAAAATGATAATTTTCCCATCTTGCGTGTTTATTTTCATCTATTAAAGTGAGAATACTAAACAAACAACTCAAAATTTACTTGATCTGTTGACGATCAACTTTTTGTGCAGCAGCAACCACAGCCTCCCAGACACTGTTCAGAGAGTTGTACTGTTGTCCTTCAGCGTAAATCTGCCATTTAAGAAGGGCCCTTAAGTTCTCAGTAGGGTTTAGGTCAGGTGAGAAAGAGGGCCATGTCATTATTTTATCATCTTTAAGGGGTTTACTGGCTAGCCACGCAGTGGAGTACTTCAATGTATGCGTTGGAGCATTGTCCTGCATAAAAATCCTGGTTTTCTTGAAAGATGCAGACTTTTTCCTGGACACTGTTGTGTCCACTAAAAACTGGCAGTAGGTTTGGGAGTTGAGTTTGAGTCCTTCTTCAACCTGAAAAAGTCCAACTAGCTAATTGTTGATAATACCAGCCCATACCAGTATCCCTCCTCCACCTTGCTGGCATCTGAGTCGAAGTGGAGCTCTGTGCCCATTACAGATCCAGCCACGGGCCCATCCATTGGGACCGTCAAGAGTCACTCTCATCTCATCAGTCCATAAAACCTTTGAAAAATCTGTCTTCAGATATTTCTTGGCCCAGTCTTGACGTTTCAACTTATGAATCTTGCTCAGTGGTGATCGGGTTTCAGCCCTCCTTATAGTGGCCATGTCACTGAGCACTGAACACCTAGTAATTCTGGACACTCCAGGTAGGTTGCAGTCCTGGAATATGACAGCACTGGAGGATAATGGGTTCCCAGTAGCTTCATGTTTGATTCTCCTCAAATCTCTGGCAGTTAATTTGCGGCTTTTTTTCTCAACGCGTTTCTTACGACCCTGTTGACTATTTGCAACAAAACGTTTGATGGTTCTGTGATCTCGCCCCAATATCTTATCCATTTTGCCTGAGGAAATGAAGCTGCCTAATAATTATGCACACCTTAACATAGGGTGTTCATCTCCTTAGGCCACACACTCTCTCATTACACAAATACACATCACCTGATATGCTTAAATCCAATAAGCATTCAAGTTTATACAGCTTGGAGTTGGAAAATATGCAAAAAATGATGATATGGTCAAAATACTCACTTGCCTAATAACTGTGCACACAGTGTATATATACAGGTTGAGTATCCCTTATCCGAAATGCTTGGGACCAAAAGTGCTTCAGATTTTGAATTTTTTCAGATTTTGGAATATTTCCATATACATAATGAGATATCTTGGGGATGGGACCCAAGTCTAAACATGAAATTAATTTATGTTTCATATACACCTTATACACGTAGCCTGAAGATAATTTTATGCAATATTTTAAATAATTTTTTGCCTGAAAAAAGTTTGTGTACAATGAAACATCAGAAAGCAACGGTGTCACTATGTGGATACAAATTTCGGATGTTGGAGCATTTCGGATAAGGGATGCTCACACTGTATATATATATATGCAATGAAACATGGCATTGTGCTTGTATAAATATGTTTTGGAGCTGAAGGCAAAGGGATGGCATCCTGACCCCTTTGAGTACCAGAGGGGTGAATCATTGCTCATGCCTCTGGTACTGAAAGGGTTAAGTGGTGAGTGATGTCAGAGTTTATGAGGCATATGCAGACCATTGTTGCAGACGTAGATACTGTTTTTTGTGAACATGCATAAAGCGAATGTCTTGAACTGTTTACATTTCTGTACCATACACTGTTCTATTAAATGTAAAGTGAATGGTGAGCTTTTTCATTCCAATGCCTGATCAAATAGCCAGGGACCACCCCTTGAGATTAGAGGAAAGGAGATTTCAACTTCAGCAGAGGAAAGGAATTTTTACAGTAAGGTGTGTTAAATGGATATACTTAAGAGAAGATTAGATACTTTTCTTTCAGGAGGGAACATACAGGGTTATACTGTATATCAGTAGGCAAATCTGGAAGGTCTGATAAAAACCAACGTATTTGGCAGCAAGAAAACCTACATAATCATCATTTCTCAGGGTTATGAGGCAAAGGTTGAACTTGATTTATTAGTTTACTATGTATTAGTCAGGGAGCATTTAACTAACTCCAGAGTGTCGTACTGATTCAACCCACCAGATGGGTTACCTGATGAGACTGTGACCCGTCGCATCTGAACTTGTGGTGCATGTGTCCTCAGTAATCCCTTAGAATCCTCAGTGCTGTGCAATGCATTGAACACTCATATAGTTAACAGTACAGATCAAATACAGTGTAATCAATTAAACAGAATGAGAGTTGTGTGTTACATTACATAGCACTCACAGGGTCAACAGTATTAGCACACATCAAATACGGTGCCACCGTATTGCCACCCTTTTCCCTTCACCTTAAAATAAATAACCCTACCCCACCCTCTAAAATAATTAGATCACCCCCAATAAATTATTTAATATTGGGCCTCTGCTAAATAAGTTATACAGGATCTGGCTCTGGTGCTTCCTTAAGTGTGGTCTCTGAAAACCTGTTTTGGCTGCTCCACCCATTTCTCAGGTCTAGTAGATCCATCTGAACATCTAAGTGCCTGCAGGGTGATGACGTCATCACACAGCGTAAAGCGCAATATGGGACTGTCATATTAGATCGGTGGCCTAAGCAATGGTCATAGACACTGCCGGCTTAAGGGTACAGCTTACACAAATCTGACTAATTCACATACTATTTATTTTCAGCTTTTGAGGCTTCACAATGCATTGTGCATTCCTCTGGTCCTCAAAAGGTTAAACTGTGCATGTGCGTTTATGTCTGAGCCTGCAAGTGTGGGAGTCTGTGTACATCCGAGAGAGTGTGAGGGAGCAATTCAGAATGACCAAGTGTGAGTATGTGCGTGTGTGAGCAAAGCACTGGGCTAGAGACCTCTCTAGCATTCCAGGGGTTAACCCCCCCCCCATATTTAAATCAACAGGAGATGCTTATTTAATATGGTACAGCTGGTTTGCTTCAGAATTGTTCTCTGTTAACTGCATCCCTTCAACAGTCCAATGCCAAAACAGGAGGTTTTCAGGGTTTTCTGCAAAAAATTGTTCAGCATCTCAGGCTATATTTGTATGTCACAATAACTCCCTATGTAAATTATTTACCACTGTGGTGTGGGCAGTGCTAGAAGAAGCCCTAACAGTTCACCAGAGTCTAGAAATCTGACACCCAATCACAAGATCTGACCTGGAAGATAAAATGATCATATCAGCTGGAAGATGCTGCCCATTGGTAACCTTCACAATATCTCCCACTGCCACCTGTCAATCCAGGGGCAGCCAAGCAGTAGGCAAGAGGAAAAGAAAGTACAAATGGTATGTCTTTAGAGGTTAACAGTGTTCTTGATCTCAACCAAGTAAAAAAGGAAAATGTAAATGTCACAATTACAACGGATACAGTAACACCAAACAAACAAGGACATTGGGTTATATAATTGTAAATATCATGTACTGTACTTCCAGCTAACATCTCTAAAAAATTAGATCCCTAATCTTAAACTTGATTTTTTTTAAGAAAGAGGTTCATTTATGGCTGACAGATTTAATCTGGGGCCAGTAACTTTGGATAAGGAAGCTTAACCCCTTAAGGGCCATTGCCGTGCCAGGATTGTCACGGCGGTCCGGCACTTAAGGACCAATGACGGTCCTGGCACGGCACGGAGTTCAGGGCTCCTGGCGCGGCTGCACGCCGCTCCGGAAGCCCTGAACCGGAAGCAATGATTTAAAAAAATGCCCCGTGGTCCGCAAGTGCTGGCCGCGCGTAAGCGCTCCTGTCCTTAACCCCTTAAGGACCACTGCCGTGCCAGGACTGTCACGGCTGTACGGCACTTAAGGACCAATGACGGTCCTGGCACGGCATGGCGTTCAGGGCTCCCGTCGCGGCTGCACACCGCTCCGGAAGTCCTGAACCGGAAGCGCCAATAAAAAAAAATGCCCCGTGGTCCGCAAGTGCCGGCCGTGCGTGCGCACGCCGGTCCTTAAGGGGTTAAGAGGTTAAGCCTCATTACTCCAGGAGGGTTATGCACTATGGTGCGATGAAGAGGAGATAACTTCTCCAGTGTGATAATCTCTCCAGTCCCTATGTTATCCTACAAAGCATATGTATTACGATATTTCAAGTTGGAGAAAGTTTAGTGCATTGGCTCCATAAGATAACATAGGGCTGTGTGTTTATCGCCCTGGAGAAAATATCTTCACTTTCTCCCCTCTTTATCACATCTTAGTGCATCTCCCCCAAGTTCGCTGGTTGGATTTGTAGTCACCGTTATGTGTGATTAGTGATTTGTATCGCTTTGCCGCAGATGAGTTAGTTTCACAGTGTCAATGCTGTGATTTTACTGTATAGACACAACCTGTGTAATTATTTGTGCAGATGTAATACTTTTAACTCTTTGAGTGCCAGAGAGGTATCTAATACATTGCAGTTAAATGCATTGGGTACCTTTCTGGCACTCAGAGGGTTCATGTACTAAGATTAGTATCCACTGATCTGTTCGGAAAGGCTGATATCTTATTTCAGGCCAAATAACAGACAATAAAACACTATCACTTGTCAGACACCTCTTAAGATTGCTAATGTAATGGGATCTCTGGAAAAGGCAGAAATGGGAGTCCCCACAGAGAACATGTAACACTACATTTTAAGCCTCAGAAAACCAACAAAGAATTTTACCCTTTGAGAGCCGCAGAGGTACACAACTCATTGCTTCGCAATGTGTTGCATACCCCCTGGCACTCAGATGCTATCACGGCGTACAAGTTATTTAAGTTTATACAACCCTACACCAGTTTTGGGTATTAGTGGTCCTTCAAGGGAGCATCAATTTTTCATTAATCCTTTAAAGGGATAGTAATACTTAAAATGTAAAAAAAAATATGTTGTAGGGTTTATCCCTTGGAGTAAAACAAGGGTACTCCCACCGCTGAAAGGTGTTTCATTCAAAGGTTATTAATTTTCAAAGTTGAATTTTTTAGGTGCAATATCACAGTGGCCTGAAATTGTACAGTGGCGCTGTTGCTACACCATCCTATGGAGATTTATGGTCCCGGGACCAGAGCTGTCCATAGGATGGTATAGCAACAGCGCCACTGTACAGTTTCAGGCCACTGTGATATTGCACCTAAAACATTCAACTTTGAAAATTAATAACTTTTGACTGAAACACCTTTCAGCAGTGGAAGTACCCTTGTTTTACTCAGGGGGATAGACCCTACAACATATTTATTTTTACATTTTAAGTATTACTATCCCTTTAAGGACCAGAAGATGTAATAAAGAGGTGATAAAGAGGAGATGACTTTTCCAGTGATATTACCTCTCCAGTTCCTATGTTATTCCATGGAGCCAATGCACTAAGATTTCCCCAACTCTGGGGATCTTAGTTCATAGGCTCCATAGAATAACATAGGAACTGGGGAAGTGATATCACTGGAGGTCATCTCCTCTTTATCACCTTCTTATCACACCTTAGTGCATCTCCCACAATTTTTTGTTACAATACACTCAATAGTAAAACTTGATTCATAAGCTATGGCTCCTCTTCTAAGTGACTGGAATAGCACCACCTGGTGATCATAATATAAAATTTAATTTTATAGTATTAACATTTGTAATAACGTTTGAATGAAAAATCTCCCAGCAATGTAAGTACCCTTTTTACTCATCAGGAAAAGCCCCATGACATAATTTTTTTCATAAAAAAAGTCTACTTCTCCTTTAACCTAATAAAACAGTACACATTAATAATAGAATTATATTATTGTGATGAAACACATAACCGTAAAAAACTATGAAAAATGAAAGCACACGA
This sequence comes from Rhinophrynus dorsalis, assembly GCA_037306005.1. Lineage (NCBI taxonomy): Eukaryota > Metazoa > Chordata > Amphibia > Anura > Rhinophrynidae > Rhinophrynus > Rhinophrynus dorsalis. The sequence goes on along the minus strand of CM074719.1, from coordinate 540,835,046 downwards.
CACAGAACATAGCATAGGTCTTGAATTGTCTTCTCATTTAGCACTTGATTTCACTTTATCTTCTTTATCTCCTGATTCATTCATAGACTTAGGAATCTATAATTTTCTGCAATGGAATCCAGCCAGTAGTGTCCCCATAGAGGTTCATCTAGTAAAGGTAACTATAGTATTCACTGTAATAAGGAAAGTGCAATGCACAAGGATGCCATGTACCCTTGTACTGACACAAAGAAAGGATCACTTCTAGGTAATGTAACACTAGCACTGAGTGGTCGATTTCTCTCTCATATATATACATATATATATATATATATATATATATATATATATATATACATATATACATACATACATACTCGGAACAATCATGGGACTCACTTATTCACTGTCAGCTTGCCCGGGTGCTAAACAGTATCGTATGTATCAGTCAGTGGTAAGCACTCACGGGACTTCAAAATCAATTAAAAACTTACTTTATTAAATCTTGATAAAGATCCTTACTGGATCGAAACGTCGATTTAATAAAATAGGTTTTTAATTGATTTTGAAGTCCCATGAGTGCTTACCACTGACTGATATAGATATATATATACAATCAGCCTGGGCTTACCAAGGGGAGACAGCACACAGTTCAAATGATGATAAATATTTTAATTCATAAGAACATGCTTCACAGAGCCAAACGTTTGGCTCTGTGAAGCATGTTCTTATGAATTAAAATATTTATCATCATTTGAACTGTGTGCTGTCTCCCCTTGGTAAGCCCAGGCTGATTGTATTTGTGAATCTATATGGGACGTGCACCAGGTTCTTGTTACTTTTCTATTTGAGTGCCACTGCCTGCTTTCTGTGTTGTGTATATATATATATATATATATATATATATATATATATATATATATATATATATATATGTATCATCATCATCTTCAGCAGTTGTCAATGCAAAGCAGGATGGAGGCCTCCTCACCAAGTCTCTCTCTATATAATAATGACATGCTACCTACAGAGCTGTTTTTATCTGTAAACTGTGTTCCTGAATCTGCACGATCTGACAGTGTGTTCTTGTGGAACATTTATATATGTCTAATGAGAGAAATTAAGTTGAAGCATTTACCTCTTTCCATATGACGTTTTGCCAGATACCTCCTCTTAGCACTGCAATGAATAAAGATGAATAATCATCAAAACCTTCATCACATTAAGTAAATTTATATTCTGCTAATTTACAAAGGTTTTCATACACATTGGGGCATTTGTGTTAACCATTTGTGCCCCAGAGAGGCACACAAAACATTGCTTTGCAATGCATTGCATAGCCCTATGACACCCAAAGGGTTAAGACAAATGTGAGAGCTATTCTGGTGAAAACCAAATATACTACAGAGAACAAATGCAATTATAACTGAATTAACCCCTTAGTGACTGGCCGCATGCACACGTGGCCATCACTTAACTCCCGGCTAAGAATTTTTTTTTTTTTTAATTATTCCGGAGTCCCCGAACGGCGTCCATCCGGGCGGGGACCCGGACTTTCGGGACGTACATGTACGTCCTCTGTCACTGAGTGACAGTTTTTGCTGGACGTACATGTACGTCCATTGTCGGGAAAGGGTTAAATGTGAATGATTGTGAGGTCATTAAGTATTGTGAAGCAATGTTTTGAAGACATCTCTAGCATTCAAGGAGTTAAAAGCTCAGTTTAAATCAGTGGAGATTTGCGGAATATTTATTCTTCCCTTATAATGCAGTTGGTTTGCTCCACTTTAGATACCTGAATGCAACTCTTAGGGAGCAATGCAAGAAAGCAGCGCATTCACAATCGCCAGACAGAAAAATAAATATTTAACTCGAATGGTTATAAAGTGTGCTTAGCTTTACAGCTGACATCAGGAGATGGGGGGGACTTTGAATGCATATATCTCAACACCATAGCGGTTTGAGAGATAGGATTTGTGCCACAGAGTTTATTTTTTGAAGCTCTACATTACTGACCCTTTAAGTACTTTAATTATATACAACCCTAGTTATTTTTAGGAATTAATATTCCTTTAAGAAAAATGTAGTTAATTTTAACTCTTTGAGAGCCAAAGAGGTATGCAAAGCATTTCATTGCAATGTGCTGGATACCTCTCTGGCACTCAAATGGTTAACTAGGATTAAAATCTGCCTATATGTTGTGCTAGCCATTTTGTTTGCAATGTAATTAGTTTTTGATAAATTAAACTTTATTTGTTGCTGGCACAGTATGGTAATTTATGCTAATTTGTTTATGTGCTGGCCCAATATTACCACGCACCGTGCTGTGAATGAATCTAGGCAGATCCCACACACTGGGGACATTTCTAAGAGAACAAACAGAACTAAATAACATTCAGCACAGGCAATTGGCTTAAAGCTCTGCACTGTGCTGCCAAAACATAAAGGTTTAATTCTCAAAAATTATTTATTTTATTTAATAAATCCATGTGAAATAAAGCTCAACAGAGACATTTACTTGTGCATGCTCCAAAGTATCTGTAATGTATTGTTTATATTTATATAGCTCAAACTGGGGTGCAGTTTAACCCACTGAATGCCAGAGGGGTACACAACGTAATGTGAAGCAATGCTTTGCAAAATCTGTCTGGCACTCAAACGGGTTAATTCCAAAAAATATACTAACCCTTAAAGGGCAGAAGGGTGCACATGCATTGCAAAGCAATTCTGGTCCATAAAGTTTCAAGATGATCTATAAAATCTTAAGCTATGGTCACGGGGGTGTCTTTAGAGAAGCATTATTAATGTTGCACTAAACAATCCCATATAAAATGGCTTGTCGTGAAATCGTGCTGGTTACATGGGCAATTTCTACCTCCTAGAGTACACCAAATGCTGCAGCTTGGATGTGCTCATGTGACTGGCCCATGCAAGTCCCAGCACGTTGCTCTGCAATGCAAACATTGGGACGCAGAGAAGATCATTCTCAAGGGGGATGTAATGCTATCTGCATTCTCTCATGACTAGCCAAACCATGGGCAGACCTTGTGACAAGCTTCCTTCATGTCCTCCACTGCAAGTGAATTGCAGGAAGAATGCGGTACATGAGAGGTACTATGGCACGGGTAGCCTGACGTGTTAAAACGGAGTGCAGCCAAGTTTCCCTGTGAAAATAGCCTAACACAGCATTTGTGGATGAACGAAGGTTCTTGTTGTATCTTGATTGTCTTGTCCACCAGGAAATGATGTAGACAAATAGGACTAAGGCAGCGTCTGTGCCTGCTTTTCTCAATACTGTTTTATATCCTCCACTGTCTGCTTCTTTTATTGCAGACAATGCACAATAGTGTATTTTCATTATTGAAAACATAAATAAAAATTTAATGCAAACATTTCAGACAACAGCTATAGCACATGGCAGCAAGAGATGATATACTACACTAGAAAAGGACATTCAAGTATACAATAATTATGCAATAATCCAGGGATCTTAAACTGCATTCAAGACCAAGGGCAAATCAAGATGGGGGTTCCAGTTACCCAGGAACCCCCTTGCACAAAGGCACAAAGCTTTAGAACCCCAATAATGTAAACAGTTTGCTACTATATTGCATATGACTATACCAAGATTGGACACCAGCACCCTTCCGGTTGTTTCTGAACTACAACTACCATCCTCCACAGCTGGCCAATGGCCAGCTAAGGATGATGAAAGCTGTAGTTGAAAAACAGTTGGAGGAGGACCTTAGGGTACCCACCTAATCTTCACCTATGTCAGGGGATGTAAACTTTTGGCCAAGATTTAAAGATTTTCCTGAATAAAGAAGGGAGAATTAGTCAGTGACTCATTGATTCTGACTGACCCAAGAAAAGAAAAGAAACTTACGGTGCTAACTCACTATAACATATACAATTGTGTGAAAAAGAGAGAACACCCTCTCTGAATTCTATGGTTTTACATATCAGGTATTATAACAATCATCTGTTCCTTAGCAGGTCTGAAAATTAGGTAAATACAACCGCAGACTAACAACAACAAATGACATATTACACTGTGTCATGATTTATTTAATAAATATAAAGACAAAGTGGAGAAGCCATGTGTGAAAACTAAGTACACTTTATGAGTCAATAGACTGCAGAGCCACCTTCAGCAGAAATAACTAAGTGATTGTTTTCTGTATGACTTTATCAGTCTCTTACATCGTTGTGGAGGAATTTTGACCCACTCTTCTTTACAACGTTGCTTCAGTTCATTGAGGCTTGTGGGCATTTGTTTATGTACAGCTCTCTTAAGGTCCCGCCACAGCATTTCAATCGGGTTGAGGTCTGGACTCTGACTGGGCCATTGCAACACCTTGATTCTTTTCTTTTTCAGCAATTCTGTTGTAGATTTGCTGGTGTGCTTGGGATCATTGTCCTATTGCAGGACACAATTTCGGCCAAGCTTTAGCTGTCAGGCAGATGGCCTCACATTTGACTACAGAATACTTTGGTATACAGAGGAGTTCATGGTCGACTCAATGACTGCAAGGTTCCCAGGTCCTGTGGCTGCAAAACAAGCACAAACCATCACCCCTCCACCGCCACGCTTGACAGTTGGTATGAGGTGTTTGTGCTGATATGCTGTGTTTGGTTTTTGCCAAACGTGGCGCTCTGCATTATGGCCAAACATCTCTGCTTTGGTCTTGTCTGTCCAAAGGACACTGTTCCAGATGTCATTTGGTTTGTTAAGATGCAACTTTGCAAACCTAAGCCGTGCTGCCATGTTCTTTGTAGAGAGAAGAGGCTTTCTACTGGTAACCCTTCCAAACAATGCATACTTGTTCAATCTTTGTTTCTAAATTATACTATTATGAACCTTAAAGGGTTAGTAATGTCCAAAATAAAGTTTATTCTATATAGTAGATTTTACAAAAATAAAGTATTTGGAGAAAGTCCTGGCTCTCAAACCTTTATGGTTTGAGAGATATCCTCCGCTAAAGTTCCCCTTTTCCTGATATCAGCTGTAAAGCTGAGAGAAGGAGATCCATGTCGGCCGACACGAGGAGGCTCTTCAGCACAGCCACAATAGTGATATTGGAAAACAATTACTTCATTGGAACGGTCTAGAAAGTGTGCTTGCAAACCAATATCACTATTTCGGCTCTGCTTCAGAGCTGCAGGCTGGTCCCAGGACCGGGACCTCCTGCTGTCAGGAGCATAGATAGCAACTATGAATAGATGGATTCTCCAAGCCCCAAAAAGTAAGGACAAAGGCTAAAGCAAAAAGCCAAGACAAAAAAAAAAAAAAACACAAACTGCGCTCCTCCATACAAATTATCCAAATGTACACCCTGTATAAAACATATATTATACCACTGTGTTAATAATTGTGACATTTTATAAGATATTGTAAGGGATGGTTTTTTGGTGATCTCCTCACAGTTAGTTGGGGGTTATTGCTCTGCAGTCATGTAGCAAGCTAAACAGAGAGTAGTGCCATCCTCAGTTAAGTAGTGTTTATGAGAGGCAGGTAGTGCCGTCTCCAGTTGCGCAACATGCAGTGTTATATAACCAAATAAATAAGCATGTGTAGTGTTAGACATACTGTTACGGTTCAGTACACTCAGATACGTTAGGTTTAGGTAAAAAACACAGTTTTATTGAAGAACACAAGAAATAATGTAACCCTCACAGGTCCAGTATATAGCATCAACTGACACAAGACAGGTTACAAGTGGTTACCCACACGGGTCCAGTAAGGTGCACAACACAATACTGACACAGGTCAGGTATATCGTGATACAGTGTATGAGTCCGATATTACAGTGGAGCCACTGGCAGAGTGGCTAACAGTAGCTGCGGTACAATGTCGCCTAAAGCCACAGGAGGCAACAATGGCCCAAGAGTAACGGAGGCAAAGGTAACTAGCACAGTTCCACTACGGTGCACGCCCACCGTGGACTACAAAGGCTGGTCAGAGCTCGTGCCAAACAGAGGCTCAACGGAGAGGTCAACACCAATGCTCTTGCTATACCCCAAAGGGTTAATGTGCTTCACATAAAATGGATGGCAACCGGAAGCGCCCAACTGACCTACAGAAACGGTACGCCCAGGGTATAGGAATCAACCATAGCAAGTGGATACGAGGCAACACCCCTGAAGGGGTTAATAATCGCAATGGTCTGGATAACGGCAACCACGGGAAGCGCCCGAATGAACCCAAATACGACCAAGCTATGCAGCACGGTGTGAAAGGATACTGGCACACTGAGACTCTGAGCCAACTGGTAGGATCGGTCAAGGTACTGGAGTACCAGAGAAGTGAGACACACTCTGAGGGAACCGTGCAACGGTAAGCATCCGGAACTGCCAGATAGTCCAGCAAGCAAGCTGAGAGCAGGAACGACCGCCAAACCGGTTCGGTAACCAGCACAGGAACGTAGCCAAGCTGAATCGGAGCAGGAAACAGGAACGTCAATCTCGCCGGGTCGGTACACTGAGCAGGAACGTCAGCCAGGCCGGGTCAGAACAGGAAGCAGGAACGTCAGCCAATCCGAATTGGTACACAGAATCAGGAACCAAGACTAATGGCGTGGTCAGGCAGTCCAGGGTCATACACTGGTATCAGAATCACAGAACTAGAACTAGGCATCAGGTACACCACGAAAGGGAATTAGCCAAGTGACAGCCCAGGGTATAAAAAGGCTGTCACTAGGAGGAGCAATACAGCGCAGCCAATAGGAGAGCAGAGATGGACAGAATGTCGCTCAGATCACGGGCGCTGTGATACATACCCTGCATACCTTTAAGGCTGTAGTCTGTATTTACCCCATCATCAACACGATTCTAATTTAGAGCCATTGGAGACCAGGGAGAGTGAACCTGGTCTCAAGTCTGAGAGATAGAGCGTGTACCTCATCTCAAGCCTGTGTGTAACAGATTGTTGCTGCAGAGTCGTATGGAGGGCTCTACCATACTGATGTAAACTCCGGCAGTAGCTAAGTATCTTTTATGTTCTCTTTTTGTAATGTATCTTTAATAAACTGTAGTTATAGAGTTTTTTTTTCCCCCTCGCTACCATTGTATTTCCTTTTCTTTATATGGAATTCCAGACCTCTAATGTAGTGAAAAGCAGCTAGAATGAGAAAAAGGAGATATGAAAACGTGCTAACTCACCATAACATATACATTTACTTTAAAATATAAAATAAGAACCCAAGTTCACTAGAAATCATCAGGATAATTTTATATAAAATAAAAATGGTCAAAAAGTAAAAAAATAACAAAGGAGAAAGAAAGAAAACAATGGATAGGGACTAGCCTGATATTGGGGCACCGTGACATGGTGGGTGAGCTTAAACATATTTTGGCCAAACTATATAAAGACAACTCAAATGTATTAAAGGGATAGTAAACCCCCCCAAAAAAGCGTAAGCCAAATCATAGGAATAATAAAAACATACTTAATGCCCTCATTCCCATCTCTCAAACAGTTATGATTTGAGAGATGTAAGAAAATAAAGACCTCCGGCTCCCTCCCCTTTCTGCCTGACAAGCTGTAATGCTGTCAGAGGCAGAATCCGGTCGCCCGACTCTAGGCGGCTCTTCAGGAGCGATGTCATCGGGATATCTAACTATAATTACTTCATCGGTATGGTCTACAACGTGTGCCTGGCTTGCAAGCACACGTTGCCGATGAAGTAATTATAGTTAGATATCTCGATGACAGTGCTCCTGAAGAGCCGCCGTCTGGTCCCTGAAGCAGGATCTCATGACGTCCGCTATACAGCGGACCCATGAGAAGGGGGAGGGAGTGGAGGTCTTTATTTTCTTACATCTCTCAAACCATAAGGGTTTGAGAGATGGGAATGGGGGCGTTAAGTATGTTTTTATTATTCCTATCATTTTGCTTACAGTTTTTTGGGGGGTTTACTATCCCTTTAACATAGTGCTATAATATATTCATTCTTACTGACCCACCTGTGCTCAAGCAGAGGAATCCTTAACCCTTTGAGTGCCATTGCTCTGCAATGCATTGCATACACCTCTGGCACTCAAAGGGTTAAATCCTGGATTGCTTGAACCCCTTGAGGAATGAACTTTGAAGCCCCTGTTCTAAGCTCAGGTAGCTACATCTGGTTAATGTAGAATTACAAAAAAAACACCTGTCCAAAACCATGGATATTCTTAAAAATAACTGCATTGTGTTAGTCTATTAGGGATGCGATTTGAGACCCCTGAAATAAACCAAAGGAAAACAGGAGAACTCTGATTAAATGGATCACTGATTTTTCATGGGAAAAAGATGTTACAGTGTTCTTCTTGATGAGTAAATCAATCACAATTTTAGCAACACCAATTAGTTTCCAACAGGCATTTTATTAATTATTATTCATTTATTAAAGGGATAGTAATACTTCGTTATTACTATCCCCCATGTTGTAGCCCTTAAAATTCTGAATTCAACGATACCAGCGGCATCAATCAAACCATTATGGCTTGAAAGTTCCCTCTTTTAGGCTTTTCCCCTGACATCAGCATTCTAGCTGAGAGCCGGGGAATCCTCTCAGTGAGCAAGCGGCGGCTCTGCAGGAGTCCTGAGATCACGTTATAGAAACAGAAATCCTTCACTAAAATGGTCTTCTACGTGTGTTTGGTTTGCAAGCACATGTGGAAGACCATTTTAGTGAAGGATTTATGTTTCTATAACCAGATCTCAGCACTGTTGCAGAGCCGCTGCCGGTCCCGGGAAGGGATTCCCCTTCTCTCAGCTAGAACGCCGTGATAGACAAAAAGAGGGAACTTTGAAAGCAGGTATCTCTCAAACCAAATTTTGAGAGATGCCGCTGGTATCAATTAATTCAGTATTTTAAGGGCTACAACAAGGGGGGTAGAAATAATGAAGTATTACTATCCCTTTAATGCACATTATGGAGGTACTTGAGTCAATGACTATGGATCTCATAGCAAGTGATAGGAACAGCATCAATTAGTGCCCACAACAGACACCTACAATTGCACAGCTTCTCTGTATTCTTCTCTGAGTGCCAGAAATGTGTCCACTGCTTTGCAATGCATTGGGCACCCCTAAGGTACTCAAAGGGTTAAAGCAGAACTTTCACCTATAATAAACCCTGTCTCATATTATTAGTGTAGTGCAATTGTTTCTAGGTCGCAGTTTTTTTGTTTTTTTTTGTAAGTCCATACTTAATGAGAAATTCACTGTCAAAATTAGATTCCTGTACCCACTTCCTCATTCTGCAGCACAGGGTAAGGGAGGCACAGCGGTGTAGGACTTCCCAGTCCTGAAATTCTCCTCCCACCTCTACCAGGGAGCACGTTCACTCTTCCCTCTGTAGTGGTGTGTATCTCATCTATCGTTACAGCAAGCTCTGTTTATCATTATACTGAGTTTACAATACTGGATTGCTATGTAATCATAATTTGGTTATTGACAACCGGGAACCAGGTGAGCTGAGACTCTGCCACTGACTCCTGGCCACATATGCTGCCCCATCGAGTTCAAGTGCACTGGGGTCAATATCCTCATCTCATTTATATTATACATATATATATATATATATATATATATATATATATATATATATACTAGTTGAAGAGCCCGTTACACGGGCCACAGTGCCACTGCCAGCCAGTCACGGGGCAGTCATGCACAGTAGATATATATATATATATATATATATGTGTGTATATCCACTTACCCCTGAGAATCTACCTGACAAGGGTGACTGAAGGGTGCCGGTTAGAGTCCGGTACCAGGCCTTGAGGGTTATAGTCCCATATGTTGGCGTTTAGGTTGGAGTCCTAGACATAAATAGAAAATTACTTGGGAATGTATCCTAAGTGGGTTACACCCCATGATCTTCACCTTTAAGAAGCAGGCCACCCCCATTGTTGTTTGTCACAATTGCATGCTGCTTGATTACGGTTTGTTTGTCTAGAAATAAGTGCACTTGTCATTGTGTTTTCTATGATTGTATAATCTGACTTTGGTAAGTGGTCTCATTTCATTTTCTTTGACACATGTTTATATAATTAGGATGGGTGGTACTAACCAGAGTAAGATTTCTAAGATGAAGCCAGGTCAGACTCCCAGGGACTTTGTCACAGAACAAGCTGGCAACTATTATGCCAATCCGTTTTGTGACAGTCTCGCTGGGTGGACTGAGGATCTGCAGTCACATGATCCATTTCCTAGGAATGGTGCTTTCAATGACTAGCATATGTCTATGATTAAGGGGCTATGTTTGGGGGATCCAGAGTGGAAATGGTATGGCCCAGACCCAGGTTGGGATATGTCCTATATGTCTGACTGTGCTACGGTATGGGTTCAGTTAGCTCCCTATGCATTACAAGAGTTAAAACAAGGGATAAAGAATAAGGTGAAATCTGTCCCTACAGCTCCACCACCCCCACCTCCTTACAAACCCACTAAACTGTACCCCTCATTGACTCCAGCTGATGAGGCTGAAGCCACTGAATTAACTGTAATTATAGGATCACAGAAAGTGACTATCCCCATGATATGCCCTGTCCCTAAACAAGACCCTGATGACACACACCCCTAGACCATAACATGATAAATCCAGTGACAACACAAGACAGAAAAGGAATACAAAAGTAAGGAAGAATTGGAGAGGAAAGATAAATTGATAGCTGACAAGGAACTAGAGGAAATTGATATAAGTAGCCAGGAGGAAGAGGACAGTGAGGGAGCTATATTTCAGGGTCCTTTCATGACAGTGGGTAACCAAGTTATCAACTGTGCCCCAGATTTACTTACAATGAATGCTTGGGCTAAAGATTGTCCTAACCCCTTAAAATTGCCCACTGCAGCTGTGGCATACTTAGAGAGGTGTACCAAGGGAATGCAATTGACAGGACCGGATTATAGATTCCTACTTGACGCTTGTACCAAGCATGTAGGGATAAAATGGGAGGAGGTGACTGTAACTCTCCATACTGACCATGACTATCCCCTGAATACTGAAAGTAACATATGGGCCAAACAAACATGTGTAGACACTATGTGGGAACAGGTGCTAACGCATTTGACCAAGGAAGGGAGTGACATTAAGGACATTTCTAAGGCTGCCGCTTTCAAGCAGAAAACAGGGGAGAGTGATACTGATTTCTTTAAGAGATTTAGTCACACATAGACAAATGAGGCAGGGTTGTCAAAAGGGGAAAAGGATCCCAATATGGGACCTTTGTATGTACAATATTTGCTAAACAACCTTAGACCTGATATAGCACAGATAGTCCGGACCACTGTGAATGACTGGCATAAATTATCCCCAGGTGATTTTGAGGACAGGCTCCACATTAAAGATGCAGGAGGATGTTTCCCCACTAAAACATTACAACAGGCTTACTCAGACAATATTAGCTATGATGTCAATCTTAATGACAGTTACTATCAACAAACACACCAAACCTTTAATCAGACAGGAAGGGGAATGCAGAGGGGGGATAATTACAGGGGCAGATATGGTAGTGAACAAGGGGGTAGCGGACGCAGGTACATGTCAGGAGGGCGACCCACCAGGCGCGGGGCCTGTTTTAACTGTGGTAAAATGGGTCATTTTAAGAGAGATTGTTGGGCTCCTCCTCAAACTCACAACACTAATACAACTGATCAGCAAGTCCAACAGTCACCTACCACAAACATTCTCACCAGTGCCCCTAAACATCCCATTCAGTGGAGAGCTCAGCCACAATAGGGCTGCCCGAGGATTGAACCCCTTGCTTGCTTTGTAGCTCAGTTGTCTGAAAAGTGGGATAATCTCCCCATGTTAACCCTTAAGGTTGATGGATGTGTGTATGATTTATTGTTAGACACAGGGGCCACTAGGTCATCTATTTCTGAAAAATTCTACACAGGACCACTGACTGCTGCAAGTGAATCCTCTGTGGATGTAGGAGGGGTCCAAACTGAGTGCAAATTAACCCCAAGATTGAGTATTGATGTTGATGGTGCTGCTAACCTGTCTCATGCCTTTTTGATCATTCCTAACTGCCCTGTTAATTTGCTGGGTAGAGACCTTATGTCCAAGTTACAAGTGTCACTGCACATTGATGTGAAGGGAGCTGTGGTATGTTCCTCATTCTATGCACTCCATTTTGTGTCCCACACAGTCCTTTGTTGCATGGAAAGGGTTAATGCTCAGTGTTTATCTTTGTCTGTGGGAAGGGAGTTGTCTGATATCCTTACTAACATCTGTGTGTGGGTATGTTCATCTAATGCCAGAGTGATTGTGCATCATGAGGCACCTGAGTGTGTACTAAGAGCAAATTGTGCACCTGGCACAGAACAGATTCATGGTGTATGGTTTAGTGAAAAATCTGTGTATATTGTCACTACCAAGGGATGTCATCTGTGGCTTGAAGGTAGCTGTTTGGTGAGTAAGCAATGTTATACTCCTTTAGATCTAGTTACCACCATGTCTTTTACACACACAAACTGTGACCCTGATTTACCTCCAACACTCACTGATTTGCCACCTACACTATGGGCCACTTCACCCACAGACCCAGGGCACATTGACTGCTCTCCTTATCAGGCTACACTCAAACAGGGCTGTTACCCCACTTACATCAAACAATACTCCCTGTCTCCAGAGAAAGAAGGAGGGATACAGCCCATCATACATGAACTCAGACAGAAGGGTGTTATAATCTCTACTGTTTCACCCTACAACACCCCTATCAATCCGGTCCCTAAGCCTGGGACATGGAGATTAACACAAGACTTGAGGGCCATTAATGACATTATCTGGCCCCTGGCCCTGGTAGTGCCAGATGTTAACTCCATATTGTCAGCCATTCCCACCACTAGCACCAGGTTCACTGTTATTGATTTAAAAAGTGCCTTCTTTAGCATACCGGTACATTCAGACACGCAACCACTTTTTGCCTTCACGTATAAAGGAAGTCAGTATACGTGAATTCTGCAAGGCTTCTGTGACTCCCTCATGGCATACTCCACAGTTGCCCTTAAGACACTGGAGAACTGGGTCCCAGAAAAAGGCTCCACACTGCTCCAGTATGTGGCCGACCTACTCCTTTGCAGTCCTGATGAACATTCTTGTCACACAGATACACATAGTCTTTTACAACACTTAGCTAGCAATGGCCACAAGGTGTCACCCAAGAAGTTACAGTACTGCTTGCCTGAAGTGAAATACTTGGCATGTGTTTTATCACATGGACAGAGACAGCTTTCCCCAGACAGAGTGCAAACTATTCTCAACTTGTCAAAGCCTCAGACTAAACGAGCTATGATGTCTTTTTGGGGATGGTGACTTATTGCAGGCAATGGATATCTGACTGTTCATATCATGATCATATTTTAAGGCTGTGTACTTTGAAAGATGCTCCTGACAGACTTTGCTGGATGCCTGAAATGGAGACTGCGTACATTGCATTGAAAACTGCCCTATGCTCTGCTCCTGCCCTGGGACTGCCAAACTATGCCCTTCCATTCCATCTCTATTGCACGGAAAGTGGATCCACCATTGCAGGTGTCTAAAGCGCTGCGGAATAAGTTGGCGCTATATAAATAAAGATTATTATTATTATTATTATTGTTATCAAGAGCACGGCTGTGGTATGCGTCCAGTGGCCTGTTTTGCTAAAGTACTATCTACAGTGGTTCAGGGAATGCCGGCTTGCTTAAGGTCAGTTACTGCGTGTTCTATGTTGGTTGAAATAGCACAGACAATAGTGTTGTCCCATCCGATGACACTGCATACCACTCACCAGGTTTTGTACATACTCAACAATATTACCACACAACATATGACTGCACAAAGGTGCTCAGGCTATGAGACTATACGAACATCCACCCAAAACTTATCCATTAAATACTATCCAGCACATACAGGTCCATCAATGGCTTTACACCGAATGATCTCAGATTTAAAACAGATGAAGGGCCACATGATTGCTTAACCACCATTACTGCTGACACTTTGCCTAGGGCTGACTTGTCCACTGCCCCCTTAAATTTTGGGGATGGATCATGTTCTAAGCCAGCAGATGGGGTATTTCCCACTGGTTTCTCTGTTGTACAGTTACCTCATGTTATTTTAATGGCTAATGCTTTGCCATTCGTGTTGGCGTAAGCTGCACAGCTTGTTGCACTCACCCAGGATTCTAAGTTATTTAACCCCTTAACGACCGGGGAATCTGTGCCGGGACGTGACTGAACGTCCGCAGAGCATTTTTTTTTTTTTTTCGTTTTCTGGTTCCGGACTCCCCGAACGGCGTGCAGCCGCGGGGGGAGCCCGGAACTCCATGACGGTCATAGTACGTCATGGGTCGTTCAGTCAGATCGACCCTTGACGTACTATGACCGTCAAGGGTCGTTAAGGGGTTAAGGATAAAGACATCACTATTTACCCTGACTCTAGATATGCATATGGAGTTGTTCATGACTTTGGGACTATACGGAGGCAAATAGGCTTTGTCACAAAGGTATATCACATGCCCAACTGGTTAATGATTTTCTTGACGCCATATTACTACCCAGAGCTCTAGCCATTGTTAAGTGTAAAGGTCACAGTTCTGATGATTCAGATGAGGCTAGAGGCAATGACTTAGCTGACAAAATCGCAAAAGCTGCTGCCCTTCATGGGCCTTTTCACACGGATTATGATTCTACTACTGACATGCGGCTTGCGATGCTGATGATACCCCCCCTCCACCCCTACTGTGGATATTGTAGCACTGCAAGCATTGGCTTCTGACTCGGATAGAAAATTTTGGGCTGAGAATGATCTGACCCTAGACTCTAAGGAGCTATTGTCAGATAAGGAAGGAAGGGTAGGAGTTCCAAGAACTGCATCACCTATCTTTATCAGTCACTTCCACAGTTTTGGTCACATAGGTAAAAAGCAGACAACAAATACCATACAAAAGCAATTTGTTATACAGGGATTGATGGAGCTAGTAGAAAATCAATTGTCTAGATGTCTGACGTGCGCAAAGAACAATCCAAATGGCGCAACACATGGGGCACATGAACATTTACCACCCCCTGAAGGCCCTATGCAAACCTTACAAATTGACTTTACCCATATGCCAAAGTCAAAGGGTTTCCAGTATTTGTTGGTCATTGTGGATCAGTTTTCTAAGTGGGTTGAGGCTTTTCCTGTGGCCAAGGAAAATGCTGCAACTGTTGTCACTATAATATGTAAGGAGATAATTCCAAGGTTTGGATGCCCACTACTGATCAACAGTGATAAAGGAACCCCTTTCACAGCACAGGTAACACAATTGATATGTCAAAAGTATCTCTTTCTCTCGCTCTTCCCACAGGAAATTCTATGCATCCATATCAACCAGGTGACAAGGTGCTGGTGAAACCATTGTTAAAAATAAGACACTAGATCCTCCCTTTGGACCTCCCACAATGGTGACTGAAGTGACCTGCACAGCCATATTGACAGAAGACTCACCAGCATGGATCCACTCCAGTCGGGGTGAAGAAATCCCCCATCTGAGGATATGGCTCCCACTGTGGGCCGTGGGAAAATCTCCCAGAGAAAAACTATACTGCCCCATTACCAAAATGACGGTCATATGCATTGCTTTAATCATGTTTGGTATCTTAATGTATATATATCTCAGAACTTGGGGTATAAGGCATACCACCACATAACCCTTGATATTGTCACACACACTAAACATTGAAG
This sequence comes from Rhinophrynus dorsalis, assembly GCA_037306005.1. Taxonomy (NCBI): domain Eukaryota; kingdom Metazoa; phylum Chordata; class Amphibia; order Anura; family Rhinophrynidae; genus Rhinophrynus; species Rhinophrynus dorsalis. The sequence continues at coordinate 540,819,363 of CM074719.1, read as the reverse complement.
GGACCTGTCAGAAGTTAGCAATGATGTTCAGAAGGCAGAAATCTCAAATGTCTGGGTAGTATTGGCCAAAGATATCATGAATATTACTAACTTCTGTCTATCCAGTATGACCAGTGCAACTAGCATTCTTACTTCCTGCCTTATTAGCATACCCGTCCCGTTCCACGAGCTGCACAGAATAATTTTTGCTGATGCATTCAATATTAACCCATGGCTTCTCTCCATTGACGCAGGCATAGACAATTATTTGAGATACTTTGGCTTTATTGGTAAGCCTGTAACTTATAATGTAAAGTGGCCTAATATTACTTCCATCAGAACAATCAATATTGCTAAAGCTGACATCTGTTTCACTATATTTAATTGCACCAGAAAGGTTGTGGATAACCGCTGCCTGTCACTACATAATAACATGTCTTGCACAACATTAACAATTTACCTTGCTGGCACAAACACATTAAGCTTCCAAAGGGATGATTCTTTTCCTATAGTAACACATCCTATTCCTATGTTCCTGTAATGCCACAGGTGGACCATGTGCCATCAGTAGACTCAATTTCGTATTCCTCTCTCACCCTCGCAATAGTCTTGCTCAGACCCGATACAAACATAGCACCGGTATACAGGTCCTGGCAGACTGTGATCCCAAATATAAACTGCTGTCCAAAGCTGAATATGTGTCTTTAGCTACCTCATTAGTTGGTGTACTAGGCTTGGCATCATATAATGCAAGAGGCCTTAATTTCTTGGTTTGTGCTTTGGTTAAATCTATAAATCATACCTCGCTAGCCTTGGAAGGGCTGTTGGCTGACCTACAGAGTGTCAAGGAAGTGTCCCTACAGAACCGAGCTGCTACTGATTATTTGTTATTAAAAAACAATCATGGGTGTGAAGAATTTCAGGGTATGTGTTGTTTTAACCTTTCTGACCATTCCAAGTCCATACATGACCACATACAAGGTTTGCATGACATAGTTAATGGCATACAGCAAGATGTTTGGGGAGATGTTTGGTGGGATTGGCTGTGGTACTGGCTTCCTAATATTGCATGGCTCGAACTATTGATTGTTGGTTACCTAATGTTCATTGTTTTCTTTATCCTTCTCTGCCTTTGCTCTCAGTGCTTCCCCTCCCTCTTATCATGCTTACACTTCCTGATCTCCTGTAAATTCCCAGAGGCTTCTTCACAGTATTTGACCCTTCCCCGTCGTGACCACGCTTACTCCTCTCCTTTTGAGTCTAGATTGTAACTTGCCCTCTGGACCAGGGTGGGAGCCCTGTTGCCTGATGCCATTTGACTCTCCCACACGCCATGAACGTCTGCTGTTGTTCATGTATGCTGTGTACTGTATAGCCAGGATCTTTATACCCAGGTGTTGTTCTTTCAGAACAAAAGGAGGGACTGAAAGGGTTAAAATTGACATTTTAAGTAGGCAGTTGCTTTAATACACTAACAAGCGTGATAGGGATTAAATTATATCTTTAACTACCAGCTTGTTCTACATGCAGAAGGTTACTTAGTGCCCTTCCCAGAGGCCTTGATGTAGAAAAGAGATAAATATAATTTTTACTGTTGCATATAGTTGTAGAATGTCCTTAATTACATTTCCATTAGAACCAAGAGATGCATGTTAACCGTTAACTATATGTGCTCCATACCCCCTCCCTACCTCATTTCCTTTTGACCATATTTGTATGACCTTTAGAGAATACACTAAGTGAAGCTTGTAATTTTCCACTTTGCAGACCCTCCCAGTTTTCAGTATAAAGGTTATGTGTTTGTTAAATAAAGTTAGTACTGTTTTGTGCTATGATACTTGTTTGGTGTCAATTCACTTGGACACACTGACACCCTTTTGTGCCCGGTCGTCATACCTGGGAACTTCCAGTTGAGGGCTACCCAGAGGGTAGTCCTCTGTTCAGCAGGGGGTGACAAAAATGACGCTAATCGCGGCAAAAAGGGTCGGGGCTTGCCGCGAGTGGGGGGGGCTTAACCCTTTGAGTGCCAGAGTGGTACGGAATGCATTGCAAAGCAATGCATTCCTTACCACTCTGGCACTCAGAGGGTTAAAGGTGTCACACAGAATGCTGGGGAAGAAGGAACAGCGGGAGAAAAAGCAGATGTGGCAGAGTTTCAATAGAAACTCCCCACATCTGGAGGAATCAGCCTCTGCCCCGGAGACCCGGTAAAGCTCTGTCAGAACCGCAGTCTCCGGGGCAAATCCGGAGAGTTCCCAGGTATGCCGGTCGTACGACCTCGCAAGCCCTTATCATGGACTACGAGACTTGGTCTAGACCTTAGGTGGATAGGCAGCTGTGACAGAGGAAAGAGCAATGAAATGCTTGTGTGCTGCAAACTCTTCTGGCCTGCAAAGGGTTAAAGCAATACAAAACAATAAAATACTGGTAAATGTTACTATATATAAATATTCTCACTGTAGGCTTATAGCTGTTAGATAGCTGAGATGACCACCCTGTTAATGTGGCATTCGACTGGTCAAGGTTGAAGCTGGACATTCAAAGTAGTTGGACAATGACTCCAACCTTGGACCATGGTCCCTGAAGTTGTGTATTGTAGCCACTCCAGCCATTGACTATGTTGAACTGTATTGAGACCCCCTGTGGTGTGTTAACTTAATCACATCTGGCCTTTTGTATTAAATGCATACTTCACCCCCCACACACAAAAAAAAAACAAAGACATAAACAGCCAATACACATGAGCACAGTCCTTAGAGACCCCTAACAGCCCAGGTTTTACATTTTTACAGCTAGAGCACAGGAGAGTTAACTCATCTGTGCACAAGCAGACATAGCCTGTTAGGTGCTCCTGAGAAGAGTGCTGGGAATCACTGTTCTAGAGCAAATAAATGTAATGACTTACCTATGGTTCTCTTTTTATTAACAGTATTATCTGCCTTGTGTCTTTTCTGCAATAAGACAAAGAAAAACAAGTTGAAAATTAAGCTGTAAAAATATTGGAATTACTCTTTTTCTCAGGAAAAGCCTAATGATATATATAATTTAACCATCTGATTGCCAGAGGGGTACACAATGCATTGCAGAACAATGTATTGTGTACCCCTCTGTCACTCAAAGGGGTATATATACAGTACTGTGCAAAGCTTTTAGGTAAAGTAAGAGTGCTTTAAAAAATACACATGGTACTAATGATCATCAATTTAATAAATGGGCAGAAACACAAGTCATTAACCGAAACAGAAACAGCTGTGTATGAGGAATAAAACTGGGTGAAGAACAGCAAAACTCTGCTAACAAGGTGAGGTTGCTGAAGACTGTTTAATGTCAAAAGTCATACACAGTGGCAAGACTGAACACAGCAACAAGACACAAGGTAGTTGTAGTCGGCCAAGGAAACTTAGTGCAGCAGATGAAAGATGCATCATGCTTACTTCCCTTAACAATCAGGAAGTACAATCTCCAGCAGTCCCATCAGCTCAGAATTGGCAGAAAACAATGGGATCCTGGTACACCCATCTACTGTCTGGAGAAGTATTGTCAAAACTGGTCTTCATGGAAGACTTGCAGCCAAAAAGCCATACCACCAATGTGGAAACAAGACCAATCGACTCAACTATGCACAAAAACACAGGAACTGGGGTGCAGAAAAATGGCAGCAAGTGCTGTGGACTGATGAGTCCAAATTTGAAATATTTGGCTGTAGCAGAAGGCAGCTTGTTCACCGAAGGCTGGAGACCGTTAAAAAGAATGAGTGTCTGCAGGTAACAGTGAAGCATGGTGGAGGTTCCTTGCAGTGCGGAAAGGACTGGAGGAGCTATGTGGATACAGTTGGCACTAACTGTATTATGGTATTCATAGGATCTGGGACACCTTTGCCTCCAAACACACACCAACATATACACACAAACACATGCACTCACACATCAAAAGGAGGTTGACTGTCATTTTAAAATACTCTAGTATGTAGACAAACCATTACAACACATCAGCAGTGTTATACCAACAGTATATGCAAGTGATCAAATTCTCCAGCTCCCTCCTCTTTACATGTAGAAAGCTTAGTGCATATGGCTAAGTGCTTCTTACTCTGGGCAAAAACAACTTAAACCAAATACATTATACGTAAAATGATAAGGACCAGGAGGTATATAATGCATTGATCTGCAATGTGTTGCATGTCTCTCAGGCACTCAAAGAGTTAACTGGTTTAGCAGACTCATGTATTCTGGTTGCTTCAGTTTGAAAAAAACTGCCAGAAACTGTCATGTCTGCCTCCATGGATCTGATATTCCGGATTGATTGAATATGTCGTCAAAGGCAAAATTCATATGGGCTATTAGGATTTTCTGGCCAAGGTAAGTAACGTAAGTGTGTGTGTGTGTGTGTGGGGGGGGGGAGTTAATAAGATGTGGTAAATCTCCTTTAAGAGCCTCTAATTCATATTAATAGCATTTTGCTTTAAATTTTTTTCTAATTATTTTACTGAATTATTCTTGCTTCTGCCATTTTGACATTTGTTTAATGATTACATCTGGGACATTCATTTCTCATTATAATATCCAAGGCCCTATGTTAAAAAAGTCAAGTAATTATGTGGCAAAACAAGTGCACAAAAATCCCCACTAATATATAACATCTTCAATTACTTCTGAATGTCAGGTCCATGGAGGCAAACATGACGCTTGCAGTTTTTTAAGACTGAAAAAAGAAAGAGTGCATAAGCAGCAGGGCCGTATTTACATTCCAGGCTCCCCTAGGCAAGGCAGTCTAGGCTCCCTTAGCTCCTCCCATGAGCACACACCCCAATCCTCACATGACCTCACTCTCTTCCACTCTTTACTGGCACAGGAAATACCTGTGGCCTTGAAGAAACATGGACAAAAAAGCTTTAATCCTTTAATTGTCAGATACATTTTAAAACATAGCATCCATGGGGTTAAATAATAGACTATAAAAAGGTTTATAAACTGGTGCAGAGATACTGAGATTGTTTTGGCCACACCCATAATTAAGAAAGTGGGTGTGGCAGGCACAGTTGAGGCACCCCTCAAATTTTGGTGCTCTAGGCAACTGCATACTTTGCCTATTGGGAAATCCGTCCCTTATGTGCACAACGAATTCAGAAGCAATGCATTGTACACCCTTCTGGTTCATAACCCCTTAGTGATCGGTGATGTGCTGGGACTGTCATAGGTAAATTTCCCTAAAGGACTGATGATGTTCCTAGAAAGTCACATATTTTTTGCTCACAGCAATCCTGTGGGAGCATTGCGAGCACTACCGGGGTCTGAAACTGACAGCTGCAAGACAGGAGCGGTCACCATCAGACCCCAGTTCGGCGAGTCGGCACACATGATCAGTCAAGAGTGAGGCTTGCCGAATGAAAACAAATCGGTCCTTAAGGGGAATCCTCTCCCCAAGACAGCCGTCGTTAAGGGGTTAAAGGTTAATCGTTAACACATATAGTTGGCAGAACTTGAGGCGCTGTGGTTCTGAAAGCAACTGTCATGTCCGCCACCACAGATGATAGATCAAGATAAATTCTTTGGGGTCATTATGATTTTCTGGCCGCAGTAAGTTAAATTGCCAGTTATTATTAGGAGGTGGCAGTTCTCCTTTAACAATGCGTTACAAACCCGTGTAATTTAAGGGTTAAACCCTTCACGGCCTTGGTCAGTAAAACCTTTAACCCTTTGACTGCAAGAATATAGGTGAAATTAATTGCTAATGCACTGCACATCCTTCTGGCACTAAACAAGTCAACCTCTCCCCTTCCCTGCCCACCCTTTATCTGACCAAGAGGTCTGATAATTAGTTCATTCAAGTCAATTATTTCAGGGTCAAGGGGTGTGCAACTCACTTTTATGCAGTGCATTACGCATACTCACTCAGACACTCAGTGTGATAAACAAATGGCAATATTATTTAGTTTGTGTGCATGTGTTTGTTATGAATGACGGAGATTTAAGTTGTGAGTAAAAACAACACAGGGTTATTCCATCAACGTCAATTCTTCAACTGAACATACACTATATTAACAGCTGTGCTGCTGCACAGAGAAAGAACCAGATCAATGTTTGATTTTTCTGCCCTGTTGTGCTTTGTGATAAAATGTTGGACTCTTCCTCTGCAGCGAAAGCCAGCAGTAATCTCTATCTGAACAGCAGCACTACTATGTGATCCAGATCCATCCAGACCTGAGTACCAGATCAAATTAGTCAGAGGCTTGGATCCGACCCTTGGGCTATAGTTTGCCTATGTCTGATATAGTCCTGCCTCAATATAAATGCATTGAAATACAAACCAAAGTTTCACAATGTATTTGGGTATCATTTACTTGGTGCATATTATACTGCTACATAGCTCCTTGTTCATATTCCCGTTACCCATCTTGTGTTTGTGAACATTTTAATGCAGTAACTATATATGGACTCCCTTTCATTTCAGAGATTAAATCATCATATATTATACACACTTACATAATCTTCTATGATTTCTTTGATGCCAGCCACCGTAAGAATGAAGATTAAGGGCACCAAAGTGGTATATCTTCCTGTAGGAGACACATCAGGAATTTGCTACAAAAGAAACAAAATGGGAACATATATATTAGTATGTAATATTCTAGAAATACAGTGGTGTGCTGGGGTCAGAGCCCAGTGCTGGGGCTCAATTCTGGTACTTTATTCCATCCAGGACTCTCCTCTGGCTTACATTAGTGCAAAGCTAGCATATTAACAGATACTCCACAGTTCATCTCTAATTTTAAGCCTCTGTACACCTGTGCTGTGATCAAAGCAAAGGAAGGAGCAGAGTGCGTGAGGCTGTCTTGTAGATGCAGTGCATTATTGATGATAGATTTCAGTCTGCCAATGGAGGATATTTTATGTGCCTCTCAATTTGAAAAGCCTATTAATAATTTCACAAATTATTTGTAATTTGTAGCAAAGAGTTTTATGGCACAGTGGAGGAGCAGTTATATGGACGAGTTATGTGACAGGGGGTTTAACCTTTAAGGATATGCATATATACACCTTTATGGGGGATTTAGGAATCTGCCAGAGCGGCTCCACTAGCATCAGAACTCTTACTCTAGCTGCTGTACACTAGGGTATACACTAGACCAGTGTTTCACACGCAGGGTACACTGGCACTTTCCACAGACATCCACTAAAGGAACTCCTTATTTTCTTTAAATAATTTTTACAAAAATGTGAATTTTGAGTTTCAATTGTATAATTATGAAAATTGTTGTGCCATTAAACACATGGCAACTAGCTTGGAAATAGATGTCTTACTGTTAAAAAATAGCAGAGAGTAAAGTAATCCTTTCCGTTTGGGGACTGAGGGGCATGTTAGTGCGGCCCGCGTGCCTGTGCTTTCAGTCTCTTCCGGTAACCATATGGTGCACTGCAGTGCTACTCAATGGAGACCAGGACTGACAGCGCAGGTGCACAGACAAGATGTATGCGCTGTAGTCTGGGGTCCGGTCTCCAAACGGGAAGGATTTCTTTGCACTCTGCTATTTTTTAAAGGTAAGACATCTATTTCCAAGTGTTTAATGAATGCATGGCGACTTAGTATAATCTGAAAGTTCTGCTATAAATTTCTTTAGTCAACACAAATCAGCTGAATTATGTTTTAATAAAAAGCTACATGCAATTTTATTTACAAAATTTGCACACAGCAAATGTGTTCTGTGATTCACTGGCATGATTTGCATGCAGTCCACTTGTGACTACCTTAAAAGGGAGCCTGAATGCAAATCATCTCACATAATGAAAGAAACAATCTCATTCAGACACACAATTATATTTTGTAGATAAAATTTATACTATACTCTGGAAAAAATATTCCTTTAGATATTCTAGTATGATACAAATTGGTTCTGCTTTAACCCCTAAACAGCCAGAGGGGGTAAAGAAGAAGTAAACTTTTTATGAAAATATATATATTATGATTATTTTTCTACTGATAAAACAAAGGAGATTTTTTTTATTCAAACTTGTGAGGTTTTCTTGTTTTTTAATTAACCCCTTAAGGACCCTTGACGTACCAGGACCGTCACAGTCCATGAACTACTCAAGGACCGATGACGGTCATAGTACGTCACGTACTTTTTACTTACAGCGCTCTACCGGGAGCGCTGTAAGTAAAAATAGGTCCTGAAATTGACTGCTCCAAGATCGGAGCGATCTCTATCAGGCCCCATAATGACGCGCCGATACACGTGACAGGTCACGTGTACCGGCGCGTCCAAGTGCTCCTATGCCGTCATTATGGGAAGGAAATGTCCCAGGACCGCCGGTCCTTAAGGGGTTAAACTGCAATTTCCATTGTGGTCACCAGGCGGTGCTGTTTTAATGCCCTGCTATGGAAAGCCGTAGTCATTGACTCAAGGTCTCCTATAGAGTGACATAAAATAAAATTTGCCTTTTAAACACCTGTTGGCGCTGCTGCTTAAAAAACGGCAAGTTTGGGCTGTATTCAATAAAATAAAGAAGTTAAATTGTGGAGCAAATCAACTGCACTTCGGGAACAAATTAACATTCTGTAAATACTCATTTATTTAAATTAGGTTTTAACCCTGTGAATGCTAGAGGGTTCTCCAATGACTTACTTTGTCCATAAATGTAAAGCTCTCTAGCATTCAGTGGGTTAAATGTCCAATTCAATAATTAACTTTTTGAGGACCGAGGCATTGCACACTATTCTTGTCCTCGAGAGGTTAAAATGTTTCACTTCTCCACAATGCTGAAGACGGTTTCCTTCAGAACTGCTCTTCTTTAGCATATTTAAAGGAGCAATACACTTTTTTTTTATGAAACATAACATATTATAGAGCTTTTCCTGATCAGTAAAACAAAGGTGTTCCCACTGCTGACAATTGTTTTATTCAAAATTTACAACTATTCAAATTATCCTGAAGTGAGAGACAGTGTGATCACTTCCTGAAAGTTCTAACTGACAGTATGAATCAAATTCTATGACTTACCTCTGACACAGAATGCATTAGAATAATGAATTCAGATCTGGCCATTAGAAGGCACCGTTAATGTAAAATTCAAGAGTTTAAACAGTAATAACAGCAGAAAAGAGAATTTTAGTCTTACCTGTTAAAGCCTTTTCTTTTAGTCCATACAGGTTACTGGTAACTCTGGGTAGGCGATCTGTCCCTTTAATTATAGGCAGGAACACTTCTAGAATTGTTTGCAGGGGGTGGAGCCTACCTTCCCTCCTTGGCTGCAGCTAGATTTAAGACACTAACTATTGACTAGATAGTGAAGAGAAAATAGGATTTTAGTCTTACCTGTTAAATCCTTTTCACTTAGTCCATACAGGTCACTGGTACCATGGGATGTGTAGTCCCCTTTAATAGGCAGGAACAATTATGCAAATAATTTGCAAGGGGCGGAGCCTCCCCTCTTACTTAAGCCACCTTCTGGCCAGAGCCACCCATATTGATTTGAGACCCTAAACTGACCCCAGGTAAGCAAAAAGAAAGACTCCTGTGAGCATGCCCGAACGGTCTCCCACTGAATGCCACAGGAGAGCCAAGACTGGTCCCTTGACAGGGTGGGAGACCAGTGACCTGTATGGACTAAGTGAAAAGGATTTAACAGGTAAGACTAAAATCCTATTTTCACTGTCGTCCAATACAGGTCACTGGTACCATGGGATGTACAAACATTGAGCTGATCCAGAGGCGGGAAGTAAGGCAAGGACCAGGCGCAAGGCCCAAGTCACTAGAACTGTTAACCAGTTGATAACATAGCCCAAACTGTAAGTGTCAACGGACACCAACCAAGGGAACAATCCCTGAACTTAACACAGCACACGGAACACGAGCCAACCGGGCTCAACAGTAAGGAAGCACTAAGGATCACAGAGCGGAAGACCTACACAGGCAAGACTGCCTCCAGGACCTTCCTTCCAAAGCTGGCATCAGCCGATGCCAGTACATCAACTCGGTAGTGCTTAGAAAAAGTGTGCACAGAGGACCAAGTGGCCGCTCTGCACAGTTGATCAGCAGAAGCTTGATTCTTGTAGGCCCAGGAGGCCCCAATAGATCTGGTGGAATGGGCAGTCACCCTGAAGGGAACATGCTTATTCCTCAACTTATAGGCTTCACGGATGGTAGCCTTAATCCAAGAGGCAATGGTAACTTTGGAAGCCGGTCTTCCTGCCCTAGGCCCCTCAGGAATGACGAATAGAGCGTCAGACTTCCTGATAGATTCGGTGCGGTGAACATAAAACTTGAGGCAACGCACCACATCCAACAAATGGAGATCTCTTTCCTTGTCAGATGAAGGATTAGGGCAGAAAGAGGGAACCACAATCTCCTGATTGATGTGAAACTCAGACACAACCTTGGGTAAGAATTCCTTGGTAGTGCGAAGCACAGCCTTATCCTTGTGGAACACCAGGTAAGGAGGTTTACAAGACAATGCCTGTAACTCTGCCACCCGGCGTACTGACACAATAGCCAAAAGGAAGGCCATCTTCCAAGTCACAAGACGTAATGGAATGGAAGCCAAGGATTCAAACGGTGGTCGCTGAAGAACACCCAGCACCAAATTGAGATCCCACTGGGGAGCAGGACTCTTGAAGGCAGGTCGAACATGAGTCACACCTTGGAAGAAGACTTTCACATCAGGAAGGATGGCAATCCGTTCCTGGAAAAACACAGACAAGGCAGAGGTCTGAACTTTGAGGGAACTCAGACTGAGCCCCTTGTCCACACCGTCCTGCAAGAAGGCCAGGACAGTGGGAAGATGGAAGTCAAGAGACAACTGCTTGACAGAGCACCATGTCACGAAAGCTGACCAAATGCGATGATAGATCTTGGAAGACACAGGCTTACGAGCACTGAGCATCGTCGACACCACAGAAGGAGAAAAGCCTTTCTGAGCTAGAATCGAGGATTCAACCGCCATGCCATCAAACGGAGAGAGTGAACATCCTCTTTCCACAGATACCCCTGAAGAAGCAGGTCCGGACGGGCTGGAAGTGGGATTGGATCCTTCACTGACATGGCCATCAATTCCGGAAACCAGGACTGGCGAGGCCAGTTCGGAGCAATCAGGATGACAGGACAACGTTCTCTCTTCAACTTCTGAATAACTCTGATCAATAGAGGAAGAGGGGGGAAGATGTAAGCCAGGGAGAAGTCCCAAGGGATCGACAAGGCATCCACCGCTAGAGCAAGGGAGTTCCTCAGACGGGAGCAAAACACCGGAACCTTCCTGTTGTGTCTGGTAGCCATCAGATCCACCACTGGCATCCCCCACCGTTGAGTGAGCATGTGAAACACCTCTGGGTGAAGAGCCCATTCTCCGCTGTCGACGGTGTGACGACTGAGGAAGTCTGCCATGACGTTGTCCACGCCTGGAATGTGAACTGCAGAGATGACAGGCACGTGATCTTCTGCCCAAGACAAAATATCCTTGACTTCCCACCAGGCGGAACCGCTTCTGGTGCCGCCTTGTCTGTTGATGTAAGCCACCGCCGTGGCGTTGTCGGACTCTACTCTGACTGGAAGACCGGTCAATTGAGACTCCCAGTGCCTCAGGGCCAGCCGGACAGCTCGAAGTTCCAGAACATTGATGGAGAGCATGGATTCCTCCAGACCCCATTTCCCCTGAGCACTGAAGCGACCCCAGACTGCACCCCAGCCCCGAAGGCTGGCATCCGTTGTGACTGTGGTCCAATGAGGAACTAGAAAGGATTTCCCTTTCAAGAGATGAGAGAGATCTAACCACCAGTGCAGACTCGACTCGACATGAGGAGGAAGAGACACAGACAGATGTTGATGATCTGGATGATTCCTGCACGTCTGGATCACAAATCTCTGAAGATCCCTGGAGTGGGCCATGGCAAATGGTACTGCTTCGATCGTGGAAATGAACTTCCCCACTAAGGACGACAACTTCGGAACTGGAATTTTGTCCATGTCCAGAATCCCAGCCACTCTGACGGCTATCTGGTGAGCCACGTCCTCTGGAAGAAACACCATGCATTGGCGAGTGTCGAACAGGAGACCCAGGAACAGAAGCCTCTGAGAAGGAATCAAGTCCGACTTGTCCAGATTCAGGATCCATCCGTGACGGTTCAGGGTGTGCATGCACCTCTGCAACTGCTGGTGGAGAAGCTCCGCTGAGGAGGCCTTCAGTAGGAGATCGTCCATGTAGGGAGTCACTCTGATCCCATCCTGATGGAGCACCGCTATCAAGGAGCCCAGCACCCGCTGGAAGACTTGAGGAGCTGTAGTCAGTCCAAAGGGGAGCGCTGTAAATTGAAAGTGTCCCCTGTGGCAGGCAATCCTGAGATACTTCCTGCTCTCTGGATGAATAGGGATGTGAAGATAAGCATCCTGAAGGTCCAGGGAGGCAAGAAACTCCCCTGGAGACATTGCTGCAATCACAGAGCGCAGGGACTCCTGGCGGAAGTGGGAAGTCACCACATAGGCATTGAGATCTTTGAGATCCAAGATGGGACGGGCTCCTCCGTCCTTTTTGGCTACCACAAACAGGTTGGAATAAAATCCTGAACCTGTGTCCCCCTGCGGAACCGCCTCCAGGACCTCTTTGTCCAAGAGATCCTGAATAGCGTCGTCGAACAGACGCCTTTTTGAGGGTTCCTGAGAAGGACGAGTAAAATGGAACCGAAAAGGAGGAAGGGAAGAGAAAGGGATCCTGTATCCCTCTGACACCACCTGAAGAACCCATGGGTCCGCCACTGACTCCTCCCAAGTCCGGCGAAAGATGCGGAGACGACCGCCTACAGCCGGATGCGGACCCGGGTTCGGCGAGTCATGCCGAAGCAGTCTTGGAGGTCTTGGCCTTGGAGGCAACTTTGGGCCTCCAGGACTGTTTGGGCTTGGAGGAGGAGCGCGTAGTGGGAGGACCCGTTTGGGCCAAGGAGCGTGTCTCAGTCTGAAAGGAACGAAAGGACCGATTGCGTTTGGCTGGAAACTTTTTCTTAAAGACTGAGGGTAGAAGAGTACTTTTACCGCCAGTAGCCTCACTGATCATTTCTTTGAGCTCAGAGCCAAAGAGCAAATTCCCCTGAAAGGGCAAGGAAAGCAAGGCTTTCTTAGAGGCTGTATCAGCAGACCAAATTTTCAGCCAAAGAGCGCGTCTAGCCACCACAGAAGAAGTGGAGGCCCTCGCCATCATGCGCACAGCATCAAAAGCAGCATCAGCAACATAGTTCTGAGCTTCAGTGATATTAGCAAGAAGCTGCAACTGTTCAGATACCGGCGCATCCTGGCGAACCGCTTCAGTCAGTCGTTCAGTCCAGGCTGCAATAGCCCTATTAACCCATGCCACCGCAAAGGTGGGGCGCATGGCAGTGCCAATAGAGGCAAAAATAGATTTAAGAGAGAGCTCTAATTTCTTATCCGTCCAGTCCTGCAAGGCAGAGGCATCTGAGACAGCCAAAGCAGTAGATTTGGATAGTCTAGACACAGGAGCATCCACCTTGGGAGGATGAACCCATTTTGCCAGCTCCGCTTCGGGAAAAGGGTAAAGTTTGGCAAACTTTTTGGAGACAGAGGAAGATCTATCAGGATACTTCCATGCCTCAGAAACCAGACGGGCAAGAGTAGGGTTAGTTGGAAAACAAACAACAGGTTTAGATGGCTTTTTCTGAAAAACATCAGTAGGATCATAAGTGGATTCCTGAGTCAGAGGAAGGTTGAGCGTATTCAGAACCGCTCTGATCAGACCCTCAGCCGAAACTTCAGGGTCACACTCATAGGGGTCCCCAATGGACCTGTTAGATTCAATAACAGTATAAAAGTTCTTCTTCAGAAGAATCAGTGATATCAGGAGCTCCCTGTGGCTTAGGCAGGGAGGTCCTGATAGTAGAGGGGGTCTGCCAGACCTGGAGAGCCCCCTGTACCTGAGAGGGAAAGAGTTGAAGCGTGGATCTGAGATCCCTAGTGGCAGCTTTAAACTCCCTCACCCAAGATGGCTCAATAGCGTGGCTGGGAAGCCCAGGGTTGCTATCTTTATCAGTACAATTAGGGCATAGATCCCCCACATTATCGCAATCCAGCCCAATGTGGCAAGAGGAGCAAAACGCCATGGGGGTAGAAGACCCCCCAGCCTCCTTAGTCTTGGGTCTAGCCCCTAGCTCCAGTGAAGTAGACATGCTCACAGCGTCAATATACCCCACAAAAAACACTATCACCCAGAAAAGTGTTAAAGATTAAAGTTTCACCCCAGAAAAGGTCTAAAAACGGACTTATCTGGCCAGCGAAGGGTTAATCTGGTGAGGAGAGAGAAGGCTCGGTCCCTGCGTAGTGTACTCGCCTTGGAAAAGTACCACAAAATGGCGGCCGTCATGACAGCCAATCAGAAACAAGCGCGAGCTAAGCGCTCATGGGAAATGTAGTTTTCCCTATGCAAGTACCCCAAACAGTGCCCGAAGCCCCCCTGAGCCCCCTACATTAATAAAACACCAACCGGATGATAGAGCAGGAGCCTAGCATTAAAATGAGCCTACTCTGAAGTTGCTGTGACAAGCGGTTTCAGAGATATGTCCCAAACTGTGAATTCCCATAGAGAGTAAAGGAGCTCTGCTGCTGAGCGGGAAAAAGCCGCGCTTAAAGGCGCGGAACACCATTTTTAATAAAGTTTAGTAAAACATTAAAAAGTGCCCAAACAAGCATGAAATACATGAGAAACATAAATAAATGAATACCCAATGCTCCAAAACTCAGAGAATAACACAGAAATTGCATAAATAGTGATAATGCAATAAAAACACCCTATGAGTGCTGGAGTGTATTAAAACTCCCAAATACAAGCCCATCAAAGGGACACTGTGGGGACAAGTGGACCTTCAGCACTCAATGGGTGACTCACCTTTCTCGCAGACTTCTGTCTTCAGGTGACCATGATAGGGAGGGAAAGAACCAGAGGTAATTTCCCCAACAGGGGAGCTGCTTAACACAAGCTGTCCCCTCTTCAGGTATAGGTCCACAGAAATCCCTGGAAGCTGCACCAGCCACTTTGAAGAGGGCAATTCACAGCCATGGTCACCCTCCTAATGGTGGTATTCCATATTTGAATAAAAAATAATAAAACTCTAAGAAGCATAGCTGTTCTCTGCCTGGTGTGCAAGCACACCAGGAACAAATCAATATGGGTGGCTCTGGCCAGAAGGTGGCTTAAGTAAGAGGGGAGGCTCCGCCCCTTGCAAATTATTTGCATAATTGTTCCTGCCTATTAAAGGGGACTACACATCCCATGGTACCAGTGACCTGTATTGGACGACAGTGAAAGAAGACTTCTGTGAGCATGACCCCGAAGGACCCCCACTGTCTGCCACAGGAGAGCCAAGCATGGTCCCTTGACAGGGTGGGAGACCAGTAACCTGTAGGAAAAGGATTTAACAGGTAAGACTAAAATCCTCTTTTCTTTGTTGTCCAATACAGGTTACTGGTAACTCTGGAATGTCCAACCACTGAGTTTCCCAGAGGCAGGAAGTAAGGTAAGGACCAGGCGCAAGGCCCCCAAAGTTACCAGAGCAGATATGAACCATCAGATCAGAGATAGCCCAACAAACAATGAAGTGTCAATGGACACTGAGCAGGGGTAACAACACCCCAACATATTACACAGCACACTGAACTAGAGCCAACGGGGCTCAAAAGTGAAGGAAGCACCAAGAACCAAAGAAAATCCTAGACAGGTAAGACTGCCTCCAGGATTTTCCTCCCAGTGCTGGCGTCAGCCGATGCCAGTACATCAATACGGTAATGCTTCAAAAAGGTGTGCACAGACAACCAGGTGGCAGCCTTGCACAAATGATCAGCAGAGGCCTGATTCTTGTAAGCCCAAGAGGCCCCAATAGATCGTGTAGAATGAGCCATGGCCCTGAAAGGGACAGGCTTTTTCCTCAGCTCATAAGCCTTACAAATAGTGGACTTGATCCAAGAAGCAATAGTCACCTTGGATGCAGGTCTTCCTGCCCTAGGACCCTCAGGAATGACGAACAACGAGTCTGATTGTCTGATAGACTCAGTGCGATGTACGTAAAACTTGAGACAACGCACCATGTCTAACAAGTGGCGATCCCTCTCCTTGTCAGAGGTGGGGTCAGGGCAGAAAGAGGAGCGAAGCACCGCCTTGTGCTTGTGAGACACCAAATAGGGCTGAAAACTGAAAATGTCCCCAGTCGCAGGCAAATCAGAGTTACTGCCAGCTCTCTGGATGAATGGCAATGTGAACACAATGTGATACAGGCTCTACCAGCCCTGCCAATACCAGGTAAGGCAACCCAAGATGACAATGAAAGGAAGGTTCTACCGGCCTTACCAATATACCGGGCAAGGCAGCCTTAACAGAGATGGTGGCAACCACTGAGGCCTCAATGACCATCAGATGACAACGACAATCATAGAGATGATATACGGAGGCTAAATGAGCATAAGTGGTAAATCATGGCATCACAGGAAACACCAGTACCTGCATACTGGGCAAACAACCAGCTGTCTAGGACTTGACAGCAACTAGCGTGGAGCGAACCAGTACCCGTGTACTGGGAACCAACAGTATCAATGCAATGTAAGCCGTGAGGCAGTGGAGCAAACCAGTACCCGCGTACTGGGAACCAACAGTATCAATGCAATGTAAGCCATGAGGCAGTGGAGCAAACCAGTACCTGCGTACTGGGAACCAACAGGAGCAATGGCAATGTAGGCTGTGAGGCCGTGGAGCGAACCAGTACCCACGTACTGGGAACCAACAGTATCAATGCAATGCAAGCCGTGAGGCAATGGAACAAACCAGTACCCGCGTACTGGGAACCAACAGGAGCAATGGCAATGTAGGCCGTGAGGCCGTGGAGCGAACCAGTACCCGCGTACTGGGAGCAATCACATGAATGTAAGACAGCCGAATGGCTGTGGAGCAGACCAGTACCCGCGTACTGGGAGCAATAGTATCGGGGCAGCCGTAGCCATACAGTAGTGGAGCAAACCAGTACATGCGAACTGGGAACCAGCAAGAGTAGAAATGTCGTCTGGGTGACTGGAGATCAAAGCAGTCACAGATGAGTAGGAAACTGGACGTTGCAGACGAAACAGGAACCAGCACTCCGATGGTCAACCGGATCAGGAACGGCAACGAGAACTGGCAGCAGGAAGCAGCAACGTTGGACGACTCCAACCGGATCAGGAACGGGACCTGGAACCACTGAACAGGAGACTCAGGAACTGGACGATCTCAGGATAGCAGGAACACAGCTAAGGCCCATAGAACTTCAGGAACATGATGAAAATACAAGCAGCCTAGAGACACCACGAAAGGGCAACCAAAGGGTGCCCAGACTCAGTCTAAATAGGCAAGGTGGGGTGGGCTGAAGGCAAACAGCCAATGGGAGCCCCCTACAGGTGATAGACACACAAAGGCAGCAATCACGGGCACCGTGATGGAACGAAAATACCGGTTACGATTAATTGGTGTTTTCTTCCTAGGAACTAAGGGTAGAAGTGTACTCTTAGCCCCTGTGACCTCACTGATCAGATCCTTAAGATCTGGCCTGAACAAAGAAGTGCCTTGAAAAGGCAAGGAGAGCAATGCTTTCTTAGAAGCACTGTCAGCAGACCAGATCTTGAGCCAAAGAGCCCGTCTGGCAACCACAGACATGGTGGAAACCCTAACCACTAAACGGATGGCATCAAATAAGGCAGCAGAAACACAGTGCTGTGCCTCAGAAATGTTGGCAAGGAGGCACAACATATCCAAAGTAGGAGCACCCTGACGGACAGCAAGAGTGAGCTGTTCAGTCCAGACTGCAATGGCCCAGTTCACCCATGCTGCTGCGAATGCTGGACGCATGGCAGAACCAGCAGTGGCAAAGATGGACTTGAAGGAGACCTCAAGTTTCTTGTCAGTCCAGTCCTTTAGAGCAGACGCATCAGACACTGGTAAGACAGTAGACATGGATAGCCTGGAGATAGGAGCATCCACTTTGGGAGTATGAACCCACTGAGCAAGCTCAGCCTCAGAAAAGGGATAAAGCTTGGCAAATTTCTTGGAGACAGAAGGTTTCCTATCCGGAGACTTCCACTCTTCGGACACAAGGCGGTCAAGAGTGGGGTTAGGTGGAAAGCAAGTAAAGAACGTTTTAGGCTCTTGAAATACATCAGAAGGAGCCTCCTGCACTAAGGAAATGTTTAAGGTATTTAAAACAGCCCTGATCAGGCCCTCAGCCGAGGGCTCAGGATCAGCCTCAAAAGGGTCCCCAAAAAACTGAGAGGAGCCCACCAGAGAACATTCCTCAACATCTGAATCCACCGACAGTTCCTCCTCAGAGGAATCTGACACGTCAGGTACACCCTGAGGCTTTGGCAGGGAAGACTTGACAGAGGAGAGGGTCTGCCAAGAATGAAAGACCCCCTGTAACTGGGATGGAAAGAGTTGCAATGTGGACCTAAGGTCCCTAGCAGCAGCCTTGAACTCAAACTGGCTCTAATGCATGGCTGGAGGTCCCTGGGAGACTCTCAAGGACATCAGAACATGCTGGGCATAAAGGACCTGAGAATTCTCTAGGTAACCCTGAATGACAGGAAGAGCAATGCGCAATAGAGGATACAGAGACCCCAGCATCTTTAGTCTTAGGTCTGGCCCCAAGATCCAATGGTATAGACATTCTCACAGTGTCAAATAACCTTACTATATAAGGAATAACCCAATTACAGTGTGTAGAAATAAAGTTTCACCCCAGAAATCACTAAAATAGACTTATCTGGCAATCGAAGGGTTAATCAGCAGGAGAGTTCAAGCTCTACGAAGGATACTCGTTCTGGAAAGATCACAAAATGGCTGCTGCGGCGGGATCAATCAGAAACGGGAGCACGAAGCAAGTGCTCATGGGAAATGTAGTTTTCTCAGAAAAGTACCCCAAACAGTGCCCAAAGCCCCCCAACACACTAGAAACATGAACTGGATGATAGAGCAAGGGCAGACAAGTAAAATGAGCCATCTCTGAAGTCGCTACGTTAAACGGTTGCAGAGATATGTCCCAAACTGTACAGTCCCATAGGGGTGAAAGGAGCAATGGCACCTATGAGGTAAAGCACGCCAGAATGCAAATTTTACAAAATTGAAAATGTAAAACTAAAAGACATGAAACATCAGTAGAACATGTTAGAATACCGAAAAAACACTGAACCAGTAGGAAGTGTTAGAAACCCCCCCAATGAATGCAAAACCAGCAGCTAAAGTGTTAAGTAGCAAATAAACCTGCTCCAAACACCCCACAGACATACAGATAGACCCAGTGAGTGCAGGAGTGTGCAATAGGAACTCCAAATGAAAACCCCTGTGCGGAGGGGCACTGTGGGACATGTGGACCTGCAGCAATCAAAGGGTTGCTTACCTTTCCTGCAGATCTTCTGTCTTCAGATTACCATGTTTAAAGAAGAAGCCTCGGTGGGCAACTCCTGAGGTAAGAACTTGTAGCTGAGATTTTCCCCCCAGGGCTTAAGGTCCACAAAAATCACCTGGTCACTGAGCTAGCCACATCTAAGGGCATTGTCAGTTATGGTAATCCGCCTAATGGTGGTATTCCATTTCTAACAGAAAAATAAAATACTTCTAAAGCTATAGCAGAACTGTTCTCTTGCCTGTGTTATCTTCACCAATGAATAAATCTTTATGGAGCTGGTTGGCTATCTGCAGCCAAGGAGGGAAGGTAGGCTCCACCACCTGCATACAATTCTAGAATTGTTCCTGCCTACAATTAAAGGGGCGGATCGCCTACCCAGAATTACCAGTAACCTGTATTGGATGACAGAAAAATATGCATCTCTTGGAACAAGAATGCCCTTGTTTTACTCAGCAGGAAAGGCCTACAATGGAGATTTTAAGATCTTGAATGTAAGAGAGGTCTACACTGATTGTGAACTAATGCGTTGGAGACCTAACTAGCACTAGAGGCTGGCTATAAAGAAAAAAAAAAGTAGGGAGTTTTTTTGTTTGTTTGTTTTAGATTTCAGCCACTTAAAATATTCTGATATCTTTGAAAACCATTGTATTTCTTATTGTACTCAGTACTTACTGATGGCCTGAGAATAACAGCACACCTTTAGTATAAACTAACATAGTGTAGGGGGAACCAATTGCACAAGACTGCAACTACCACAATCTGTCAGTTTCATTGCATTTTTAAGATATAACATACCTGAAATAAAAATACAGAGAATTCTATAAAGGAGACAAGCCAAAGTATGAAATGGGGGTAACGTTCCTTACTAAACCCTAGGCTGGTACATACAAATGTTTACAGATGTTGACAATATAGGAAAACAGTGCTTATTTTACATGTCTCCCACATCAAAGATATACATAGCTTTAAAACCCATGGGATTTCCTACTGTACTATGTTCCTTCTGCCAGCCTGAGAAAAAATAATACCCTATTACTATGTACTGACATTTTCTAGGGGGTGCTAGGGGTACTAAACTGCAAATGCCATATTCTAAAGCTTTCAATGAAACTTTAATTTGAATCCTAAAAATAAAGAAAAAATGTGTTTGTGGTCCCTCAGTCCAGCTGTACAATCTTACCCCACTAGTACCCTAAGGAGTAGATCAAGTGTATATATGGATCGGCGGGGGCACTATATGTACTCAGGGTCCCACCTTTTATTGGGGCTGGGGAACACTACAGTTTAGATAGGGGTCGTGTTTAGGATGCTCCCCACTACATCTTCGTAGATGTAGCTATCTCCAGGGGGGGCATTTAAAATGATAACCCCCTCCCATTCGTCTCTCCCTCTAATGTAATCCAAAATAGTGGATTACAAATGAAATATGTTTTAAATTGTATTCTTACTTTATTTATACTTGTCTGTAGTATAGTGGCTGGAGAGAATTTCCAGATGTCTGTCATTCTCAGTACATATAACCGATCACCTGTCCCATATGCACTGATAACACAGCCACTTCCGGGTCATCACCTGCAATTTCTATGTCAGTGCACATAGACTGGTAACATTTGTCACATTGAAAGGGAGATGACAGGTGCCTGGGACTTCTCTCCAGCCCACTACACTAGAAAGGAAATACATTTTTACATTTTTTTTTTCTGCACACCTACAAGGGAAGCTTGCTAGCTTGCAATTATAAATAAAGGTTAATTTCTCGAAAACTATGTATATTACAAACATATGTTATTACAACATATAAGTCGTTTTAATTCACTTTAAAATTATCTAAACTACCTTAGGGTGAGAAGTCTACTTTAACCCTTTCAGTGCCAGAGGGGTACGCAACGCATTGCAGAGCAATGCGTTGCGTACCCCTCTGGCACTGAAAGGGTTAACCCACGCCAATTGCTAGGATTCCAAAAGTCTTAAGGCTTGGTCCAATCTAATGCATTATTAGCGCAGCCCAATGTATTCTTACTAGTATGGAGATTACATGCCCCAAAGAGACAACAAGACCTGGGTCTTTACAGATGAGACATGAGTCTTTGGCACCTCAGCTAGTCTCTATCAACTCCCTTGTTTTAACTCTTGGCATGCTAATTATGTCCCCAACACATTGCTTTGCAAAGCACAGGAAACATTTCTAAGATACAAGGGTTTCAGTGGAAAGACAGAAGAACTACCGATTTAGGGGGCCACACACATGGGATTATACATACAAAATCTCTCTCAATCAAGTCATTTCACCTGGAAAATAATAATACATTAATATTTAAATGTAATGATTGGGAAATGTTACCTGTAATAAGGCAATGAAGAGGAAGAAAGCGTTGGCAGCTCTCCTGATCTGCTCATAGAGGAATCGAGGTAGGAAAGTTAACACACTGTACTTGGCTGTGCTGCAGGTGTAAAGAGAGGGACGTTAGTGACTTCTCATTCCCAGAACAAGTAAAAAGCTGCACTGATCACACGGCTTTCTAGAGATGCATACCTCCCAAGTGTTCCTATTTAGGAGGGACAGTCCCTCTTTGAGATCCAAATCCCTCTGTCTCTCTTTCCCACCCTGGTGTCCCTGTGTTTAGGAGATCATACTGTGTGGTGTGTATATAAGTGTATCACATTGCTCCACAGCAATAAAACTCACATTAATGTCTGTATAAACATCAGTATATGTCTTTATAAATGCGTCTGTGTAAATAAAATACTTTGGTCTTGTTCTAAATAATTTATTCACTTATACAAAAAAATCTGTCAATAGGTCATAAAAAAGTTCTCAGTAATGCCCGGCCCACCTGCCACACCTCCAGCAACTCCACCTTAAACAACTGTCCCTCTTTGGCAGTTTGAAATGTTGGGAGGTGTGGAGGACATATTACAAATTACCATGACCCTTTGAGCCAGATGGATGGCCAAGGCATGGTGCAGCAATGCGATTTCCTCTAAGTTGCTCAAATGGTTAAGGCACACTGATCTATCACATAGCACAGAGAAAGCGTATATCTCCTTAACTGCTTGGAAACTAGAGGAAGGCAGAACTATTCCAGCTTCCAGTCTGACTCTTATGACTGTTTTCCCATTCATCCATATTATGATCAGTGACTGGGGTCTGGCTACTGAAGGCACAGAGACATTAGTGTGATTTAAATACTTTTAGAGTGCTAGATTGCACAAGAAGGTTCATCTATCAATTTGGTGCTACATTCATTGATCATTTCTCTATATAATAAGATGTTGCTAATCCTTAATCTGGAAATCTGTGGTCAGCAATCAAAAGCTCTTCATAGACAGAAAATAGCAAGAGTAACACCTAGGGATTGCTTTTTGTTTAAGCTGTAATAGCATCTGATTAAAGTATCTCCCAGCATTGGGAGTATCATTGTTTTATTCAAGAGCAAAATCTTTTTTTTTCTCCCAGAAAATTAACCATTTTTTTCTGGGGCAAACCATTCGCACTATAGGGGAGAACTATAAATCCCCGTTGACTTAAATGGGGATTTTAATCCCTTGAATGCTAGTGACGTCTCCAATCCATACAGAGAAATGTGCTGGAGAGCTCTCAAGCATTGAAGAAGTTAAAATCTCCATTTATATCAGTGGATATTTTGACACACTCCCATGGTACAACTGATTTTCCATAGAATTACTCCGGTTTGTCTCAGCCTTATTTCTGATTGGACATTAGGTACATTATCACTGAGATAGACTCCTTTTCTTAACCCCTTAGTGACCGGCCGCGCGTGCAGACAATCGATGATGCAGGATATTCAGCTCAGGTGGGCATCAAAGAGGATACTTTAAACTACGAGAGCATAAAAAAAAAAAAACAGGACTCCTTCAAGAAGACTAACTCTTTATTACAACAAACCACAGCATATTTATACAGTTTCAAACCACACTAACCTGGAGCACAGTACACGAGACTTAAAGGGATAGTAACACTTCGTTTTAACTTCATTTTATTTTGTAGGTATTAAAAAAACATGAAGAATGATATAAGTCTTATCTCTCAAACCTTTATGGTTTATGAGATATTCACAAGCAAAGTTCCCCTCCCCGCCCCTTTTTCCTAGTGTAAACCATCTCTTCTCAAATGTGAGTCTGGTTGTATGACAGGACATATAACAGAAGGGGACAATTTTCTTTGTATGAAAACAATGAAAGCCCTTCCCCCCTTGACAAGTTTTTCAGCTTTTTCCATTATCTTAATTGAAGATTGTCCCTCTCTGCAGTCTACCTGGGCATCTCCCTTCTGATCTGGTTGAACAGGAAAGGGATACTTTGTTTGTGAATATCTCTTAAACCATAAAGGTTTCAGAGATAAGACTTATATCATTCTTCATGTTTTTTTAATGCCTACAAAATAAAATAAAGTTAAAACAAAGTATTACTATCCCTTTAACACAATCACATTTCATCCAATAGTGTACAGCAAATGGTAGGGCAGAATACGATGGGGTAGTCACAGGGATAATTCAATCACCACACAGGGGACAAAGAACCAACAACAAATGATTCAGGGAAACATAATAGGCCAGACACGATTGAATTAACACACAGCGGGGGGTCTCAATACAATGGCTTGAGTGGCTAGAATACACATTCAATGAATAATGGCCAGGGGTTGAACAATTAAGCAAAAGGGTTTGAGGGACTGCAATACACATTGGAAGTAGCCTTACCCAAATTCAAATAATTAACCCCTAACTGCCCATTCCTTTCAAAGCAAGCCAGTAGGCTATGGTTGATAGTCTTTTTGGGCCTAGAAATGTCCACAGTTCTTTGTATAATGGGCTCATAAGCCTGTTGCCCAGACAAGGGCTCCCGTAACAGAGTATGATCATTTACATTTCTCCCCCTTTTTTGTACCAAGCCAGCGGTAGCTTTGTCGGACGCTGGCTTGGGACCCTGGGAGGTCTGTGCTGACTTCAGCCCCTTGTCCTGGGCTCAGGAAAAGTTGTCAGCCCGTTGCCCTGGGCCAGGGAAAAACAGGAGCCCCTTGTCCTGGGCCAGGAATAAATTTGGAGCCCCTTATCCTGGGCCAGGGAAACTGGTAGTTCCTAATCTGATCTAGCACTAGGTTGGGGGGTTTCTGCTGGTCCATGATCCAGGCCGAGCTTGGATTAGATTTTCCTGGGTCTGGGGCCATAGGCTCGGGATCCAAAGCCAGTCTAGGTGGGGAAGTTCCATAGGGTAAAGAAGTGTCCAACCATGTAACTGGGTTGGGAACAGGACAGTTCTGGCATTCCCCTTTCATCATCCAGGGGTTCAGTGTGGGCTCACATTGTGAGGAGGGGTCATCCTCTTCCCCTTTTGGTTTGGTCAGTACCCCACGGTATAGGAGAGGATGTTGCTCCCACTCTCCTGGGCTGGGGCAAGGTTCAGGGGGCCCCTGGTAGGATGGTGGCCCTACTTCCCAGAACAAGGGCATCAAAACGACTGGTGAGTAACGCACTCCCCTTCCCACTCACCAGTCATGGGGGAACAGAAATACTGAGGAGGACACTGGTCCCACTCCCCAGCACTCAAATACACATTTCAAACAATGGTCAGAGGGTTGAAGCATCTTTGAATATTCCGCTTCAGCCCATGGCCAATCCTGAACCTAGAATCTGTTGATCAATCCTGGTCAAGAGTGTCATAACCATCTTGGCCTATCAGAACTGTGGGGTGGGCATCTAACTGACCAATCCCTGGGCCGCCTACTTTCCCCCATGTTAACTCTATGGGGGAACCTTTAAACTTGTCACCCAATGCTTTGGCCAATCAGGAAGCTGCCTACTTCCCAAGCAACACAATGCTCGACATGAGGTCGAGTCTTTACTGAAACAAGACAGAGACACCCGCTCGTTGTCGGATGTACTACAGTTCAGTCACTTGAAACCTTGTGGCCAATCCGAGAGGCGCCTACTTGTCCCATGCAAAGTCAATGGAGGCCCTTAACTCGGACTGGCCACTCAGAAGCCGGCCAACGTTCAAAACCATGGCGGATTTCTTGATAGTCCTGCTGGCCGTCTCTGGCCACGTGAATCCAGTCTTTTGGAGGAGCTGTTCTTCATGAAACCCCAGGCACTGATCCACAGCCTGCCACAATTCCCCTCAGGCGGCGGGCTGCCATAGTCTTGCCAACAGCCTCCACGTAACAGCCTAGGGTCCGTTACATTCAGAATTGTCGTAGCGTTGGTGATGTGTGAAGAGAAGAAAGCCCTTCTACATCGAGAGCACTTCTACAACCCTGTATGCTAATAGGGACCTTCTCCTCCCCTCGCATGCATAAATGTTAGTGAATATGTCGATGTGTGTGTATATCAAAATGTTGAAGTGTTTCGAACACTGACAAAATCATATTGCCACAGCATCGACCTTTAGTGAATCTAGGCCAATGCATTGGATACCTCTCTGGCATTCAAAGGGTTAATAGCACAGTGTGGCAGTATTGGCTTAACACAAACACATCGACGTAAACTTCAGCACTGTGTCATCAACAAATTCAAGTTAATGTCTCAAAAACTTTATATTACAAACAAATGGATAATACATAATACAGGTAGTTCTTAGCTCTCTAAAAGTGTCTATTTCATGGTGACATGGTCCACTCTGAGAGGCTTCTAGATAATATCAACCGTACCTGGGATCTCTCGGGTATGTCCCTGAGACTCAGGGTTTGACCCAAATCTCAGGGTCATGAGGTGAGGGGCTAAAATCTCAGTGTTAACCATTACATGATCTGTACCAATTAACTGCTTCTTTAGACTCCAAATTGGTGAAATGTATACCAAAAACACGAAGGGAGAATTCCTGCTTGTCTTGTGTATGTTCAAGCAGTGAAATCTCTACATTGTAGCAGGGGCATCCACAGAAATTTTTCCAGGGGGGAAGCCTAATATGACCAGCTCCATGTTTATATGGAGAGAGAAAGAAAGTGTCACCCATTGCTTCCACCCCCCACTGGACACCCATGGTTGGAGGTTTCTTGAGGACTGATCTGTGCACCTCTCAACTAGAATATATGTTCTTGGGAGATTTAAGGTTAACTCTCTGAGTGCCAAAGGGGTACGCACACAATACAAGGTTAATATTGCAAAAATATCAGTCAGCTCATTTTAAAAGTTTCCAGCTAGGACCATGACAAAAAGTTTTTAAAAAAATGCAGTACTTGTTTCATGCTGATAAAAGCTGAATCATAAACTTCTATCCATTATTTAGATACTTAGAACATTTTAAAATTTGCTAGACATAGCAGATCATAAATTATTATTGATGTACTGAAAACAGTGGACGAGCACAAAAAAATGACATGTACATCCACCATATTTCAAAATACAAAGGTGACCAGATAGAAGTGCAGGACGATTATGAAAATCTCATTTGCTGAACTGCATAGGAATCAGTGCACCTTGAAGTGTGTTTTTTTCAGAAGCATCCTGCATTTAAAGGGATATCTGGTCACTTTACACAATACAGGACAGTATTTTATACAACAGAGGCGCAATTCCATAAGCTAAAGAGGTGCAATTCTGGAGAACGCCAAGTGCATCATTGGGGATAAAAGCATATTTACACGTATTTAAAAGAGGCTTTAAACCCATTGAGTGCCAAAGGTTGTGCAACATCTTGCAATGCATTGTGCACCCCTCTGGCTCTCAAAGAGATGCCGTCAACAAATGCTAGAAAGGCCTCTAATGTGTTGCTTTGCTAGCTCTTTTTTTTCCACGAACTGAAGCACTACGTGATCCTACTTAACCAGTTAACCACCACAGGGATGTGAAATGTACTGTAAAGCACAAATTGCTATTTGCAGGGTCAATGCACAAACCGCCATATGTTCACACACCTAGAACAACCATTCTAGGGTTAAGACCTCTGTGGCTGATGTGAGCAAGTATCTTCTCAGGAATTCTAGGCTAGAGATATGGAGAAGCAAGTTTCAACACTGAGGGAGACTGGCTATCATAAGAAGGGTTTGCAGACGGTAGCTGGTTTTACAGGTACTAGGATGGAGACAATTTAAAAGGATAGTAATGTTTCAGAATAAAATCAGCTCCAATTAATCTTCATAGTATTTCAGCCATGGAGAGTGTTATATCTGTACTGTCCGAGTTGTAGTCAAGAGTAATTGAAAGATAAAATATCCCCAACCTGCTCCTTTCACCTAGTGTAAGGCACCTCCCCTTAGATGTGGAATCTGGTCTTGAGACAAGAGAGATCACAGCAAGGGACAATCTTCTTACTGTGTGAACAATGAAAACCCTGCTCCCCTTGACAGGTTTTTCCCTTATGCCAATTGAAGATTGTCCCTCTCTGCAATCCTCCTGGACACCACCTTTCTGTTCTGAGGTGAGCAGAGGGGGATGCCTTATCATTCAACTACTCTTGAACTACAGCTCTGACAGTACTGAAATAACACTCTCCATGGCCTAAATACTATGAAGATTATTTGGAGCTGCTTTTATTTTGAAACATTACTATCCCTTTAAAGGAGGAGCAGGTAGCAAGAAAGAGAAGAGAAATAAGGAGGATACTCCTATATTTACTCATCCTAACAGATTTGCTACATTGAGTGATGATGTTGAAGGATTGCCCTTGTTGTAGAGGACTAATCTTTCTAACAGCTAATAAAACTGCTCCTCTAGAGCTGGTGGGATCTGGGAAGCAAGGAGATCTATACAGGTGGTGCTGGGCAGGATTTTATAAATAGGGAGACAGATAGGGTAACTGTTTCACCAGGATTGGTACAACTGAACAGTTTGCTGACTCCCAAGTGTTCAAGTGCAGCATGTAGTGGCCCGGTTTAGTACACTATTGGGAAAAGCTAGACATATGGTATTTGTTGATATTAATGACAAAGTTAGTAGAGGATGGAGGTCCATTAATAAGGATTTCAGGGTTTTAGGTTACAAGGTTAAGCAAAGGATCTCTAAGGTAGTATTTTCTGAAATACTACCAGTGCAACATGCTAGCAAGGAAGGCAATAGGAGATTAGGAAGTTAAATACGTGGCTTGGTGTGAGCAGAAGTGGTTTGGATTCCTAGGGTACTAGGCTGTTTTTTTACATTGGGAGCAAAATTATAGTAGATATGAGTTACACCTTAGTGTACACCACGCCACACTCGTCCACTCTGTGAAACTCTGGGACTCTGTGAAATGTAAAAAATCCCTGACCTCAGCCATTTCCTGTATGACCCCTATCCTTGGCAATCCCTCCTTCCCCCAGGATATGAACCCTAGGCAGCCTAGCGCTCCTGTGCTTCCTACCTCTGTATGGCCTCCGGCCACTTCCTCATTCTGACATCAGGTAACAGGCACTAGCACGGACGTCTGTTTATGGGCCTATTCTGGGTGGCCTAATTGGGTCCTGCCTCCTTCTGCTCCTGTATAATCTTCCTTGGGGCTAGGAGTCATTGCCCTTATGAGGTGTTTCTGCTCAGTACTCTTTTCTCTCCATTTTGACCTATGTCTGTCTGAGAACTCGCTCCGTGTATGACCCCGGCTTGTCTGACTACCCACATCGGTTCCAAACTGTGGCTCTGGCTGACTAACTCGCTCCATGTTGACCTAGGCTTGCCTGACCGGTGGCCCTGGCTACTACTAGCTCAGTGTAGTGCCCGGTTTGCCTGACCAGTGGCTCTGGCTATTACTCGCTCTGTATAGTCCCTGGTTTATCTCCTGTGGCTCTGGTTACTACTTGCTCTGTGTATTCCCGGTTTGTCTGACCTGTGGCTCTGGCTGCCTACTTGCTCCCTACACTGCTGGCCTGCCTGACCTGTAGTCACAGTGCCTTGTGGCTCTGGTCTGCTCTCGCTCCCTGTTGCCTCCGATCACAGACCGAAGTGTCAACTTACACATATTATACCATTCATACTGTTGTACCACTCGAGCCGCTCCAATAGTCTCGATTACTCGCAGTAGTGCAGTGCACAACACAGTGTGCAGCTCCAGAGGGACCTTGGGTCCTATCAGCCTGTGTCTGGGGTTATATGTGGGCCAATACCATTATTGTTGCATATATTTAATAAAGGTGGTTATATATTATCTTTGTGTCTGTCCTTCTTTGCATGAATACCATGACGGTAATACCAATGATTTTCATAACTGGTCTCCCCTCTACCCAGTTCTCTTAACTCACTGCATAGACAATGCTAGCATACTCTCATTTGACACCACTGCTGATAAATATGATCTTCCTAACACAAAACACAAACATTATCTGCTAAACACTCTCTTCCAAACACCATTCCCCTGCCTACCTCAACCTGGTTCGAGAAGCTCTGTTCACAGACATCTCATCCCTCTGGCCTTCCGTGGATTTATCGACCCCTCACTGACTCCCCCAATGACTCTATGAACAAACAGATGCTAGCCTGGGAGCAAAATATCTGTGCTGAGTTCCTGATTGATTCCTGGGCTCTCATTTGGGCCAGTGCTGCCCAGAGCTCCATTTGCACCACTCAGAAAGAGAGGGCTTATAAATTGTTGCATCAATGGCGTCTACTGCCTCCCCCCACTCCCTACACACACACTGACTGCACCAGAGATTTACCCATCTCATTCACCCCTGTGTTACAGGGGTTGCCAGGAATGTGGTGACCTCTATCACATCTGGTGGGGTAGTCCGGTGGTCCAGCATTTCTGGAGGGGTTGTTCAGTTTATACAGTCAGTGACTGGTGTTTCTTTACACTCTGACCCCTGGGTTTTACTTTGGGGGCTATAACATCCAGGCCTCTCAAGGGCATCCTGAAAGTTGATAGCATAAATACTTCTAGCAGCCCAAATCTTTATAGTCTGACTCAAAAAAAAAAAGCTACACACCCTGATTCCTTGGCCCTTACCCACTTGACCTGGAACATTTTCATCAAGGAAAAACTGGCATCTCAGCTGAATGATATCTACCTCCTATTTTTGCGTGTATGGGAACAGTTGCTGGCTTACTCTGCCCCTCTGCCAGAAGCAACACTGACTTAGCCCCCACTATACCCACCATAAGGAGAAGTGGCATCATTTACCCCTGGGGCTACTACCTACCTACCTCCTTACTCACTCTTCCCCTGCTAATTAAACATCTAAAGGAAAGAGAGAGAGCGAGAGAAAGATAAGTGCTTAACACCACATAGAATATGGAAGTGAGCATAGTGGGACATAAAATAGGACCATGTCACCAATCTTCTGTCTTCAGGCTTCCATATAAATAGAGCAGAACCTCAGAGAGATTCAGCTATGAGGACCAAACTTATCATAAAGTCAACCTCCTCAGGGAAATGGCCCATAGAAACTCCTGTGAACTGGGAAATCCAACTTCAGGGAAGCCAGTGATGGAAGGCCACGTAATGGGGGGGGGATTATACAATCCTAAATCTAAAGGAAAAATAATAAAATAACCTAAAAACTAAGAGAATTGCCACTGCACCTCCATCTTCTTTGCAGAGCCCATGAATATAGATTAGGGTGGGGAGTTCAGCTGGAGGAAGAGGAGGGAGTCTCCGTCCCAAAGACCCTGTCTTTTTGAATTGCCCATTCCTTCCTATAGTAGGGAGCTCAACCCCATGGTACTTGTGTTCCATACTGAATGTAAAAAAAACAGCGCTTTTAAGTCTTTGAATGTGTAGGAGGCCTCTCTAGCATTCAAGGGGTTAAAACACAATTACAACCAATGGGAATTTTTGGAATGTTTACTTTTTCCCCCTGTAGTACAGTTGGTTTACCTCAGAATTGCCCACTTTCCCTTTACACATAAGGCCCACTGAGTCAATTCCAAACACACTCAGCTGTGTCAGTGGGGCCTAATAACGAATGGGGAGTGTTTCACTTCCAGTATGACATTTTCTGCCTCATTGTCCTTCTGTAGAAATTCACCATGATGCTGGCACAATAGTAACATCCCACACAAAGTCAATGCCTCTGTTATATCACCTGCGTGACAGTACCTACTTCTTTCAGATTGATCTCACAGTCTCTCTGCATGTGCTCTGATAGTCATTGCCCACAAAGGGTTAAACGGTACTTCCGGGGAGTTCACTCTCCTTTCGTAACACTGTGCTATTTGATGCGACCTTTCAGTAACCAACATGAGAATCTCGCGCTGTCATGCAGTTTGAGATTCTCATGTCGACATTTTTATTATGGCAACATGGTAACCTTGTCATTTGGTTGCACGCTCTTTTGCATGCGACCTTTTAAAAGGATACCCCCTGAAGGTACCCAGACATTTGCTTTGCAGCATCTCCGCTTCACAACAGTGTGTATATATATATACTAGCAACATGGGACGGCGTTGCCCGTCATGTTATGACCATTGGGCGCATGTGTGTGAAATGCAGACACACTGATAAACATAGACATATGCAGCATACAGGCAGACACATACCATACATCCCAAGTGTCCCTCTTTAGGAGGGACTGTCCCTCTTTGAGGGCCAAATCCCTCTGTCCCTCTTTCCCACCGTGTTGTCCCTCTTTTTAGGAGGTCAGACTGTGTGCAGGGCCGGCTCCACCTATAGGCGAGGTAGGCGCCGGCCTAGGGCGCACACGTACTGGGGGCGCGGGCATGCAGCGGAGAAGAGGTGCGCCCACACACACCATGCCAGGAACCACAACACAGTCAGGTCTGTGTTGCTACAGCGCTCCCTCATCTGGTCGGATCTTTAGTAATGAAGAGCGCGCTGGGAGTCATGATCTCCCGCCGCGCTCTCCATTACTGAAGAGAAGACTGCGCGGGAGATACAGGTATATGATGGGGGGCAAGTTGGAGCTGAGGGGGCATAGTGGAGCTGAGGGGGCAAGCTGGAGCAGATGTGGGGCAAAGTGGAGATGATGGGGGCAAGTTGGAGCTGTTAGGGGAAAGCTGGAGCTGAGGGGGCATAGTGGAGCTGGTGGGGGCAAGTTGGAGATGATGGGGGCAAGTTGGAGCTGATGTGGGTCAAAGTGGAGCTGATGAGGGTCAAAGTGGAGCTGACGGGGGGCAAGCTGGAGCTGAGGGGGGGCAAGTGGAGCTGAGGGGGGGCAAAGTGGAGCTGGTGGGGCAAGTTGGAGCGGATGGGGGCAAGTTGGAGCTGCTGGGGGCATAGTGGAGCTGATAGTGGAAAGTTGGAGCTGAGAGGGCATAGTGGAGCTGGTGGGGGCAAGTTGGAGCGGATGGGGGGCAAAGTGGAGCTGATGGGGGTAAGTTGGAGAGGATGGGGGGCAAAGTGGAGCTGATGGGGGTAAGTTGGAGCTGAGGGGGCAAAGTGGAGCTGAGGGGGCAAAGTGAAGCTGAGGGGGCAAAATGGAGCTGGTGGGGGCACGTTGGAGCTGATGGGGGCAAGTTGGAGTTGATAGGGGCAAAGTGGAACTGGTGGGCCAAAGTGAAGCTGATAAGGGGCAAGTTGGAGCTGGTGGGGGGCATCTCTTACAGGCATCTCCAGAACAGGGGCAGAGTGGCTCAGGGGGCAGAGAGAGGACAATCATGAAAAGAGGTTGGGTATAAGTAGGCGGGGTATAAAGGGGTGGGACACAAGGGGCAGAGCGAAATGGGCGGCAAAATTAGGTTTTGCCTAGGGTGGCAAAAATCCTTGCACCAGCCCTGACTGTGTGGTGTGTGTTACTTTGCTGTACAGCAATAAAGCTCATATACATATTTTTGTAAACTTCAGTATATGTGTTTATACATTAGTCTGTGCAAATTAAATACTTTGATCTTGAACTAAATCATTTATTCAGTTACATAAATAGCCAGTAATAGGTCATGAAATAACCTAAAAATTCTTACTAATGCCCCGCCCACCAGCCACACCCCCAATAATATCCCCTAAAACTAACGTGTCCCTCTTTGGCCCTGTGAAATGTTGGGAGGTATGCACATACACACAGTGAGCGGCAGAGACATGCAAAACACATGTACACACAGACACACTGGAGATACACACATGGACACACATATGTAACAGAGATGTACACACACAACATATATGAGCAGAAACACATGCGTGCATGAGTTGTGTACCCCTCTGGCACTCAAATGGTTAAGGTATAGAGAGGCATGTCAGAGTTAAATAGCAGTGGGAAGTGTGTTCATACCTGGGAACACTGACTTGTGAAGTCCCTAGAGGGGACTGATGTGGTGCTGATGTGGAGAGACAAATGGGGCAAGCTGGGTTAAAAGTGGGTGGGGCTTAATCGCGAGTAGGGGGCAGGGCTTAACATAAATGTGAAAAAGTGTTAGTAATAGGCTGGGGAAGGAGGAGAAGTGGGAGGAGAATGCAAGTTTACAGTGTGAGGGGTTTTAACACACTCCATGAGGGGTAAAACTTGATACAGAACCCTGTGGCAGTCAGTGGGTTAAGTGTGAATCTGATGGCTGTCTGTCCTGTGTCTTGCATGGCAAATGATGACAGTGAAGAAATAATTCAGCAATGAGGGCCTACCTTAACACTTTGAGTGCCATTTTGTTCCCCTGGTGATGCAGCACCGTTCAGTGGCTTTACTACAGGTCCTGCTGAGGCCACTGAGAGTCAAGGTGAGTGACTGTGTGTCAGCCATCTTTCTTTCTGGCTGTGTGTGTGTGGTGGTGCTGTGTGAGTGTGTATGAGTGTGTAATACCTGTGAACTTTTACTTGTGGAGTCCCTCATGTGGTGCTGATGTGGAGAGAGCAATGGGGCAATCTGGGTTAAAAGGGGGCGGGGCTTAATCGTGAGTAGGGGCGGGGCTTAACATAAATATGGAAAAGTGTTAGTAATAGGCTGGGGAAGGAGGAGAAGTGGGAGGGAAATGCAAGTTTACAGTGTGAGGGGTTTGAACACACTCCCTGAGGGGTAAAACTTGATACACAACCCTGTGGCAGTCAGTGGGTTAAGTGTGAATCTGATGGCTGTCTGTCCTGTGTCTTGCATGGCAAATGATGACAGTGAAGAAATAATTGAGCAATGAGGACCTACCTTAACCCTTTGAGTGCCATTTTGTTCACCTGGTGCTGCAGTACAGGTCCTGCTGAGGCCTCTGGGAGTCAGGGTGAGTGACTGTATGTGTGTATCAGCCATATGTATTTCTGGCTTTGTGTGTGTATGTGGTGCTGTGTGTGTGAGTGGGGGCATGTCTGTTTGGTGCTGTGTAAGTGGGGCATGTGTGTGTGTGTGTGTGGTGCTGTGTGAGTGGGGCATGTGTGTGTGGTGGTCTGTGTGTGTGAGTGGGGCATGTGTGTTTGTCTGTGGTGTAGGAGCAAGTGGCGGCCATATTGTTTTTTTCTGACTTTGATAGTGGTGGGCGGGCTGCATAGTGGGGGTGGGCCAACTCCCTGCATGATTGAATCACCCAATAGGAGTAGTAACTCCTGCTTCATGCCTCCCCTGGGTGTGTTTTGGCAGGCACAAAGTCTTCTTTTATATATATAGATATATATATATATATATATATATATATATATATATATATATTTGTTTGGGGATGGGAGACCCCAGTTATATGCGAGCACAACACTCCGTGCACTCTGCCCACAAAAGGTTCACAGATGGGACAGAAAGAAGTCCACACAGGAACTACTGACAGCACAAATGGCACATGTACAAGCTCTTGGAAAGCTTGGAAACATAGAACCGAACCTGACCTGGTAGCGGAGTCAAATTTCCCAGGTAACACACTCTGCCCGCAGTTGTCAAATAGAGACGGGAGAGGTGAACATTTGTTTCATTTTG
This sequence comes from Rhinophrynus dorsalis, assembly GCA_037306005.1. NCBI lineage: Eukaryota > Metazoa > Chordata > Amphibia > Anura > Rhinophrynidae > Rhinophrynus > Rhinophrynus dorsalis. Next base: position 540,784,277 of record CM074719.1, on the reverse strand, counting down.
AGAAACTGACATAGTTTAAGCAATGTGCTACTGAATAAATTCTGGGTGTGATGGAAGAATGCAATACTGAATACACTATACTGAACTGTGTAATCACTGAGTAACACATTGGTACAGTGATGAACTGTGCAGCTACTGTTTCAATCTGTTAGAGAAACTTGTATCATCAGAAAAGATTGAAAAACTGAAAGATTTCCTTAAATACAAATCAACATAATTCTATGTATCGGAGTTTGATTATCTTGCAAAGCTCTATTGGAATATTTATTCTATCCCCTATTACAGAGAGAAGGGCCGTTTCCCTATGGGTTTCATTTAATATACTGATGTTTTTAAGTTGTTATTGTAATGATTATGGTACCATAATATCTTCGTATTGTTTATAATATTTGTGCATAGGATCATTATCCATTTGATAGTGTCCACTCGATAATAATAAAGCAGGTGTTTTCCTTACTTCATATACATATATATATATATATATATATATATATATATATATATATATATATATATAATCTTTCACACAACATATATAAAACAAATAGAGAAAATTACTATCCATTATTCAGCTGAGTACTGTTTAATGTGAGCTATCTAGCTCAATACCTATTATTAATATTATAATTACTGTACAATAACACAAAGTTCTACTTGTCGTATCAGTTCCTCTAAAACAAAAAGATCTCTTTACAAGCAGATAAAGCACTCATGTGCTTGGCAATATCTGGTGAAACTGAGATGGGGTGCAGGATGTGCTCAGGTATCCCAAAACGAACAGTACAAGAGATTGTTACGCACTGAATAACAACACAGGGAAATTACATCCTCCCAGCATTGTGTTATCACTCACATCGGAAATCATTCTGTTTCATTATTTATTAACACATTATGGTAAAATAAACTGAAGGGGTTAAATCCATTTAAAAGGTGGTGAGCAAATAAGGAGGAATTCCCGTTGCTGAATAATCCAGTCACTAATAATGCAGCAAAAGTTTTAAAGTCCATCTTGCAAAAATGTATGAAAAATATTTCAGTTAAACAATCTCACTGTTAAAAAAGCAAAACACCCTTTGAGTGCCAGATGGGTATCCAACGTGGCAACTTTTCTATTTTTACTTCAAAATATTCTGCACATTTTTATTATTTATTTTGGCTACACTTTCATGTCCCTGATAGTAAACTCCCTGGGTCTCTTTTTCCAGATAATTTTCTGGTAGGTCAACCATAAAAGCAGGACAATGACACATTGGGGGAGATTCATTAAAGGGATAGTAATGTTTCATAATAAAAGCAGCTCTAATTAATCAATATAGTATTTGGACTTTGGAGAGTGTTATTTCAATTCTGTCAGAGTTGTAGTTCAAGAGTAATTGTTACTAATGTAACACTGCTCAGCCAGATCAGAAGGGATCTGCCCAGGTAGATTGCAGAGAGGGACAATCTTCAATTAAGATAAGGGAAAAACCTGAAAAACTTGTCAAGGGGGGGCAGGTCTTTCATTGTTCTCATAGGAAGAAGATTGCCCCCTTCTGTTATCTGTCTGGTCTATGGACTGGATTCCACATCTGAGAAGAGATGGCTTACACTAGGTAAAAGGGACGGAAGGAGAAACTTTGCTTGTGAATCTCTCTCAAACTATAAAGCTTTGAGAAATAAGACTTATATCGTTCTTCATGTTTTTTTAATGCCTACAAAATAAAATAAAGATAAAACAAAGTATTACTATCCCTTTAAGCGGTGATAAAGAGGTGATAAAATGGAGATCGAAGATCTTGGAGGCACTCAAGAGCAAACACAAGAAGATCTGTCTTCAAGTTCTTTAAAAAACTGAAAACTTTATTGCTGCATTAAAACGGCACATAGAATAGCGTAACCAGAAGTTGGACATATACTTGCATACAAGACCCCCGCAAGTAGTCTAACATGTTTTACGCTTACCCATAGTTCTTAATTATAGATTAAGTCTATGATTAATGCAGCATTTTAATACAGCAATAAAGTTTTCAATTTTTTAAAGAATTTGAAGTCAGATCTTCTCGTGTTTGCTCTTGAGTGCCGCCAAGATCTTTGATGTTGCTATTGTGTATCCAGGTTTGGGAAACCTGATTTGGCAGAGCACCGTCTCTTTGGGAGGGAGCTTGATTTTCTATTTGGTGAGTCATTTCCTGATACTATACTTCCATGATTTTGAAACAACGTTGAAGCACTTCTAGTACGGATAAAATGGAGATGACTTCTCCAGTGATATCACTTCTCTAATTCCTATGTTTTTCTATGGAGCCTATGCACAAAGATTCCTTCAACTTTGAAGATCTTAGTGCGTTGGCTCCCTAGAATAACATAGGAAGTGGAGAAGTGATATCACTGGAGGCGTCATCTCCACAATATCACCTATCAACTCTTAGTGACTCTCCCCCATTGTATCCCTGTAGCACTGAATGATCTGTATGCTATTTTCTTTACATTGTACCTCTTCTACATTGTATCACTATACCTTTTTCACACTGCCTACAGAAACCTCTCTGAAAACATTGTCAGAGACAGAGAGATACCCAGGTCTCCAGATACCTTTTTATCAGGGATTGTGAAAGAAGGATTAATGAAATAATGCAACACTTTCCCTGCAGCACAGTGTACTGTATACGGTATTTAAAGGGATAGAAACCCAATTATTTTGCTCTTATATATTCTGCAAATCCATACTATGTAAAGTCAAATTACCTCTCAATTTCATTATCTTTTTTTTAATGTTCTCAATGTAGAAAAGATAGCATACATTATACAGAGCAGGGATAGTGATACATTGTAATACACAGTAATATACTGTTCTGATTTGATGGTCACGGACCATAAAACTCTCTGGAAACAGATATCCAGCAAGCTCTCTATCAGGAACACAAAAGTTTGAAAAAACAAATAAGTGAAGATAATAATAACAATAATGTGTAGATAATTTGACTTCTGCAAGTGAATAATATCTGTTCAAACTAAAAGGTTACTAGACCTTTAATAGACTGGAGGCAGTCTTTTCTACATTGTTTTACTCTCTTATTTACATTGTATCTTTTTTACACTGTATCCGTAATGTCATAGTCACTTGTCTTTGTATGTGTTCAATAAATAATCTCTATAACCTTCACTTCATTTTGTTTGTGAAACAGTTGGTCATTTACTGTACGCCTGAGGAATTATAATGGAGTACGTAATCTTATGATTTTCCAGTTCTTCTTCTAAATTTCTATTCACAGGACCCTAAAGTATTGTTACACTTATTTTCCAGGTTATTATTTCATTTATATCATAAATTCACAATAAGATTAACCTCTCGTACACTTTCCATAGCTATTTATCTGCTCATTAATAAGTATATTATATATTGCTTTGCAAGGTTAATGATTATGAGTGTTTATCAGCATGCTGGAGGTCTTGCCTTAGGGGTGTGCGACCAGTGCAACTGCACAAGGCTTAATCTCCAGGAGGCCTCCATGTGGCCACGGGTGTAGGGATCAGGGATTACATTCAGAGGGCAAGTGGTAATGCTTCAAGTGCCATTGCTTAAACATAAGCAGTGTTAGCATCAGCAGTAAAAGTTGTTGGACATGTCACAACTGTGGGTGTGTGGATTGCTGCATTTGGAAAACTCAGCCAATCATGGTAAGTTTAAAAAAATTGCTAATCCTGTATGACTCATGGCACCATTTCTCTTTTCTTCCCCCATGTCTCCTTTTACCCCAGCCATGCCTTATTTATCCCCTAAAGCCTCCTTTTCTTTCACTCCTTGCCTTCTTTTCTCTCCTCTATGCCTATATATTATGTATATATTGTGTGCAGGGGTAGAGCAGGGTTTGGGAAGGATGCCTTTGATAATATTTGCATTGGGTGCAAGTATAGGGTCGGCTCTGGCCTGCTGTCACCTGATTTTTTTTAACTGTTTTTAAGGTTTACTCCCCTTTTACCTTTTAATGTATAATGGCATTTGGTAAAAAGTCAGCTTATGATTAAGTGTTGTGAAAGAGCACAAAACGTGTAAGGCGCTTGCTTTTAGCCCTGTGTGCTATGTTTTGATACATGCCTATAAAGTTTCCTTATTTTAAATACACCAACTCTGTGTCTGTTTTATAAGGTTTATCTCTATGGACATAAAAGGTCTGCGCATTTGGGGAAGGGGAAGCAGACACTTATTGAGATAAGGGAGCCATTATGGTCAAGTTCATATTTCATACAAAATAACTTTTGTGAATACGAATGGATCATGGGTTGATTTGTACATTGTTACATCCTTATTTCTTCCATCCAGTCCCTCTTTACTTCTCTGCATGAAAATATTTATGGCAGGATCCTCCAATGGCCTTTCTCCCCACCCTTCATATTTCCCTCCTTCCTCTTACTACATATGAACTTTCAGGATACGCCTACTCCACCTAGCAGCTACAACTGCATACCCTTCCCTCCCTCCAACCAATGAGCAAGTGTTTTCCCTCCAAGAAATTGTTGAGTGAGAGGAAGAGAGAGCCAGAGGGCAGCTGAAGGGGACAGAAACTCATGCCTCAGTGGAGCCAAGGTGATGGACGTGCTAGGGAGGGTGTCAGTGGACTGTTGAGATGGTGGAGGGGTAGAAACTGGGAGCAGGTAAAGAAGTGTAAGTGTGTGTGTGTGTGTGTGTGTGTGTGTGTGTGTGTGTGTGTGTGTGTATGTGTAAGTATGTACATATATACACAGTCATAATTATTTATTTATATGGGGAGCATAAAACCAGCGCCTGCGACTGAGCCCTCCACTCACTAGTTACAAGGCTACTGTGGATGGATGGAGTTGATTAGGTCAGAGGATGACTGTGCCGCAGGACATTAAGCTACTGGTAGCATAACTTGTGCTTAATGGTGGCAGATCTTGAATTAGTTCTGTGAATCACAAACTTTTGGAGTAACTTTGAGAGCCAAGAAACAAACCAAACTGTGGGAGAGCCACTAAATAGTCCATTGACACTAGGATGGAGTTTAAAAGCAAGATGGAAGATTGATTTACTATTTAATTAAATATATGTATAATACATTTTCATGTCTACAACAGATTTGAAGTCTCCAGCAAAGAATCCAGAGCTTGCAATATTTCCATTGAATTCTCAGAATTACATATGTCAACACTCAAGGCACAGGGTATAGTCACTTTTTAGATATCAACCCCATATAAATATGGGCCCCTTAGACCTATGCCCATCTTAGGATTGTAAGTGCTTATCCCTGGAGTGCTTTGTGTGGTCCTTAGCTTCAATAAACATAAATGGCTTTGGACCTTAACAGACATCCTTGTCAGTTTAGGAAGGAAGCCAGGTGACATTTAGCTTATGCTTGCCGTTATCCCAGTTTATACAGCAAACGGTAGGTTGGAATTGCATACGCCATTCAACCTACCCTCAGAAAGCTATTTCTATCTACCTTGTCTTGTCTGTGTGGGACTAGCAGACGGACTCGCACTAGAAAAATCTGGTAAAAGGCAGTATGTCAATCATCAATAAAGTTATGGCAAGTGGCAAAAATCCTGCCACCATACAGTGTAAAGATATATAATGTTACACGCAAAATAATACAGAGCAACAGTGCTATAAAACACAGAGGGGGTTAGAAGACATTTATTAACCCTTTAAGGACCAATGGGTTATGAAATGCATTGATTTGCCGTGAAATATGCACCACTCTTGTCCTTAAAGGGTTAAATAGTTTCTGAAAGATTCATATATATTCTTGACTTCTGACTGTAAATGAACGTTTCGTGTACATGGCACACCATTTGTAACTGCCCAATTATTATTTTTCTTAAATAACAAGCCATTATTTTCAGCTTTAGCCGTTTTAGAGAATATTGCTTGCTTTTACCAATTATCATCAGAACAACACTTCATCTAAGAGCTGTTTTTATTCTCACAATGCCTTGTATGGGCCAGAATGTAGAATGTAGGTTAATGTTATTATCTTACTGTGAATACTACATTAATATTAAATCCAATTAAAAAAGCTAATGGCTAAGAGTTTCTAGAAAAAAGAATTATGGTAATTCCAAGGCCTTTGCTAAGACAATTACAGTGATGAACTCAGAATTACGAATATTCTTTCTTAACACTTTGAAGCAATCAGTCTTTAATAAAAACTTTTTTACCCAGGGTGAAATTAGCTCACAAATATTTGAAACACATAGAACGTGACGGTGTAATAACAGTGAAATCTTTAAAAAAAAAAAAAAATTATATATCTTCCTTATAATATAAAAGGCCAGATGTCCGATGCAGTCGTGCGCAGTATAGACTGCCCGAACGCACAGAATGCTGGGAGGTGTCGGAATGCTGGGAGCATTCTGTGCAATCGGGCAGTCTCTACAGCACATGACTGCATGGCTTGCGCCACCAGTGAGGCGACGGCAGTACACATAGCAGGACTAGTCTCTTAACCCTTTGAGTGCCAGAGGGGTAGATCACCTGGACCTTGGCCTGTGCACACGGGCTTCTACACTATATATGTAAAATAACAAACAAAATGAATTGATTAATCAATTGAAATAAGCCATCTGTGAACTCAGTACATGGAGTGGTTGCAGAGATATGTCCCAAGAAGACTGACCCATAGAGATCAATGGAGCATTGCGACTTTGTGGTAAAGCGCGCCTGAATTTAAAAAAAAATAACTAATAAGGTAAAAATAATGAAAAAGTGTAAAAAAAAACACATAGAACCACTAATAAACATGGACACATATAACAATGTGAGAATAAGGAATGAAACCTTCAACAGCCTAATTACTGGCAGTGAAGGAGTTAATTACCTCAAAATAGCACAAAATGCTCTGAAGATCCACAGAACAGAAAATTAGAAATACCAAACACGAGGGCAGGAGTTACATAGAACTCCAAAGAAACCCTTGTGTGGAAGGGAGCTGTGGGACAAGTGGACATGGCACTTAAAGGGTTGCTCACATTTTTCTGCAGGACTTCCTTCTTCAGATTACCATTGCAAGGAAGAAGCCTCATAGAGAGACTCCTTCTGGAGAGAGACATGGGTTACGTGGTTCTCTCCCAGGGCTGAATGGTCCACAACCAGCTCCTTATACTGAGCAATCCACCAGGGGAAGCCAGTAATGGTAATCCACCTAATGGGGGAATTTTTACACTACATATCTAAGTAAAAAAATAATAAAATGACTAAATCTAATCAGAACTGTTCATAGTCTTCCTACCAGGATGATGAAACAAATCTAACTGGAGGGGAGCAGCTGGGTAGCCTGCTATGGAGAAGAGGGAGGCTCCACCCGGTGCAATTCATTGGAGAATTGTTCCAGCCTACTGGCAGGAGCTGTCACCTCCCCATGGTACCGGTAAGCTATATTGGACAAAGAAAAACATTAGTTATGCCCACCCCCCATTCTTAAAGAGTTAAATCACATCTCCAAGTTAGCTATTTTGGTCTTACTAATCATGCAGTAGAGCTGCAATTCTTCATCTGCACCAGAGAGGGGAAATGAAAATTCTTACTAATTTAACACATTCAGTGCCAGAGGACTGGGGATTTTTTTTGTATCCTGTTTTTTGCTATCTGTTTAGAAGTGATTTTCATTGATAACATTCTACTTATATATGGAAACTATATATTGTTCTCTTGAAAACAAATTCAGGTTTTTCATGGCAACTCACAAAAACTAAATATAATATAATGTGACATGCTATGAAAAAAATACTTATGTTACCACTATCATCAACAAAAAGTACAAAATAGCATATATATATATATATATATATATATATATATATATATATATATGATTCTTTTTTTCTACAAGCATGGCCTGCGTAGACCCCTAATTAACAGGAAAGCAAAATGGCATTTTCAACTATATGAAGTAAAAGGCTTAATTGGTTACAAGGTAAAACTACCCTAAAACAGCTCAATAACTATATAAAACCTTACATTTTCTGAAAGCAGATGTGAATACATCTTTCCAACTGTGGCACGAAAGGAAAAAATAGGCATTTTTTTTATATTTCCACCCCTGCAAATATATTCAAGGGATAGTAAAGTTTCATAATAAAAGCAGCTCCAATTAATAGACTTGTGCACGGGCAAAATTTTCGGTAAAATTCGAATTCGGACGAATTTTTTTTTTTCTAATTCGGATGATCCTAATTTCGGACCAGGCCTATTCGATTCGGACGAAATTCTGATCCATTCCGAATTATTCGGACGAATTTAACATGGGTTAAATTATAGCAGTGCGCCTCCGTGCACGCTGCTATCATTATTTGCAGACAGGGTGTGCATTTAGAAGAAGATCCATCCCAAAAACAGACATTGTCATACATTGAAAGTCTGTGCATGCCTCTACTCTAGCATGGGATGCCAGTCACAATGCAAACGTCGAACATCGAAAACCCATGCCTGTCATTCAATTTAGCATGTTCGAACATCGAAACCCCATGCCTGTCCTTCAATCTAGCATATGTTCGAACATCGAAACCTCATGCCTGTCATTCAATTTAGCATATGCTCGACATCGAAAACCCATGCCTGTCACATCCTACTCAACATAAGTGGTCGACTCGAATATGGACAAACTACATGTCACATTCTATGTTAGTACATGGGTAAAGATTAAGGTTTCATTTTCTGGTACCAGCCTCCTACCCTACTGTCCCTCTTTAGTACCCAAATTCCTCTCTCTCGTTTTCCTATCCTGATTTCCCCTCATATCAGATAACTCTATGTGTATATACATTGTAGAGATTCATACTACATCAAGAATAAACATCAATGATTGTAATGTGATAGATGTAATGTGTTAACCCTTTGAGTGCCAGAGTGGTATGCAATGCATTGCAAAGCAATACGTTGCATACCACTCTGGCATTCAAAGGGTTAAAAAGAAAAATTGAGACATTCTGTTGTGAACAAACTGCAACACAGGAGAGAAATAAAAAAAAATGCTTGACATCTATACTGAAGAGGGGTCCACAGCATTGTCTTAGTATAGCAATATCACCGTTTTCCGTGAGTGTGCAATACAGGGCTCTACGGTAATTGCTGGGCATTTCCCAATGTCATAATCAGGGGATGATGGGAGTTGTATTCTAACTACTGTTAGGAAACACATAAGTGATGCACATTCATCTCCCACCTAGAAATTATTTACACACGAGGCAACTCCCCCAAGTAATACCTAGCCCCTTTCCAAGTGAAAGGACTTCCAGAAAGGCTTCAGATCTCTTAGTGACTCACCTGTTATTGCCAGTCAGCGGGACCCGGAGAGTAGGAGGGGGTGATGCTATGGCTGCACGATACGGTGCTCTTAGTTGGTCACTTGTCGCAATGTTGAAGCTCAGCCCGGCCAACACCTTCTGGGTGGAGACACCTCACAGCAGTCCTGTTCAGGACACATCATGCACTGTTGTGCACTCATACTAGGGATCCCAAATGTTTAGACTCATTTTGTACAGGGGGCACCCTCCTGTATTTGTAAAACCTCTCTAGCAAATCTGGGATGGTAGACCTATTTACTCAAGTCTTGACTTTAGGTGGGCGATAAACAATACAAAATAGGCATAATGTTTCACTATCACATAATTCACGTCACTGAAGCAGCCAGCAGGCATCGCCACTGAGTGAGCATAGGGCTGCCCGGCTGCTGACAGTCACACTGATGGGACACCCTGCAACACAGAAATGGCGGAAGAGCACAAAATAAACATGCTATGGGAAGGCAAATTGCCGCCCCTGTCAAAGTGCCGCCTGGGTCCATGGACCCACTGGGACCCATGTAAGGGCCGGCCCTGTATTCGAACAAATACCTAATATTTTTTTATATTTTGCACAGGAACAAATATTACTTGCTCTTGCAGTGGCAATAACTGGAACTAATGCTGGCTGCCTACCTATGCCTAGCCTAATGCTACCTGCCTGCCTACACAACAACTGTACACTCTCTAATCTCTTCTCTCTCTGAGCTCCAACAACCCAATGAGGAAATGCAGGCAGTCTGTCTGTGTGACTGTGTCATTCGTCCAACCCCCATCATGAAACGAAGAAGGCTATTCGAATACAGACAAAAGAGGGAAGTAGTGCATGAAACTGAGAATGGAATTGGACTAGAGACATGGAGGGAAAATTATGGAGGGAAAGTAATTGAGCGCGCACAGGAAATACAAAATGTCCTGGTCAAAAGTAGTCAAAACTTTTGGAAATGTGTCGATTGCCGAAACTTCCGAAAGTTTCGACGAATTTCGGACCTGGGCTGTTCGTAGTCGGATCATTTTTTCCGAATGACCCTTGAGTTTCGGATTGGCCGAATGTCTCCGAATGACCCCATTTTCGACTAAATCCGAATGTCTCCGAATGAATTTGCACATGTCTACCAATTAATCTTCATAGTACTTGGGCCTTGGAGAGTGTTATTACAATTCTGTCAGAGTTCTGGTTCAAGAGTAATTGAATGATAAAGTATCCTCCTCCCACCCCTTTTACTGATGTAACTGCTCAGCGCAGAGCAGCAGGGTGGTGTCCAGATGTATTGCAGAGAGGGACAATCTTCAATTAAGATAAGGGAAAAACCTGAAAAACCTGTCAATGGGGGCAGGGCTTTCATTGTTCTCACAGTAAGAAGAATGTCCCTTGCTGTGAGCTGTCCGGTCAAGTGACCAGATTCCACATCTGAGGGGAGGTGGCTTACACTAGGTAAAAGGGGCAGGAGGGGGATACTTTATCATTCAATTACTCTTGAACTACAACTCTGACAGTAATGAAATGACACTATGGCTCAAATTCTATGAATATTAATTGGAGCTGCTGTTTTTGTGAAACATTACTATCCCTTTAAAATCATTGAAAACTATGTAGTTTATTACTGCATTCAGTAAGTAACATTTCTCCAAGAAAATGGTACCCCATTGGGTTGACATTCAGTCGAGGTCGCCAGAAGAACACAATTACAACTACCTATTTTCTTTTTCTAAATAGGTGGCCTGCACTAAAATGGTCATAACAATATGAAGGAAATATAGGCATTAACCTGTATGCATGAATGTATAGCTTTATTTATTTGGCATTACACAGTAGTGAAATAATAGCTTATCTTACAATAAATACAATAAAAGGGGTTAAAATATGTGTCACAATCATAAAAGTCCCTGCCCCCAAAAAGCATAGAGTCTAATTGGGTAATAGGAGAAATACAGTGATGTTTCTTCAATAGACAGTGCATGTTGCTAGTACTCCAGAAGACAGGATTTCAGGGTAGATTTAATGATGTAAGGTTTAGTTCTAGATGTACGTAGGTAGTGGGTTATGGAGTTCCAGACATAAGGATTGGGGATAGTTCTAATTGTAGGTAGTGGGGTATGTCGGTCCACAGTTAATGAGTGTAAAGTGAAAAAGGTTTGAGACAGGAGAGGGCAGGGGGTGTGGATGTTGTAACAAGAACGTGACAAGGAACATATGCAGAGATGAAGAAAGAGATGTGGGGCGGGGGGCAAAAGCGTGGAGAGCTTAAAAGGTGAGTAGAAAGTGCTTGTAGGTGATACAGTACTGAATATTGTGCCATGTGAGATGTCTAGGACAGATTGCACAGAGGAAAGATGGGACGACAGTTAATATGAGATTTCAGTAGTCTAAGTATGATAGAATCAAATTAGGATATTTTTGCCTTTTTACCCTTAGGCTGGTGTGTACAATTATTTCCATAAGGTGAAGCTATAGGCTATAAGCCCAAGAAAAATGGTACCCCACTGGTATGGGTTGACATACTACTGGGAGTGCCAGAAACACAACACTGACACCTGACTTTTCTCTTGTGAAATGACCTGCGTCCACTAAAATGGTCATAATCATTAGTGATATGAAGAAAAGGGGTGTAAGGCATATCATTTTTAAAAGTAGACATCCACCTGCATCAAATGAGTGTCCACCTGCTTTTTTTACCCCTAGGCTAGTGTGCACAACTGTTTCTAGAAAGTGGTGTAATTAGGAAAAAACAACATAATTTCTTTACACTTCAGTAACTTCAAAGATACTAAAATATTTCAACACTGGGGATTTCCTAGTATATTCAGTGCCAAATGCCAGGCTGAGAAAAATGGTATGCCATAAGTATGGGCTGACATAATGTAATTGGTTGCAGGAGAATGGCTAGTGGAGAAGTGGGCAGTATGTGTGTGATTCTATGACTGGTACAAGTGTGTGTGTGTATGTGGGGGGGATAGAGGGTGTATGCAGGGGTCTGTAACTAATAGTGGGCAGTGGAACCAGGCTGGGGAGGGGAGCTAACAGTGAATGTGGGGATCTCTAGTGGAACCAGGCAGGAGGGTCAGATCGTTTATGTGTGGGTTACAAAGGGTGCCCAACTGCCACATTTTTTAATATTTATTTTTTAAAAGCATGTTTACACTTTGAGTGCCAGAGAGGTATCCAATGCATGGATACATCTCTGGTACTCAATGGGTTAAATTCAGATCTATGGTTGCATCAGGACCCCTTCTGATGTCCACCCAGCTACTGATCTCCCTATTGATTCAGTTGAGAGATCAATAGAGGAGAAGCAAAGTGGCTCCCCTGCTTCCATCCTACCAGGACAGGAGTGAGCAGGACCAGAGAAAGCCTTCCTTGTCACAGGTGACATGACTTTGAAGGCGTTTCCCAACCCCTCCCACTCCTACCTGAAGTTAGTGTAGGATGAAAGCAGAATAGCCTTGCTATTCCCCTACATTGCCTTTAATGAACTCCCAGTTTTCCGGCTTATACAGTGGCTGCATTTTGGAGGTACAATGTATGGGCTTGGTACAGAGGGAACACAAACAGAGAATGTTTACAGACATTAGAATGGGATACAAAGCATTTAAGTGTGTATAAACCCCAGATAAGTTTTACGTGTTAGTACCCCTTTAAGATAAATAGCTACACGGCTGTCGTATCCATGCCTTTGTGGTTGCAACTGTCTGTGTGTGCATAGCAAGCCACATCCTTGTGTGTATCTGTCATTTTTGCTACTATTTGCAACAGAGAAAATGCACAATAGATTGTTTTGTGTGATGCAGCTGACTAAACAACTATATACAAAGCTAATTATTTCTTTTGCAATTAAGTCACTGGGCCACGTGCATAAAACAATGTATTGGAGACCTCTCTAGCATTCACGAGAGTTCAAGCCCCCTTTCTGTTAAAGGGAATTTTTATTACCCCCACATGCACACTATTACCCAATATTTCTTCACTTCGGCCTCAAGGTGCTAAAAAAATAAAATAAAAATACAGGCCTGTCACACATCCGACAGCTTCAATTACTATAAACTGTTTTAGCAACAGAAATTCATTCCATTTGGTCTACAATATCCACACCATAAGGGCTCATAAAGAAAATATTAGATTTCGGAAGCCTTTCCAGTTCGCAGATATTAAAGGTGGTAATGATGCGTCAAAGGACTTAACTGGTTTTGCAAAACACTTCAAAGCCCAATGTTCAATATAGAGTAATGACATAGCGACACAGAAGATAAGAAACCTGAGTCCAATAATCCAATCCAATAAAATATCCAGACTAGGGAATATTAAACAAGTTTAACTTGTTAGCAAATAAAACTTTACCCTTCATTAATTTCCTTATTACACCAAAAGTCTTATGCTATTATATTTTTTTCTCTTCTATGCTTATACATTAGCATAAAAAGAATGTGTGCTAGTATATGTGATCGACCTAGAGCAGGAGTGGGCAACCTGAGGCTCTCCAGCTGTGGAGGATGTCAATTCCAATTATTCCCAGAACACTGGATTGCTCAGAATTCTCTAGATGACGGCACCATAGGGAAAAAAATAATAATAATAATAATAATTTGTGATTTTTATAGCACTTTTCTCCCTGTGAGACTCAAAGCGCTTTACAAATCTATAAACAGACATAAAATGTAAGGGTTCCTTATGGTCACATGAGGTGACTGAATGCCTGATAAAAGAGATGGGTCTTTAGCTTTTTTTAAAAGTCTGTAATCATGGTGACTCTCTGATTGAGGACGGTAAAGAGTTCCAGAATGTGGGGGCAGCGTGGCTGAATGCCCGGGAACCTGAGGTTGTCTTTATTCTGGGCACTGACAGGAGGGATCTGTTGGCTGACCGCAGTGAGCGGGATTGAATATAGGGTGTCAGGAGCTCTATCAGGTACTGTGGGCCTTGATTATTTAAGGCTTTGAAGGTCAGCAGGCCAATTTTAAAATATGTTCGCCATTTAATTGGAAGCCAGTGCAGGGAGTGGAGAACGGGTGTTATGTGACATGAGCGAGTTTTATTGGTCAGTGGTCTGGCTGCTGCATTTTGTACTGTCTGTAGGCGATGGAGTTCATTTTCTGGGAGGCCCAAGTAAAGTGCATTACAATGATCCAGGCGAGAAGACACAAATGCATGGACTAATGTTGGCATATCATCCGGTGGAATTAAGTGTTGTATCCTGGATATATTTCTCAGATGAAAGAAGGCAGATTTTATTACAGAAGAAATCTGCTGTTTAAATGACAGTCCAGAGTCAATCATCACTCCGAGACTCCGTACCTCTGTTGAACTAATGAGTTCAGAGCCTACAAGTTCCAGGCCAGTTGGGTGATCCTGAGATAGTCTTGTTGCCCGATGTCCCCTCACCAAGAGTAACTCTGTTTTGTCAGGGTTCACTTTAAGACAACTAGCATTCATCCACTCTATGAGGTCTGCTAAGCAACTGTTGATGAGGCATGTTGGGTCTTTAGTATCTGGAGCAGAGGAGAAGTAGAGTTGTGTGTCATCTGCGTGACAATGATATTTTACGCCATGTCTTCTGATGATGTCTCCCAGTGGTAGTAAGTAAATTGCGAATAGCATAGGAGACAAGATGGAACCTTGTGGAACTCCGCAAGCTAATTCTGTTGGTGCCGATGAGCAAGATCCTGATGTTACTCTCTGTGATCTACCAGTGAGGAAAGATTTAAACCAGTTAAGAACTGTGCTTCCTAGACCACAGATGTGCTGCAAGCGCGCTATTAAAATCCCATGGTCAATGGTGTCAGATGCAGCTGAGAGATCTAGGAGGATCAGGATGGAGTAATCATCTTTGTCTCTCGCCAAAAGGAGATCATTTAGCACTCGGACTAGCGCTGTTTCCGTGCTGTGGCGGCATCTGAAACCTGACTGGAAAGGATCAAAGATGTTATAGCTTGATAGATGGGCCTCCAGTTGAGTTGCCACTACTTTTTCAATGAGTTTCCCCAGCAATGGAAGGTTGGATACTGGTCTGTAATTTGCTATACAGTCTGGGTCTAGTGAGGGTTTCTTTAGGAGGGGTTTTACCACTGCTTCTTTTAGAGGATCTGGGAAGATTCCAGTTTTTAGTGAACACTCCACTATTTTTGTGAGGGCTGGGGCAAGTGTTTCAGTACATGCAGATATAAGACGAGTTGGGGCAGGGTCTAAGTCACACGTAGTGGGGCGCAACTTTTGCATGGTTCTTTTAACTTCCTCTATATCCACATTTGTAAAAGTAGACCATAAACTGGGGGAATCTGGTCTTCCACTGTAGTGGTTCTGGTGGGTAACTGGTTGGCCTGCTGTGATGGAGGCTCGGATGGAGGAAATCTTGTCTGTGAAGAAGATCGCAAATTCTTCACACTTATCTTGCGAAAAGTTGGTGGGTATATGCATGCATGCTGGTTTGCAGAGCCTTTCTACTGTTGCCTGGGTCTGTTGCAGGAAAGTGTGATTTCGCGTGACAAAAATGAGGATTTTTTCGGACTTATCTTAAATTGATATTCATTGAGGTGATTGGTAAGAGCAACTTTGTCCTCTGGGTCACGTGTCCTGCGCCACCTTCTCTCAAGTTTACCGCCTGTTCTCTTCAATTCTCTGATGGTGCTATCAAACCAAGGTGCATTATTGTGAGTTTTGATAGTGCATTTGCGTGATGGTGCAATGATTTCTAGGGTGTCCCTTATGGTTTTGTTGTAGAGTTGGACTAAGGTATTTTTACCTTTTCACTGCTTCAAAATATTCTCCAATATTGGAAAGGCATGTAAATGTATATCTTCTTAGATGCCTTTCAAGTAAAATAGTACCCCTATTGGTATGAGCTGACACCCTGAAGGGGGCATCAGGACCACAAAACTGCACCTACCGCAAAATGTTGATTTTCTTACATTTCTCAAATATGACATGATTGCCCTGAAATAGCTGAAATAACAATAGAACTGAAGAAAATGTAGACAAAGCATACCCTTTTGGAAAGCATAAAACATGCCGCATGAAATTAGGGCTCATTTGCCTTTCTACCTGTAGGCTGGTGGGCATAAATATTTCCAGAAGGTGGCTACATAGGAAAAATAGGATACTTTTTTTTCACCAACTTCAAAACTATACAATTTCCTACTGTACTCAGGACCTACAGCATACCGAAGAGAAATGGTACCTTATTTGCATGAACTGACATACTGTGGGGGTGCCAGTGGCACAAAACTGCACCTCCCACAATATGTTGATTTTCTTACTTTTCCAGACAAAACATACTTGCACTGAAATGGTTGTATTACACAATTTTGTAAAGAAATCAACCCACAGGATCAAATGAGGTGCAACTAGACTTTCTATCCCTATGTTGATTTGCACAAGATAACAAATGTGAAATATGACATAAAAATGGTTGCAAACAACTGCAAAAATGAAGAAAAGTTAGGCAAAGCACACAATTTTGTAAAGTAGATAACTGGCCACATGAAATTGGGGGTGGGGGGTAACATCCCTCTCTACCCTTGGTCTGATGGGCATGCATACTTTCAGAAGGTAGTGATATGGGATAAAAAGGGGTTTATTTCCCCAATATAAATATACTGATATTACGGACATTATTGCATTTCCTGTGTACTTAGAACCTACTAAAAGCCTAAGAGAAATGGTACTCCATTGGTATGGCCTGGTATACTGTAGGGGCTTCTAGAAGCACTAAACTCTACCTACCACAATTGCTGCCCCGATCATTCTCCATGCTCTGTCCTGGCATTGCATGGGCTATGATATCATCACAGCCTGATGCAACCAGAGCAGCGATGTGGAATCTCAGTGGTATGGGAACCGGTCTGGCCACCAACTGCTGCCCTGGCCCAGTGTGTATTTATAAAGAAAAGGTCTATATTACAAGCACAAGTATATTACATCAACAACAATACCCTTGTCTAAGTTACTACTTACCTGTTCTTAGAATGTAAGTAAAATAATTTGGCATGATCTATTGTTCATAAAACAGTGCTGGCTCCTACAAATAATGTAGTTAGTCATCACATATTCCTAAGTACTATTGGTTAGTAACCCTTCTAAGATCTTAGTTATTACAGAAGTTCAATAACCACTTCTAGATTATTAATAAACATATTAAAAAGCATTAACCCAGAACCGAAACCTGTAGTACTCCACTTACAACTTTAGACCAACCTGAAAATGCACAGATATCACCTTTCAAACAAAACCTTTCAATTTATGCAGCAACCTGCTTTGTGGCACAGTTGTAATGAATCTTTGAAACTCTGTGCAATGAACGCGGGCAGTCACAGGTGTTCTTTTGCTGTGGCCGAAGGCGAATTAAAGTAGCTGGCCACAAAGACAGATGTCTGACCCCAGTTGAGCCAGGGCACAGACCTGGATAGGAACATCAGTGTACCATGAATTGTTGAACAAAAAGAATCCCCAAATGATGCTAACAGAGAGCAGGAAACTCTGATATAAGAAAAGGTAGCTAGCAGAGGAGTGATGTGATCAGAGTAAGGCAGATTTTAGACTGGCGATCAGGCAATGAACAGGGCTGACATATCGGGACCAGGAGAACAGAAACAATCATATGAATTCTCACCTGGGGACCAGGTGATGAGTCAAGTTGGCAGATGAGACTGGCAAACTGACACAATCTGGTGAATTAGCCGCTGGCGAGCAGGCGTAGGGTCAAGCTGGTGGTTGGAGACTGGTGGACAGACACAATCAGTCGAATTGGCAGTTGAAGGCCTAGTAAAACGATACAGTCATGCAAATTCTTGACTGGCGATCAAATGTAGAGTAGCGCTGGTGAATGAAGGCCTGCACAGTTACGCAAATCCTCTCCAATGCCGATCTAATGTAGAGTTGTGCTGGTGGATGAAGGTCTGCTGAGCCTACAGTCAGTCAAATCTTCTCCACTAATGAGAAGGCGGAGGGCTGAACAGACAAATATTGAGAATAAGCCAAGATCAGGACTGTAGACAGGCAGATATCGAGCACAAGCCAAGGTCAGGAATGGATACAGGAGGATGTGGAGTACAAACGGAGGTCAGGAATGGAGACAGATGGATATTTAGAGCAAGCCAAAGTCAGGACTGGAGAAGGATGGATGGGCAAGAGCAAGCCAAGGTCAGATCAGGAACAAAACTCTAACAGAAGGTAAGCAAATGAACAAACTCCATAATTGGCACTGGAAGATAGACACTGGTGCCAGAATTAGGATCCAAACCAGATACGTCAGTGAAAAAACAGAACTCAGTAGGGAACAAAAAGGAACTGTGACAATATCAAAGGCTTTTTCACAATTCAAGTATACTACATCAATAGTAATACTTGTCCAAGGAACTACTAACCCTTTCATAGACTCCAAGTAAATTACTTTGACATAATCTATACTTCATAAAACCATGCTGACTCCTACTAATAATGCTGTGGCTCGTCACATAGTTCTGAATATTATCAGTTCACAATCCTTCTAATATCTTACCCAATACGGAAGGGATGCTCACAGGTCTCTACATTTTCCTGGTTTAGATATTGACCCTTTTTGAAAAATGGTATTACATCTGTTTTCCTCCAGTCACAGGGCACTAGGCCTGATGATAGTGAATTAATAAATATATTATAAAAGTATAATATTCTTGCTATTACTGAATGATGTTCCTTAATTACCCTTGGGTGTATGCCATCAGGTCCAGGTACTTTATACACCATAACCCTTTACAGTTTCTTTGGACTATGTCCTCAGTAAGCCATGTATATGAAGCAGGAAATTCTGTGATTCTTCCTATTTGCTTCCTCTCTATATATAAAAAAAACCAATTTTCTTAAGGCCTCCGCCACTGCCTTATCCTCCTTAATTAGCAAGAAGATCAATATCAATCTTCATTTTTTGCCATTTTTATACTTGAAAAATGTTTAGGATTTTATTTGCTCTCTTTTGCAATCATTTTCTCATTTCAGATTTTAGCTAGCCTAATTGTTTGTTTGCAGATTCTATTACATCCTTTATTAACCCTTTGAGTGCCAAGTGGGTACATTGTACGAGTTTGGACAGCTGTACCCGCTGTGCCAAGCTCGTACAATGTACCCACTAAAATGCGGTCACTGCATGAGCCGGTATAACCGGCATGCAGTGGCCGCATTTAAAAAAAAAAAAAAAAGCTGGGCAATCGTGGGGGGACATGAGGATCACTCCTCATGTCCCCCCTGTTATTGATCTCCCAGCCGATCGCGGTGGGAGATCAATAAAAGAAGAGGAGAAGCGCAGCAGAAGCGCAGCTTCTCCTCTTCCATCTCTCCTACCCGAACTTCCGGGTAGGAGTGGGCGGGACCGGGGGAAGCCTCCCAACGTCATCAGTGACATGGTCACTGATGACGTTGGGGAAGTTTCCCCGGTCCCATTCACTCCTACCGGTGGTAGGAGAGAAGGGCAGGAGAGCTTTTGCTCTCCTGCAAGTCGCCTTATTGATCTCCCAGCCGATGGTTGGGAGATCAATAACTGGGGGGACACCAGGAGGGGTCCTGATGTCCCCCACGAGGTCTGAATAATAAAAAAATAAAATAAAATAAAAAAAAACGCAAAGTAACCCTGTGAGTGCCTGCAGGGGTCCCCAGCACATTGCTTTGCAATGTGCTGGAGACCCCAGTGGCACTCACAGGGTCATTTCTTTGGGTTTTTTTTTTTTTTTTTTTTTTTTGAAGACCTCATTGGGGGGATCAGGGGGGATCCTGATGCCCCTCAATGAGGTCTATTATTTAAAAAAAAAAAAAAAAAAATGTTTAACCCTGTGTGTGCCACGGGGGGGGCAATGCACCCCCCCCCTCCTGTGGCACACACAGGGCTTTTATCATTACTTTGTTACTAGAGATTGTTGGGGGGCCATCAGGATTGGTCCTGATGGCCCCCCAACAAGCTCTGATTACAAAGTAATAATAAAAAAAAAATTAACCCTCTGAGTGCCAGAAGGGTCCAATGCATTGCTTTGCAATGCCCTGGAGACCCATGTGGCACTCACAGGGACATTTATTTTGATTCCTTTTATTTTTTTTTTTTAAGACCTCATTGGGGGGAATCAGAGGGGTCCTGATACCCATCAATGAGGTCCATAATAAAAAAAAATGTAAAGAAAAAAAAATTAACCCTGTGTGTGCCACAAGGGGGGCCAATGCAGCCCCCCTTCTGCGGCACACACAGGGCATTTATCATTACTTCGTTATCAGAGATTGTTGGGGGGCCATCATGATTGGTCCTGATGGCCCCCCAACAAGCTCTGATTACCAAGTAATGATAAAAAAAAAAATTAACCCTCTGAGTGCCACAAGGATCCAGTGCATTGCTTTGCAATGCGCTGCAGACCCCTGTGGCACTCACAGGGTCACTCTGTTTGTGGACATATATATTTTTTTTACTAAGACCTCATTGGGGAGGGATCAGGGGGTCCTGATGCCCCTCAATGAGGTATATAATAAAAAAAAATTTAAATCAAAAATTAACCATGTGTGTGCCACTGGGAGGGGGGTTCAATGCAGACCCCCTTCCTGTGGTACACACAGGACTTTTTATCATTACTTTGTGATCAGAGCTTGTTTGGTGGCCATCTGAATACAAAGTAACGATAAAAAAAAATGAACCCTTTGTGTGCTGGACACACCTGTGGCACATAAAGGATTTTTTCCCCCTTTATTTTTTATTTAGACCTCATTGTATGGGTTCTGATGCCCCCAACGAGGTCTACACAAAAATATTGGGGGAAAAAGCCCCAAAAAATGCACGTGCAACAGGAAGGGGGTCCAACGCAGTGCTTTGTATGAGGGGACATACAGTGCACAATGGTAGTCAGAGATCTCCCATACACACTATCAGACACTGCCCCACCATCACCACCATCCTTGCGCCTCTGCTCATACCCACACACACTGCCTAATCCCTCACCCTCTCACACATTTTGTTAGACTTGTAGTCACAGGTCCGCACGTACACCGGCTGACGTCCTAGCTTCTTTCATCTGTTAGCCATAAAATCACACATACACTGTTTGCTTTCCCATTTCTGTTTCACTGGTAGCTACGCTCTTGTAGCATAAATTGGTATGTCAACCCAGAGCAGTGGGGTACCATTTTTTTTTGGCTGGCAAGAAGTCCTCCTAGGAAATCCCACGCCATTGAACCATTTTAGTATCTTTGAAGTGACTGATGTGTAAAACAAATGTTTGTTTTTCTTTCCTGTAGCACCACATTCTGGAAATAGTTGTTCCAACTAACTTAGGGGTACAAAGGCAAGTGACCCCTCATTAGATGCGGCAGGTTGTCTTCTTTCCAAAATGGTATGGTTTATCTACCTTTTCTTCAATTCTGAAGGTGTTACAGCCATTTTTGTACAGGCAAGTCACATTTGAGAAAATGTTAGAAACATCAGAGTTTGTAGTAGGTGTAGTTTTCTACTTCTAGCACCCCCTAAGGTAGGTCAACTCATACCAATGGGGTGTCGTTTGACTCCTAAGAGTACTAGCTAATGAATGCAGTTGAAAATTCCATGGTTTTTACAGAGCTCCATACATTTGAAGGGGCAGAAATGTAAGCAAATGCCTTTTTTTTCATTAGCGCCACCTCCTGGAAGCATTTGTGCATACCAGCCTTTGGGTAAGAAGGCAAGTGACCCCTCATTAGATGCGGCAGGTTGTTTTCTTTTCAAAATGGCATTGTTTCTCTACCTTTCCTGCATATCTATTATGGTTATAACCATTTTAGTGCAAGCAGATAATTTAAAAAACAAAAGTGTCAGGTTTACGTACGTGTTCCTAGCACCCACATATTGTATGTTAACCCACACAAATGGGCTACCATTTTTCTCATGATGGTAGCAAGTACTGAATACAGCAGGAAATGTTATGGTTTTCAAAGATTTTAGTATCTTTGAAATGGTGGAAATGTAAAAAAACATGTATTTATTCCCATAGCGCCACCTTTTGGAAATATTTGTGCACTTCAGCCCAGGGGGTAGAAAGGCAAGTGACCACTCATTTGATGCGGGAGAATGTCTACTTTCCAAAATGGTATACCTTTTATACCTTTCCTTCATGTCTCTAACAGTTATGGACATTTTAGTACAAGCAGCCATTTTCGAAGAAGCAAACAGGTAGGTGTAGTTATGTGCTTCTGGCACCCCTAAGGTAGGTCGACTCATTCCAGTGGGGTGTCATTTTTCTCCTAAGAGCACTAGCTAATGAATACAGTTGGAAATACCATGGTTTGCACACATTTCAGTACATTTGAAGGGGCAGAAATGTAAGAAAATGCCTTTTTTTTTCATTAGCGCCACCTTCTGGCGACATTTGTGCACTCCAGGCTTGGGGTAACAAGGCAAGTCACCCATCATTAGATGCGGCAGGGTGTCTTCTTTTCAAAATGGTATGGTTTGTGTACCCTTTCTTCACTTCTGTAGTTGTTATAACCATTTGTGTACAGACAAGTAATGTTTGAGAAAATGTTAGAAAAATTTGAAGTTGTAGTAGGTGTCGTTTTGCACTTCTAGAACCCCCTGAGGTAGATAAACTCATACCAATGGGGTGTCATTTTTCTCCTAAGAGCACTAGCTAATGAATACAGTTGGAAATACCATGGTTTGCACATATTTCAGTACATTTGAAGGGGCAGAAATGTAAGAAAATGCCTTTTTTTTTCATTAGCGCCACCTTCTGGAGGCATTTGTGCACTCCAGGCTTGGGGTAACAAGGCAAGTCACCCATCATTAGATGTGGCAGGGTGTCTTCTTTTCAAAATGGTATGGTTTGTGTACCCTTTCTTCACTTCTGTAGTTGTTGTAACCATTTGTGTACAGACAAGTAATGTTTGAGAAAATGTTAGAAAAATTTGAAGTTGTAGTGGGTGTCATTTTGCACTTCTAGCGCCCCCTGAGGTAGTTAAACTCATACCAATGGGGTGTCATTTTTCTCCTAAGAGCACTAGCTAATGAATACAGTTGGAAATACCATGGTTTGCACACATTTCAGTACATTTGAAGGGGCAGAAATGTAAGAAAATGCCTTTTTTTTTCATTAGCGCCACCTTCTGGAGGCATTTGTGCACTCCAGGCTTGGGGTAACAAGGCAAGTCACCCATCATTAGATGCGGCAGGGTGTTTTCTTTTCAAAATGGTATGGTTTGTGTACCCTTTCTTCACTTCTGTAGTTGTTGTAACCATTTGTGTACAGACAAGTAATGTTTGAGAAAATGTTAGAAAAATTTGAAGTTGTAGTGGGTGTCGTTTTGCACTTCTAGCGCCCCCTGAGGTAGTTAAACTCATACCAATGGGGTGTCATTTTTCTCCTAAGAGCACTAGCTAATGAATACAGTTGGAAATACCATGGTTTGCACACATTTCAGTACATTTGAAGGGGCAGAAATGTAAGAAAATGCCTTTTTTTTTCATTAGCGCCACCTTCTGGAGACATTTGTGCACTCCAGGCTTGGGGTAACAAGGCAAGTCACCCATCATTAGATGTGGCAGGGTGTCTTCTTTTCAAAATGGTATGGTTTGTGTACCCTTTCTTCACTTCTGTATTTGTTATAACCATTTTTGTACAGACAGGTAATGTTTGAGAAAATGTTAGAAAAATTAGAGGTTGCAATAGGTGTAGTTTTGTACTTGTAGCGCCCCATGAGGTAGGTGAACTCATAACAATGGGGTGTTATTTTTCTCCTAAGAGCACTAGCTAATGAATACAGTTGGAAATGCCATGGTTTTCACACATTTTAGTACATTTGAAGGGGCAGAAATGTAAGAAAATGCCTTTTTTTTTCATTAGCGCCATATTCTGGAGGCATTTGTGCACACCAGGCTTGGGGTAACAAGGAAAATCACCCCTCATTAGATGCAGCAGGTTGTCTACTTTCCAGAAATATATAGTTTTATATAGTTATTCCACTGTTTTAGGGTAGTTTTACCACAAAAACCCTAGAATGCGCATATTAGTTTATAAAGTTGAAAATGTAATTTTGCGCTGCTGGTGATTAGGGCTCTACGCTAGCCATGGACGTAGGTAAAACTATACAAATTTGGTATTTTTTTACTCGGGGGACTCGAGGCTTTTTCAAGTAATTGAAACTTTTTCAATCAAGGTAAATGTTTTTGATACATAGTATGTGATTTTAGCTAAATGAGTAAATTTTCACTTTTTTTGTCATTATGACATCATAGCTTTTTGCACGATGTAAAATTCTCTTCATGTAAGGTATCACAAGAAAGCTCAATTCGTTCTGAAAAAAACAATATATAGTTTTCCATATGTAACTAAAAATCCCCAGAGGAAATCAAGCCTAAACGGAAGGATAGCAAAAATGTTGAAAAAGTGTCTGGCCTGCAGGGTTCAGAAAATGGCCCGAGCCTCTGGCACTGAAGGGGTTAAATGATGCATCTGACCCGTCTAACTAGCACCCGTGTATCACAACATCCCAAACACAGCAAATTAAATTAGTTCTTTTTACTGAAAACATGTGCCACAGAAATTAACACTTTCAGGTAAGTGTCACAATTTAAAGCATAAATCCCACTTGTGGCTTTGATATAGCCAAGAATTAGGTCCATAAAATGCCCATTTCATTTTTGTTTTTTGCATATTAAGGTTCCATATAGCTCATGATGGGATCACTGACAACCGGGGAACATGACAGAGACATGGCTGATGGGAAGGTTGTGTCAGCACAGCCCTGTGTTTTTCGGCTGATGCCCAAGTGTTGCTATGCAGATCACCTCTGCTGAATTCAAATCATAACACACAGCACATAAACACAATTGAGATGCAGTATGTAGAGTTCACATGTGGTGAAATCACTAGTATGAAAAGCCTCATAGGCAGCAATGCTCTCTGACCACATGTGATATTGGTGCATAGTTTTCAATGCTGCGCTATCACATGTGAACCCAGCCTAAAAATGAGAAGGCTTTAAAAAATATAAAAAAAGTCATACTTAAAAGTAATCTGGAATGTTAAGGGTACCTCTAAGATTTTATAGGCCATTTGTCAACTGTGTAATGAGATGGACAAATGATTAATATATAGTTATTCTTCTATCCCACCATAATGACAAAAATAAGCATATTGGGCATATCAGTTTCCATAACCATACATGTGAAGCTTCAAACATTCACATTTATATAGAAAAATGTGGCACCAAAGTTGGTGCCCCAAGCACACCAAACTGCCACAACACACTGGTTGAGATCCAAAGGATTGAACAGACCTAAAGAGAGACAGACAGAGGGGCTGCAGCAGAAATAAGAACCATAAAGCCAGCCCCCCTCCCATCCCAGGAATTATACTGCTCCAGTATTTGGTATGATGTGAAACAGAGGACAGAGGGGCAGTGGTACAGAGGGGCAGTGGTACACGCCAATTCTCTCCTGTGCTACCTACATAATATACGTAAACAGAGGGCCACCAGGAGATTCTCCAGAATTCCCATGGGACAGTCTGGTCGTCTGTGAGCCCCTTTTGACACATGCCACTTCCCCATATCACAGAGGCAGCGGGAGTCCGTATCTGATCAGGAAGGTGGGCTGCCCTGCTTGGCCAAGCCCCATACACGGGTAGTTCCTGAAACCCCTGATGGCAGCCCTGACAAACAGACAGGTAGCATACACAGATGAATACATGCATGAATAGAACATGTGACTCTAATACATATTTATGAACAATAAATGTGAGAAACATTACAACTCAAAACTACATACAAAATAAAAGACTACATTATTTTACCCCTTTTAACCCCTTAACAACCCATGATGTTCCAGAACCGTCACATCTGTCTGGATGTTAACCCATTAAGGACCTCTGACCTGCCAGGATAGTCACACTGGCTGGTCCCGTCACATCATAGAATTCAAATTGCTAAAATAAAAAAAAATAAATAAAAAAGCTCCATGGTCTTTAACGGCTGCCTACACACTGGATTGGCGGTTATTATGGGATTAAGGACCGGTGACGTCCTGGCACGTCATGGAATTTTGTGATCGCAGCAAAGCCGCATGCATTGCTGTGATCACAGAACACAGTGGGAAAAAACAAGCATGGCAGTACGTTAGAACACCCCACCCCTGAACCACATGGTCCTTAAGAGGTTAATTCTGCACAGAAAAAAAGAAAACTATTTGATTCATTAAACTCTTGAATGCTAAGGAAGTTTCCAGCACATTGCATTAAAGGGATTAGATATCATGTACTCTCATCCAACATTTGCAGAAACGCTGTTATTTGGGGGCAAAAGCCATACAATCTGACATAAATAACATTCCCGAACAAAACTGGAAGCAGTGATATCCAACAATAAATAAAATAAAATGTATAACCATGTAAAATAGAATGTATTAATAAAAACAGTAAAAACAAAGCAACAGTCGTCAAAGTGGAAAAATATAAGCCCATACCTCTCAATGGCTGAAAAGGGACATGTTTCCTTCAGGTGGTATTGCTAGGGGTGTGGCTGGTGGACAGGGCATTGCTGAAAATTTTAAAGCGGAACGACCACCTCCACTAAAGTCGCCCTGCAATACTTATGCAGGTGGCCACTAACTTTGTTATCATTGTTTTACCTCTCAAAAGTGCCCACAAATAAAGATATCCTTAAGTTTCCGAGACCGGAAGCCAGGCAACAACGTGGACATCTTGAATTCGAGCCTGCACTGTCAGTCCTCTTCACCCTTCACAGGCATTGCACTGGTCCGGACAGCTCCGGAAGAGACTGACTGCGCAGGTGCACAGGCTGCAGTAACCTGGCCGTCAGTCTCGGAAGCTTAAGGATAACTTTATTTGTGGGAACCTTTGAGAGGTAAAATAATAATTAAAAAGCTAGTCGCCACCTACATAAGTATTACAGGGCGACTTTAGTGGAGGTGGTAGTTCCACTTTAAGTTATTTTCTGAACTACTGACACCTCTATGTGTAGTTGAATAAGTGATTTAGAGCAAGACAAAAGTACTTTATTTAGATTAATTTATAAACATTAAGCACACCAGGGTGGAAAAGAGGGACACTTGGAAAGCTTGTAAACCAAACTGTAAAACCCATAAAACAGCCTCACATGTTTCAAGCAGATTGCACGTACTCATAGACCCAACTAACCAGGCAGCCATGAATGGACATGTGGCCTGAAGTGATTATTAGCCTCTTATGGACCAGAGAAGTGTCCACTGAATTGTGAAGCAATATGTTGCACATCCATTTGGCCCTCATGGGGTTAAGCTTGTTTGAAAAATGTGTAATTGCTCTGAGGTGAGGACCCTCCATTCTTCTTTTCATGGATATTATCTCCTGTTTCACAGTTTACCTCAATTACAACATGCAATGCACTTATCGCCCATTAAAAACTGGCTAAGCTAACAGGGGTCAAATTATCATGTAGACATGTCACTGATCCATAGAAAGATCAAAGGGCAACTGCAGAAAAGAAAAGAGGATGTATTCTGGAGCAAACTCACTGCTCTATACGGGATACATAAAAAATTATTGAAAACATATACCGAATATTGTAGGGTTTATCCTGCCAAGTTAAAAGAAGCTTAAAGATGAGATATGTTTTATTCAAAAGTCATTGCAGCGAAAACTTGTTTTTTTCTATGTGTTATCTCCATGGCCTGAAAATTGAGTGTTGCTGTTGTTGCATCATCCTATGGAGGTTAATGGTCAACTGATCACAGCTGTCCATCTATTTCTGCGGGAGCGGCACCACCATGAAATTACAGGCCATGGAGGTACTGCACACACAAAAATGCAAGTTTTAGCTGCAATAACTTTTGACTACACATCTTGCGACAGATAGATAGATAGATAGATAGATAGATAGATAGATAGATAGATAATGCAGTTACGCTTGTTTTTGTCTTTTATCCCATTGAGTTCCAGAGAGGTATGTGCCTCTGTGGCACTGAAGGGGTTAACTTGTACTAAAGATCAGACCTCGTGGTGGGTCCTGATGTCTTGCAGCTTTCCATCATTGACTTGAGAGCGTTTCAAGATCCTGCCCATTCCTATACGGCTGGATGGAAGCAGGGGAGCTCTCTTGCTCCCCTATGTCGCCTTTTTTGATCTCCTACCAGAATCAGGTGGGAGATCAGTAGCCGGGGGGGCATCAGGAAGGGTCCGTTGTCCGTTTCCTACCTCCGTGGTAGGAGATCTGTATGTGCCTCCTTTGGCACGGTCTTACACCTGATGGAGCTCCCGCGCGGTCTCCTATTCAGGAAGGCAGAGCGCTGGGAGATGATGTCATCTCCCAGCGCTCTGCATTCCTAAAGAGGCGTCGAGGGAGCTCCATCAGGTACAAGACTGGGGGGGCGGGCAATGTGAGTGGCTGCCGCCGGCGCAGCCAGCAAGGTGGCTAGTTTTTTGTTTTTGTTTTTTTTTAAAGAATATTTAAAAAAAAAAATCCAAATGGCAGGCGCCCCTCGTTGGCTTGCGCCTGTAGGCAGGTGCCTACTTTACCTAATGGCAAATCCGGCCCTGGCCACGACCCCTGACAGCAAACCAGATTCACTGAGATTTATGCATTACATTATATACAGAGCTGGGAACTCTCCGGATTTTGGTTTTGGCTGCTAATTACCAGGTCTCCGGGGCAGAGGCTGATTCTCCGGACGTGGGGAGTTTCTAATGAAACTCTGCCTACTTGTGCTCCTTCCCAGTCTGTTCCTCCTACTCCCTGCCCACTACTCCTCCTTCCCCAGCCTATTCCTCCTACTTTTTTCATTTTATAAGCTCTGCCCCCACTCGTGATTAAGCCCTGCCCATTTGGTGCAAATGCCGTCATTTTTCTCCCCCAACGGCACCACAGGACTCCCCTCTCCGGGGAGTCCACAACAAAAATTTCCCAGGTATGTTTATATATAAACATAGTAAAATAGCAACATAGTTGATGAGGCAGAAAAAATGCACGTGTCCATCTGGTTCAGCCCATGCCACATCACCCTTACATAATAATATATTCATATTAAATGTTTCTATCCCTTTAAGCCCTTGAATACAAGAAATATCTGAAATACATATATAGCAATGGGAATTGTCATTTCTGTCCTATGGAGCAGCAGGTTTCTATACAAGTCAAATTGAATTAAATGGAACTTTTAATCCCTTGAATGCTTTGGGTTGAACTGGAGACGTCTCTAGCATTCAAGGGATTAAAAAGTCCCATTTCAATCAATGGCAATCTGAAGAGTTTTTATGTGTCCGTATCGTGCAGTTGGTTTGCCCCATAATTGAGCTATTGCACTTTTATCCATAAAGGCCCATATTTATAAAAACACAAACTACAGTTATTCTGGATTAAGATCTAGTGCACCATAGGGAACAAAATAAAAATTCCTAAATTCACATGCACTTGAATAGAGCTTCTTAACCCCCTGAATGCCAGAAAGGTCTCCAATGCATTGTTAAAAGCTAAATATAATTTAATAGGAATTTTAAATTGCCCCCATGTTGCAGTTGGTTTACTCCATAATAACTCCAGTTTGCTTTAATAAATACAGGCTGCTGTCATTTCTGCCCTAAGTGTATCATAGATAACAGCACATAATGGCTATGAACTTTCTTCAGTTTTAGGTCATACTATCCCATTGAAAGGTTTGAATTAGTTTGTGCATCAGTATGGTAAGCAATGCATTCCACACAGACACTCATAGGGTTAATAAGTGTCTGTACACATTAATAGAATGAAACTAAAAAGTGCTGTTACTAATTCTATATGATCATTACATTATTTAACCCTTTGAGGGCTAGAGGAGTACTTAACGCATTGCAAAACAATGCGTTCCATACCCCTCTGGCACGCTAAGGGTTAATACTCAAAGGAATTTCAATTTTTTTTTTTTATAAAAAAGGAATAGAAAGAATACCTTTTTGTGATGATTTTCTTAAACCCTTGGATGCAAGAGACATATCGATCATGTTTTGAGACATTTTTAGCAACCAAGGAGTTAAGTACACATTTATTTAATAACTTGAAATAAATCTACCCCATAATGACTGAGAAAAGCTGCGGAAACTATACAAGGACATCCTCTCAGATCAAACCATATGTACAGAACAAAGAGGGGATTTATAAATAGCATTTTTAATGTATGTTTAAGAACTGTCTCTAAAGTTCACTTCGGGTCATATTTAAAAAGAAGTCTAATTTATAAATATATCTATGTAGGACTATTGTAAGAAAATTCACAGAAAATCTGCAACGGATATTTTTTTGCATTCATCTCTTTCACTACATCCTCCATGAACTCCTTAAGGACTGGCCACTCATGCTCGCGGACGGCAATTAAAGACCATGGATTCTTTTTAAATTGCGCTACTGAGGCTCTGCTGAAGCGCCTCCTCGTGTCGGCCGACATGGATCTCCTTCTGTCAGCTTTACAGCTGACATCAGGATAAGAGGAACTTTAGCGGAGGATCTCTCTCAAACCATAGTGGTTTGAGAGATAGGATATGTGGCATTTAGCTTATTTTTTAAATCTCTACAAAACTCTAAATAAATGTTTTTTATGGGACATTACTATCCCTTTAAGGGGTTAAGAGATGGTATACCTAGCGTTTTCAAAAAGTTGACTGGTGTTAGCACTTAGAGAAAATGTCACTAGACATTTATACATAGCTTTTTGTCATCTTGCAAAAATGTTATATCTCTTCCCCTAGGGCACATATTTATAAAAGCAAACTGGAGTTATTCTGGAGTAAACCAACTGAACCATAGGGGACACATAAAAAATCCTAAATTCCCATTCCAGAGACCTCTCTAGTATTCAAGGGGTTAAAAACTCAATTTAATAGTGATTTTTACTTGTCCACTATGGTACAGTTGGTTTTCTCCAGAATAACTCCAGCTTGCTTTTATAAGTATGGGCCAAGGTACCGTAACCCTTTGAATACCAGACAGAATGTGCATACCCCTGTCTGGCAATCAGAATTAAACAATCACAATAGCTTAATCCTTTGAGTGCCAGAGGGGTACGCAACGCATTGCAAAGCAATGAGTTGTGTACCCCTCTGGCAATCAAAGGGTTAACAAAACCCAGGTATCCATATCACTAACTTTTTCAGTGTTGTGTACCCCTCTTGTCCTTAAATGGTTAAAGTCAGATTAATAATCTATTATAAACATAGGGTGTGTTACAGTCAAAAGTATTGCAATTGTTAACAAAAAAATAATTATCAAAACATAAGTAATAAAAGGGTGAAATTCTGGAGCAAACCAATAATAATAATTCCCCAAATTCCCATGACTAGTCAGTTGTTACTTCCATCATCCCAATGGTTGGTTGGAGATAATGGAAGTTGTGGTCCCCAATATCTGAAGGTCCAACAATTGATGACTGATTTAAAATGATTTAACTCAAGGGATTAAATAAAAATAATCAAAAACTAAAGTTTTGTTGGTTTTTTTTGTCCCCTGTGGTGTAGTTGGTTTGCTCTAGAATTGCACCTCTTAATGAATATGGTCCTGGGTATTTTATTTCTTTTTTTTTATTCAATTTTTATTATTTTTTGAAATAATAAATAATATTATTATATTATTAATTTAATTTATTAATAATAAAATCAGGGAATAAAGAACACAACAGCAAGGGGGAGGGGGTACAAAACACAAAGGCTGGGTATTTTATTTCTATATCCTATTAAACAATCCAGTAATAGAAGAGGGGATCTGAATTGTATTTTCAGTTGTACTCAGGTTGGACACCAAGAAGGGTCTGCCTGACTGCCAGCATCCTGACTGAGGTGTTCACCTGTACAGAATGATGTCTGACAGCAGGACCAGGCTATACCAACTTGGTAACTATGCCCTGTACCAGTGCTGTTCACCTCCTAAGGATGTTATTTGTAAACAGTAGGATAGAGGTAACATGTGCCTGATAGTAACACTCCATCACTCTGCATTCTGGGAATACCTGATAGTAACACTACATCACTCTGGGAACAAGGTATCTTCCCCACAATCCCTGTGCATCCATTACCACAGCATCTGGCCCAAGTGCTGCTCTTACCTGACCCTGTTGTCCCTGAACTTGCAGGTCTGGGGCAGGTTGATGAGGATGATGCGGGCAGATGCATCCCCCAGGTCAGCACTAGACGTGGTTCCGGACATCTCATCGTTTGCCTTCTTGTACCCGGAGGGTGGGTAGACCGGACCTGCCGGGAAGACACAGAGCACACGGGTGAAATCAGATAGACAGAAGCAGGGATGGCAAGATAAAGGCAGTAGCAGGATAAGCACAGGGGAGGGGCAGGGGCGGGCACTAGAGATGCTCTGGTGCTGTTAGCTGACACCAGGGGGAGGAGACTTGGGAGATGCAGTGACACTAAGAGGCTGATACGAGCGACAGATGAACTGTTGGAGAGCACTGCACAAGAGAGGCAAGCTGTGGTTCTCTAGCTGTTGTTGAACTATCCCCAACCAGCCACTTATGGGTGAAGTGTGTCTTTCGCGCCCCTCTGTTCCTTAACCCTTTGAATGCCGGAAGGTTACGCAAAGCGTTGCGTACCCCTCTGACACTCAATTAATATAGGCTAGTTTGCCCACCCCACCTCTATATTACAATTTAGGGGTATTATATTGTAGTCGTTGCCTTTCCATTAGGTGGATGAGTGAGATATGTATTCCTACAACATTTTGAGAGCCACAGTTTGCTCAATAATGTATTCCATGCTATTAACATAAACTAGCTTGGCCACCTTATGGTAAGTTAAGTGTATTAATCATTTGCCAATGGGTTGGACAACCATATGGCACTCAAAGGGTTAATGATAACAGCTGCAACTTATTAGCTGGGAATGATAGCAGTTGTGGTCCAATAACAGTTGTAAGACCGCAAGTTTTAAACACTAAATACTAACTGAATTAATGACAGATGTTGCCAATGGATGGCTAAGGATGATGAGAGTTGAACTGGAAAAACAGCTGAGGAGCCACATGTTGCCCACTCCTGTATTGCATGAAACATGTTGCAAATGCCCAGTGCAGGATTTTGGGAGATGAAGTCCAACAACAACAACAGGAGAACCAAATGTTGTCACTCAATAAATAACGCTGTTACAAATGGCTGTGCAAAGCTGATTTTCAGCCAGGTCAGTGGCCCTTTAGCTTTTGTCAGTGACCTGGCACATTTCATCAGTGACTATACATTTTTTGGTACTTTGACCAACTATAATAAGAATCTGGTACTTTTTAGAAATTCACCTCTGCTGTGTCAGAATGATGGGAGCTGAAGGCTACAGTTTGCTGGACAGCCACATGTTGTCAGCCCTTACATTACATGTTAGCTGTTGTTTTTAACTGCTTGTAGATGCTTGGAGATTCAGTCCAACAATTGCTGGAGAGTCACATGTTGCCTACCCCTATATTATATGGTATGATAGCTACTGCCATAGAACAGGTGGATGACCTTGAGCTCTCTAGCTGTTGGAGATCAGAACCTTTATCAACCCCAACTGTGATGGGAGTTGTAATTCACCAACAGCATAGGAGCCACAGCTTGCCCACTACTGTATTACATGCAGACTGTTACCATTGGCTGTGTGAGGACCCCAACTGACCCACAGCAATATCCAGAGATATTTACTTGGAAAAAGCATCAATACTATAGAACATTTTTATTTTTGGAGAAAAAAATGGTTTTATCTTGTTTTTTTAAAGGTACTGAATACACTTGCTACCTTCAGAGAAAGCCATGTCTGTATTACAAGGTAACTGCCATGTGGCTATGTGAGATTGAAGGTTAAGGAGAAGTAACATTTTTAATGAAAAGATAGAGATAGACAGATAGATAGTATGTGGACACCTGCTCATTGAACATCTCATTCCAAAATGATGGGTATTACACCTTTGAGCCCCAGAGAGGTATCCAATGTATTGCATACTTCTTTGGCACTCATAGGGTTAATAAGGAGTTGTCCCTCTCCCTTTATTGCTATAACAGTCTCCACTCTTCTAGGAAGGCATTGCACTAGATGTTGGAACATTGCTGCGGTTATTTGCTTCCATTCAGCCACAAGAGCATTAGTGAAGTCGGGCACTGATGTTGAGCAATTACTGGTTGGGGTTTCAATTCATTCCAAAGGTGTTCGACAAACCACTTCTTGTACAGACCTCACTCTGTTCACAGGAGCATTGTGATGCTGAAACAGGAAAGGGCCTACCCCAAACTGCTGCCACAAAGCTGGAAAGCACACAATCACATAGAATGTTACTGTATGCTATAGAGTTTAATGTCCCTTCACTGAAACTAAGGGGCCTAGTCTGAACCTTGAGAAACAGCACCAGACCATTATTTTTCCTCCACCAAACTTTACAGGTGGCACTATGCAGTCAGGTAGGTAGCGTTCTCCTGGCATCCACCAAACCCATAATCATCTGTCTGATCTCCAGCTAGAGAAGTGTAATTCATAACGCCAAAGAATGTGTTTCCACTGCTCTGGAGTCAAGACTTTTCTTCCAGCTCAGAACTGTTGTGAGTGTTGCAATAGAGGTCGAGTAAAGAAGGGGCAGAACTGCTCATCCAAAAATATAAAGCAACCTCTTAACTAATACAAATGAAATATATCATAAATTTACCAGCGGAAAATATACATATTGAAAATAGGCAAAATAACAGAAGTAGAAATAACCATCACTTTCTCCATCAGATTGACTGAAATAGCCTTGTTATTCATATCTATTTCTACCAACCAGAAAAGAGACCATTCTAATGAAGTACTAATATCACAGAGTCCTACTCATATCAAGTCCTGTTGTAGCATCTTGCAACATCACCCAAACAATAATATTCCTCAATTAGCATTCTAATACTGTAACAAAAAAAATCACATTATAAATATTCATAGAGATGTTATAAAGAAGCACCTAAGTATTAATAAAACCAGTGAACATTAACTCTTCATTAATGTCCATTGGCGATTCACTATTTAGTGTGAAAATCCAGTTGCATTCTTTTGTTAGCAATTCCTGCATTACATTTCCGTATGTATAACCAGTTTAAATGAATCAGTTGCAAAAGCAGTCAAATCTGTAGAATTTATATTGTGGAAACGTTGGTAATGTTTAGATACACTACTAACTTTGTTTGCCAGTGTTCTCTCAACATTTATTATATTGTTAAAGGGATAGTAATACTTTGTTTTATCTTTATTTTATTTTGTAGGCATTAAAAAAAACATGAAGAATGATATGTCTTATCTCTCAAACCTTTATGGTTTGAGAGATATTCACAAGCAAAGTTTCCCCTCTCGCCCCTTTTACCTAGTGTAAGCCATCTCTTCTCAGATGTGGAATACAGTCCATAGACCAGACAGATAACAGAAGGGGACAATGAAAGCCCTTCCCCCTTGACAAGTTTTTCAGGTTTTTCCCTTGTCTTAATTGAAGATTGTCCCCCTCTGCAGTCTGCCTGGACACCTCCCTTCTGCTCTGGCTGAACAGTGTTACATCAGTAAAAGGTGTGGGAGGGGGATACTTTGTCATTGAATTACTCTGGAACTACAACTCTCACAGAATTGAAATAACACTCTCCAAAGTCCAAATACTATGATGATTAATTAGAGCTGCTTTTATTATGAAACATTACTATCCCTTTAATGTGTTCTAACATCCTATTGGTTATCCCCGCATCCTAGTGGTCAACCTCATATTCAGTTTTGGACAGCTGTATTTCAGACAGTAAATAAACCCTGTACTTTTATAATTATTACAATCTGTGATGGTAAACTCACGGGTGTTATTTCTATCAGTAAAAGCACATGTAGTGTTTATGTAAACACAAACTTTGCATGGCTCACATGCATATGAACGTCTTAGTGGAATTATGCTCCTTATGTTCTTTTGAAATGACTGGTCAGTATATAATGTAAAGTCTCACTTCTTTTAGCTGCCATACTAATTTTATTCTGCAGACATTTTTGTAATTTTGCAACTCTATACAAAATTTTCCAATGTCTATCCAGGATTCTTCTAATTTGATCCTGTTCTGCTGAATATGTTGTAATAAACCAAGTGATATTATCTGATACCTTAGGATGGGGTATTAACAAGGGCAACCTATCCATTCGCTGTGTTGGTCTTCTGGCAGATTTTATACATCTGTTACTATAACCAAGTTTCTTAAAGGGATAGTAATGTTTCACAAAAACAGCAGCTCCAATTAATCTTCATGGTATTTGAGCCATAGATAGTGTTATTTCAGTACTGTCAGAGTTGTAGTTCAAGAGTAACTGAATGATAAAAGGGACTGGAGGGGGAAATTTTACCTAGTGTAAACCACCTCCTCTCAGATGTGGAATCTGGTCCACAGACCAGACAGCTTACAGCAAGGGACAATCTTCTTACTGTGAGAACAATGAAAGCCCTGCCCCAACTGACAGGTTTTTCCCTTATGCTAATTGAAGATTGTCCCTCTCTATGATCCACTTGGACACCACCCTGCTGCTCTGAGGTGAGCAGTGTTACATCAGTGAATGATAAAGTATTCCCCTACCACAACTTTTAATTACTCTTGAACTACAACTCAGATTGTACTGAAATAACACTCTCCATGGCCCAAATACTATGAAGATTAACTGCAGCTGCTTTTATTATGAAACATTACTATTACTTTAAACTGGATCTTAAGTTCATATGCCCTTTTGTGGAAGTCAGAGACATCTGCAAAGTTTCTGTAAAGTCTAATGAATTGGGTCTTCTGTATGGATCTAATCTCAATGTATTCTTTACATCCACTAATTAGAAGGGGTGTCCACATACTTTTGGCCATATTCAGATCTGTTTCCTTTTAATTAAGCAGCAATTTTCTACTGTGGTCACCAGATGGCGTTGCTTCATTTACCTGCTATGGAGAGTCACAGTCTGTGGCTGAAGCTCTCACATTGATTGCATTGTTTAACAAAAAAAAAAAAACACAGCACACATTTGAACACCATCTGGTGCTGTTTGAATAAAATATATAATAATAAATTTAGTAGTAATAATAGTAATTTGGAGCTGTAATAAATTTTGAATAAAGCAACAATAAAGGTACCTTGTTTTACTCAGCAGTAAAACATATATATATATATTTTTTTCGATAAAAAGTTCACTGGAGAGTCCCAGGTTGCCCAATACCAGGTCTATCAGATAAGGAGGAAGTCAGGAATGTAAAATCGACCATTAAATGCATAAAAAAAACCCACAGGATCCCTGATTTCCTTTAGGAGTGATATCATTCTGCAGCTATTAGACAGGAAGTGCCATTGTGATGTGATAAATTGATAGTGTTTAATCTGGTTACCAGTTCAGCCTTTGTTGAGATATAATGGTAATTGTATCTATATTAAATTACACTGTTGGGCAGTGTTTGTGTGGTATTTGAGATGTCTGGGGTTTTCTTATACAACACATTATAAATGTTATTTAACATGTTAACCTCTTATTATTTAATGGAAGTTGAGTTTTTTTTTCTTTTTTGTTTAAAGGGCAATAAAGAGTTCTTGTGTGTGCATAAGACTAGTAGAGAAAAAATGACCAGTCTCCTGTATTTTTACGGCAAATGTGGTACCACCCTTTACCCGTGTATGCATAGTCACACTGTGAGTATCAGAGGGTAGACTTGTGCGATTTGGTTCGGCTAATTTCGGAATTCGGATGAATAAGGCGTATTCGGCATCATTCGGACCTTCTGAAAGCCAAGGTCCGCCCACAAAAAAAAAAAAATCAGAATCCGAAACGGACCAGTCCAAAATTTCGGTGTAAATTTCAGAAATTCGGACGGTGCTTTCCCGCCTGAAACCATTACAATGTTGCTACATGCTTCTAAAAATAGAGTGCACAGTTCTTTCCCGCCTGAAAGCGGAACTACCACCCGGCACAATCTTTAGCTTCACCAAGTCCCCATCTGGCGACTAGCTGCTTAGTAGCACGTCACAATGGCAAGATGTCCGCGCTCCGTCCTGCCTGTCACCCATGGAAGAGAGCAGAAATCTATTAAATAAGGTAATTATTCTGGCCACTAACGCTACTAAGCAGCTAGTCTCCAGATGGGGACTTAGTGAAGCTAAAGATTGTGTCGGGTGGTAGTTCAGCTTGAAACTATTGCAATGTTGCTACATACTGCTAATAATAGATCTGGTAAAAAGGCACTTTACAGTTCATGCAAAGTGCAGTTATAAACCACATAAGGACACAAGCAATGTGTGGGTTCAACCATAATTCCTATCGTTCTCATTTATTGAACAAACACATATAAAGGGCTTTAATTTGATGTGACATATACATATATAAGTGTGTAGGGGTTTATAAAATACCCCTTCCTGTCTCATTAGAGATTTTATATTATTATTTATTTAGTTTAATGTATTTTTTAATTTTTATTTGTTTAATTTTAATTTATGATTGAATATTTTAAAATGTTTTTTTTTAATTTGGCCAAATAATTTGGATTATTGATCAATTTCTGTCGAACAGGTCCGGTCCGAAATTCGGATCCTCCGAATTAAAAAAAAATCCGCCTGAAATTGAATTTTACCGAAATTTTTTTCCGTGCACAGGCCTATCAGAGGGGGTTCCAGTGCATTGTATTCTATTTTCTTTGGGTGTGCTTACCAGATCCTGGACTCAGATTAGATATTTGGAAGTTTGACCGTTGGTTCAAGCACCTCTCCCACTGCAGGTACATTGTTCAGTGTCTTAGGTCACTATAAAACGTTAGCCCTCTCCATTACAGGTGTAAAGGGGGAGATATTCAGTTTATAGGACAAAGCAAATTAAACCCATTCAGTGCTAGAGAAGTAATGGATACCACTCTGGCACTCAGGGGGTTAAGGTAACATGGTAGCAAGATTAGGATACTATGGACATATTATATGACTAAAAATTATTTTGTAATACAGTGATTATATGCAGGCAACATGTGCAGTATAAAGGGTTGATACTGAGTAATTATGGAAGTGCATCGATATATTCTGTGTTTTTGCCAATGCATTCTAAGTCACTCATATGGGTAATAATATGCTGTAACTCTTTATTGCATTTTAAAAGGCAACAATCATGTCTGCTCCATTGGGAATGGACTAGCCAGTGAAGCTAGAGCTGCATTGTGAGCCCCGCAGGAACATCGGGAGAGCAGAACTAAAGGGAGATTCACTAAGCGGAGATAAAGAGGTGATAAAGTGGAGATAACTTCTCCACTTTATCGCTTTTCCAATTCCTATGTTATTCAATGGAGCATATGAACTAAGATTTATTCAACTTTGGAGCTCTTAGTGAAAAGGCTCTGTAGAATAACATAGGAAGTGGAGAAGTGATATCACTGGAGAAGTCATCTCCTCTTTATCAAGTTTAGTGAATCTCCCCCCTAGTGTTGTCTTGATGGTCCTGGACTCAACTGCCAGATTTCCAGGATTACAAATCAGTCACGTTACCCAGCATACATACCTGGAAACTCATAGGGTTTGACCCGAGACTCAGGGTTTTGACCCAAAATCTCAAGGTGAAAGAACACATTTTCAGAATGAGCTAGTCCGGTGTTACCGAATGTATAATGTGTGCTTATTTAGACTCTAAATTGGTGTAATATCTTCTACAGAAGGGTAGGTGAGAAGTCCTGCTTGTGTCCTGTGTGTTCAAGCAGAGAGATATCTCTAAGCTGTAGTTGTATGTTTCACATGGATCGATCTGAAACACCTCTGACTTACAGCAAGCAGGATCACATTACCATTGTGCCATTGTGATGGGGTAAAGTGATAAATGTTTAATCTGATTACTAGTTCAGCCTTTATTGCGATATAAGGACGCATAAATGTATCTATATTAAATTACATTGTTGGGCAGTGCTTGTGTGGTATTTGAGATGTGTGTGGTTCTCTAATACAGCACATTATACATTTTATTTAACATGTTAATCTCTTATTATTTAATGGAAGTAGAGTTTGTTTTTGTTTTTGTTTTGTTTTGTTTAAAGGACAATAAAGAGTTCCTGTGTGTGGATAAGACTAGTAATGAAAAAAATGGCCAGTCTACTGTTTTTCTATGGCGAATGTGGTACCACCCTTTATCTGTGTATGCATAGTCACACTGAGTGGCAGGCGGTGTTCCAAAGCATTATATTCTATTCTGTTTGGCTGTGTTTATCAAACCCTGGACTCAGATTAGATATTTGGAAGTTTGACCAGCTTCTCCCACCCCAGGTACAATTTTCATTGTCTTATGACACAATAAAATGCCAGCCCTCTGCATTATAAATGTAAACCAGGGGATATTCAGTTTACAAGACAAAGTAAACCCTTTCAATGCTAAAGCGGTAATGGTTACCACTCTGGCACTCAGAGGGTTAAGGTGACATGGTGGCAAGATTAGGATACTATGTACATATTATGTGACTAAAAATTAATTTGTAATACAGTGATAATATGCAGGCAATATGTGCAGTATAAAGGGTTGATACTAAATATGGAAGTGCATCAATATTGTGTGTTTTTGCCAATGCATTCTAAGCTGTCACTCATATCGTTAAATAATATGCTGTAACTCTTTATTGCAATTTAAAAGGCAACAATCATGTCTGCTCCACTGGGAATTGACTAGCCAGTGAAGCTAGAGCTGCATTTTGAGCCCCGCAGGAACGTTAGGAGATCAGAACTAGGGTAAGATTCACTCCTCCAATTCCTATGTTATTCAGTGGAGTCTATGAACGAAGATTTCTTCCGCTTTGGAGATCTTAGTGCATAGGCTCTATACAATAACATAGGAACTGGAGACGTCATCTCCACTTTATCACGCTTAGTGAATCTCCCCCATAGTGTTGTCCTGATGGTCCTGGACTCAGAATTCCAGGCTTACAAATCAGTCACATGTTACCCAGCATACATAACTGGGAACTCATAGGGTTTGACCGAGACTCAGGGTTTTGACCGAAGTCTCAAGATCTCAGGGAGGAGGAACACATTTTCTGAATGAGATAGTCCGGTGTTACCTACTGTATAGTCTGTGCTTCTTTAGACGCTAAATTGGTGTAATATCTACCAGAAAGGTAGATGAGAAGTCCTGCTTGAGTTCTGTGTGTTCAAGCAGAGAGATATCTCTAAGTTGTAGTATGTTAAGAGTTTCACGTGGACCGATCTGAAACACCTCTGAGTTACAGCAAGCAGGGTCACGTTACCTAGAATCTAAGTTCTGGGGAACTTTACGGGTTATAATTGAACAATCTGAGGGTTAGCTAATGTTTTCCAACATGGCAGTCTCCACAGATCAGTGGTTCTCAACCAGGGTGTCTTTGCACTACAGTCTGCAGCGGACATACACTTAGGCTTCCTCTTCTTTTGCATAAAGATTTTGACAAAAATGTGAATACAGAGTTTGTATAATTATGGAAATGTTTATGCACAATATGTTTGTTTTTGTTATTCTGATTGAGAAACACAAAATAACTAACTATGTAGTTATTTATTTCTACCCTTCATTTCTCCTTGACGATTGAGCTCTAAAATGTTAGGGGTACCCTGAAAATTCCAGATGTGTCATAGCATACCTGGGAACTTTCAAAATGAGCTGACCTGAGATCTTTGAAATATTAACCCATAAAGTTCTCCAGAACATAGATTTCAGGCGATATATCCCTGCTTGCTATAACCGGGAGGTATTCTTGTCAGTCCTCAAGGATCCCTTAAAACGCTGTAACTTAGAGTTTTCACTGTCTGAACATACAAATGAGAAGTGTAGTTGAGATAGAAGTTAACACTGTGCACTTCACCTTGAGACTCAGAGATCTGGGTCAAAACCCTGAGTCCCAGGGTCAAACCGAGAGAGTTCCCAGGCATGTGAGATTGGAGTACCTTGATCAAAACGAATGAAACACAAAAGGGATGCCTCATAGAGTAGTATGTCAAAATATAAAATGTCACCTGTTCCTTCCTTCTCCCTCTGTATAGGGTACTCACATATTATGGTGGTCTGCCAAGTACATATGTCTGTGACAGACCATTCCAGCTTGTGAAAGATATTTGTAACCCCAATTCCACTTGGGCTGTAAGCTTCTCCATTCTCAGCTGCTTCCTAACGTCCGCAACGTCCCCCACAAGAGTTCCACAGCACGCCAAACGAGATAGAAAGAGAATCCCACACAGGAAGCGCTTAAATCAGTGAGTAGTAGGAAAATATATATACTCACAGCATAAATCACACTGGTGTTCAGATAGCACTGGTATTATAATCGCTTCAGGGATATTTATGGCTTGTCCTTGCTCAAGCAGCCACAGGTATCTTTTGTGTTTAACCGGTTGTCAAGAGATATATATATGGTCAGTCTAGCTTTAGTATTAAAATATTTATTTAAAAATATAAAAAATGCATACAAGTGCATAGATAAGCTCATTGAAATATACATGTTTCATGGATGAACAGACCGCCACTTTATCAAGTATAACAATAGATCTGAATGCACATGAGGTGTGCATTCAGGTCTATTGTTATACTTGATAAAGCGGAGGTTGGTTCAGTCACGAAAGGCGTTGTATATTTGAATGAGCATACCTATACACTTGTATAGGTTTTTATATTTTGAAATATTTTGGATACTAAAACTTGCTAGACCCTATATACTTATGGTGGCTTGAGCAGAGACAAACTATAAATAGTCCTGCAATCGATTCATAATACCGGTGCTATTCGAATACCGGTTCAAGTTATCCTGTGAGTATATATGTTATTTTCCTGTTAATCATTGATTGAAGTGCTTCCTGTGTGTCTGTTGATCAAAACAAGGCTGATAACCAATCCCATGGGGCTTTATGTTTGTAAGAAAAGTGGAAGCATTCTGGGGCAAACCAACTGTATCATAGTGGATAAACAAACATTTCTGTTTGATTTAAATGGGATTTTAGCCCTCCAATGAGAACTGTCTGACACATTACAATCAATAGGGTTTTGGAAAATTTGTATTTCTCCCCTATAATTAATTTGGTTTGCTCTAGAATGTCTTCACTTTGACCTTTACAGTGCCAGAGAGGTATCCAATGCATTACCTCTCTGGTGCTCAAAAGGTTAACCCTTTGAGTAACGGAGGGGTACGCAACGCATTGCAATATGTTGCGTACCCCTCTGGCATTCAAAGGGTTAAGGCTCATCTAAATGTTTATGGCTGGGTTTTCTAAACAGCAGCAGCAGTCTGTTAGGACACTTTTGTGAACCACAAATGTCCACATTGAGTTCAACCGAGGGGCCAACATTCTGATCCCCCAGTTGGCTGACAGGAGCCATTTTGGCAATGCACAAACATCCTCAAGTCTCCTCCCACAACAACAGACTTAGAGCCTTTGATTCAAAAGAGAGGTGGTACAGTTCTGGGGCATACCAACCTGCATCATAGGGGAGAAATGAAAATTCCCCAAATTCCCATTGAATTAAATGGGCTTTTTAACCCTTTGAAACTCCTTGTGAAACAATGCGCTGGAGACCTCTCTAGCATTCAAGTGGCTAAAGCCTCATTTAAATAGATAGAAATGTTTGACCAGGAAGATAAGCCTGGATTCTCCAATGAAAGTGAATTTTGTGGCTTTTGGTGCCCTAACTTGGGCCATGGCTGTTTTTTTGTGGGGGGGGGATGATCAGCTTTTGGAGGCTGTTCATGCTGATGTGTATATTTTATGGCTCTCTAAGATCCTTGAGATTAATTCATATCT
This sequence comes from Rhinophrynus dorsalis, assembly GCA_037306005.1. Taxonomy (NCBI): domain Eukaryota; kingdom Metazoa; phylum Chordata; class Amphibia; order Anura; family Rhinophrynidae; genus Rhinophrynus; species Rhinophrynus dorsalis. The sequence continues at coordinate 540,740,324 of CM074719.1, read as the reverse complement.
GGTTAAAGTAGTTTTGCTGCTGTCAGTTTAACTGGAAAGGCATCAGCTTCTTATGCTGCCACCTGTTGTATCTTGTGGCTAAAGATCTGAGGGGAGATTCAATAAGAGGTGATAAAGAGGTGATGAAGTAGAGATGAGTTTATCACTTCCCCAGTTCCTATGTTTTTCTATGGAGCCAATGTACTGCGATCTCCAAGGGTGGGGAAATCTTAGTGCATAGGTCCTAGGGTGACCACAGGTCCCGGAATGCCCGGGACTGTCCCTTAATTGAAGCCTGTGCCCCGTGTCCCGTGTCACCCCCCCATCTGGACAATAAAGAGTCCCGGAATAAGCAAAGCCACCCTTACAGCATAAACAGTCTTGTGTCTCTGTCACTCAGCCCTATTTTAACAACACCGTGAGCCCACAGTCACAGCCTATTTACAACAATACATGCATCACCACAGTAATGAAAGAGGAGAGTTTTTGCACAGTCCTCTCCTCATTAGCTGGATGGTGTGTGTGAGATGGCAGCGACATGCCGGCACATCATACTTATGCACAAACGCAGGATTAGTATAGGATATGGAGAGGCGACACCTACTGCTGATGAACCAGTCGCAGCTGTGGTATCACTAATGAGGCACCTTAATTGTAGAACTGATGCAATGTCTTAGTGAGATATGCTATTATCGGTGCCTAGCATGAGGACTGTTTTATACACGCTTATTCAGTCGGATCTGAATTTAGTATAGAAATCACTGTAGGAAAATATTGTAGTATACATTTCCTTTGTCTGTGAGCGTTCGTATCCATCCCCATAACATTTGCATTTTAATTAGGGTGACCACATGTCCTGGAATGGGAGATTGGAAATGTGGTCACCCTAATAGGTCCCATAGAACAACATACAAATTGGAGAAGTGATAAGCTGGAGAAGTCATCTCCACTTTATCACTTCTTTATCAACCCCTTACTGAAACTCCCTCCCCATGCTATACAGTCTTCCAAAAGGTCCTTCTTTATTTCTTTACACAGCTTAGGTCATCAGTAAATACTGAGACATTACTTTCAAAATGCACTTGATCATTAACAAATTAAAAAGTATTGACCACAGGACTGAACACTAATGCACTACACTTACAACTTTAAACCAACTTGAAATAGCTCTATTTACAACAAATCTCTGCAATCATCTAACCAGTTATCTATCCATTCATTGATATCACATGCAACAAAGGCAGGGTATTTTTACAATAGGGATGTGATATTTTTTGCCTCAGGGAGCAGCGTTGGCCCTTCTGAAAAGTACTTTTTATCTAAGAATAGTTTATGATAGTTGGTTTTAAAGGGATAGCAATGATTAAAAAAAACAGAAACTTCTCAATATCCTGAATGAGTATCCTACACAGGGCTTGGTTTCCTCTACTCTCTTCCTCAGGTTAACACTTGTTTGCAAGATAAGTACCTTTTAGGCTTTCTGGGGTGATTTTATTAATCTGGGTCACAGTATTTGGGTTCCCCTTTACTGTAAGGCACTTTGTCCTGTTAGGATGGTGGATCAAAAGGGACATGGGGCTAGGCCTAAGGCTAAGGACTCAGGAGAGTCTCTGAACCCCCTTGCTTACTGTTCCTCATGCCAAGCGGGGCTTCCCAGAGAGTATGCAGGTCACTTATGCCCCTCATGTGCTGTGACCCCTGCGTCTCTGCCAGGGACCTCCAGCCATGAACAAGAGCCACAATGGGTCAAGGAGTTAAAGTCCTCTATGGCACAGTTTCATCCATCTCTTCAGGGGGTTCTCCAGTCTTGGAAGCCCCCATGTCTTTCAGGTATGTGGCCCCTAAGGCTCCTGTCATTCCTGATCTCTCTGAGAAGGATTATTTTGAGGAGTCTGAGGATGGTGAGTGTGCAGAAGGGGTTTCATCCCATACCTTTGCCAACCCCTTTTGTGGCTGACCTTCAACCCTCTGCTGAGGGTTTCATTAAGGAGGTTTTGACTACCCTTAACATTCCTGTTAACCCTGTAGAATCACAGTCTGCTTCGGATGTCTTTCAAAAGGCGCAAGAAGTCCAGTACCATGTTTTCTGCCTAATCCCACTCTAGATCAGATTATCCTGGATGAGTGGAAGACTCCAAACAAGATTCTTGCTTTTTACGAGAGATTACCTAAGCTGTACCCCTTTTCTGATGCTGCTGTGGCTCAGTGGGCTACGTCTCTTCAGGTGGACCCCCCCACACACACATTTCTAGACTGTCTAAATCAACTGCTTTGCCCTTGGTGGATGCCACAGCTCTCAAAGATTCAACTGACAGGAAGCTTGAAGCTATCCTAAAGTCTACTTTCACTGCCATTGGTGCTTGTTTGAGGCCTACCTTGGCCTCTGTTTGGGTTACCAGAGCCATTGCTGTTTGGACTGAACAGCTTACTGAAGCTGTCCGCAAGGGTGCCTCTAAAGAGGATGTTTTGTCTATTCTTACCAACACGTTTGAAGCTCAGAACTATGTTACTGATGCCCTCTTTGCTGCTGCCAGACTTGAAGCTAAGGCTTCTGCATTTTCTGTGGCTGCTAGACGCACCTTGTGGCTTAAGATTTGGGCTGCCGACATATCATATACGAAATCACTAATCTCTCTTCCCTTTCAGGGCATGTCTCTTTTTGGTCCTGAACTGAAGAACATCATTGTTGCCTACAGTTCCTAATCGCCCTAATATGGCAAGGAAACAGTGTCTTTTTCATTAGGCAAAGGCCTAATCCAGGTGAGTCTCAGGCCAGCACCACAAGCTCCACCCTCAAGCCCAGGCAACAGTGGAAGAGTAAACACTCCTCCACCAAATCCAAACTCACCAAACTTTCTTTGGCATGACTCGCCGAACCCTGGCCCACACACACCTGTAGGTGGTCACCTGCATTATTTTCCAAGCATTTGGGTAAGCTCTGTTGTGGATCAGTGAGTATTACAGGTGGTTTCAGAAAGCTACAGGATTCCCTTCACATCCCTGCCTCCCTACAGATTCTTCCTCTCTCGTCCTCCTCAGACTCATGGAAGGTTAAGCCTCTTCAATGGGGCAGTGCAGGCTCTCTTGGACAAGGGAGTCCTGATTCTGATTCCTCTGCAAGAAAGAAGTGTAGGTTTTTATTCCAACCTATTTGTAGTTCCCAAGAAGTATGGCAGCAGCCGTCCCATCCTGGACCTCAAGGACCTCAGTTCTACAAGATGGAGTCCATGCGCTCTGTTATCGCGTCAATGTGTTCAGGGGACTTTCTGGCCTCTCTAGATCTGCAGGATGCTGACCTGCACATCCCCATTAATCTGAACAGTCAGAAGTATCTCAGATTTGCTTGTGCTCTGGGACACTTTCAGTTTACTGCCCTCCCCTTCGGGTTAACCACTGCTCCTCAGGTGTTTGCATGTGTCTTGGACACCTTGATTGCCTTCCTGCACACCAAGGCGATTCAGGTGACTACATACATAGACCAGATCCTCCTACAGCATGGATGGATTCTGAACATGGACAAGTCTGGTCCAGTTCTTTCCTTCTCAGAATCTGGTTTTCCTGGGCCTCCAGTTCGACACCTTTCAGGATATAGTATATCTAACAGAGGACTCTGTTCAGCAGATCATGAACAAGATATCCCCTGCTTTGGAGTGGACCTCAGGTCTGGTTCACAAGTTCTTGTCCCTTGTGGGCAAGATGGTTTCCACCATGGAAAAGGTTCCATACTCCATGGAGCACACCAGGGAGCTTCAGAGGTTCACTATCAGGGCTTACTGGGGGAACCTGTAACTCCTGGATTGGCTAGTCTCTCCTCCTCTGGAAGTGAGGCAGGACCTCCTCTGGTGGATAAAAGGCTCCAGCCTGAGGAAAGGGATACCCTTTGTTGTCCAGTATTGGACTCTGGAGACGACAGTCGCCAGCCTTTACGGCTGGGGAGCTGTCCTGGGTCACCTGGGGGTTCAGGGCAGATGGACTGTAGATGAGACTCTCCTCCCCATCAACATTCTGGAGCTCACACTGATTCATCATGCTCTGGTCTGCTGGTCCTCTCCAGTCCGTGTCCAGTCAGACAACGTCATGTTCGTGGCTTACATCAACAAGCAAGGAGGCACAAGAAGCACTACCGCTTGGTTAGAGGTCAAGGCTATTTTAGCCTGGGCAGAAGAACACATGCCTTCCATCTCTTCCTTCTTGCTGTTTTAGTTGATAGGTTATAGTCTCAGATCTATCTGGAGTGGAGGGGCTAGGGTAGCCTTATATGGAGGAGAGGGAGGCTCAACTCCTGCACTTCTAACACAATTGTTCCAGCCTACTGGGAGGAGCTGTCACCTCCCCATGGTACCTGTATGTCAGATGGACTAAGAGAAAAGGATTTAACAGGTAAGACCAAAATCATCATCTTATCCCTTTAACACAGGAAGAAATCCAATTGCTTTTTGGAGTCAACACACTTAATTGGAAACTGCTTGAATAGGGCTTTTGTTTACCTTTCTCTGGATCAACCAAGGTGATGTAGCAGAGTCTGAATGTGATGGATCTGTGTTTTTTCAGACTTATCAGCTATGTTGCTGGAAGTTGTATTCCTGAAGCTACAGTAGTACAATTCTGGGACAAACTAACTGCACCATGGGGAACAAATACATTTTCCAAAAAAGATCATTGATTTAAATGGGTCTTCTAACACATTTAAAAGCAATGTGTTGGAGACCTCTCTAGCATTTAAGAGGTTAAAAGCCCAGTTTAAATCAATCAACAGAAATTTTCATTTGTTCCCATGGTATGGTTGGTTTGCTCCAGAATTGCTCCTCTAAAGACTCCAGAACGTGGCCTTATGGCCTGTATTCATCAAGCCAAAGAATTGCAATTCTGGGGCAAACCAAATGCACCATAGGGGAACAAATTAGGATTAAATGTTAAAACCCCATTTGCTTTTTCAATTTTCATTTGTTCCAATGATGCATTTGATTTGCTCCAAAATTGCATTTCTTTGTCTTCCTGAATATGGCCCTTAAGTTACCAGCACTACATATTTCCCAGGTAAGACAATCATGCCTGCTGCATGGAGTGGTAAGGGACGCATGTCTTTTTCTGGTAATACAGGATGCTCATGGCTTTTGTGGATATGATTAGTAAGCAGAGCCTGGTGATGTGCTGAGGAAGGCACAGAACACAAACAGACCTATCACTACTCTGCACACACACTCGCACACACTGCTAAATATATACACAATAAAAACCAAGGTAACAATGCAAAAACAAAAGATACACTCCCACCCACTTACTTTATCACCGTCAGCAGCCTTTTCAACATCAGCTCTGATGAATGGAAAGGAATTAAAGGCTTCCTGGCTTAGAAAAGTATTACACAGGTGCCCTGTAACCATTTGATGGCCAGAGGGAGCACAATAACATCTCCATGGCACAATGGGTGTCTGGGGGGGGGGGGAGGCTGGTGGTCATATTATGGATCTTCCTCCACCCCCGAAAAATTTCTGGCGACGCCCATGCCTGGCATTTAGAAGGGTTAATAGAAGCTACATGGTGATTTTACACTACAGTGTTAACCATCAATGCATTGGAGGCATATATTTTATATATACATAGACACACATATATACACACAGTACACTTCCGTGTAATAAATAGATATAGGCTGCAATACTAAGAAGGACTGGAGCAGTTATGGGGCAAACCAACTGCACTGTAAGAGTCAGATGCAAACTCCTATTGATTTACATTTTTAAATTAGGTTTTTCAACCCCTTGAATTCTAGTGAGGTTTCCAATGTAATAATATATGGAGTTCTCATCATTCAATGGTTTACAAGACCAACCTAAATCAGTGGGGATTTATGATGCAGTTCAAAGACATAACTACATGGTAAAGTTGTGCACGTTCCCAAACATTCAAGGGGGCTCGTTATTGGCTCTGCACTATCCTGTGTCCCCATACAGACAGACCAGATCGCTCTCTTGTTTGGTAGTTGCTGAAATCTCACAAACACACAGACAGACACACATATACACACACACACACACATATATACACACTTGCACACGCATTTATACACACAAACACACAATTTCACACGCATTTATACACACAAACACACATATATTCACACACACATTTATACATACTCACGCACACACACGCACATATATACACACACAATCATGATACAGTCTGCAAATAGTTTTTCCTCCCTGTCTTTTTCCACCATAAGAAAACCTTCTGAGATTCAGTATTGGTGACTTGCCCCTTCGGTCTGTGTTGGCACATGATTCAAACTTGCTCCACACCATGCGAGTGTGTATGCATGTGTGTCCACACAATGTGTTTACGGACCCAGTAGATTCTAGTTTCACCCCTGGTGTAGATGGTTTGTTACAAAATTGCTCCAGTCAGTACATCAGCAGAATAAAACCAAGATACAACACAGATGGATGATTTATCCTTTGGAAGAGCAAGGTACGTCCTGCTAAATAATGCACAACCTCATGGAAAAATGGCATGTGTGTTCAGTCTGCAGGACTGAGGGCCAACTCCAACCAATAATTACACATCCTGCGGGGCCTTCTAAATAATAAAATGCTCTGCAACTGTGAGAGCTTCTGATAAATCATTGTATTTTACACAGACACACAAAGCTACATTGGCTGCCACTGTGCATGAATGTTACCAAGCCATTGTTATACAAGAACGATTTATGTATCTGTACATCAAATAAAATGGGAGGTTTGTCATTTATTATGGTACTGCAGGATTTAACCTTTTGGGTGCCAATGAAGTGTGCACAGCATTGACTTTGATGTACTAAGAAGAACTGAAGTAATTCAAATGTAAACCAACTGCACCATAGGGACAAATACAAATTTACATTGCTTTAAATGGAGGGTGTCTCTGTTTTGGAGACATCACTAGTATTCAAAGGGCTAAAAGCCACATTTTTGTCTTCAATGGTGCATTTGGTTTCCTGCAATATTACTTCAGTTCTTAGAACATCACACTTACCGAGTTGTACATCTCCTCACTGGCACTGACAGGGATCACACATAACATTTCTGGCTGCTAAAGGCTCCACTTTTACTGATATACTGTCTGAGACCAGTAGTTCAGCCCACGCATACATGACCGGTGTAAACCCTGGAGCTCCAGAGAGGTATCTAATTCTTTGCAACACAACTGCTTGCAAACCACCCGGCACTGAAAGTGTTAACAATACTGCATTGTGGTCAGTTGCTCAGGGTCCACTGGTCGAGAAACTCTGTCATAAAACACAGATTGACGCACAATGGATCTCCCTCTCCCTGATGACCTGGGTCACACAACATAGTCTGTCAATAAGTGATGCCAGGAGTGAAAACTCAGCATTTGCTAAAGATATGTTTCAAACACCTGCATTTTTAAGAGTAAGTTAAACTAGTTGTGACTGAGCACACACAGGGTGAACATACAACATTGATTCCTTTCTAAATCACCTTGAATTGCCTATGCCTGCATAATACCAATTTACTATACCACATACACCATAAAACCTGACCTTAACGGGATAGTAATGTTTCAAAATAAAAGAAACTCCAATTAATTTTCCTAGTATTTGGCCCATGGAGAGTGTTATTTCAATACTGTCAGAGTTGTAGTTCAAGAGTAATTGAATGATGAAGTATCTCCCTCCCACCCCTTTTAGATGTAACACTGCTCAGCTCAGAGCAACAAGACTGTCCAGATGGATCGCAGAGAGGGACAATCTTCAGTGAGCATAAGGAAAAACGTGTCGGGGGGGCAGGGTTTTAATTGTTCTCACAGTAAGAAGATTGTCCTTTGCTGAGAGCTGTCTGGTCAAGAGACCAGATTCCACATCTGAAGAGGTGGCTTACACTGGGTAAAAGGAGCGGGAGGGGATACTTTATCATTCAATTACTCTTAAACTACAACTATGACAGTATTGAAATAACATTCTCCATGGCCCAAATACTATGAAGATTAATTGGAGCTGCTTTTATTTTGAAACATTACTATCCCATTAATGGAGCTTGCGCCAAGGAGAGTATAAAAGTGAGGTCTATGGGATTTTCTGGGAATGTGTTAAGTCTGCACAATATATTAACCGAATGTGTGCCGTCATTAAAATGTAACTCTGGTGAAGTGTGTCTGTCGATATGCACTACAGCAATCATATGCTATAGTGCATATCCATCAGTGTGACTCTTGTGTTGGACACTAGTGCATGTGGCTGTACTTGTGCATATGTACATATGCCCCAGTATTCTATTTAGTTAATTTATTGTAATCTCAAAATTGTGTGAGGGGGATAGTGTGCAAAGGTTTTCATATCTCAGTGAAAGGTACCAATTTCAAGCCTAGATAGTAGTTGCTCGGGCAAGAAAAGATGTGTCCTCAGAATACAAGTTCCCTTACAACATTTTGCATGAGAAAGCATTTTTTCAAAAGGTATGCAACAAGTAAGTAGTTTACTTCAATATCCCTGCAGGGAATGTGCATCAAATTAAGGGCTAGAATTTTATTTTAATGTTTTATTATGCAAAAAAAATATATAGTAGGGTTTTTCTGTTGGGAAAAACAAGGGTTCTCCCAGGACTGGAAGATAATTAATTCAAAAGTTATAGTAGGTCAAACTTGATTGATGTCTCATTAATTAAAATCAAATTCTATAAAAATGTGATCACATTAGTTCCCCCTGGAGAATTTTGGTTGGTCAGTTGTAAAGCTCTTCAGACTCTGGGAGTGACCGTTCCTTTTTTTGGACAATCACCTAGAGTAGGAATGACAAACTGAGTCCTTTAGTTGTTGAGGACAACACTTTCCATCTCCCCAGCCAGCTGCTGTCTATCTTGAAAAAATTGTTAACAGACTGAGAACTATGGTGAGGTACACCTTGAAATGTTTTGGTTCCTAGTTGTGCAGGCTGGTGGAATGACAACTGACAATAACAACAACAAGTGACTGGAGGTGGCATGTGACTGACACGTCCCATGGGGAGGACCCTGTTGGACCCAATTGGCTCCAAAAGGGACTGACAGCGTAGGCGCACGGACGTCACTATGACGAGATGTCCGTGCTTCCTACTACTGTTAGCCTCCGAAAAAGTGGAATATCTTGTAAACTGGATAATATTTCTGGTGACTAGCGCTACTAAGCAGCTAGTTGCCAGATGAAGAATTGAATAATGTGAACTTATTGCGGGGTGGTAATTCCCCTTTAACTATATAACCAGCTGCACTGAAAAGTCACTCTAACTGCATGCTTGCTGGTGGGCAACTAAGGATTTCCACAGCAGCACACACAAGTACTGGCCACATACACTGTTTTGTTTGCCAGTATTCAAATGAGTCATCGTTTCAGCCTAGAACCGAATTATTCTCAAGCATGCTGGAAAAATCTCACATGCAGCAGGGCTAATCTGTGGACATAGGTGGTGTTCAAATGTTAGACTGCCACCTCTGAAACATGTTTATTGCTTTTTGTGATGATGTGTTCTGTAAAAATGTGTGATGTTGGCGATGCTGAGGGTATAAATCCTTTTGCTTACTTTATTTTAAAGGGATAGTAATACTTCGTTTTACTTCTTTTATTTTGTAGGCGTTAAAAATACCATGAAGAACGATATAAGTCTCATCTCTCAAACCTTTATGCTTTGAGAGATATTCACAAGCAAGGTTTCCCCCTCCCGCCCCTTTTACCTAGTGTAAGCCATCTCTTCTCAGAGATGGAATGCAGTCCATAGACCAGACAGATAACAGCAGGAGACAATCTTCTTCCTATGAGAACAATGATAGCCCTGCCCCCCTTGACAAGTTTTTCAGATTTTTCCCTTATCTTAATTGAAGATTGTCCCTTTCTGCAGTCTACCTGGGCACCTCCCTTCTGATCTGGCTGAGCAGTGTTACATCAGTAAAAGGGGCAGGAGGGGGATAATTTGTCATTGAATTACTCTTGAACTACAACTCTGACAGAATTGAAATAACACTCTCCAAAGTCCAAATACTATGATGATTAATTAGAGCTGCTTTTATTATGAAACATTACTATCCCTTTAATTCTGCTTTCTAGTAGCACTGCCCCACCTTTCTCTCTCTTATCTTCCACACAATGCAGTTGATCTGTTTCTCCTCTGAGTCTCAGCTCAGGTAGGATCTCCTACCTGTCTGTCGCCTATCAGTCAAAAGTTTTTTCTTTTTAGTAAAACGTTAAGAGATAGTAATATAACAATATAAAGGCATATCCGATTATTCATAATACTTTATAGTGCTCTGTAGCTTTGTAAATGTCCATATTGGTGCCGTTTTATTGTTATTTTAATTTAACCCTTTGAGTACCAGAGGGGTACAGAACTCATTGCAATGCATTCTGTATCCCTCTGGCACTCAAAGGGTTAAAGTTTCCCCCTCCCTCCTCTTTTCCTTATGTCACTCTTCTTGCCTCAGATCTGAAAGATGGTCACATGACCATACAGATATTTCAGATCTGGAGGAGGGACGTTGGGAAAAGGGGCAGGAGGGGAAAACTTTAAAATAAAATGCACATTTAGAACGGTTCAGACCATTATAAAGAGTTCTAATGGATGGATTTGCCTTTATATCGTTACATTACTATCTCTTTAAAGGGATAGTAATACTTAAAATGTAAAAAAAAATATGTTGTAGGGTTTATCCCCCTGAGTAAAACAAGACTACTCCCACTGCTGAAAGGTGTTTCATTCAAAAGTTATTAATTTTCAAAGTTGAATTTTTTAGGTGCAATATCACAGTGGCCTGAAATTGTACAGTGGCGCTGTTGCTACACGATCCTATGGACAGCTCTGGTCAGTTGACCATAAATCTCCATAGGGTGGTGTAGCAACAGCGCCACTGTACAATTTCAGGCCACTGTGATATTGCACCTAAAAAATTCAACTTTGAAAATTAATAACTTTTGAATGAAACACCTTTCAGCAGTGGGAGTAGTCTTGTTTTACTCAGGGGGATAAACCCTACAACATATTTTTTTTTACATTTTAAGTATTACTATCCCTTTAACCCTCTGAATGCCAGAGAGGTATCCAATGCATTTCGATGCATTGGATACCGCTCCTGCGCTCAACGGGTTAAGCTGTTACTGTCTACAAATCACACCCACACTCCCTGAAACTGTCCAGGGCACTGGCTGCCCCAATCCTATATAATAATTCACTAAATCGTGTGTAACGCGCGGCATGCGCAGTACACACTGCTGCGCGTGCTGCGGTCATGCGCAATAGAGACTGCCCGCGCCGCGGCTGATACAGAGCTGGACTGCCCCGCGACCGGGTGGCAGTGGCACTGTGGCCCGTGTAACGGGCTGTTCCACTAGTACTTGTTATAAATCAAGCAAGTCCAGCTCCCTTTTGCTTTGCCTCTACGTTAGCTGGCATACAACTTTCAACAGCTCTCTCTCTCCCCCCTAAGCACAGACTGTTAACATGAGGTAAAGGACAAACCCTTTTATACTGGCGAGTTAGCACTGGGGAAAAAAACTCTTCATTTGGGAGGAATTACATTATTATCATTGATTTTAATGCAACAAAAAAGTGGAAAAACTGCATTTTAAGAAATCCCCACATAATAAAAAGGGGAAGCATGTCTGGGCTGGGGGATGATCAGTAAGAAAGAGTATGACTGGATAGGAGGGCTGTTGGAAAAGGAAGGGGTAGGTCTGTAGATGTGATAAAAGGGGGGGGGGGTTACCTTCTGTGACCACTTCCTCTTGGGATCTGCCAAGCAAAATCATCCCTCCCTCCCTGTGGTTTGATATGTTGGTTTATTGTGGTATTGTCAGGTCGTAAAAGCACTCGGGGTTTGTTTTTGTCACAGCTGTTGGCGCTTTGGGCCCTTACCAACGGGTTAAGTGGTAAATTGTGTATGGTTAACAGGTGGAGGTCAGGCCAACGGCGCTGGCACATTTTACACCCGGACCTTGGTCGCGGGTTATGTCACCGCTCCCCATTGAGCTGCATAGACCAGCTAATGGGGTGTGGTGGTATGGAGTGGAATATGTGGTTTGAGCTTCTGCTCAGTAGGGGTGGGCATACATATATGCCTGGTAGTTGGCAAGGGCTTAAAGTGGGGTTGTTGTAATGTGTTAATCAGTTAATAAAGCTGTGGCCTGGTTTCATCTATAAAAAAGTCTATGTGTATTTCTTGATCAGTACCTCATGTTCACGACATGGGAATTCATGGACAAGGCAGAAAGTGCTATTTTTTGCACGTTTTGCTTTTGTGATGAAAATGTTTGTCCATCCAGAATTGTGTAGTATAAATTGGAAACGGATAGTTTTTTTTTTTTTGCCTTCCTCTGTATAAAAAAAAAAAAAGCGTCATAACATAAAGGTTAAACTTGATGGACACAATGTTTTTTCAACCTCAGTAACGATGAATGTTACCTCTAGAGAATTTAGGAGTATAAAACATTGTTAACCACTTAGGCCAGTTGATTTCAAACTTCAAAAAATATGCAATCCTGAATTTTTCAGGGCACCTCTAACATTTTACAGGTCATTTTTCAAGGTGTAATGAATGGTAGAAATAAGTAATATATAGTTATAGTATCACAATCAGAATAATAAGAACAAACTTCTTGTGTATAACAATTTCCATACATATATATTTTAAATTCAAAATTTGTATGTTTATCAAAATTTAGATATAGAAAATAAGGGGCACCACTATGGAACATCATAGTGCCACAGCACCCTGGCGGAGAACCACCGCCTTAGATGTCAAAGGCGTCTCCAACACAAATGAACATTTTCAGGGTTAATTATGAATTAGCTGTGGTATTATCATTGCCTTTACATTTCTGCTGTTAACCCTTTGATTACCAGAGTGGTACGCAATGCGTTGCGTACCGCTCTGGTGCCCAAAGGGTTAACCCTTTGTGTGCCAGAGGGGTGCTCAACACATTGCTTTGCAATGTGTTGCATACCCTTCTGGTATTCAAAGGGGTTAAAGTATGTGAATGGATTTACATATAATGTTATAAGGGAGTCAGACTAATCTATATATTACCATGATCCCAACTGTTTTAGTAGAATCAGCTTGTGATCCTTCTAATCTTGAGCCAGGCAGGCAGACACCATTACATCCACTGAGTCCCTCATTATCTCTTTAGGGAGGTCTGACAGAAGCAGATAATGTGTAACAATACAATGTGGCATCTGCCTTCAGCAGACATTTGTTTTTTGTAAATCATCCCTGCGTCCAATAAAAAAACATGTAGCTTTCAATCATTTTATCATCTTTGTGATGTCTTTAACCCCTTAACGACCCTTGACGGTCATAGTACGTCAAGGGTCGATTTGACATAACGACCGATGACGTACTATGACCGTCATCGAGTTCCGGGCTCCCCCCGCGGCTGCACGCCGTTCGGGGAGTCCGGAACCCAACGGAGCAATAAAAAAAAATTGCTCCGTGGTCGTCTAGTGACTTCCGGTTCCGGATTCCCCGGTCGTTAAGGGGTTAAAGGTCTCCTGCCTGTGGGATGTCCTAACAGAAATGTACATTTTAGACTTATTTCATGTGTGAAGGGGTTAAAACAAATCCTTAGAGGGACATGTATAAGTAAAACTTATTAAAAAATGCATGCAAGAACAACTGTCTTTTTTACATTTAATGCAAAGGCAAGTTATGAAAGTCATTGGTAGTAATGCACTAAGGTGTGATAAAGAGATGAGGTGTGATAAAGAGATGATAATGATGACTTCTCCAGTGATATCACTTCCCCAGTTCCTATGTTATTCTATGGAGCCTATCAGAGACAAATTAAGTCTCCATAGAGTCCTAGCTAGGGTTGCACCGATACCGGTATCGGTATCGGTGCCCATACCAGCATTTGCGCGAGTACTTGTACTCGCGCAAATGCGGCCGATGCCAGCACCGATACCCTGTGTCAGGGTCGGTGCTGCAGAGAGGGAGCCCAGGGAGCTGCTCACAATGCTCCCCGGTCACCTCTCTCACTCCTGCAGCGTCTGAGCGTTGCCGCGGGTTACCATGGCAACGCTCCGACGCTGACCTCTGCCGGGGCTCGCGAGAGAACAGTGAGCAACCGGCAGAGGACAGTAAGGGAGGCTAGATGGGGCAGCTGGTGGTGAAAGAGGCAGAGAGGGGGGCCAAGAAAGGAGCAAAAGGAGGAAGGATCAGGAGAGAGTGAGAGAGGCAAAAGGGTAAGTCAAGGAGAAGGAGGGGGATCAAAAGGGAGATAAAAAGCAAAGGCAAAAGAAGGGGGCTCAAGAGGGGTAATGAAGCAAAAGGTAGGAATCAAGAGGGGGAGAAAGAGTCAAAAGGGGAGAATCAAGAGGTGGTGTGTATGTGTGTATATATATATATATATATATATATATATATATATATATATATATATATATAATTTTTTTTCCAAGTACTCACCAATACCAATACTTTTTTTTGCGGTCATTTGCCAGTATTCCAAGTACCTAAAGCATATAGGTACTTAGAAAACTGGCAAATGACTGCAAAAAAAAGGTATCGGTAATTGGTATCGGTGAGTACTTGAAAAAAGTATCGGTACTTGTACTCTGTCTTAAAAAATTGGTATCGGTGCATCTCTAGTCCTAGCCAAGGTACCAATTTGGGGCCCCACATATCTTGGTTTGGTGCTTCTGAGTGATGTTAGCAGGTACTGGCATTGTGGTTCTAATAGAAGTGGGATCACTTAGATGATGCTGGTCTCTTTCAACAAAAAGGGCATATGAGGTGATAAAGAGGTGATAAAGCAGAGATGACTACTACAATGATATCAATTCTCCAGTTTCTATGTTATTCTATGGAGCCAATGCACTAAGATGTCTCCAGCTTTAGAGATCTTAGTGCATAGTGCTCTGTAGAATAACATAGGAACTGGAGAAGTGATATAATTGGAGAAGTTATCACTGAGTTATGACCTCTTCATCATGCTTTAGTGCATAACCCCCAAGGTGTTAGCAGCAGCACCAGCAGAGCCTGTCTGTGACTCATCACTTGCACACAGGTTGCTTCATATTGCAGTGGGCCCTAGACAGTAGCCTAGTTTGCCATAATAAAATGATCTGAATCGAGAACATGCACTAAGATCTCTCCCACTTGAGAAATCTTAGTGCATTGGCTCCATAAAATAATATAGGAATCGGAGAAGTGATATCACTGGAGAAAGTCATCACCACTTTATCACACCTTAGGGCATCTCCCCCATTGTGTTTTGCACCTACAGAGACTCATAAAAACAAGGAAGCAAAATATAGATTTTTTTCCGATATAAAACTACAAACTGTTGATGCATTCAAGCAAATTAAAGGGACAGTAATATCCCCCAAAAAATGTCCAGTTTTGTAGAGGTTAAAATATTAATAAATATGCTCCAAACCCTATGTCTCAAACCGCTATGGTTTGAGACATATAGGGATTCAAAGTTCCCCCCTCCCTCCCCTACTGCGGACGTCAGCGTCTAGCTGACAGCAGGAGATGCTGGTCCGGGGACCAGCAGGCAGCTCTGCAGCAGAGCTGAAATCGCGTTATTGCTAAATAATTCATTCACTGGAAAGGCCTAAAAGATGTGCCTGGTTTGGAATCACACTTTGTAGACCTTTCCAATGAATGAATTCTAATAGCAATAACGTGACTTTGGCTCTGCTGCAGAGCCTCATCGAGTCGTACGACTCAATTCTCCTGCTGTCAGCTTTGCAGGGGAGGGAGGGGGGAACTTTGAAACCATAGCGGTTTGAGAGATAGGGTTTGGAGCATATTGATTAATATTTTAACCTCTACAAAACTGGACATTTTTTTGGGACATTACTGCCCCTTTAAAATACCAGCTTTTCACCCCATGTAAAAAAAAACCCTCAAACTTGCTAACCATTCTAAGCTTAACTCTTTACAAGATGATACACTTAATTTTAACCATTTGAGTGCCAGAGGTGTAGCAGTGCATTGCTTACCCCTCTGGCACTCAAAGGGTTAAGTGAAAGTCACCCTCTTTTTTGAAGTTACAGATTCTGCAAGTGCAAACTATATACAGTCAAATTTCCACATTTTTTTAACACTTTATCTTGCTGACAGCACAGTGCTGTCAAAGTGCGCCATATCCTGTATTTAACCTTTTGAATGCAAGAACAATGCATGTTGTGCCCCTCTGGCACTCAGAGGGTTTACTGGGTGGCAGGCAGACCTTTATGCTGCAGGGAGAGTGTTACGTTGTATCATTATGCTTGCTTTCACAGTACCTGACAGAAAGGTCTTTGAAAACAGATATGCAGGGAGTATTGTCAGTGACAAAAGTATAAAAACATATATGAAGTTGAGAAAAAATATGTAATGCAGTGTTTATCAAGGATAGTAAACAAAGATACAGGCACTGCTGAAGGAGGTCTTATTGTTACAACACAAACGTAAATGCTTTCTTTTGGGGGGGGGGGGGGTTATTGTCAAATGACCATAGAGTGTTGTAGCAACAACAGGAGAAGATACAAATCTCCAGCCCTGAAAGTACTGTACCTCACAAAAAATGCTAGTTTAAGCATTTGAATAAATCATCTGATCAGTGGGAGCAAGTGCAACCTTATTTTGCTCAGCACGACAAACTGTGTGTGTCTATATGTATGGTGTGTGTGTGTATATATATATATATATATATATATATATATATATATATATATATCCTATATAATAATTCGATACGTTGTGTGTAACGCACGACATGCGCAGTAGACACTGCTGCGCGTGCGGCAGTCATGCGCACTACAGACTGCCCGCGCCACGGCTGATACAGAGCTGGGCGCGGGCAGTCTCTACCGCGCGTGACTGCCACGTGACCCGCTGCCAGAGGCACTGTGGCCCGTGTAACGGGCTGTTCAACTAGTATAAATATAAAAGAATAAGCCTCATTGCATAATTTATGGTACCTCACACACAGAACATAATTTATGTCTCCTCAGAAAACAAACACACATTGAACAGAATGCCTCATTGCATAATTTATGTCTCATTAGGAGACACAACTCCTATTGGGTGATTGAATGGGGACTTTACTGCTCCCACTGGGTGATTGAATGGGGGCATGTTTATCATACAGGGAGTTGACCCGCCCCCTCCAGCCTGCCCACCACTATCCAACTGACAAAAAAAATATAACTGCCACTCACTCCTGAAGTAGGGGATATCAATAACTTCTCCTGGTCCACACACACTCACTCACTCAGGATCATGACCCCACAAACACACTGTTTCGCCTCCCACAGATAATTGTAACCCTCCATACACTCTGTTTCAGTACGAGGGTGTAATGTTCCCATAAAATACAAGGTCAGGGATAAACTTAATAGCAACTCTTTTATTTAACTTTTCATCTCTTCAGTCACCTCACTAACTGTCTCAACTGTCACTCCTCCACTTCCTGCTTCCCGCCCTTTCTCCTTAAAGGGACAGAGATGCTTTGCTGTATGTTACAGAGGGCAAGCGTCAAACACCACTTTCTATTTGTTCCCTCAGCATATTGCTACGCTTCCTCAACTGAAGAGCCACTGTGTGTTATATTGCTACGTTACCTCAACTTAACCCTTTGAGTGCCAGAGGGGTACACCAGGGACGTTTCAAGGTTCCAAAACGATCTGGGGCTAGAGTGCCTGCCACCAGTGGTAGTGATGATAACGCTATAGTGTGGAGTGAGTTATCCTTACACAACATATATGTTTATTTTACTAATCTATATATAATGCAATGCAAAGAGTTAAGAAGTAAGCCATTTTATGTTCAACTCTTGCCATTGTTTTTTGTTCTAACTAACTGAAGTTATTGTGGTGTAAACCAACTGTATCAAAGGGAACAAATCAAAATTCCTGTCACATTAAATAGGGGTTTTAACTCCTTGAATGCTAGAGCGGTCTTCAATACATTGCAAAGCAATGCATTGGAGACCTCTCTAGCATTCAAGAGGTTAAAAACTCTATTCAAGTGCAGTGGATTTTAAGAACTTTTATTTGTCCCCTGTTGTGCATTTGGTTTACTCCAGAATAAAACCAGGTTGCTTTAATACATATGAGCCATTGCTGTGACTGAATAAATTATCAAGAGCAACACCAAAGTATTTTATTTACACAGATAATGTATAAACAAATATAATGATGTTTAAACAAACATTAATGTGAGTTTTATTGCTGTGGAGCAATGTGATACACTTATATAGCCACCACACAGTCCGATGTCCTAAAAAGAGGGACACCAGGGTGTGAAAGAGGGACAGAGGGATTTGGGGCTCGAAGAGGGACACTTGGTAGGTATGCTTATACCCAGCATTGTTCCATTGCCCACTGGTAGCCATAGAACCCCTCATACACTGCCTGATAACCTTGCGCTTCTAGCCCCTATTAGCCACACATCCACTGTCTGATATTCCATTGGTTTGCCATCGGTAGCACCAGGCCCACACGTGAACTGATATCTCAGCTTCTTCTACTGGCAACTGGTATCCATAGAACCATACATACACTGTGTGATACCCCAACATTGTTCCACTGGTTACCTGTAGCCAATCATACACTGTCTGATTGCTGGCATTTTTCCATTGGCCGCTGGTAGCTACAGAACAACTCACATAAACTTTATGATACCACAGCCTTGTTCCACTGGCCACTGGTAGCCACAGCCATGTTTCTCTGCCCAGATTCCCCAAATACACTGTGTTACCCCACCAGCCTTCTACAACTGCCTACTGGTCGCCACAGATTCCCCTCATACATTATGCATCGCCAGATGCCACCAGCCTTGTTCTCCTGCTCACTGGAAGCCACAGATTCCCCACATACACTGCGTGCCCCCCGCCCACTGGTATCCACAGATTCCTCACATACACTATGTGATTCCCAACTGCATTTTACCCCTGCCCACTGATAGCCACAGATTCCATACATACTTTATGTGACCCCCCCCCCAACAACCTTATTCCCCTAACCACTGGTAGCCACAGATTCTCTACATACACTATATAACCCCCCTAGCCTTGCTCCCCTGCCCACTAGTAGCCACAGATTCCTTACATACACTATGTGACCTCCCCCAGCGCCTTATTACCCTGTCCACTGGTAGCCACTGATTCCCCACATACACTGTGGACCCCACCAGCCTTTTTATCCTGCCCACTGAAAGCCACAGATTCTACACATACACTATATGACCACCACCAGCCTTATTCCAATACCCACTGGTAGCCACTGATTCCCTACATAAACTGTGTGACCCCACCAGCCTTGTTCCCCTGCCCTCTGGTAGCCAGCCCACAAATTCTCCACATATACAATGTGACACCCACCAGCCTTGTTTACCTGCCACTGGTAGCCATATATTTCCCCCATCTATACTGTCCCTCATACCTTCTCTTCTGCTCTGCCCCATTCTGTTTTCTGTTTCAGAGTAGAGCCATGGGCTCCACACTGCCTCCTCTGGTACTTCAGGTGCATGTTGATGACCTCATCACAAACCACCAGGAAGTGCTAGATGAGCCAGTGTGGAGCGTATAGAGGTAGGCTGAAGCTGAGAACAGAGTAAGGCAGAAGCCTGCTATTCCCAGCTATATATGCCCACAAGTTGCTGGGCAGCAGCCAGCCAGCCTCAGGATAAACAGCGGGAGGAGTGAGTCTGCTGATTGTCTGACATTTGGGGCTGCCCACTGACACGCTCAGGGCTTCAGGCCCCTTAGTCCACCCCTAGCGACGCCCCTGGGGTACACAACGCATTGCACCCCCTTATGACTCACTTCTGTGTGTGTCTCTGTGTGTGCCTGTGTGTTCCTCACTGTGTGTGTTGCATGTCTGTATCACACTCTATGTGTCTGCATGTTGTGCATTGCATGCATGTATGTATATATGACTGTGTCGATCTTTATGCATCTCAATGAATGCATGTGCATTTGCGTCAAGCTTGCGTGGTTTATACACCAACTACTCTAAGCAAGCAGCAGCCTACGCCTAACTTATGAGCCCACTAGGCAGTAATTAAGTGTGCCTGAGGCCTCAGGGAGCATGATGTGAATTTAAAAGGCTGCAGAAGTGGCCCAGGCATTACTGGGAAGGTGGGCAAAAACTAGAAAAAAAGGGACAATGTTTTAATGCGGTGGGACATCGGGAATGAGGCCAAAAATTGGAACAGTCCTGTGTACATCGGGACAGCTGGCAGCTATGTGTATGTGACTGACTTTCCATTAGAATGCAACAGAATACTACAGGCTCAGCACTTCCTCCTCTTGCGAGACTGCCTCTCTGTTCCTGCAGTATCGCAAATGTATGCGGGCTTCCTCCCGTTGATCGAGACTCCCATAGATGCATGCATACTGCACGGAATTACTGTCTACTCCTGTCCTCCAGCATCCCCTGCTGCGATGGCATCCCTGCATCTCAGGAAGCCGCATCACTGGCTCCATGTTTCCCTTTCCTCTCGTGGGACTACTTCCTTGTCCATGCAGTCTCGCGAGAGTATTCGCGCATCCTCCAGTTGCCTGGGACTCCCATAGTCGTGCGCATACTACATTTAATCAAGATGGGAGGGGTGCTTACATACGCTCCACCCCTGCTTGGAGAATATATGGACCAGGTCAGGCACTTCCCCTCTTCCCTAACGTGGTACCTGAGCTCTCCTTGTTTCTTGACATGTATCCTTGATTCCCTTGGATACCAATTTGTCTGACTACCTCCTTAGGTACCGATCTGGGCATGCCTGTCTACCTCCTTGGCTACCGATTTTGGGTTTCTCTGACTACCTTCTTGGCTAACAATTTGGGCTTGTCTGACTACCTCCTTGGCTACCGATCTGGGCTTGTTCGACTACCTCCTTGGCTACTGATTTGGGCTTGTTTGACTACCTCCTTAGCTACCGATCTGGGCTTGTCTGACTACCTAATTTGGCTACACATTTAGGCTTGTTCGACTGCCTTCTTGGCTACCGATTTGGGCCTGTTTCTCCTATTACCTGCTGTGTCTTTACATTTTTGTATTGTTTTGTTCCTTGTATTTACTGTTATTTCTTTAATAAATTATTATTTTATATTTACTCTTGGTCTGATTCATTGACTCCTGACAATCTCTTAGCGTTGGAAGTACCTTTATTTTACTCAACAGGAAACACCCTACAATATATATTTTTTCATTAAAAAAGTTTACTGCTCCTTTCAGATTCATAGCTGATCTCAGCATTTCCTCCATCTTGGTCTGTCCTCAGTCCGATGGTGTCAAGATTCTTTGCTGATCCCAGACTTCCCTCCATCACATACGAACCTTGAATGGGGGGCAGGGCAAATTTCATAGCTCTTGAGTTTCCAGCATCATGTTCTCTCCTCAGTAAGTTATTGAATAACTCTGTTAGCGTCTGGCACTTATCCATTATCTCCTTCACTTCCTTACGAACATTCTGCATCTGACTTTCAAGTTCTGCTGAATCCAAATACTGCATGTCATGTGAGGGAGTATTCACCTCAATCACGGTTGCAGAATCCATGCTGAATGAGGTCTGGTCCTCATAGTAGGAAAATGGATTAATTGGTATAGGATGACTCTCTGGGAAGGATGCTGGATAATATGGACTGCGTTTCATACAGTCCACTTCTTCATCAGAGAAGATCCCAGATGTTACACTTTCAGCACAGGGCTGATTTTTCTGAGAATCATTTCTTTCCAATGATGGTACAACTATTTTCTCCAGTTCATTCAGCTCTTTCTGTGCTTCTGTTCTTTTCTTGAAGCACCGATAGATAACATATGTGATAAGGATGGCACTGGCAATTATTGCTATCCCAAGTGGAAAATAAAGCAATACAGCAGCATCACTAAAATCCTTCAGTTGTTTTCCACTCATACTGGATGATGGTCCTTCGAGTGCTTTCCCATTGGGTTTTGAATAAGAAGGCCCACTGAGTAATAAAAGTATAAAGAACAGCACAATATTTTGCTCCATCTTTACAGTTGCTTGTACAAGTAGTGACTGTTTGTTCTTGGAGCTCAGCTTTTTTAATGGTATGACCTCATAGTGCCTCTGATCAATAGAATGTTCAGAAATGAGGGAAGAGGGCATGTTATAGTGTAACTGTGACATCATCAACTTTCCAACAGAATGGACCCTCCATGGCCTAACAGTGCAACTATGGAACTGCCTCAATAGAATGTTCCAAAATGATGACATAGTGTAACTGTAATGTCATCAACTTTCCAACAGAATGGACCCTCCATGCCCTTTGGCCCCACCCTACCTCCCAATAATGAACAACACCTCTTTATATGACAATGCTCACTAATCAAACATTAACACCTATAATTCTAAAGAAGTCTTCAGAAGAACCTACATGTATACAAAGGGTTAACACACTTACTATGAAGTTTATTAATCAATTCAGTTTAACACACAAAACCATTTTCAGATGTTATCCATTTTAGCCTAAGAATCACAAACAGTAGTAGAATGTAATAATAACCTAAACTAAATGAATTTACCACCCTCTCTATTTGCATGTACCTATACATCTTCAGTCACATACCTAGACCTTTGCCTGACAATCAGTGGGTGGGTGAATGGGCTAAGACAGCACAATCCAGGCAAATCTGAGGTCATCAGCACGCACTGCATTATTAACATTCGCTTCCCACGTCTTCTGCTCGAATCAACAGCCAAAATCCCACTCTCACAAAACCATCTAAGCCTCTATGGCTGAAGTATCTATAATATATAAAAAACTTCTTCCCACAGTCCCATGATGGCCCAATCCTATATAGGAGATAATTCAGATTATTGACAGTCTACAATACTCTTAGCCCCAAATCAAAAAAAGTTAATGTGCTGTGACTTACGTTTCAGTGTATTGGTACCTGGTGCCATTGGAAGTTCCAGTGGTATTAGGTATCCACGCACTGAAATTTATTTTACTGCAGATTTCTGAACTCCCATACCCCTTAAGTACCACTGAGGCATTAACATATTTCTAGCATAAAATGGGTGAATAAGTAAATTTTTGCATCAAAACTTTAAGTGCCAGAGCATCATGCAATGCATTACTTACTTCAGTGGCAGTTAAAGGGTTAATAAACTAGATGCAGTCTTCTTCAGTGACACTTCCCAGCAGTCTCAGTAGTGTGAATGAGAGAGGCATGCTGCACCTTCCCACTGCATGGACAGTATAAACCATGTGAATGAATTCTCCCTGCATGGTGGGAAATAGGAATCCCTCCTTAGTGACAGAGGCAGCTAAGATAATACTTGGGCTGATGAAGGGTGAGCTTGCCTGACAAATCATTGTGTAAAAGCCCTGAGGGCCACCTCTTCACTCTCCACAATCCTCGATAAACCCTGACTTGTATCGTCTATGAATACATGAATATGTTTATTTAGTGCCACAAGTGTATCCAGCACAACAAACATGACCAGGCCTGGCAGGGCAGCTGTTTTCCTTATCGCAGCTCCCCTTGCTGGTGACTCTGGGCTATACACAAATACAGAGAGCCATCAAAAGTAGAGGTGGGGGCATGATAGTCACTTGCCCAGCTTTCCTAAAAACCTGGTGCTCTAGGCAAGTACCCTGTTTATTAGTTAATGCTCAAACCCCATGTAGCAGGGGAAAGAGTTAGCTCTCACTTTACCCAGTTTATTTATATTATTCTGATTATGAGAGCATGGAATAGCTATATTTATACAGTTGTAACCTTCATTACACCCTTGACAAAGGCCATTTAATATTTTTGGGGTGCCCAGAAAATTTCAGATTGTATGTTAGGGGTGTCTTGAGCAATAAAATAAATAAAAATTGACAAGCACGGCATCGTACTGTTGTACACAGACACTCTAGCCCAGAGGTTCTCAACCCGTGCCCTCAGTGGCCACTAACAGGCCAGGACTTAGGAATTTCCCTTCTAGAACACAAGTGTGTTGATCAGTGGCTCAGTCATATTGATCAACTCACCTGTGCTCTTAAAAGGAAATTCATAAATCCTGGCCTGTTAGTAGCCGCTGAGGGCTCGGGTTGAGAACCACTGCTCTAGAGAGTGTCAGTCTGCCTTTCACCGTCTGTCACAGTGTGTCTCCCAGACTTTTTCTCTCTCTCACTTATTAAGTGGACCTACTTTCATATAATAAAATATTTTTAAAACTCAGTTTGTTAAACAAAAGTGTCTAAAACAACATATAAATTTGTTTTTGCTTTGGGGCACTTATTTACAGGGCTCCCCCTTGGTTCCCTCCATGTTTGTTTGAGTCAAATGATGTTTAAAGGGATAGTAATACTTCGTTTTATCTTTATTTTATTTTGTAGGCATTAAAAAAACATGAAGAACGATATAAGTCTTATCTCTCAAACCTTTATGGTTTAAGAGATATTCACAAGCAAAGTATCCCCCCCTGTTCAGCTAGATCAGAAGGGAGGTGCCCAGGTAGACTGCAGAGAGGGACAATCTTCACTTAAGATAAGGGAAAAAGCTGAAAAACTTGTCAAGGGGGGAAGGGCTTTCATTCTTTTCATACAAAGAAGAGTGTCCCCTGCTGTTATCTGTCTGGTCTTACAACCAGATTCACATCTGAGAAGAGATGGCTTACACTAGGAAAAAGGGGCGGGAGTGGGAAACTTTGCTTGTGAATATCTCTTAAACCATAAAGGTTTTGAGAGATAAGACTTATATCATTCTTCATGTTTTTTTAATGCCTACAAAATAAAATAAAGTTAAAACGAAGTATTACTATCCCTTTAAGTTTTCCCCATCTTGGTCTGTCCTCAGTCTGATGGTGTCAAGTTTCATTGCTGTTCCCAGAACTCCCTCCATCATGAATGCATTTTGAATGGGGGTAGCGCAGATTTCATAGCGTCTGAGTTTCCAGCATTTTGTTCTGTCCTCAGTAAATTTTTGTATAATTCTGTTACCATCTGGCACGTCTCCATTAACTCCTTCACTTCCTTACGAAGGTTCTGTATCTTACTGTCAAGTTGTTCTGAGGAATCCAACTACTGTATGTAATGTGAGGGAGTATTCAACTGAATAATGGCTGCACCAGAGGCTGCGTGAGAAGAATGTGCACAATCCATGTTGGATGAGCTCTGGTCTTCATGGTAGGAAACTGGATTATTTGGTAGAGGCTTATCACAGATATTTTCTTTATCAAGGATTGTAGGAGGTGGACATTCAGAATCTCCATCAGATAAGGTCTGACTCTGTGGGAAGGAGGCTGAATAATATGGGCTGGGTTTCATACAGTCCACTTCTTCATCAGATATGCTCCCAGATGTTGCACCTTGAGCACAGGGCTGATTTGTCTGGGGATCTCTTCCTTCCCATAATGGTACAATTACTTCCTCCAGTTCATTCAGCTTTTCCTGTGCTGCTGTTCTTTTCTTGAAGTACTGATACTTACCACATCTGATAAAGATGGCACTGGCAAATATTGCTATCCCAAGCACAGTATAAGACTCTGCAGCACCACTGAAATCTTTCAGTTGCTTTCCATTCACAATGGATGATGGTCTATCTTGTGCTTTACCATTAGCATTCCCATAAAAAGGTCCACTGGATAATAAAAGCATAAAGAACAATACATTTTTTGCTCCATGTTTTCAGTTGCTTGTCCAAGCAGTGACTGTTTCTTCTTGGAGCTCAGCTTTTGTAATGCTATGACATGATCCAGTAGTGCAACTATGAAACTGCCTCTGTTCAACAGAATGTTCAGAAATGAGTGACATACTGCAACCGTGATATCATCAACTGTCCAGCAGAATGGACCTTCCATGTACTTTGGCCCCGCCCAACCCCTCATAATTAACAATACCCTTTTGTATGGTTATGCTCACTGATCAAACATTTTATCCCCCATAATTCTAAAGAAGTCTTCTGAAGAACTTGCATGTATACAAAGGGTTAACGCTGTCTCTCCCTCCTTAATGAAGTTAACTCTTTATATTTAGGGGATCTTTCCTGTTATCTGCCCTCCACTAATGGCACTGATATTTAAATGCCTGAAAATGTAACTGCCACTTTGTTAACTACCACTTTTTTGTCACTTTGTTAACTGCCACTGTGTTGTGTGTCAGTGTGTTTATGTGTATCCATGTAATCTGTTGTGATAAATGCCATTGATTTATAAATAACAGTTATAGACTGTGAAACGGCTATAAGTTTCCTACAAGAAAAAGGAGTTTTACAGTACAAAAGAAATTGCTCTTCAGGTCATGAGATGACATTGGCATTAACAGGAAGAGAGAGATGGAGATGTTATAAGAATAACGAGGTCATTCAGTTAAATATCATTGACTTAAATATCAGTGACATTCATCACATAACAGTTCAGAACACAGAACCCTGAAAGTAGTGGAAAGAATAGTGGAGGGCAGATAACAGGAAAGATCCCATTTAGGTGCCAGATAAGTGTCACTGCTTAGTGTTTACTCCCCTCTGGCAATCTAAAATATAAAGGTCAGGAATGGGAACCCTGTTTAAAAGTAAGTGAAAACGTGGTTCCATTTGCCCAGTTAAAGGGAATAATTAGAATCAGGTATTAAGTAGTGATGAGCGAGCACCCCAATGCTCGGGTGTTCGGGTGCTCTGACCGAGCACCCCCTGAGGCTCGAGTGCTCGGCCGAGCACCCGAGCCCCATTGAAGTCAATGGGAGGACTCGAGCATTACACCAGGCACCCCCTGCTCTGATGAGGGGAGGGTGCCTGGTCCATAGGAAAAGGGCAGAAAAGGATGGAAACACCACAGAAATGGTTCAGGGACAGCATAGGGAGGATGTCTGGATGCATCTTGGACTCCAACATCGCTGCTGGGAACGATCTTTCGCCCGTAGTACGCCATTTTTACAGACTGACCATAAAACACACAAAAAGGAAAATAAAAACGACTTTAGGCGAAAAATTGTTACCAAACAATATTTGCTGTATATTTACTTGTATATCATCTGCAAATTATCCCAAAAATTTCCTTGATTTTCGGAAGTGAGGCCATGATTAAGAGGGAAACGTGCGCAGAGGCAAATTCTCCCAAAAATTTCCTTGATTTTCAGAACTGAGGCCATGATTAAGAGGGAAACGTGCGCAGAGGCAAATTCTCCCAAAAATTTCCTTGATTTTCAGAACTGAGGCCATGATTAAGAGGGAAACGTGCGCAGAGGCAAATTCTCCCAAAAATGTCCTTGATTTTCAGAACTGAGGCCATGATTAAGAGGGAAACGTGCGCTGAGCTGACCATCTAAAACATTATGGGTGAGGGTCTGCTGCAGAGCTGACCATCCTAAACATTATATGCGAAGGCCCGCTAGTGAGCTGACGCTATAAAACATTATATGAGAGGGCCCGCTAGAGAGCTGACCCAATAAAACATTATATGAGAAGGCCCGCTGGTGAGCTGACCTATATAAAAATTGTCAAACAGGGCCCGCTGGTGAGCTGGCCCTATATAAAAATTATATCACAGGGCCCGCTGGTGAGCTGGCCCTATATAAAAATTATATCCCAGGGCATATGGAAGAGGAGGAGGAGGATGAGAAGATTAAGAGTCAACCATATACCCGTTTTTTGGGTGGAAGGGGTGAATGGGAATACAGAGTATTCCCATCATTGTAAATAACATATATAAAGTGAGTTTATGTTCCCCCGGGGCTTTCCTCCAGTGGAGTGGAGAAGTCAGGGGAAATCCAGGCCTTGTTCATTTTTATAAGTGTCAACCTATCAGCATTGTCGGTGGAAAGGCGGATACGCTTATCTGTTATGATGCCACCAGCAGCACTAAATACCCACTCAGACAGAACGCTGGCGGCAGGGCAGGCCAGCACCTCCAAGGCGTAGAGTGCCAGTTCATACCACGTGTCCAGCTTGGACACCCAGTAGTTGTAAGGCACAGAGGGATCATTGAGGACGCTGACACGGTCCGCTACGTACTCCTTCACCATCTTCCAAAACTTTTCCCTCCTTGTGACACTAGGCTGCGCATCAGGGTGAGGGTGCTGGCGGGGTGTCATGAAGGTGTCCCACGCCTTGGAGAGTGTTGCCCTGCCTTTCTCGGAACTGCTGTGTGCTCCCCTTTTCTCCCCTTCTCTGTTGGCCAAGGTAGCACGTACTCTGCCGCCAGCGTTGTCAGATGGAAAATTTTGGAGCAATTTTTCGACAAGAACCTTCTGGTATTGCACCATTTTGCTTGTCCTCTCCACCGGAGGAATGAGAGATGAGAAATTCTCTTTGTAGCGGGGGTCCAGAAGGGTGAACACCCAGTAATCCGTGTTGTTTAAAATGCGTATAACGCGTGGGTCACGGGAAAGGCAGCCTAACATAAAGTCAGCCATGTGTGCCAGAGTACCAACAGTCAAGATTTCGCTGTCCTCACCAGGAGGATGACTCTCAATCTCCTCATCCTCTTCCTCCTCTTCTGCCCACCCACGCTGAAGAGATGGAACTAAAGTTCCATGGCTACCCTCTGTAGCGGAGGCAACCGTGTCTTCCTCCTCCTCTTCCTCCTCCTCCTCCGCCTCCTCCAATTGTCGCTGAGAAGACGAAGTGAGGGTGCTCTGGCTATCACCTTGTGTAAGCTCTTCCTCCCCCATTTCCACCTCTTCCACATGCAAAGCGTCGGTTTTAATTGTGAGCAGCGAGCGTTTCAGTAGACACAGAAGTGGGATGGTTACACTGATAATAGCGTTATCGCCGCTCACCATCTGTGTCGATTCCTCAAAATTGCGTAAAACCTCGCAGAGGTCTGACATCCATTCCCACTCCTCACTTCTGATTACAGGAAGTTGAACGGAGAGGCGACGACCGTGTAACAGCTGGTACTCCACTACTGCCCTCTGCTGCTCACAAAGCCGGGCCAACATGTGGAAGGTGGAGTTCCAGCGCGTGCTCACGTCACACAGCAGCCGGTGAGCTGGCAATTGTAAGCGCTGCTGCAGCTTCAACAGGCCGGCCGAAGCTGTAGATGACTTACGGAAATGTGCACACACGCGGCGCACCTTGGTCAAGAGATCATGCACATTGGGGTAGGTTTTTAGAAATCGCTGCACCACTAAATTAAATACATGCGCTAGGCATGGTACGTGTGTGAGCTTGCCGAGCTCCAAAGCCGCCACCAAGTTACGCCCATTATCACACACAACCATGCCTGGTTGCAGGTTGAGTGGCGAGAGCCACTGCTCGGTCTGGTGACTAATCCCCTGCAACAGCTCTGAGGCCGTGTGCTGTTTGTCCCCAAGGCAGATCAGCTTCAGCACGGCCTGTTGACGCTTCCCCACTGCAGTGCTACACTGCTTCCAGCTACTGGCTGATGGGGGAGTGGCGCTGCGTGTAGAGAATTCGGAGGTGGAAACGGAGGAGGAGGAGCCAATAACGTAGGTGCTGGTGGAAACCCTGATGGAGGTAGGGCCCGCAATCCTCGGCGTGGGTAGCACCCGTGCCATCCCAGGGTCCGAGTCGCTCCCAGCCTCCACGACATTCACCCAGTGTGCCGTCAGGGAAATGTAGCGTCCCTGGCCACAAGCACTTGTCCATGTGTCAGTCGTTAAGTGGACCTTCCCAGTAACTGCGTTGGTCAGGGCACGGGTGATGTTACGGGACACATGGTGGTGTAATGCGGGGATGGCACACCGGGAAAAGTAGTGGCGGCTGGGGACCGCGTACCGAGGGACAGCTGCTGCCATCAGGCTGCGGAAGGACTCAGTGTCCACAAGCCTAAATGGCAGCATTTCGATGGCCAGTAATTTTGAAAGGTGTGAGGTTAGTGCTATGGCCTGTGGGTGGGTGGCTGGGTACTTTCTCTTGCGCTCAAATGCCTGGGGTAACGACATTTGGACGCTGTGCTGGGACAGGGAAGTGGATGTGGTCGCTGATGGTGCTTCAGATGGTACAGGTGCAGGGCGGGAGGTATGCGGGCCTGCGCCTTCGACAGGCAATTGGCCGGCACCGAAAACAGGGGAAGAGGAGGCAGTGGTGTGGCCTGCAGACACAGATGGGCGATCCAGGCGTTCCTCCCACTTACTACGGTGCTTGGATGCCATGTGTCGGATCATGCTGGTGGTGGTGAGGTTTCTAGTGTTCATGCCTCGGCTCATTCTGGTGTGGCACAGGTTGCAAACTACAATTCTTTTGTCATCCGCACTTTCCTTAAAAAAACGCCATACCGCGGAACACCTACCCTTTGGCAAGGTAGATTTACGCAAGGGGGTGCTCCGTGGAACATTTGCGGGCCGGTTTGGTGCGGTCCGCCTTCTTTCTGTAGCCACACCACTGCCTCTTCCAGCCTGTTGCGGTGCTGCAGATGGCTCACCCTCAGGACTGCTGTCATCGCTCGGCTCTACACCTTCCCAGGTGGGGTCAGTCACCTCATCGTCCACCAAGTCCTCCTCCACTTCCTCACTCTGATCATCCTCCTCAAGTCTTGATCCCACCACATACTCAGTCATTGACAACTGTATAACATTCTCCTCAACAAGGTCTTGAGACGGAAATAGTGGTTGATTTAATGGCAACTGTGTCTCATCATCATCATCATCATCCACTACTTCCTTTGACCTTAAATGCCGTTCACATCTGTCATCTTCTTGTGATTGGGTAGCCTCTAGAGGTTGTGAATCAGGGCACAAGATGTCATGTTCCTCTGCAAGCGTGCTTGGAGAGAGGGTCAAATGAAGGATTGGTGATGAGACGAGCTCCTCACTATATCCCAGTGTGGGATCACTTCTTTGACCAGACCGTGTATGGTGGGAGGAAGGATGATCAGAGTGAGGATTATGTTGACCAGACTCTTGGCTACTGAGAGTGGACTTGGTGGAAGACAGGGTGGTGCTTAACCGACTGGAAGCAGTATCAGCTGTCATCCAACCGACCACCTGTTCGCAGTGGTCGGACCTCGAGAGTGATGTCCTGCGACGCCCTGTAAAATTACACATGAAGCTAGGTATGGTGGATGTCTTTCTTTCTTGTGCTCTGGCACCAGGCACAGTTTCTCCGCGTCCTGACCCGCGCCCTGAACTTTCAGGATCACGTCCACTTCCCCGTCCCTTTTTACCCGCCTTCTTCATCTTACACAGAATATGTGACTTTAATATTTGAGTTTGAAAACTTAACAGTATTTCTTACTATTCTGCAACTGTGCAGAGTACACAGAATAGGCTGCTAAACGGCGGTGAAACACACTGAATGGAATATGTGACTTTAATATTTGAGTTTGAAAACTTAACAGTATTTCTTACTATTCTGCAACTGTGCAGAGTACACAGAATAGGCTGCTAAACGGCGGTGAAACACACTGAATGGAATATGTGACTTTAATATTTGAGTTTGAAAACTTAACAGTATTTCTTACTATTCTGCAACTCTGCACACTACACAGAATGTGCTGCTACACTGCGGCGAAGCACACTGAATGGAATATGTGACTTTGATATTTTAGTTTGAAGACTTAACAGTATTTCTTCCTATTCTGCAACTCTGCACAGTACACAGAATGTGCTGCTACACTGCGGCGAAGCACACTGAATGGAATATGTGACTTTGATATTTTAGTTTGAAGACTTAACAGTATTTCTTCCTATTCTGCAACTCTGCACAGTACACAGAATGTGCTGCTAAACTGCGGCGACGCACACTGAATGGAATATGTGACTTTGATATTTTAGTTTGAAGACTTAACAGTATTTCTTCCTATTCTGCAACTCTGCACAGTACACAGAATGTGCTGCTAAACTGCGGCGAAGCACACTGAATGGAATATGTGACTTTGATATTTTAGTTTGAAGACTTAACAGTATTTCTTCCTATTCTGCAACTCTGCACAGTACACAGAATGTGCTGCTAAACTGCGGCGACGCACACTGAATGGAATATGTGACTTTGATATTTTAGTTTGAAGACTTAACAGTATTTCTTCCTATTCTGCAACTCTGCACAGTACACAGAATGTGCTGCTAAACTGCGGCGAAGCACACTGAATGGAATATGTGACTTTGATATTTTAGTTTGAAGACTTAACAGTATTTCTTCCTATTCTGCAACTCTGCACAGTACACAGAATGTGCTGCTAAACTGCGGCGAAGCACACTGAATGGAATATGTGACTTTGATATTTTAGTTTGAAGACTTAACAGTATTTCTTCCTATTCTGCAACTCTGCACAGTACACAGAATGTGCTGCTAAACTGCGGCGACGCACACTGAATGGAATATGTGACTTTGATATTTTAGTTTGAAGACTTAACAGAATGTGCTCTAATCTGCAACTTTGCACACTAAACAGAATGTGCTCTAATCTGCAACTTTGCACACTAAACAGAATGTGCTCTAATCTGCAACTTTGCACACTAAACAGAATGTGCTCTAATCTGCAACTGTGCACACTAAACAGAATGTGCTCTAATCTGCAACTTTTCACACTAAACAGAATATTTTTTTTTTTTTTTTTTTTGTTTTTTTCCCCCCACACAAAATAACCTGCTGCCCCCACACACAGTAGTCCTAAAAAGGACTTTTGGTTCTTTTTTTTCACAATTTTTGTTTTTTTCCTCCCTACACTGCCTTTCCCTTCCTATCCTCAGCTCTCCCTGGCTCAGACTGAGCCGAACTCGATGGTCAGGTGCTATACAGCACCCGACCACGGGTTCTGGCCAGCCAATCAGTGTAATGCCAGCAGCCAACATGGCTGCTGGCATTACACCGATGTCAGAGCCTCCCTGCACGTTTATTGGCTGCGCAGCAGCCGCAAAACGTGCGGGGAGGAGACCCGAACATGGCGGGCGAGCACATGCGGTACTCGTACGAGTACCGCCATGTGCCGAGCAGAGCGATGCTCGAGCCGATCCGAGCATCGGCCGAGCATGCTCGCTCAACACTAGTATTAAGTAATTATGTAGATCTGCAGGGGTGAATTTGAGAGGCCTCTTCCTATAGAAGGATCAAAGCCTGTGGGAATTTAGACGTCACCAAACGATTATGTAGAAGTACATAATTCCACGATCAAAAGACATCTGAGTGCGGCCCTTAGAAAGGCATTTATTGCTGATCACCTTTCTAGAAATAGCTACAAAACCATTGCTAAGATCCGCAGTCATCCTAAAAAAATTATCTTCAAGGGCAACCTGGCATATCATATATGAACTCACAAAGAGCCCAAGAGTAACAACCAGGGATCTACAGGCCACTCTCACCTTGGTTAAAATGAGTGTTTGTGACTCAGTGATCACAAAACCACTGAACAATAATGGGATTTATGGGAAACCACAGATTTCTAAAATAACATTTGTGTCCATCAGAATCTATTCACAATCACAAGCCTTCTAGAGCAATGTCCACGGGACAAATTATTTAAAAGTAGAACTTTTTGACCTTAATAAGACATGATATGCTTGGCCGAAAAACAAACAAACACAACAGAAGAATCTCATCTCAACCACCAAGCATGGTGGTAGGAGTTTGGCTATTAGGGGATGCTTAGCTTCCTCAGGACCTGGATGGCTTCTCTTCATAGACACAACCATAAATTCTGCAGTTATCAGAAGATTCTAGTAGAAAATGTTAGGCAATCTGTCAGTGAGTTGAAGCTGGACTGAAAGTGAGTCACTCAACAAGACAATAATCCTAACCAGACAAGCATATGCATGACAGAAAGGCTGCAGAAGAATGGTGTAGTGTAAGCTCCTGGGTTGTGCGGCTCACGTGGAGGGAGGACCGGTGCACTCTGGCGTCCGTCCAGGCGACCATCCTCCTCGTTGCTCCCTCTGGCGGCTCCGGCCGCATCTGTACCAGGCGCGCATCTCAGGGATTCCCTGATGACGTCACGACCTGATTCTTAAAGGGACAGGCACATTATGCTCCACCTCAAAGGGTGGAGCAATTTGATTTTAAAACTGCCTGGACACCACTTCAGTTGCCCGCTCGTGGTGTTCCAGTGCAGTTGTTACTTTGGGCTCTGTGTGCGATCCGGTTTGGCTGAGTATCCATTCTGGTGTTGACCTGTGGCTCTGTCCGACTACCCGCTATGTGTATGACCCCTTGGCCTGTCTGACATCCATGTGGTGCAAACCTGTGGCTCTAGTTGATGATCCTTACCGTATATGACCCCTGGCTTGGCTGACTATCCGTTCTGGTGTTGACCTGTGGCTCTGTCTGACTACCTGCTCTGTGTATGACCCCTTGGCCTGTCTGACATCCAATCTGGTGTGAACCTGTGGCTATAGTTGACCAAGCATTCCGTATTTGCTCCTGTGTGTCTACCACCTTGACACAGCCTGACATAGCCACCTTGATCTGGTAAGGTTCGTCAACTAGAGCCGCAGGTTTGCACCAGATTGGATGTCAGACAGGCCAAGGGGTCATACACAGAGCGGGTAGTCGGACAGAGCCACAGGTCAACACCAGAACGAATACTCAGCCAAACCGGATCGCACACAGAGCCCAAAGTAACAACTGCACTGGAACACCACGAACGGGCAACTGAAGTGGTGTCCAGGCAGTTTTTAAATTAAATTGCTCCACACCTTGAGGTGGAGCATAATGTATGTCTGTCCCTTTAAGAACCAGGTCGCGATGTCATCAGGGAATCCCTGAGACACGTGCCTGGTGCAGATGCGGCCGGAGCCGCCAGAGGGCGCAACGAGGCGGACGGTCGCCCTCCCTCCACGCGAGCTGCACAACCCGGGAGCTTACACGGGTGCCGTTAAGGTAAGCGGCGCTTACATGTAGTCAATGTGTTTTGGAATGGCCAAGTCAAAATCCAGATTTAAACAATTTTGTGGCTGGACAAGGAGAGACCTGGAATATCAATATAGCAAAAGAAGAAATGCTGCACTCATCACGAAGAGGTTAAAACCAGGATTTATTGAAGGAGTTCAAAACGGACACCACATGTTCCATGTGGTGTCCATTTTGAATTCCTTCAATAAACATTGGTTTTAACCTCTTCGTGATGAATGCGGCATTTCTTTTATTGCTATATTGATATTCAATTACTGGGACACCTGCCTGCACCGCAGTTTGGGGTTTTAGTGGCGAGTGCCATCACAGCATCCAAGCATACTATCAATATTTATTTCTGATTAGCGTGGTGCCATTAATCACTTTGATCATGGAAAGACCTGTCCATGCAAAGAAGCCTTCAAACATCACTGAGTTGGAGCAGTTTTGTGGGTAGGAATGGGCCAAAATTCCTGAAAACTGATGTGACAAACAAACCAACAGTTTCAGGAAATGCTTACTTGAGGTCATTGCTGCTGAAGGGGTACCACCAGGTACCGAATCTAAAGGTTATTGGATACTGAATGTTGAATCAGTTATGGATTAAAACAGTTCATAAAGCATTATGTTTGTGTGCCATTTATTTAACCCTTTAAAGATGAAGGATGTACATGTCTGTCATGGATAGAACGTCCTAAAGGACCCATGATGTTCATGTACTTTCTGGAATTCAGGAGTCCCTACATGGCTGCATGCCGCCCGGGAATCCCTGAATCAGTTGCAAGAGAAAAAAAGGTCCGTGGTCCTTAAGTGCCAGCCTCGCTGCCGGTCCTTAAAAGATTAAGGGCCCATGACATGCCAGTACTGCCATGGGTAAATTTGCCATAAGGACCCATGATGGTCCTGGCACATCATGGAATTCAGGGCTCCCTGTGTGGTTGCACGCCGTTCGGTGAGCCCTGAATAGGATCCAAGAAAAAAACATGGTCAGTGCCAGCCAAAAGTGCACACGGCCGGTCCTGAAGGGGTTAATAAGTTTATATTTAACTGTTATTAGGATTCACTTAAAGAATCAGCTTTGTCAATGAAGGATAATGTTCTATCCTTTCAGTGCCACAGGAATGTGCAGTGCAGATACCTATAGGACGGAAAGGGTTAAGGAAGTCTGGTGGTGTTCTTGGTGCTGACTGCTGACAGCATCCTCTCTGCTCCCCCACATGCACTTCCTTACCCATCTCCAGCATTTCAACCCTAAATGCTAATGACTGCATTCTCCCCCCCCCACTCCCCTTGGATAGGCATTTCTCAGATTAAGTGTGTCGTATTCTTCATGGTGAAGTGATTACCACATATCGCCACACGAACTTTGTCATAGCACCGCCCCTTAGGGCATCTGTTGCATCCTAAGGGAGCGGAGAGTTCCACATGGGATGTGATAGTCACTGCTTTATCACAGCGCTCAGAGGACCTTCTCAGTAAGAAAACAAAGAGATTTTCATTTAAATGGTCATTTCATGGTCAAACAAAGAGAATTTCATTTAAATGGTCATTTTCATTTCCTGCTCATTTAAATGAGAGCTAAAACCTGCTAATAATAACCTCCCTCATCTCTATGAATTTTGCCTTCAATCAGTCCTGGACTTCATGTCCATGGAGGCAGACATCAGACATATACATACATACAGGTTATTTATGGTTCTAACAATTAGCGACTCTATTACATATATATCTATCTATATATATAAAAGAATAAGCCTCATTGCATAATTTATGGTACCTCACACACAGAACATAATTTATGTCTCCTCATAAAACAAACACACATTGAACAGAATGCCTCATTACATAATTTATGTCTCATTAGGAGACACAACTCCCATTGGGTGATTCAATGGGGACATTACTGCTCCCATTGGGTGATTCAATGGGGGTGTGTTTATCATACAGGGAGTTGGCCCGCCCACCACTATCCAACTGACAAAGAAATATAGCTGCCACTCACTCCTGAAGTAGGGGAAATAGATAACTTCTCCTGGTCCACACACACTGTCACTCAGGATCATGACCCCACAAACACACTGTTTCACCTCCCACAGATAACTGTAACCCTCCATACACTCTGTGTCACCTCCCACAGATAACTGTAACCCTCCATACACACTGTGTCACCTCCCACAGATAATTGTACCCCTCCATACACTCTGTGTCAGTACGAGGGTGTAATGTTTCCATAAAATACAAGCTCGGGGATAAACTTAATAGCAACTCTTTTATTTAACCCTTTCAGTGCCAGAGGGAGTATGCAACACATTGCTTTGCAATGTGTTGCGTACCCCTCTGGCACTCAAAGGGTTAACTCTTTTCATCTCTTCAGTCACCTCACTTAACTGTCTGTTTTCAACTGTCACTCATTCACTTCCTGATTCCCGCCCTTTCTCCTTAAAGGGAGAGAGATGCTTTGCTGTATGTTACAGAGGGCAAGCCTCAAACACCACTTTCTATTTGATCCCTCAGCATATTGCTACGTTGCCTCAACTGAAGAGCCACTGTGTGTTATATTGCTATGTTACCTCAGCTTAAGTAAGGAGTTACTGTTCCCATTGGGTGATTCAATGGAGGAGTGATTTAAAGGGATAGTAATACTTCATTTTAAGTTTATTTTATTTTGTAGGCATTAAAAAACATGAAGAATGATATAAGTCTTATCTCTCAAACATTTATGGTTTAAGAGATATTCACAAGTTTCTCCCTCCCGCCCCTTTTACCTAGTGTAAGCCATCTCTTCTCAGATGTGGAATGCAGTCCATAGACCAGACAGATAACAGAAGGGGACACTCTTCTTACAGTGAGAACAATGAAAGCCCTGCCGCCCTAGACATGTTTTTCAGGTTTTTCCCTTATCTTAATTGAAGATTGTCCCTCTCTGCAGTCTAACTGGGTACCTCCCTTCTGATCTGGCTGAGTAGTGTTACGTCAGTAAAAGGGGCGGGAGGGGGAAACTTTGTTCATTGAATTACTCTAGAACTAAAACTCTGACAGAATTGAAATAACACTCTCCAAAGTCCAAATACTATGATGATTAATTACAGCTGCTTTTATTATGAAACATTACTATCCCTTTAAATCATTCAGGGAGTTGGCCTGCCCCCACTATCCAGCCCACCCACCACTATCCAAGTGACTGAAAATGGCTGCCATTCGCTCCTACACCACAGACTCACACACAAGCCACACACACACACACACACACACACACACACACACACACACACACACACACACACACACACACACACACACACACACACACACACACACAAGCCACACACACACACACACATACACACAAGCCACACACACACACACACATACACACAAGCCACACACACACACACAGAGTCCCCAGGGGTCCCTCCACCAACCTGAGGCACACAATGAGCTGATCCAACAAAGAGAGGGCGGGATCGGCTCCAGTGTACCTTCATTTCTGGTATCCGCAACACAATAATGCTTTCGGCTCCTGGTGCACAATGTGCTTCTGCTGCAGGAAGACCAGCTGCTTCATGTAGCTCGGAGGCAGGCAGGCCCAGTACCAAATCCTTCATGTTCCCTTCATGAAGCACAACACTCCACCCAACAACAACCCAGTCATGCGGCCCTTCAAGGAGCTCACTACAAGCAGCAGCTGGATGCGGCTATTACCCGTGGCTGAGGTGCTGGAGACAGACCATGCTGGGGCCACTCTGTAGTACACACTCTTACACACAAGCTTCTTCACTTCCGCTCTCTGCCCACTGTCACACACCTGCATTGTGTAAGTACCCTGGCACAAAAAATATGCATGCCGCACTATAGCTGCTCCAACAACACACACCATCCCTGCTCCAACCACACACACCATTCCTCCTCAGTTCCCGCTCTCGCTGCCTGGGCTGCGTCCCTAGTAACGCTCTTGACCGAGGCCTGGGGCAGGAGGTGTCTTCCTGGCCAGGGAGCCGGGCCGGCGGTTGTCTGGCAGCCTCTGAGTGTGCAAGTACAGAGTCCACTTCAGGGACTGTGGACTCCATGACTCTCGCTACACACTGGGACAGATGGTTAACCCTTTCAGTGCCAGAGGATTAAGCAACACAATGAGTAATGCCTTGCCTAACCCTCTGGCACTTACAGAACCCTCTGGCACTTACAGGACCATAATAATATCTGTATGTGTGTGTGTGTGCGCGTGTGTGTGTACGCATGTATGTACGATCAATGTCTGTATTATGTCACTGTATCTGTGTGTGTCTATGTATGTGTGCAATATGATTCTTTCTGCTTCACACAGTACACAAAAAAAACATAATCAGTCAATACAGCTAAATGAAACGTACAATACAAACAAACACAAAAAATTCTTACAAAATAACTTCAACATGCCACCTACAACATTTCAAACATAAAATGCTACATAACACATACCCTACTACAATGACGGGCAACGCCGTCACATATTGCTAGTCTATATATATAAAAGAATAAGCCTCATTGCATAATTTATGGTACCTCACACACAGAACAAAATTTATGTCTCCTCAGAAAAACACACATTGAACAGAATGCCTCATTACATAATTTATGTCTCATTAGGAGACACAACTCCCATTGGGTGATTCAATGGGGACATTACTGCCCCTATTGGGTGATTCAATGGGGGTGTGTTTATCATACAGGGAGTTGGCCCGCCCACCACTATCCAACTGACAAAAAAATATAGCTGCCACTCACTCCTGAAGTAGGGGATATCAATAACTTCAATGCGTTGTGTACCCCTCTGGCACTCAAAGGGTTAAGTAAGGAGGAGTTACTGCTCCCATTGGGTGATTCAATGGGGGGTGATTTAAATCATGCAGGGAGTTGGCCTACCCCCACTATCCAGCCCGCCCACCACTATCTAAGTAACGGAAAAAAACAAAATGGCTGCCACTCGCTCCTACACCACAGACACAAACACATCAGACAAAAAACACACACACACACACACACACACTCAATCACACACTCTCAATCACACTCTCACTCAATCGTACACACTCACAATAATTCACACACTCACTCAATCACACACTCACTCAATCACACTCTCATATACACTGTCTCACTCACATACACACTCACACTCTCTCACTCAATCACACACACTCAATCACACACACAAACCCCAGGAGCCAGCACGATCCACCTTCCACCATAGTCTCACTCACACCCCGGGAGCCAGCACGATCCACCTTCCACCATAGTATGTGCAATTACCACATGCATTTCAACTATATGAATGAATGCCACAGTGGAGGCATAAGTACAAACACAAACTCATTAAAATGACACATAAGTCACCTCCTTATGACTCACTTCTGTGTGTGTGTGTGTGTGTGTCACATGACTGTATCACACTCTATGTGTCTGTATGTTGTGCATTGCATGTATGTGTGTATGACTGTGTCGCTCTTTATGCATCTCAGTGCATGCATGTGCATTTACGTGTGTGTCTCTGTGTGTGTTTGTCTTGCATGCGTTAACTCCCTATATATCCTGACGGGCAATGCCGTCCCACACACACACACACACACACACACACACACACACACACACACCTTATATAGCAGGTGTAGCCAACCCCACTTGAAGCTCTCTGTACTGCATATCTACTAATATTCATAGTTTCTAAAGATGGACAACTTATTGGTACACACACATAGCTATATATATATATATATATATATATATATTATATATATATATATATATATATATATATATATATATATATATACACACTTATGTATATGAGTATATATATGTATGTGTGTGTGTGTGTACCAATAAGTTGTCCATCTTTAGAAACTATGAATATTAGTAGATATGCAGTACAGAGAGCCTCAAGTGGGGTTGGCTACACCTGCTATATAATGACAGTTTGTCCCATTGGATGGGAGATTATATAGTTATGTATTTTTTATCAAGATAGCACAAGTTCGCTCACACCTTCAAAAATCTGGCAACCCTAGCAGTGAGGCAACCTTTAGCTCTGTTGTTTTTGTAGCCTACAACTCCCATCATCCCCTATCAGCTATTGTACACTTCAAAAACCAGAGAACCAAAAAGACTGCCTACTTCTAACCTAGATCAGGGAGAGGGCCCTCCACAGGATTTCACACTGTAATGTCTGCCAGTCAGACTTAACCCCACACTGGGGCATAGTAGGCCTTTGGCGGATGTCCATTACAATATTGTTAAAATGGCTAAGATAAAAAGAATAACTCCCTGCAAACTGTAGTAAACTGCTGCTGAACAAATCTACCTCAAAGTCTGTCAGATTTATATTTCCCTACTTTGTCTTTTGCTTTCTGTATTTAAAAAAAACCGGACAGAATTAATTGATGTGGGAAATGTGAAAATGCAGGAAAATATCCTAGTATATACCATAGTATAGGATAAACAGAACACAATGTGTAAATGAAGGACTACGATTTACACACTTTCCCAGATTTTCTGGAAATGACACACACTTGTTTATCTTATATATATATATATATGTTATCGTTAATGTAAATATATGCAAATCATGTCAACACATTTGTGAAAACAATACTGCACAACACAACAAGATATACAGTGTTATAGGATTATATTCATGGACATCAGCAAATGTCATAAGTATGATACAATGCACTGAATGTGAAACTGGATGTTACATTGGTGAAATGGGCCTAAAACTTATTATTTTTTTTTTTTTTGGGTGCAGTATCACAGTGGCCTTAAATTGTACAGTGGCACTATTGCTACACAATCTTATGGAGGTTTATGGTCAACTGACCAGAGCTGTCCATAGGATGGTGTAGCAACAGCACCATTCTACAATTTCAGGCCACTGTGATACTGCACCTAAAAATTCAAGTGTCAGCAGTAATAATTTAAATAAAACACCTCTGAGCAGTGGGAGTGATCTTGTTTTATTCAGGGGGATAAACACTACAACATATTTTGTTTTACATTTTAAGTATTACTATCTCTTTAAAGACAATCTATTGAAAGATGCATTAAAAAAAAATCATACCCCATCTGTCATCATTTCATCCAGAGAAACCACTCCATCCATAACCTTAACCCCTTACCAATGCCTGTCTGGATGTTAAGGACCGGTGACAATCCTGCCACGTCATGAATTCTGGGATCACAGTGAGGCTTCAAGCTGCTCTGCCATCCCAGAAAGTGCCGTGGTAATCTAGAGCTGCCCACCCCCAGACCACGGGTCCCTTAAGGGTTAAAATCAACATACTCGGAGGAAAATTCAAAAATAAGCAGGAGGGAGTGATATTTGAAATAAAGACGATAAATAAGGACTTGGGATTCCACTCACATTACCAAAACGTTATATAATATTTCTCTTCAATTTATTTTGTCTTCTTCATTATTCCTTTTTATTCACATTTATTTTTGTGTACTATGGATCTGTCTCTCTCTTCCTCTTCCCTTCTCCTTACCTCCCCCTCCCCCCCGCATTCCACCTGCTATGAACTTGATATGATTTGTAGCTTATCAGCTTTTGTTTTTCATAGCTAGGCATTTAATATTTATGTTTCAATTTTTAATCACAGTATGCTTGTTGCTCTTGAAAGGTTGTCCTTATAAATGAATGTTCAATAAATGTCCAATAAACATTGTATTATTTCATACTGCAATACTCATTCATTGGGCATCTACACCACTGGACTAACACTGCTACCCTAAATTAAAGGGCTAGTAATTGCTTAAAATAACAATAAGTAATATTGTAGATAAAGCAAAAAGAAAGAAAATTGGTACAAGTCCTATATCTTACACCTTTATGGTTTGAGAGATATAACGTTTTAAAGTTCTCCTCTCCCTGCGGTCAGCTGTAAAGCTGAGAGCAGAAGATTAGAGTCGGCCGACTCGAAGCTGCTCTTCAGCAGAGCAGTGATACCAAAATCTAAATACAAAATTCTTCACTGGAACGGTCTTCAAAGTGTGTCTGGTTTGCAAGCACATGTCGTAGACCGTTCTAATGAAGTAGTTCTCTTTAGATTTTGGTATCTCAGCTGAAGAGCCACCGGCTGGTCCACGGACCAGGATCTTGGGAAGTCAGGGAAAGGGGAGAACTTTAAAATGTTCTATCTCTCAAACCATAAAGGTTTGAGAGATAGAACTTGTACCGATCTTTCTTTTTTGCTTTATCTACAATATTACTTATTGTTATTTTAAGCAATTACTAACCCTTTACGTATTCATATATATTACCAAAGTAGACTAGCAAATTATACTCATAAGGCCAGATCTGGCCCTACATCTGTCTATTTTTGCTCATCTGTGGCCTTTCTAGCTGTTCCTCATGTCTCTAAACATGGAGAAATATTTCCTCCAGTTTTCTCTGCAGAGTAGGGTAATACCTGTTATCAGTAGATACAATAACTTTACCACCAACGAGAGAGTCAGAAATGATCAGGTTCTCTAGTTCTGCATGACATATTTTAGACTTAGTTGACACAGGCCAAATTCATACAGATTTTCTATCACTGTGCAAATTGCCCCAGAATTTCCCAATGTGAAACACAATGAAGCTATAGTAGATTATTCATAGGACTATAATAGGTATGATGCTCATTAACAGAGCTGATTTTCAGCACGATCATGCTAGGCCTATGACCCAGCCAGTATCTTTTTTGCCAGGTATTTCATGAGACCACCAGAAAAATATAGCATTACACGCTGCCAGCACTGCAATACACTATTACAGAATTAGGTGATGTGTACCTTTTTAAAAACTGACGTTTGTTCACCACAATTATTCAATTAATGGTAACAATATCTGGGAATTTTCAGGTTTCTTAGTTTTTGTCCTTGGGCCACACAAATATGCCAGTTTTTGGAGCAATCATAATGAATAAGCACTAATTACACATCTGTGGACAAGTAGGGATATCTTGAAAACCGCACATTTGGTGTGTCCTGAAGACTTATTCAACAAGCTACAGATCTGGAGCAAGCCAACTGCATCATAGGGGCTGAATTAAAATTCCCATTTAAATGGGACTTAGAACACCTTGTAATATGTCGGTGGCCTCTCAAGCATTCAGTTGGTTAAAAGCATAATTTAAAATCAATGGTAATTTTTAATTCTCCTCTATGGTACAGCTGTTTTACTCCAAAATTACATTTTTTCAACCTGATAAAGAAGAACTTAAAGGATAATTTGATTTGTACAGATCATGGCCTCAATTCTATTGTGTAAAATCATTGGTCATGGTAAATAAATTCCCAATATAGCTTCTGGGAGGTATTCTATAACTGTGCCATAAAGCTGAGTTACAAGTGGAGGCCGAATAAATCTGTTTCCAACTTTTTTCCCCAAGCTTGCAGAGTTTTCTAATGCTAAATAGCTTGTAAACCAACAGTATAAAAATGCCAAAGCTGACCACACCTTATCCCATTCCACTATTAGCCACAAAACCACACATATGATAACCGCTCTGCCTTGTCCCATTGTTAGCCACAAAACTACACATATGATGCCCCTCTGCCTCGCCCAATGGTAGCCACAAAACTACACATTAGACTCACCTCTCTCAACTTGTTCAGCAAAACCACATTTAAAATGTTCCACCTAGACAATCTGAGGACAGAGTTGGGAACCTTGCCCACCTCAAAGGGTTAACCATTTACTGTGAGAGGGCAACCCTGCATAGATGAGGAGCTGCGGGACTTCATATGTATAAACAAGCCCACACAACATAAAATATAAACTCACATAACTTAAAAACTGTTTTTCTAATTTAAAAAAATGGTGAAAAAAATACTGTTTATCAGTGTGAGTCTTTTGGACACCAACAGGTGAGATTATCAGAATATCCCAGCTTGATCACAGGTGAGTAATCCATGGATCAGTCATTGCAATTGATCTAACTGTGTTTAATCAGGGATATCCTTAAATTGTGATGTGTTGGAGTGTTCCAGTGAATGGAACTGAGAATGAATGGTTTGGGTGAGAGTCTTTTTAACCCTTTAAGGACCAGAAGGGTGATACACGCCTCTGGTTTGCAAAGGTTTATCATGCTTTGCTTGGTTTGTAGATACCACACATCTATACCTAGGGGAC
The DNA here is from genome assembly GCA_037306005.1 of Rhinophrynus dorsalis. Lineage (NCBI taxonomy): Eukaryota > Metazoa > Chordata > Amphibia > Anura > Rhinophrynidae > Rhinophrynus > Rhinophrynus dorsalis. The sequence goes on along the minus strand of CM074719.1, from coordinate 540,695,502 downwards.
CACATATCTCTTTAACCCTTTGAGTGCCAGAAAGGTACGCAACACATTGCTCTGCAATGCATTGCATACCTCTGGCACTCAAAGGGTTAAATCAGTGATGCTTATGAGAAGTTCATACTGCAGACTGTGCAGGACTCAGTGTAACCTTGCAGTGTGTTTTTATATGATTCCCTGATTAAAGGCAATATGTGGTCACCTTACTATAGCCCCCTGAAAATATTTTAACCAAGATGTGGCCCTCAGGCCAGAATAATTGCCCACCCCAGTCTAATAATACTTGTTATTTCATATGAGGCTTTTCCTGTGGGCAGGAGACAATGCAGTTTTTATGGTTCTCCCTGTTTTTATTGCGATGACAATGATTTGTTCAATGATACTGAATGAACAAACTAAGCAAAAGCAGGGGTATGCTAAAACTGTCTTCACTGTAGGAATACTCAAGGTTCAAGCCAGTGGTGCCCAGACCCCTCTTCAGGGGAATCTAATAGCCCATGTCAATTTATCAGTTTATGGCCCTCCAGCTGTTTTTGAGCTATATGTCCCATCATACCCAGTTACTTGTTGGTTGGATGAGTATAATGGGAACTGTAGTCCTACAAAAGCTGGAGTGCCACATGTTTCCCAACAATAGTATAGAACAGGAGCACTGAAACATCTCCTCAGAGTTCCCTGATGGTGCAGGATTTTAAGATCTCCTGACATGAGCACCAGTGAATCAATCAGTGGATTAATCATTCGGTAGGATCTGCCTGAGCTAACTACATTCACTTGTGTTTAATTGAGGAGAGTCTACAAACATGCAGATGTGACACAATGGTTTTCAACCTGTGCCCTTTGGGCCCAGTAAGAAGCCACATCTATAGGATTCCCCAGCTCAAGCACAGGTGAAATAGTCAACATGACTGAACATTTGATTGACTCACCTTTACCCAAGCAAAGAAATCCTCAGATCCTTACCTCTTAGTGGCTCCTGAGGGCACAGGATGAGAACCACTGGTTTAGACTGAGTTACTCAACCATGATTCTCAAATACCAATAGTAATGCAGGTGTTCTGAATTTCCTTGTCTGTGCACATGAATCATAATGAAAGATCTGCTACTTACACACATAGGAAAGGAAGCCCTCAATACATGTATGGTTAGGGTAAGTCCATACATACAACTTTATTGCAGATTTTAAAATACATTCCATAAAATGCATGAGTTTAGAGGGGGAGTTGTATAAAATATGATTAAAGGGTTCAGTGCTCTTTGTATGAGATTTATACATGACTGCAAAGCGCAATAAAGCTTCAGTTCTGAGTTTTCTACATATATTTTTACACAAAGTCACGTTGATTGAACCAAGGAGATGGTTGTAGACAAGTTATGGACCAAAAAGTAATCTTAAAGTGACAATTTTTATAAACTGGCTGGTACAAAATTATTTTAACCATGTCCACAACTTATGCAGTAAAATTATTTTGGCAGACATAGTGCAGAGAAGGTTTTTGATGTGCCAACACCTTTTACACATATGTGCCAACACCTTTTACACATATGTGCGGCCAATTGTGATATGTAAATAGCAACAGATATGCTTGCACAACTTTTATACCTCTCCCCCATTATATCTTACTAGTTGAACAGCCTGTTACACGGGCCACAGTGCCACTACCACCTGGTCGCGGGGCAGTCACGCGCATTAGAGACTCCCCACGCCACCGCTGATACAGAGCTGGACGCTCCTTCGAAGCGCCCAGCTCTGTATCAGCCGTGGCGCGGGCAGCCTCTACTGCGCATGACTACAGCACACGCAGCAGTGTCTACTGTGCATGTTGCGGCGTTACACACGATTTAGTGAATTATTATATAGGATGAGTATGTTCATATTGGTGATTAACCGTTGAGTGCCAGAGGGGTACAGAACGCATTGCTTTGCAATGCGTTCCATACCCCTCTGGCACTCAACGGGTTAACTCAATGCATGACCTATAAATTCAGCTTGTTGCAACTCTTGTCTGTCAGTGAATTTTATCACTGTCAAATTTTGACTACTGGTTTCAGTGGGATTGTAAAACCAGTTAGAAGCTGTAGTTTTAGACCAGCTGTTTGTACAGAGAAAGGGATGCCTGAAGGAAAAGAAAACTGCAAAAATCCTTACCACAAATCACTTTTATATCACATGAAAATTTCAGTAAAAGTGTATGAAAAAAAAGCTGTAAAATTATCTTTTTTTCCATGCCATTTTGCTGCTACCAAACACTCCCTATAGGGAACAAACCCTGAAAAGTACTTGAGGACTGCAGCTGAGAAACTCTGGGTAGAAACATACTAAGGCTCGTGCACTAAGTAAAGTGGTACAGATCTGGGGCAAACCAACTGTGCCATAGGGTAAAAATAAAATGTACCAATTATTTACAAGGGGCTTTTAACTCACTGAATGCCAGACATGCCTCCAACACACTGTGAATTCAATGAGTTAAAATCCCCATTTAAATCAATGGGATTTTCTTTTTGTATTGATTCTTTTTGTATTGATTCCTGTAATGCACTTGGTCTGAACCACTTGTACTTAGTGCACAAGGCTCACTGAGTTATATTCTTCAGTACAAACACTGCTGCCTCTGCCTGACACTGCCAGTTAGTATTGGCTTAAGGAATTAGTGCCTTCCCATCTGCTCCGAACACTGCCCTGCTTTTTCCTTTCTACCACTTCTCACTCTTTCTAAACATCCATTACAAAAACATAATGAGGTAAAGGAATTACCTATAGTGCTGCACTTCCTCCATACGTAAGACATGGTAAAGTCTGTCTGCACAGAGAGAGACAGAAGCACCTCAATTCGTCTCCGCAGCCGTGATGAAGATACTGAAAAGCTGATTACCCATGAGCCTTATGGTAATCAGCAGTGTGTCTGTCACTTTAAATTTGCGGAGACTGTCATCATCACAACTCCAGATAGACATTTAGGTGCTGTGTGTGTGTGTGTATGTGTGTATATATATATATATATATATATATATATATATATATATATATATATATATATATAAAATGTGTGTGTGTGTGTAAATAATGGTGTTAGTTTTGATACAATCATTAATCATTAAAACAGTGTATTTATATTTATATATATATATATATATATATATATGATCAGCAATATTGGACTGCGTTGACATCTGTCTTTAAGCAATGGTTAACTTTTTCAGTGCCAGGGGGATACACAAGGTATTGCAATACATTGAGTACCCCTCTGGCACTCAAAGACTTAATGTGAGCCTCAGTGACACAGGAGTGCATATTTAATACATATTATATAGGAGCAGTGTTGGCACGCCGTTGTCCGTGTGTCAACCATTTAAGTGACACCAGGGTGTACAACACATTGTTTGCAATGTGTTGGATACCTCAAAGGGATACGTTTGGTAATCCTACAGCTCCTAGTATGTAGAAAATGAAAAATCAGAGCTCACGTGCATTCCATGAATGAATGTACGTAAAAAAATGAGATCACACTTCTTCACATGTGCAGCACTTCGTTGACCTATAGCTGTAATGAGCATGGCTTGAATTGGCAGCCACTTCCTTCACTGTGTGTGTGTCCCTTGCAGGATGTTTTCAAATGAACATACATTCCTGGTGTATGAGGAGCTTGAGGTCCTCACAGGGCAGTAAGATACTTTGAGCATTGAAAGTACTGTAGTGGCCTGTGGGGAGTTGAAGGTCTTACATGTATGTTGATTGGAAAATGTCCTGTAAGGGAGACACAAGTCAGTGGAGGAAGCAGCTGGAAATTCAAGCATGGCGAACTGTGCCTGAGGAGGGGGAGGGTCGTGCTGATTAGAGGTGCAGGTCAGTAAAGTGCTCAACACCTGAAGAGGTGTGATGTAACGTTTATACTTTTTTACTGTCCATCCACTGGTTGGTGGTATACATGTGAGCAGGTCTGATTGTGTTTTCTACATAGTGGGAGCTGTATTATTAAGAAATGTAACCATCTGAGAGTGAGAGAGGTATCCATCACATTGCAGTGCAATAAGTCTGATAGGTGGGAGGTGAGGAGGCAAAGTGCAGGGTTAGGTGATTAGGAGAAGGGGAGTCAGAGGCAATCATTCAGGCAAAGAGGTATATAATGATTTGTAATGCTTTTGATATGTCTCTACCACTGGAAGGGTTAAAGAAATAACCTATGGGTTGTGGAGCCCTCTGCCAATGAAAGGGTTAACCCTCTCAGTGGCAAAGAGGTATGTAATGTATTTGATACGTCTGTCTCTGAAGGGGTTAACCCTTTGACTGTCCTTCAAATACTGAAGAAGTATCCAATGAATTGGATAGATGTGGAATAGTGAAGGGCTTAACCTTCTGACTGTTCTTTCAGTGGCAGAGATGTCCAATGCATTGAATAGGTCTGTGGCAATGAAAGGGCAATGAAATGGTTAACCCTTTCAGTGCAATGAGCTATCCAATGTATTGGATATCTCTTTGCCACTTCAGCAACTACACCTACCATCCAGAGGCTTATCCCACTTTGGGATCCTAATTTGGGATTACTGTATTAATCCTCCCATCCATATTTGAAACAATATTGGGGGATAGATCCTTTATGCTTCTCACACTCACAACTTTCTTCTTTACAGCTGTAGCTCCTGCTACAGGGGTAAAGTGAATTACATCCATTATTATGTGTCCCTCCATATGATATCCCATCATGACTAAACCCATTTTGTCCCAAAGCTACTTTTCTTTAAGGTGCTAACCCAATTCCATCTTAGTCAGGGAATTGTTCTTCCATCTCTCTGTTTAGATTCTAGCCGTTGTACAGAAAGAAATTATATATACGGCACTTGGTCTATTGTGTGCAAAATTACGTGAGAGCAGAACTGCTCCTTCATAAGACTGAGCTCTTCCTTTCTTTGGAAAATTATAGGCTCAGCGGACTCCAAATCATCCATTCCGAGCTGTGGATTGGACACTCACCAATATATTGTTTTCCTCTGTGTCATTCCACGGCAACCATCCCTACTCCTTGGTTGGTTATGTATCATTCCTAGTTCTTTGTGCAAGGCCTGTGTTAATGCTTGTTGAATTTTCCTATGATATCTAACCTGTTGTCTCTCTTCAGCTAGGACAATAATAAAACCAAGTGGGGAGGTGAAGTACACATTTATAATTTTTGATTGGTTCTACCAGCTGGGAGGCAGAGCTAATATCCACAGTCTATGCCATCGAAGATCACAGAGGAAAACAAAATATCGGTGAGTAAATTTCACCTTTTTTGTTTCTTTAACAAAGGTGTTTTGTATTTTACCTTTTTGTGTCTTGTCTGGTTCCTGGTCCATAACCGTACACAAGGACCATGAATTCAGAAGACGCAGGCAATTCACCCAATTTTTTTTTTTTTCAGGCTGGACCAGGTAGACCAGCGCATGGACCAGTTTGCTTTAGCTCTCCAGACTTTGTTGCTCCGTACTGCGCATCTGGCTCCACTGCCTCAGCAGCCCCCGGCGCAGTCTGTTTCTGTAGCTGCTGCTGTTCCTTCTCCGGCTGTCATTAATGATTCTAATGTTGAGAGAGGTATGACTGGTTAGGGGTGACCCTAACCAGTGCAGAGGTTTCCTGAATCAGGTTGGTATCTATCTGGAGATGGTACCACTGGCTTTCCCCTCTGATAGGAGTAAGGTGGGCCTAATGATTTCCTTACACTCTGACAGGGCCTTGGCATGGACTAACCCCCTTTGGGAGATTCAGAAACCTATAGTGCACAATTACCCTGAGTTTGTGGATTTGGTCTCCTATTGCATTCTGATTGACTCCCATATCCGTGAGAGACCTTGCTTTAGGGAGCACCTGCGGAGGCATCCCATACATTTAGCCCCAAGCTTTTTCGTCCCCGCCCGTGCCTCCCTCTCCTCCTGCTCCTTCTAGTCTCAAATCCTCTGGCGATGTGGAGCCCATGTAGCTTGGGTTCACTCGCCTTTCAGTTGTGGAAAAGGCCTTCGGGAGGAGGGAGGGCCTGTGCCTTTACTGTGGTAAGGCTGGGCATCTGTTGCGTACCTGTCCCATACGTCCGGGAAATGCTCACACCTAAGGTTCTATAGGGGACAGACCTTAGGTGGTGTCTCAGTGTCCCTGGCTATCCAGAAGGATAAACCACTAGTCTCTGCTAGGCTCTCCTGGGGTGAGCTTTCTATTATTACAGAGGCACTTACTGACTCCAGTGCAGCAGGCCTCATTATTGACAGTGACTTCACCCAGAAGCACTCCATTCCATTGCAGCTCTGTACCACTCCACTTGCCATTGAGGCGATTGATGGCAGACCCAGGGCCGGAGCCACCTATAGGCGAGGTAGGCGCCAGCCTAGGGCGCACATCTAGTGGGGGAGCAGTCAGAGCCGCACGTACCTCAGCGGCTGCTGAAGAAGGGGAGAGAGAGAGGCGCAGAGCTGAAAAGAGCGAGCTCCTAGAAAGCCTGCTCCTGCTGCCCCCAAGATTATTGCAGTGCCCCGCTAACGTGCCGGCTGGGCTGCTGATTTTTATTCGCATGTGACATTATGAAGACAGTGACTGTACAATGACAGACTGTGGAGCTGACAAAAAACTGATGTGAAATATATTCTTTATATCTGCATCAGTAATATGTAAACTCAAGCTGACTCAAGCATCAGGGGCAGAGTGCAAAAATAGGTAGAGTGAAATTAAACAAACTCTACCACAGCTCATTTTACTGCACTTTGTATCATTTTCTGCCACTGTCCTGTTAACCCATTGTAATAAAACCTGTATTCTACATAACTTTGTTAGACATCTAACCTCCAAATCAGGAATTAGCCTCTTAACCAGAGAGGTAAACATATTGGATACCTTTCTGGCACTCAGAGGGTAAAGAGTACTTTTGCACAGGATCAGACACCTGTTTGATTTGACCCTTTGAGTGCCAGAGAGGTATTCTACACATTGCGTTGCAATAAAGTGTTGGAAATCTCTCTGGCGCTCGAAGGGTTAAAGAGTCAGGCAGTCAGCCATGAAGGAATAGCCGGCAATGAGCAGGACCACCACCTCCCAGAAGCAGGTAAGGCATCCACTACTCCCATCAACTTCACCAACCAAGTGATGGGAACTAGAGGGAGCTCACTGACTACCTTATGTCCTGCTAATGGGAAACCAGTATATATACGTCTATATGTATGTGTGTATGTATGTACATATGTATATATGTAACATCAAATGTTTAATTCTGGGTCTAACCAACTGCACCATAGGGAGTAAATAATTCCTAACATTTCCATTGATTATAATTGGGCTTTTAACCCCTTGAATTCTAGAGATGTCTTCAATGCATTCAAGAGGATAAGCCCAATTGAACATTGTAAATTTTATCTGGTCCCAATTGTGCAGTTGGTTTTGCCAAGAAATACCACCTTTCTTGGTGATTGACACAAAAACAGTGTGGTTGTAATTACACAGTATCATGCATATCAGATCTGAACACAAGCCACTTATATATATTAGTGAAAAACAGACATACTGCCCAACTAACATACTAACACACGTATAGAGACTGACACACTGATACACATACAGGGGAACACACACACAGACAAGCATACACACTGATACACTTACACACATATAGCGAACACACTGACACTTATACAGATACAGGGGTGGGCAATAATGGGGTGGAACACAAGGGACGGAGCCAAGGTGGCGACAAAATGAGGTTTTGCCTAGGGTGGCAAAAATCCTTGCACCAGTCCTGGGCAGACCTCTACAGCCACCGCAGGTCACCCACAAATCCGCTTCTTTGTCTATGGCTGTAGGGGCTCTCCATCACAAAAGTTTACAGTTCCAGGTGATCCACAAAAATAACTCCTTCCACTCAAATACTTCGATATAAAATTTATTAAAAATGCAACATTAGCAAAAATTAACTAGGCAACGTTTCGCGATTTCAAACCGCTTTCTCAAGCCAAGAGAAAGCGGTTTGAAATCGCGAAACATTGCCTAGTTAATTTTTGCTAATGTTGCATTTTTAATAAATTTTATATCGAAGTATTTGAGTGGAAGGAGTTATTTTGGAGCAGCAGTATCCTTGGTCACCGAGTGGAGACGGTGTAATATCTCCACTAGCTGTTTTGTCAGCATTGGAATATCCCCTCTGCTGACCCGGAGCAATTGTGAGTACAATGGCGTTTGTTTATTGAATTGAATACTCAAGTGAACGTATTTCACCATTGGGCGCTTCTTCTTTCTTTTGTTGAGTTTTGAAAATTACTATAGGAAATGTATCCGCAATTTTTCTTCCATGATGAAACCCCTTACCGACATGACCAAAAAAGATGGTGACTCCACTAACTGGTCCCCGGAGGCCATTAGAGCATCTGAGTCATTGAAAGCCGCTTTTGCAGCAGCACCCATTTTGACACGCCCAAAACCCGAGCTTCCATTTGTACTTGATGTCAGTGCGTCTGAGACAGGAGTAGGTGCCCTCTTGTCATTTGCTCGAGGGAACTTCCATGCCAGTCCTAATCCATACGGATCATAAAAACCTTACCTACTTGTCTAAAGCTAAGCTCTTGCCTACAAGGCAGGCCCAATGGGCCTTATTCTTGTCTTGTTTTAATTATGTGGTCTTGTACCTGCCAGGTACCAAAAATGTCAGGGCTGATGCCCTATCCAGACAGTTTTTGGGCGCTAAAGAGGAGAGTCCTCCTAGTCCTATTATTCCTCAGGACAAAGTACTGGCCACCATACATACCAGCATAACCTCTCCCCTTGGGGAGAAAATACGGACCACCCAAGTAGATGCACCTGAGAGTCTCTCCCTCTGGGCACTGTTTTATACCTTTTAGCCTCCGTACTATGGTACTTTCTAGCTACCATAATACTAAGTTAGCAGGTCATCCCAGAAAGAACCAGCTTCTTTGGTCAGTTTCCTGTCTCTTCTGGTGGCCAGAACTTAGCAAAGATATTGCTTCTTTTGTCACTGCCTGTTCAGTCTGTACGCAGACTAAATCACCTTGTCACCTTCCAGTGGGCCTTCTCCAACCTATGCCCAATGGGGAGAAGCCATGGTCACACCTTGTCATGGACTTCATTGTCGATCTTCCTTTGTCTAATGGTAACACTGTCATTCTCATGGTCGTTAACAGATTTTCTAAGATGATTCATTGCATACCATTCAAAAAACTTCCATCTGCTAAAGAGTTGGCTATGGTCTTTGTCAAAAAGGTCTATCGGCTACATGGGGTTCTCAAAGTCAGTTTCCGACCAGGGTAGCCAGTTTGTCTCGAGATTCTGGATGGCCTTCTGTGCGCAACTAGGTATCCAACTCTTCTTCACCTCGGCCTATCACCTGCAGTCGAATGTGGCAGCTGAAAGGGTTAATCAGGCCTTGGAGCAATTCCTGCGGTGTTACATCTCAGACCAACAGAACAACTGGTCGAACCTGCTACCTTTGGAGGAGTTTGCTTATAACAGTGCTGTCTCAGCTTCTACCCAGCTCTCCCCTTTCATGTGAATTATGGGTATCAACCCTCCATGATTCCAGATTTGTTCACTCCCCAGGGGATCCCAGCATTGGAGGTTTATCTCCAGCGAATCCGTTCCACATGGGTGCAGGTCCAAGAGCTGTTGCAACACTCACAACAATCCCAGGAGCTCCAGGACAACCATAAAAGTCTACCTGCACCCTCCTACCAGGTCGGGGAGAGGGTCTGGTTGTCCTCCAGAAATCTTCACCTCCGAGTGCCCTCTCAGAAACTGGCTCCCTGTATTGTGGGGCCTTTCTGTATCCTCTGAAGTGTGAACCCTGTGGCCTATGCCCTAAGACCTTCCTCCTAATGTGCGAATACACAATGTGTTCCTTGTCTCTCTTCTGAAACCTCTGGTATGTAATCGTTTCACTACGGTCAATCCTCGACCTCATTAAGTGCCGGTTGACGGCCATGAGGAGTACGAGGTCCGATCCATCGTTGACTCTCGTAGGTTCAGAGGGGGCCTTCAATATTTGGTCCATTGGAAGGGTTACAGTCCAGAAGAGCGCTCATGAGTTCCAGCCGCAGATATGCATGCCCCCTCCCTCCTCTGTGCTTTCCATGCACGCTTTCCCCATAAACCTGGTCCTGCCCCATGGGGGGGGGGGGGTTTGCTGAGGGGGGGCACTGTCAAGGTTTTGCTGAGCAGCTGTATTCTGCCTATTGATTCTGATGTCTGAGCTAATCTAGTGCTCTGGTATCCACTGCTGCTGTTTTTTGCTCAGGCTGATCAGCTAACCTCTCTGATTACTTATCTGACTGTTATCAGCCAACCCTCCCACTTCCTCACTTCCCCATTGTCCTTGTGTTTGTTTGCTGACCTGTTGCTGCTGGCTGCTGTGGCTTGTTCCTAACATCACAGACTTCTGTGCTCCTGACCCCGGCTTGGATGATTACCTGTCCTGGTTCCTGACCCTGGCTTGTCATTTGGTTTCTGCTCCTGATCACGATTCTGTTTTTTGGTTTCTTTAATAAAAGTGTTTTGCATTTTACCTTTTTGTGTCCTGTCTGGTTCCTGGTCCATAACAGTGATGTCCATGCAGAGAATTTCACCGGAAAATCACACCCATGATTACACCAATGGGACAGGTGGTATAGAGGAAACTTGCATTACTCCTCCTTACTGCCGTCCATGGGTGTTAGGCTTCAGAAAAGTACTTCGGTCACATGATTCTGCAAAAGTCTTAGGCAGGTGTGAAAAAAATGCTGTCAAGTAACTATGTTAATAGTTTATTGTTATCAATAACAATAATAAGTGTGTGTGACCACACAAACAGCATACATTCTTCTAGGTACACTTGCACAAAGTCAGGGATTTTGTAGGAATATAGTCAGGTGTATGATTAAACAATTATATCAAACAGGTGCTAATGATCATCAATTTAATATGTGGGTTGAAACATAATCATTAACTGAAATAGAAACCACTGTGTAGGAGAAATAAAAACTGGGTGAGTTACTGCCACACTCCGTTATTATGGAGAGGATTCTGAAGACAGTTTAATGTCAAAACTCATATACCATGGCAAGACTGAGTACAAAAAAACAAGACACAAGGTAATTATACTGCATCAGCAAGGTCTCTCCCAGGCAGAAAGTTCAAGGCAGATGGGTTTCTAGATGTGCTGTACAAGCTGTTTTGAAGAAGCTCAAACAAACAGGCAATGTTGAGGACTGTAGATGCATTGGTCAGCCCAGGAAACCTAGTGCAGCAGATGACACATCATGCTTACTTCCCTTCATAATCAGAAGTTGTCCAGCAGTGCCATCAGCTCAGAACTGGCAGAAAACATTAAAGGAAAAACCTTGGCATAAAAGTTTGGGAGATCAGAAATGGCACAATTAATTTATATTTTAAGTATCTACAGAACTAAATCTATAGAATGTTAAGTATTACTATCACTTTAATGGATAATAAACTATTAACATGTCTATTTTTGAAAGCATTCTTACTGTACAGCTTTTTTCACACATGCCTAAGACTTTTGCACGCTACCGTTTGTGTGTGTGTGTAATATAAATAGTGATGTCCAGAGAAAGTATTACTCAACGGAATGCTATTGTGTATTTTTAATCATCCAATATTTATTGTTATTGGTGTATGAATGATCAATTGATATATCATTTATAATAATATGTAAAAAAAATATATATATATATATATTGTTCGGCTCATACTTCGGAGTAAAACAAGAGTACTCCAACTGCTGAGAAGTGTCAAATTTTATTGCAGCTTAAGCTTGAATTTCTGAGGTACAGTATCTATATGGCCTGAAATTTATAGTGGAGCTGTTGTTAAAGGGATAGTAATACTTTGTTTTATCTTTATTTTATTTTGTAGGTATTAAAAAAACATGAAGAACAATAAGTCTTATCTCTCAAACCTTTATGGCTTGAGAGATATTCACAAGCAAAGTTTCCTCTCCCGCCCCTTTTTCCTAGTGTAAGCCATCTCTTCTCAGACGTGGAATATGGTTTTAAGACCAGACAGATAACAGAAGGGGACAATCTTCTTCCTATGAGAACAATGAAAGCCCTGCCCCCCTTGACAAGTTTTTCAGGTTTTTCCCTCTCTGTAGTCTACCTGGGCACCTCCCTTCTGCTCTGGCTGAGCAGTGTTACATCAGTAAAAGGGGTGGGAGGGGGATACTTTGTCATTGAATAACTCCTAAACTACAGCTCTGACACAATTGAAATAACACTCTCCAAAGTCCAAATATGATGATTAATTAGAGCTGCTTTTATTATGAAACATTATTATCCCTTTAAATCATCCTATCGACACCTCTGGTCAGTTTACCATAAATTTCCATAGGCTGGTGTAGCAACAATGCCACTAAATTTCAGGCCATTGAGATATCCAACCTAAAAAATTAAAATTTGAGCTGCAATAACTTTTTGAATAAAAAATGTCTCAACAGTGTGATTACCCTTGTTTTACAACACATATATATATATATCCCTTTAAAAGCATACATTTTTCCTGTTTTATAACCTTCTCTTTAACTGAAAAACCTGTATGTCAAACTCATGTTTGTAGGGGCTTACAAATGAAAACAAAGTGACGGAAGTGGTTTTACCCTTCCCAACTGATAGGCACATGTAACACCCAAAACACTTGGCTTAGTCTGGAGCCAGGACTTTGGAAAGGAAGAGAAACACCAGAAAGCAGGGTCTACTTAGGAATGATGATATTCTAAAATCCATAAATACAAATCTGCTATACACAAAAACAATGCAATCATAGCCAGAATCCAAAATAGAAAAGTCTACAGCACATGACTTTTTTTTTCATTTTTCATGTGATTTGTCCTTTAATGTGAAAAAATATATACTGTAGGCAGTCTCGACGTAGGTCTCATGGAACTCTTGTTCCCTGAAGCCTTGCAGGAGACCTCCAGAGCAAATGTAAGTAATTTCTGACAGTGTATGGTGCGCTTGGACAGGCAGGAGGGGCAGACAATGTATGGGTGGTTATGTGGAACCAGTGAACAATGGAACAAGGCTGAAGTGACAGGGTTGACATGTGTCTGTGACTACCAATGGTACAATAGAACAAGGCCTCCATAGGAGACAGTTTGAGATGTTCTGTGATTACCAGTGGAACAAGTCTGGAGTGGCAGACAGTATTTGCATGGTTCTTTAACAACAAGGCTCAGGTGACAAATAGTGTGTGTGGTTCTGTGCCAACCAATGGCGAGTAGAACAAGGATGGAGTGACAGACAGTGTTTGCATGGTTCTGTGACTACCAGTGGAGCAAGGCTAATGTGGCAGACTGCGTGTATGGTTTTACATCAACCAGGGGAACAAGGCTGGGGTACCATACAGCATATGTCTGGTTCTGTAACTACCAGTGGAACAAGGCTTGAGAGGCAGATGCTATGTTTGTCATTCTGCCACTGGCAGTGGACATGTGGAAGACTGAAACATTTCACAAATTGGTATTTTTTTTTTCTGTTAGATCTTTCTTGTACTGAACACAATAACCTAGAACCATCTAGGAAACCAATACCATCAGATAAAATTATTAATAGTTTAGTCTTAATCACTGGCACAAACTTGCATCCTAATATATTTAATATTAATATATTTAATATTAACACAATGTTAAGCACTTAATGCAGTGGAGATATTTCTAGCATCCACGGACTTCATGTGTTTTGTGTTTTCTAGGGTTCTAATTTGATTTTATTAGAAACAAAAGGGTTCCATTACTAAAAAGTTTAAGAACCGGTGCAGTAGAGTTTTTATCACTGAACAAGATACCACCAATGCTGGAAGATGCTTTGCCCAAAAGTTATTAAACCTTTGAGTGCCAGATAGGTATCCCAACACATTTATCTGCAATGCATTGGATACCCATCTGGCACTCAAAGGGTTAAAGAATGTAACTCAGGGCTAGCCAACACTGGTCCTCAAGAGCAACCAACAAGGCGTGTTTTCAGGATATCCCGGCTGAAGTAGACTAATTAATTAGTGGCTCAGTCACTTTAAAAGGTCCATCTGTGCTTGTTCAGGGATATACTGAAAACCTGCCTGGTTGGTAGCGCTTGAGTACAAGGGTTGGCTACCCTTGGTATAACGTAATCTTTTTAGGTGTGGTGTATACATGCCCATTTTATTATGATACTACTGCTTCTGCAATATTCAAATACACATTGTCAGTGATACAAGTCATCTATAAGGAGCACCCTCCTTAAAAGTACAGCAGTGAATATGCTGCACCCAAAAATAAAGTTTTCTCATAAATATCTTTTGAATGAAGCTTTTCCCATCAGTGTTCTGCTTTGTGGGTAAAACGCGTCACTAAGTGATTTTTTTTTTCACAAGCCGTGCTGTTCAGGAAGCTGTGTGTTTTTTTGTTTCATATTTATATAGCTGGAATACTTATTATTTAAAGGAAAACTAAACCCTCCTAATCTCCCCACTCAATTACCTTACTATGGCTAAAACAATTTTGCCTTTTGTTCAAGAGAGAAACTTTTATCAGTCCTGGATGTCATGTACATGGAGCTAGACATGACATTTACTGACTACTTTTTTTTCTCAACCTGAAGCAAGCAGAGAACAACAACAACATGAGCAAATGTAACCCAGAGGGTTGTGCCAGGTGTACACCCAGGGGGAGATGCCCCTAAGTACAATAAGGGCTCAGGATGGGGACTTTGTGTTGAATTTGTGTTGAAAGCACATCTACATTATGCATTAACATGTCTTTGCCATCATATTCCCTTCAATTCTCCACCAGTTCACCATCAATCCACTATGCTTTTTTACAGGTTTACAATTTTGCACTGGACACACAGAAAACGGCTCCTTTCCATATGGAAATTGTCCTATTCATGTGGGTGTGTTCATATGTTAGTTTGGCTGTTCACCACATGCACTAACTCCTATAGCTGTCTCTGCTGTTAGAACTCACTGTTCCAACATTACCTGCCTGAAGCTGCTGAGGTTGGGATCACCCTCTATCTCTCTATGATGCTACAAGAAAGTTTGCTGTCTCTGCATGCTAATGAGTGGATTCTCCACCCTGCCCTTGCATCCTTAATTCTTATTGCATATGGCGATATGTGTCTCCATTGGCAAGACTATGTGTCGCACATTGCTTGACGCACATCGCTACAACAAGGAACCTTAGTGCATCTAAGCCCTGTTCTTTAAAGTGTTAAGACTCTGCCTTCTGCACATGTCATGTCCGTCTCCATGGGCATATCATCCAGGACTGATTCATGGTGTTCTCTCTTAACCCTTTCAGTGCCATAGGGGTACGCAACACATTGTGTACCTCTCTGCCACTGAAAAGGTTAAACAAATGAATTGGGGTCCTTAGGATTTTCTGACCATAATAAGGTAAGTGGGTTACTTGGAGGTCCCAGATCTTTTAACCATTTGAGTGCCAGAGAGGTGCGCAACACATTGCAATCCGCTGAATATCCCTCTGGCACTCAAAGAGTTAAGAGTGGTAGCGTGCTGGTTCTCCAATGCACTTATTCCCCTTGAATAAGATATTTCTGTGCTGCAGCATGAGACACATTATAGGACCACCAAGGCCAAGAGTCTAATATCCAGGGACACAAGGACACTCCCTTGAGCTGTCAGTCAGGCCATTATCCCTTCTGTATATTGATTTCTTCTTTCTACAAGTTACCTTTGCATAAACAAATAGCCAGCAGGAAACAAGAGGTCACAAAGGAATAACAAAGGTAAACTCCTCATCCAAAACCGGAGGTAGCAAAAATAGGAGTCATTAACCCATTGATTGTTATACAATCTAGCAACACATTATGGAGCAATACATTGCACATGTTAAAATTAACACAAAATACAACTTGCAGTTGCTTAAATGGGAGCTATACCCTTAGGTATAATTGAGATAGACTGAATAGTTATTTCCAATAACAATAATATAATATAATTATTATATATAATAAATATAATAATTATCCCAGAGTCAGCCAGAGTCATACTGAACTCCATATTGTTGTATACAACCACAGTTTGTTCCCTACTAATCAAAGCATGAACCAGCATGTATGGGACAGACTGGGCCTTATGCACAAAAGAAAAGATGAACAATTGTACAGCAAACTCCCTGCACCACAGCTGAGAATATTCTTTCATACTTGGCATTTTCTAGTGTTGATTCTGTATTCCATCACAGTTCACCAATGGGTTAAACTCCCCTTGACAGCTGCGAATATGAGACAATCAAGCCAAAAAAACAAAAAAAAAAAAAATAAAAAAAACCCCACAACTATAAAAGACCTTCTCCAACTCTCAAGCTTCAGAAGAGCCAAGGAAAGGAAATGTAGTGAATGCTGTCATGGACCAAGATCAGGAATAGGATATTTCGCTATGTAAGAATCTTCTCTACTCTGGCCATCCATGGCAGCCATTCACCAAAGGGTAGTAACCAAGTACAAATACAAACAGGGTGGTGGTGGGGGGACTCAAAGAGAAAAGTGTAATAATCCACTCCAGTCAAGATATTTCTGGACCTTGGTGCCATTTCACACACATGTGCAGTGACACACCTGTTGGGAACTATTGCACTAGAGATTGCTCGGTTCCATTGGCTTTAATCCACTCAGTGACAGAGGGGTACGCAGCTCATTGCAAAGCAAGAAATCATACCAGGAATCTGGCCAGGGCCAGATTTCCCAACAGGCTGCACATTTTAAAGGATAGTGTCTCAGCTGTGCTGGCCACACCTATATTCTGAAATGTGGGTGTGACCAGATAAATCTCGATGTCCCTGCACCAGTTTTATACCCCTTTACAGGCTATTATTTAAACTCTTGGATGCTAGAGAGATCTGCACTATCAATCAACTAAGGGGTTAAAGCTCTTTTTTGTTCTTGCTTATTATAGGCCAACAGTATTTCCTGTGCCAGGAAACAATGTATGGGACTGGGGGTGAGGCCATGGGCACAGCTAAGGACACTTAGAATGCCTTTCCTAGGGGCACCTGAGATGTAAATCAGCCCCTGCATCTTGCACTGAAAGGTCTAAGAACAGGATTGGAGCTGCTATTTTTATGAATTGAGCTAGCTGAACATACGTTTGCTTGGCCTCACATGTCTTGTCTGCAGCACTTAAAATGATCATGATTAAATTGGACAGTCTCTGTTTCCCTGAAGCAACTCAGAATACCTATCAGCAGGAACACATTTGTAATTACTTATGTATCAAACACTGAACATGCTGCTGGGAATCTTTAGATATGATGGTACATTAATCTCTTCTCTATAACTTTATGATTCTTTTCTAGATAATACCATAATGTGGCTTTACTTTTTAGATAATCCTTTACAGTTATTAGATAAACCCTTTCAGTGCTTTGCGGACCCCTCTGGCACTGAAAGCGTTAAATACCAATCTAGGCTATTACTACTTCTACATTTCTCCCATCTGGACCAACCGACTTGGCTACCTTTTTAACATTAATTATCCCTTTGAGTACAAGAGGAGTATGCAACTGTCACCGCCGTGCCGACTCCTGGCGGTGCTTCCGTCGCTCCGGTTGCTTCGGCTTCCGGGTTCGGACGCGCGCATGCGCAGTCCTCCTCATGAAGCCGGTTGGGCTTCACTATTTAGGGCGCCCTCTCCCTGCAATGGACGCGTTGTCTGAGCGTCCATTCGGGTGTACAGGGCTAGTAGAGCCTCGTTCACCTTCTTCTTCTGAGTCCGGTTTTCCTGTGTCCTGCTCCTGTTCCCAGTGCCCAGTTCCTACTGTCTGTGTTCCGGTTGCCTGCAGCCAATGTCCTGTCTCCAGTCCTGCTGTGGTCAGTCCATGCACTGTTGTATCCTGCTCTGGTCAGTCCAGTGTCCTGTATCCTGCTCTGGTCAGTCCTGTGTATCCTGCTCTGGTCAGTCCAGTGTCCTGTATCCTGTATCCTGCTCTGGTCAGTCCTGTATCCTGTATCCTGCTCTGGTCAGTCCTGTGTATCCTGCCTTGGTCAGTCCTGTGTCCTGTATCCTGTGTCCTGCTGTGGTCAGTCCCGTGTCCTGCTCCGGTCAGTCCTGTGTCCTGTATCCTGTGACGAGTCCTGCTTGTGTCCTACTATCCCATCTTCTTGGAGGCAGTTTCTCCCTGAGGTGATTGGGGTATAGTCCAACCGTAGTGGGGTATCCTGAGCCCCCGGAGGCTCAACCGAAGGGGGCTATCTAGCCTTGCGGCTAGCACCTTTAGACGGCTTTGGCCGCAGCACACACCCCTACGGTTGGCCTACACACTCCAGCGTCGCCCTCTAGCGACGCTCTCTAGCCTCTAGCCCCAATCACCTTTGTTGGAGGAGTATCTTTTCCTACTTCTGAGCTTCTGTGTTAGGCTAGTCGTGACATTACAGACAATGCCACACTCCCAGCATGTCCACGGACCCAGCGGATCTCACCCAAGCTGTTGTGCAACAGGGTGCGGTCTTGGAGCAGCACGCCACCCAGATTCAGCATTTGGACCAGAAGTTACACTCTATCACTGGTCTTCTTCAACGGATGCAGCAGCGTCTAGAGGCACCTTGGCCTCCGTCGCCGCATCCTGCGGTGTCCTCTGTTCCTTCTAGCAGCCCAGCTGCTTCCCTAGCTCTCCGTATGCCCCTGCCGGATCGCTTCGACGGTACTTCGTCTGATGTTCGGGGGTTTCTTAACCAATGCCTCCTTCATTTTCGTTGTCAACCCGATGTATATTCCTCCCATCAGGCGAAGACCACTTTCATCATTTCCTTGCTTCGTGGTCCTGCTTTGGCCTGGGTGTCTCCTCTTATCGATCGTCAGTCTCCACTGCTGGACGATTTGGACTCCTTTTTAGCGGCGTTCCGTTCTGTTTTCGATGCGCATGGCCGGCAGTCTCATGCTGAATCCGGTCTGTTGGAGATCCAACAAGGGTCGCGTTCGGTCTCGCACTACGCTGTTGAGTTCCGCACCCTGGCATATGATACGGACTGGGGTGAGAGTGCCTTAAAGGCCGCTTTTAGACGGGGCCTCTCGGACCGCCTCAAAGACGAGCTAACGACTCGTACCATTCCACCATCCTTGGAGGGACTCATAGCTCTTTGTTCCTCTCTAGAGCATCGCATCCTGGAGAGACATGTTGAGAAGGATCGGGACCGCTCTCACCGTCCCCAGCCGCGTCCGGTTTCGCGACTGGCTTCTCGGTTTCAGACACCCGTCACGACGACACCAGTACCTGAGCCGATGGAGATCGGTCAGGTATACCACCTCACCGAGGAGGAGAAGTCACGCAGACGCACCTTGGGTCTGTGTCTTTATTGTGGTCAGGCGGGCCATGTGGCTCGCACCTGCCCATTAAAATCGGGAAACTCCCGGACTTAGGGAGTAGGGGGTCCTCTCTAAGTCAGGCTGTTTTTTGTTCCCCCGGTAGGGATCAACGCTTGACCCTATCACTTTCCCTCTCCTGGTTTGGAGGGTTTGCGTCCCTTCAGGCCTTTGTGGATTCCGGAGCGTCAGGGATCTTCATGGATTAGTCCTTTGCCTGCTCTCGCGGTGTTCCGTTGAGGCGACGTGATCCGCCTGTGCCCATCGTTGCTGTTGACGGTTTTCCCTTGGGCACAGGTTTTATCACATGGGTTACTCAACCCTTGTCCTGTGAAGTACTGGGGGGTCCCAAAGAGACTCTTTCCTTTGAGATTATTGACATCCCTGGGACTCCCGTCATCCTGGGCTACCCCTGGTTGCGGGCTACCAACCCTTCCATTGACTGGCGTCTCGGCATCATCGCCTTTCCTTCCTCCGTGGCAATTTCCTCTATCAATCCTCCTCTTCCTTTAGTTGTTATCAACCCTGAGGTGCCGGGACCTTATCAGGACTTTTCTGACGTGTTTTGCAAGCGTCGTGCGGGGATCCTTCCGCCTCATAGGCCTTATGATATAGCTATTGATCTCCTTCCTGGGGCTGTACCTCCCAGGGGATGTACATATCCACTTTCGGTGCCGGAAACTCGTGCCCTCGAATACTATATTGCTGATAGCCTCGCGCGTGGTTTCATACGGCCTTCCACTTCTCCGGCTGGGGCAGGCTTCTTTTTCGTTTCCAAGAAGGACGGTTCTCTTCGGCCTTGTATTGATTACAGGGGTTTGAATGCCATCACACGTCGGAACTGCTACCCCTTGCCCTTAATTCCAGAACTTTTGGATCGTCTTCGTGGCGCTACTGTTTTTTCCAAACTCGACCTCCGGGGGGCGTATAACCTGGTCCGTGTTCACGCTGGCGACGAGTGGAAGACGGCCTTCAATACCAGATTCGGGCACTATGAATACCAGGTCATGCCCTTCGACCTTCGGAATGCTCCAGCAGTGTTTCAGGCATTCGTCAACGATGTCTTCCGGGATCTTCTTATGTCCTCCGTGGTCGTCTATTTGGACGACATTCTGATTTTTTCCAAATCTCTTATGGAACACCGTGGCCACGTCCGCCAAGTTCTTGAGCGGCTTCGAACACACAACTTGTATGCCAAACTCGAGAAGTGCCAGTTCGAACAAACCAGCTTGCCCTTTCTTGGGTATATTGTGTCCTCTTCAGGTCTAGCTATGGATCCTGAGAAACTCTCCGCTGTCCAGAACTGGCCCTTGCCACAGGGTCTTAAGGCTACCCAACGGTTTATTGGCTTTTCTAACTATTACCAGAGGTTTATCCGGAATTTCTCGGATGTTATCCGTCCTGTTGTAGCTCTCACCCGTAAGGGAGCTGATGCGAAACTGTGGCCATCTGATGCCTTGGAGGCGTTCAACAAGCTTAAAGCTGCTTTCACTTCCGCCCCAGTTCTGGTCTATCCTGATCCTATGTGGGCTTTCTTTTTGGAAGTCGACGCTTCTGAGACCGTGGCGGGCGCTGTTCTGTCTCAGCTCTCTTCTAGTACAGGGCTCATGCATCCCTGTTCTTTTTTTTCCCGTAAATTTACCGACTCGGAACGGAATTATGATACGGGTAATAGGGAACTGCTAGCCATTAAGCTAGCCCTCGAGGAGTGGCGGTACCTCTTGGAAGGGTCTCCTCATGTCGTGACCATTTACACCGACCACCAGAATCTGGCCTCGGCCAAACGCCTGAATGCTCGCCAGGCTAGATGGTCCCTGTTCTTTGCCCGTTTCCACTATGTGATAACATACCTACCTGGAACCCGGAATGTGAAGGCCGATGCCTTGTCCCGGCAGTTCGAATCCAGCCCTACTGAACCGAGGGATTCCGAGCCAGTGATACCCTCCGCTCGCGTTCTGGCAGCCTTATCCACTCGCACCTTACAGGCTATACGTCAGGCTCAGAATGGGCTGCCTTCTACCGAGTCACCTGCTGGGGACCTGTTGTCTGTTCCTCAATGTCACCGCAACGAGGTTCTTCGTTGGGCCCATTATTCTTCTGTATCGGGTCACCCGGGGGTTTCACGTACATTCGAGCTTCTGTCCAGATACTTATGGTGGCCGAACTGTCGTACTGATGTCGCAGACTTTGTTGCTTCTTGTTCTGCGTGCGCACGTATGAAAACACCCCGCCTGAAACCCGCCGGGTTGTTGCAGCCTCTACCTGTACCGACCTTGCCTTGGACGCAGTTGTCCATGGATTTCATTGTGGAGCTCCCCAGGTCCGCAGGTATGACAACTATTTGGGTGGTGGTGGACCGGTTCACCAAACAGGCCCATTTCCGAGCCTTTCCTGCTGTTCCCACTGCCTCTCTACTGGCCGATTCTTTCATTACTGACATCGTGCGGCTTCATGGTGTGCCCCTGAATATCACGTCTGACCGCGGATCACAGTTCATTTCCAGGATCTGGAGGGCATTTTGTGATCGTCTGGGCATCCGTCTGCACTTCTCCTCCGGTTACCACCCGCAGACCAACGGCCAGACTGAACGGGTCAACCAGTCTTGGAGCAGTATCTTAGGACTTACTTTAACAGGCACCATAATGATTGGGTTCGCTTGCTTCCCTTGGCAGAATTTTCCTACAATTCCCTGCATCACTCTTCCCTTGGCTGTTCACCTTTCTTTGCAGCCTTGGGTTTTAACCCCCGAGTCCTGCTTCTACGTCCGGGCTCAGCCTTGGTGCCCTCGGCCGAGGTCTGGGTCCGTACGTTGGTTGAGCATTGGCAGTCGCTCAGAACTTCCTTGCTCGCCTCCCAAATACGCCACAAGAGCGCAGCTGACCATCGTCGTTCCTTGGCTCCTCTCTATTCTCCTGGTGACAAGGTCTGGTTATCCGCCAAGAACATCAACCTTCGGCAGCCTTCCCGTAAGCTTGGTCCACGCTACTTGGGTCCTTACAGAGTTCTACAACGTTTGTCTCCTGTAGTGTATCGGTTGGCCTTGCCAGCCTCCCTCCGTATACACCCAGTCTTCCATGTCTCGTTGCTGAAGCCATGGATATCCTCTCGTTTTTCTCATCCAGCTCCGGTTGTTCCGGCACCTGTTACTGTGGCTGGGCAGGAGGAATTCGTGGTGAGTGCCATACTCGACTCCAGGCGAGTGCGCGGCCGTTTGCAGTATCTCGTGGATTGGCAGGGTTACGGTCCTGAGGACAGGTCCTGGGTTCCCGCCATGGATGTCCATGCTCCTGTGTTGGTGCGCCGCTTCCACTGCATGTTTCCCACCAATCCCTCCTGACGTCCTCCGTAGGGGTAGGGGAGTGTCACCGCCGTGCCGACTCCTGGTGGTGCTTCCGTCGCTCCGGTTGCTTCGGCTTCCGGGTTCGGACGCGCGCATGCGCAGTCCTCCTCATGAAGCCGGTTGGACTTCACTATTTAGGGCGCCCTCTCCCTGCAACGGACGCGTTGTCTGAGCATCCATTCGGGTGTACAGGGCTAGTAGAGCCTCGTTCACCTTCTTCTTCTGAGTCCGGTTTTCCTGTGTCCTGCTCCTGTTCCCAGTGCCCAGTTCCTACTGTCTGTGTTCCGGTTGCCTGCAGCCAGTGTCCTGTCTCCAGTCCTGCTGTGGTCAGTCCATGCACTGTTGTATCCTGCTCTGGTCAGTCCAGTGTCCTGTATCCTGCTCTGGTCAGTCCTGTGTATCCTGCTCTGGTCAGTCCAGTGTCCTGTATCCTGTTCTGGTCAGTCCTGTGTCTTGTATCCTGTATCCTGCTCTGGTCAGTCCTGTGTATCCTGCCTTGGTCAGTCCTGTGTCCTGTATCCTGTGTCCTGCTGTGGTCAGTCCCGTGTCCTGCTCTGGTCAGTCCTGTATCCTGTGACGAGTCCTAGTGTCCTGTATCCTGTATCCTGCTCTGGTCAGTCCTGTGTCCTGTATCCTGTATCCTGCTCTGGTCAGTCCTGTGTATCCTGCCTTGGTCAGTCCTGTGTTCTGTATCCTGTGACGAGTCCTGCTTGTGTCCTACTATCCCATCTTCTTGGAGGCAGTTTCTCCCTGAGGTGATTGGGGTATAGTCCAACCGTAGTGAGATATCCTGAGCCCCCGGAGGCTCAACCAAAGGGGGCTATCTAGCCTTGCGGCTAGCACCTTTAGACGGCTTTGGCCGCAGCACACCCCCCTACGGTTGGCCTACGCACTCCAGCGTCGCCCTCTAGCGACGCTCTCTAGCCTCTAGCCCCAATCACCTTTGTTGGAGGAGTATCTTTTCCTACTTCTGAGCTTCTGTGTTAGGCTAGTCGTGACAGCAACGCACTGCTTTGCAACACGTTGCATACCCCCTCTGGCACTCAAAGGGTTAAGTCGGTAGAATTTCATCCTTTGTAAACAAACTTGCTTCCACTGCTTTTTCATTAAAAGTTAATGTATTTAATGACGTTCCATCTGTTATGCTGTCAACTGCAAACACTGAGGTGAAATAATTATATTTGTAGTTGGCTATTACCTTAATTTCATTTTTTTTTTGCCGTTAAGTTTGAAGTATTCCCTTTTCTGTCTGTCAAAATTTTACATTTTCCTGAGGTTGAACATGAGGTTGAGTGCCTCCCAACTCGTTCAGTATACATTTAGACCAGAGTATTGCAAAGATCCTTAACTCTTATAGAGAATCTGCCAAATTTATAATGGACTCAAATACTAAACAATTTTATAGGTGCTTCATTTTCTTGATCTTTGTAAGGTCTACGTATTGCCATAGTTTTGTTCTGAAAGTTCTGAGGCAAGAGCAAATAACAGCTGAAAAAGTGAGCACCTTTGTCTTGTCCAAGAACATTATGCTAATCCATTACAGAACTTTATAATGTTTCCAAAATCATCTTTGGTGGGAAGTCTGTCAACCTTTCCTTATGATCATACAGTGTAGACACTTTACTTGTGTGTGAGTGCTGTAAAACTGATCTGAGCACTAGCTGCAATATAGTTTATGTTCAGAACTCAGCTACTGGGTAAGCCCCTTAACAGAAGGGGCTGATGTCAAGGAAAGTGAAAGGAGGGAGGATATAAAACTTAAATAACCCTTCAGTCACATTCATAAATGTCAAATAATAGCATTACAGTATATGATGCTAAATCCAAGCAATACTATGTTTTAAAGCATACACCATTCTATGAAGTTGATTTAATATAAGCTCAAAATTGTATGAAGCTGTTTATAACCTTGAACACACTTTTAGTAGAAGGAGAAAACAAATGTACTCAACCTTTATCTCCTTGAATGCACAAGAGGCCTTTAAAATATTGCAAAGCAAGTTAATGGAGCCCTCGGTAAAGCCTAATGAGTTAAGGGGACCACCTGATCTATTCTTTGCACAGGGCTGGGTAGTGACTTAATGCTTCAGTGATGAGGGCATTTTTTTTTATACTAGAACAGTTTTGGTCTTCTTAGTATACCTTTTTTCAACCATATTTTCCTCTGATTCCTTAATCTACCCACACTAATATTATGCCATTTAGTTAAAGCTAAGTAAATCTTTCTTTTAATGCCACAATTATATGGAGAACCCACCATTAAATTTGATATTAATATAAAAAAGCTGAATAATGGGGGGACAACAACATTTTGTAGTTTTCCTGTGATGGTTTGCACTTATTTGGTTCAGTTTTAACAGGGACTGGATAAGTGTTCCTCACATACAAATCCCCATATCCCTTTTTCCCACACTAGTGTCCCTCTTTTAGGCTGCACTTATTTGGTTCAGTTTTAACAGGGACTGGATAAGTGTTCCTCACATACAAATCCCCATATCCCTTTTTCCCACACTAGTGTCCCTCTTTTAGGCAATCAGGCTATGTGTGTATATATAAATGCATCACTGGTTCACAGTAATAAAACTCACATTAATGTTTGTTAAACTTCAGTTTATGTGTTTATATATTAGCCTGTGTAAATAAAATACTTTGGGCTTGTGCTAACGTTTCAACGATTTTGGTTTTTCTCCTAAATTCTCTCTACCCCCACCATCTTGTTGTGCTCCCAGTACCACAAAAGTGCCTCGTATATGGCCATTTTAGGCAATGGGAGCTCTGTTCTTTGCCTCTCCCTTCCTCCCAATCACCGAGAGGAAGAGAGAGGCAGAGGACACTGGTAAAGGAAACGTCTTTCTCATGTGGCTCCACCTGCACTTGTGGTCCTGGAGCTGTCAGTTACAGCACTGCAGTTATTTTACCCATGACATGCCAGGACTGTCACCTGTATATAAAGGATGGCATTGTGTGACAGTCATGGCATGTCACTTGTTGTCATGTGGTTAAAATGGCCCTGTACATGAATAAAGGTAAATTGACTTTAACACTTTACATATATGAAAGCAAAATATCATTGCTTCTGAGGAATCTCCTTTGTAGTGTATATATTATTATTATTATTAGATAAGCTCAACATAAAAATAAGCTATGTAACCCATTTTATAGAATTGACTCTAGACATGATGTGGACAATGTGAGGCCCTCCAGCTGCTGTCAGACTAAAACTCCCATCATTCTCCTCAAACCAATGCATTGGAGACCTCTCTAGTATTCATAGGATTAAAAGCCCCATTCCAGTCAATCCCCACGAGGGTGCAGTTGATAGCTCAAGAATTGACCTATTTAGCTTGATGAATAAAATCCCATATGTTTATGGAGCCTTTACTAAATGCAAACAAAACACCAGTAAGAATATCATTAACAGAGTTTATTACCAATTAATCTTTTCATTAGTAATGAGAACTGAGAAACTACAGAGAATTTATCATGTCACTGCCAAGTGCCATATACTGCATATTATGATGTTCATTACACTTGACAATTAAAAGCTTTTACACAGCACTTCAGCAAATGCATATCAATAAATTAATTATGAGCTACAAGTGCTGCATTAGTTCATGACAATTTAACTATTTATACCCACATTTATGGTATAAATAGCCTTATTTATCAAAATTGACCAGTCAACTTTTCCCCATGTGATTATCCAAAGCCCTATAGACCTCTTTGGGGCCATTCAATTTAGACTAAAAGAAGCAAATGCAGGTGTTTTCTTAGCCACTACTATGCCCTAGGCACCACATTTCTAAGCTACTACTATGCCCTAGGCATCACTTTTCTAAACCACTACTAGGCCCTATGCACTGCTTTTCTAAGCCACTACTAGCCCTAGGCACAGCTTTTCTAAGCAACCACTAGGCCCTGGCACAGTTTTTCTAAGCCACCCCTAGGCACAGCTTTTACTATGCTACTAGTAGGCCCTGGGCAAAGTATAAAACATCAGGCCCCCTTAACCCACTGAATGCAAGAGAGGTATCCAACACATTGTTTCACAATGCTCTGGAGACCTCTTAAGCATCAAAATGGTTAAATAATAATGTCACCTGTTCCATTAAAGGGAAAGTATACCCTATTTAAAAGTCACACATAATGTAACACATTGGTATGTTCTTCATATAGCATTCTGGTGTGTATATAATAGATATAAATGTAGTTTCCTGTATATGGTTGTGTCTGTTGACATTTATCTCTAGGTCACACTTCCTCACATCAAACATGAGCTTTTAGAGACTGGACTTGTAAGGGACCCCAGTTGTTATCAGATAGAAATTGAAATAGCTAGCTTAAGATGTGCGGGATGGGAATGTGACTAACTCTTCATAAATCCTTAGTAAGGCCTCATCTAAAATATGGAGCATTGGGTGCAAGTTCTTAATAAAGATATAATTGAACTGGGAAAAGTACAGACTTGCAATAAAGCTGTAAAGGCGATTGGAAGATTTTAGTTAGATTAGCCAAACTGGGTTTGTTTACACTCGAGACAAGACTTCTGAGGGTTGTTATTATTACCACCATTTACGGTTATATTCCAGGCCAATACAAAGAAAACTCTGGGGAACTATTTACTCAAAGAGTACAAAACAAGGGGTCATCCAAGCCTAGAGCAAAGAATTTTTCATCTAGGTCATGGCTTTTTACAGGAAGGGCAGTAAAGTAGTGTTTGCAGATAATGTAGATGGTTTAAAAATGGATTGGATATCTTTCTAGCCCATACCAATATTGAGAATTAACAGAGTTGGTTTCATTGCAGACAGGATGTTGATCCAGGGAGATATCTGACTGGGTTTTGGCATTAGGAAGGGTTTTTTTTGTTTTTTTTTACACATTTGGTGCTTAATTGTAAATAGCTTAACCCTTTGAGTGTCAGAGGGGTATCCAATGGATTGCAAAGCAATGTGTTGCATACACCTCTGCCACTCAAAAGGTTAAAAAGGGTTTTTTCCCCCTCTGGATCAAAAAGGATGTTGGACGCATGTCTTTTTACAGGTCTCATAAACTATTATGAGAGAAAAACATATCAAATGAGATAAAAACAGTAAATAGAAATAACTGGCCTTTGTACCTACCTAGGTAAATCCACTTATTCCCAGGCAATAATTCCCCAGGTTCAAACAATGCTAGGTGCTTTCACCTGAAGTAACACCTAGAGCCACACAATGAGCAGATTGTAATGCTCATGTCATCAGAGAGAGGGAGAAACATAGGAATGCAGAGTCTGTTGATAGACTGATTTTCTCCTTGACTTGGAGTGGGGTGGCTTCCAATACTGGGCCCATGTTAGCTTTCAACTTTCTGCCCTAGACTTCTCTACTATGAAAAACTGGAGCAGTTCTGGGGGAAAAAAAAAAAAAACTGAGCCACAGGGGGTCAATTAAAATGCCCATTGACTTAACTGAGAGAGAGAAACACTGTCAGGCTTGTTATGGTTGGAGCGTAGGAGCAGGGAATGCTATCTCTTGCCAGACACCCCTACCAGGTAATCCACAGAGGTATACAGGTAGAACACCTAGGTAGGAGTGACAGCACAGGAGTGCAAGGGTAAAGCAAAGCGTAGTCAAAAACAGTCCAGAAGATCAGGGCAGGCGGCAATCGGGCAGAACCGGTAAAACTAGCCAAGGTCAGGAAACAGGCAAGCAGGGAAGTCCAGGAGGGAAGCAGAAGGTCAGGCAATGGGAAATCCAGCAGAGGGTCTGTAGCACAGCAAGGAAAGAGGCACTGAGCACTGGAAGCTTAGAGCACACAGGAACCAAAGTTCTGGAACACTGAAGCAAAGTGGACACAGCCTGAGGGGTTTTTATAGTGTCATGGGTTTTCACCCCTCCTCTCTGCTGAACTAACCTCTCACTGGATTGGCCAACAGAGGGGTGTGCAACCACAGCACCTGCCTCACTGTTTACCTGGAGACACACTATTGGTGGACAGTTGATGAGAGAGGCAGGCTTCACCTCCCGCCTACAGGTGTACAACACCATGGTTTGATCTGGGCACCCTGTGGATACCTTCCCTGGAGACTCCTTCAACTTTAGGCCATGGCTTAGGCCTACCACACTATCACAATCGCAACCGCGACCAGATGCCGCTACTCGAGGCCATGGCTTCGGCCTACTCAGCGATCGTAGAGCATCTGGGAAGCCCTCAGCAGCAGCGGATGCCTGGCACATGGAGGTAGGAGCTAGAGGGGCATGACAGTACCCCCCCTCCTACCAGCAACCTCCGGGAGCGTCTAGGTGCCGGACGTTCAGGATGGGCTCGGTGAAATGCCCTAAATCATGCTGGGGCATGGATATTGGTGACTGGTTTCCAGGATCGCTCCTAGTCTTCCTCGACGTATACGTGAGTCCATGATTTCTTGAACCTTGAATTCTTCTACATCGTTCACCACTATTGGAAGAGGAGGAGTAGGTGGTCTCCTTTGAGTGGTGTCGGGTATCCATCTTTTGAGAAGCAACACATGAAATGTAGGATGGGTGCGCCATGTAGTAGGTAATTGTAAGGAAATTGCAGCAGGGCTAATGATTTTTGTGATGGGGAAAGGCCCCAAGAATTTGGGTCCCAATTTCTTGGTAGGGCAAGACATTTTAACATGTGCTGAGGACAACCATACCTTATCCCCAACCTGGTATAAGGGGGAAGGTTTACGTCACCGGTCAGCTTGGTTCTTGTAAGACTGTTGTGCCTTTTTTAATGTTTCTTGTAATAGAGTAAAACCTTGGTTCAGTAGTTGAAGACTGTCTGTAGCCTGAGGGACCATGGTAGTAACAGGTAGTTGAGGAATATAAGGTGGATGATAACCATAATTGGCCTTGAAGGGGGACATGCCTATAGAACTGTGTAGATGGTTGTTATAAGCAAATTCTGCTGTTGGTAGCAGGGACACCCAGTCATTCTGAAGATGGGTGACGTAACAACGTAGATATTGTTCAAGCGTTTGGTTAGTTCTCTCTGTCTGACCATCAGTTTGAGGATGGTATGCAGATGACAAGTGTCTTTGTATACCCAAACCGTGACAAAAGGCAGACCAGAAATGAGAGGTAAATTGGACACCACGGTCAGAGAGGATGGTTTGTGTAATACCATGAAGGGGGAAAATTTCTTTGAACAAGTCTGCGGTCTTGGCAGCTGTAGGTAATCCGATAACGGGGACAAAATGTGCCCTCTTGGTTAGGCGTTCTACAACCACCATTATAGTGGTGTAACATTTTGATGGTGGGAGTTCCACAATGAAGTCCACAGTTATGTCAGCCCAAGGACTTGTTGGTACTGGTAACAGCTGTAGTAACTCAGCGGGTCTTGAATTAGTACCTTTGGCTCGCCCACACACATCACATGATTGTATGTATTGTTCAATGTCTTTTTTCATACCAGGCCACCAGAATGACCGTTGGGTGAGTTCTGTGGTTTTCTTAATACCTCCATGGCCTGCTAACGGGTGGTCATGTACCGTATGAAGTATATTGGTACGAACTTCAGGAGGAACGAAAAGAAGAGTGTCTTTGCACAGCAGCCCATGTTTTTTGGTAAGGCAAGGATATTGAGACAGGTAGGAATCTGCTTGAGAATGGGTCTGCAAAGCTTCTAATAGCGAGGAGTGAGTAGCCAAGAAATGACCAGGTTGGAGGATAGTATCCGTATCTGTATCTGTATGGGGTCCATGTGGACGGGACAAGGCATCCGCTTTTCCATTTCGTGATCCTGGTCTATAAGTGATATGCAGGTTGAATCTGCAGAAGAACAGAGCCTATCTGGCTTGTCTAGGACATAGACGGCGAGCTCCTCGTAGATGCACTAAATTCTTGTGGTCAGTGAACACAGTGATTGGATGGTTAGCCCCCTCCAAGAGGTGACGCCATTCCTCCAGTGCCATTCTAATGGCTAGTAATTCTGTGTCTCCCACGCTGTAGTTAGTTTCCGCTGGGGATAATCATCTAGAAAAGAAAGACACAGGATGAAGCGTCTCACTTTTTCCTTGTCGTTGTGATAGGATGGCCCCTGCGGCTGTCTCGGAGGCATCAACCTCCATAAAGAATGGTTTTTTAGGGTCTGGCAGTACAAGAATGGGGGCTGATGTGAACCTCTGTTTAAGTTCATCAAAAGCATGTTGTGCTTGAGGTGACCAGGCAAACGAGGCATGTTTCTTGGTTAGTTGGGTGATGGGAGCGATAACTTTTTAGAGAAACCGTGGATGAATTTTCTGTAGAAAATTGAGAACCCCACAAATTGTTGCACAGTTTTAACAGAAGTAGTAACAGGCCAATCCAAGATGGCTGATACCTTTTTGGGGTCCATTTTGATATTCCCCGGAGTTAATATGAATCCCAAAAATTCAACAGATGTTGTCTCAAACACACATTTTTCTAATTTTGCATAAAGTCCATGTTGCTGAAGCCGAGAGAGGACACGTTTAACATGCTCCCGATAGGCGGTAAGCGATGGAGAGTAGACTAAGATGTCGTCGAGATATACCACTACGAATATGTCCAACATATCTCGGAATACATCGTTGAGGAAATGTTGAAAGGTAGCAGGGGCATTACAGAGCCCGAACGGCATGACCTGGTATTCATAGTGGCCATACCGGGATCGGAAAGCCGTCTTCAATTCATGTCCTTTTTTTATGCGTACCAAATTATAGGCTCCTCGTAAGTCCAACTTAGTATATATTTGTGCCTCTCTAAGTCGATTCATTAACTCTGAGATTAAGGGCAATGGATATTTGTTTTTGATGGTAACCTTGTTAAGCTCTCTATAGTCCACACAGAGCCGGAGGCCTCCATCTTTTTTCCCCATGAAAAATATGCCAGCCCCGGCAGGAGAAATGGATGGCCTTATGAATCCATTCCTTAGGTTCTCTTCTATATAGTCCTTTAAGGAGCTTAATTCAGGTTCAGAGAGGAAATATACGACCAAACGGAATGGGAGCCCCAGGAAGCAAGTCTATAGGGCAGTCATATGGACGGTGTGGGGGCAGTTTGTTGGCTTCTTGTTTGCTGAAGACTTGGCTGAAAGCACGATAGGGTATTGGTATTTCCAATGTCTTAGAAGAAGTAGCATGCAAGGTGGAAACTGTGGTGTGAGAAAGACAGTGTTCTTTACAGTAGGATGATGCAAAGGTGATTTGTCCTGTGGACCAATTAATGGTGGGGTTATGGTGTTTAAGCCAAGGAAGGCCAAGGATAATGGGAAACAAAGGAGATTGTACCAAATTAAAGCTAAGCGTCTCCACATGCTTAGCCCCAATGCTCGCAGTGAGAGGTATAGTCTCTGTGGTGACAGGTCTGGAGTTAATGTTGCTGCCATCAATAAGAAGTATTGTGAGGGGTTGTTTCTTTAGTTGCGTAGGTATGTTCAGACTCTGAGCTAACTTGTAATCCAAGAAACAGTCACTTGCCCCGGAGTCAATGATAGCATCTTGTTATGCGTCCACTGTAGGGAGACAAGAAGAGATAAATGAGGAGCTGTTCCACCCAGGAGTAATGGGTACTGTGCTTGATCTGGCTTACCTCTGGCTGCCAGTTCAGGACAGAGACGGACTTGGTGACCAGAGCCACCACAATAAAGACAAAGGTTCATGCATCTCCTCCTGTTCTTTTCAGTTTCAGTGAGTGGTCCACGAGTAGAACACAGTTGCATGGGTTCCTCTGAAGTGATACCGGGAGTCAAGGAGACAGGTAACGGAGGACGAGGTGTAGAGGTTGAACGGAGAGGAAGGTTAGTGGTACGCTCCATGCGTCTCTCCCGGAGTCTCCGATCTATCTGGGTTACTAGGACGACTAGATCATCCAAAGAGTCAGGGATGCCAGTCCGAGCTAGTTCGTTCTTTAATGAGTCAGCAAGACCCAAGCGGAATTGGTCACGCAAGGCAGTTTCGTTCCATTCCGTTTCTACTGCTACTCTCTGGAATTCTGATACGTAATCCTCCACGGGACGGCGCCCCTGTCTTAGTGATCTCACAGTGGCCTCAGCAGTGGCCCTCTTATGGGGATCATCATAAAGGGCACCCATTGCGTGACAGAAGGCAGTCCAGGAGTCTAGGATAGGGCTGTTAGCATGTAGTAGGTGATGCACCCATGACAGAGGAGCATCTGTGAGTAGTGATATGGCAGTACGAACTTTAATAAAGTCTGTGGCATATGTCCTAGGTTTCAGGATGAACAACAGTTCACAGGACGTGATGAATGACCGGTATTTACTACGATCTCCGGAAAAACAAGCAGGAAGCTTGACATGTGGTTCTGGAGTGGCAGTGGCCCCAACACCAAGGGGTCCCGCTTCATTCGCTGAGGGTGGTTGATACATAGCTGGAGGTGTCACTGGAGCAGGTTATAACCCCTGGAACTGGGCTTGTAAAGCAGCTTGGTTTTCTCGCATACCTTGTACCGTGTGGGATAATGCAGTGAGTTGCTGAGTCAGTGACTCGATAGCATCAATCATCCCTGTCAGCTCCATGGGGCTTCAGTGTAATGTCAGGCTTGTTATGGTTGGAGCGTAGGAGAAGGGAATGCTATCTCTTTCCAGACACCTCTACCAGGTAATCCACAGAGGTATACAGGTAGAACAGGTGTACAGTCCAGAAGATCAGGGCAGGCGGCAATCAGGCAGAATCAGTAAAACTAGCCAAGGTCAGGAAACAGGCAAGCAGGGAAGTTCAGGAGGCAAGCAGAAGGTCAGGCAATGGGAAATCCAGCAGAGGGTCTGTAGCACAGCAAGGAAAGAGGCACTGAGCACTGGAAGCTTAGAGCACACAGGAACCAAAGTTCTGGAACACTGAAGCAAAGTGGACACAGCCTGAGGGGTTTTTATAGTGTCATGGGTTTTCACCCCTCTCCTCTGCTGAACAAACCTCTCACTGGATTGGCCAACAGAGGGGTGTGCAACCACAGCACCTGCCTCACTGTTTACCTGGAGGCACACTATTGGTGGACAGTTGATGAGAGAGGCAGGCTTCACCTCCCCCATACAGGTGTACAACATCATGGTTTGATCTGGGCACCCTGTGGATACCTTCCCTGGAGACTCCTTTTACTTTAGGCCATGGCTTAGGCCTACCGCACTATCGCAACCGCGACCAGACGCTGCTACTCGAGGCCGCGGCTTCGGCCTACTCTGCGATCATGGAGCATCTGGGAAGCCCCCAGCAGCAGCGGATGGCTGGCACGTGGAGGTAGGAGCTAGAGGGGCATGACAAACACAAGACAATATGAGCTGTATGTACAAACCAAGAAAGGAAAAAACTGCACCTCTATTGAATTTACATTTTAACTCCTTTAATGCTCAAGCGGTCTCCAACGCTTTGCAAAGACCCTAGCACTGAGACCCCCATTTGAATGACTTTGTATCTCCAGGTGTCCTTTAGCATTCCATTGGTTTGGTCTAGAATATCTTCTCTTTTTTTCTAACACACAGTCTAATTTAAATTACCAATAGGACTGATATTTTCACAAACTGATGTTCCAAACCAGAGACTTCAATTAGAGTCTGGGATCCCCAGTCAGTGTGGATTAGTATACGGTAATGTCAGTGAGTTACCACTAAAACAAAGGTCATAGATTTTAGAAGGACGCATTTTTTTTCTGTTACGGGTGAACACATAAATAATTACATAGTAGAGAGGAGATTGCTTCATCTGGGCAAGACAATGGGAACAACTAAAACATTACAGTTCATCAGCAACTTAATTCTGCATCAGGCATTTAAACAAAAGTAAATGAAAAAGAGAACCAATCTGGTTCTTTAGAGAGTTAACGAATATTACATAGGATAAAAATGTTCATATAGGAAGTACAGGCAGACTCCAAGGAAAATAGAAATGTTTACTAGGTTAAATAAAGAGAAGTACCATGCATTATATGATTTACTTAATCCCAAGCAGAAAAGAAAATCACAAAGTTTGTAAAAAAGGGTTTACAAAACATTCTATATAGATGAGTGAAAAGAAAAAAAATATAAAGGTGGCATAATAAGATTAAAGTCAGAAAATGAGAGATAAGTGGAGGGGAATTAGGAAATAGATGACTAAATAATTCTTTACAGATGACTGTGACGTATGTGATTCCCCCATTAAGCAGAAAAGCTGTTAATGTTTATAATGGATGAGATGTTAATGAAGTTATCAACATTTTCATCCAGATAAGATTCATCCAAGGATATTACAAGAACTTGGGTCTGAGCTTTCAGCTCCTCTAGCTGAGCTTTCTAGCCAGTCTGACAGGAGTAGTTCCGTATGGCTGGAAAATTGCCAGTACACAAAAAGGGAAGTAGGGTAGACTCTGGCAATGACAGGCCCAAAAGCCTGACATCGGTGTTTGCAAAATTAATAGAAACATATTGAAGTGAGAACTGCAATTGCAGAATATCTTTACAACAGGAATGTCTTGCCAAAAAAATCTAGTTTCTCTAGTGATAGACAATGGTGGAGCAGTAGATGTAGCCTGTTTAGATTTTCATAAATCTTTTGACACTTTACCACACAGGAAGCTGATTTATAGGATGCAAAGCTTTGGATTGGACTCAAAGGTAGTTAACTGGATACATAATTGTCTGAACGTCAGGAAACCGAATGTCATAACCAATTCTATTTATTCAGAGAAACGATGGGTTACTAGTGGAGTGCCACAGGGGTCATCTAGTGATGTTACTTGTGTTATTAAAGGGATAGTAATGTTCCAAAAAAAGTATTAACTATATGATAGATTCAGTTAAAAAAGATTACATGCGCTTATTCAGATCTCTCAAACCTTTAGCTGATGGTATGAGAACCTGGTCACAGGACCAAATGGCGGCTCTTCAGGAGCGCCGGCATAGCGATATCTAAAAATAAATACTTCATTGTAACGGTCTACGTGTGCCTGGTTTACAAGCACACGTTGTAGACCATTCTGATTAAGTATTTATTTGTAGATATTGCTATGTCAGTGCTGCTGAAGAGCCGCATCCGTTGCGCAACCAGAATCTGCTTCTGACAGCTTTACACCTTGTCATGCAGAAAAGGGAGGAAGCAGAGAACATTATTTTTGTATGTCTCTCAAACCATAAAGGTTTAAAGATACGAATAAGCACATGTAATCTTTAATGTTTGGTTTTGTTACTATGATTGTAAGACCTAATAATAACTGTATTTATGTATTGTACCCTTCATTATGCCCTTGATAAAGTACATTAAATATGTTCGGGGTGCCCCGAATGTTCTAGATTATGTATTAGGGGTACCCCGAGCAAAAAAAGATTGAGAACCACTGGTTTACTCTAACTTAATCCATCTTTACTGTGCTGTGTGGTTGTTAGTAGTGATGAGCGAGCACCCCAATGCTCGGGTGTTCGGGTGCTCTGACCGAGCACCCCCGGAGGCTCGAGTGCTCGGCCGAGCACCCGAGCCCCATTGAAGTCAATGGGAGGACTCGAGCATTACACCAGGCACCCCCTGCTCTGATGAGGGGAGGGTGCCTGGTCCATAGGAAAAGGGCAGAAAAGGATGGAAACACCACAGAAATGGTTCAGGGACAGCATAGGGAGGATGTCTGGATGCATCTTGGACTCCAACATCGCTGCTGGGAACGATCTTTCGCCCGTAGTACGCCATTTTTACAGACTGACCATAAAACACACAAAAAGGAAAATAAAAACGACTTTAGGCGAAAAATTGTTACCAAACAATATTTGCTGTATATTTACTTGTATATCATCTGCAAATTCTCCCAAAAATTTCCTTGATTTTCTGAAGTGAGGCCATGATTAAGAGGGAAACGTGCGCAGAGGCAAATTCTCCCAAAAATTTCCTTGATTTTCAGAACTGAGGCCATGATTAAGAGGGAAACGTGCGCAGAGGCAAATTCTCCCAAAAATTTCCTTGATTTTCAGAACTGAGGCCATGATTAAGAGGGAAACGTGCGCAGAGGCAAATTCTCCCAAAAATTTCCTTGATTTTCAGAACTGAGGCCATGATTAAGAGGGAAACGTGCGCAGAGGCAAATTCTCCCAAAAATTTCCTTGATTTTCAGAACTGAGGCCATGATTAAGAGGGAAACGTGCGCTAAGCTGACCATCTAAAACATTATGGGTGAGGGTCTGCTGCAGAGCTGACCATCCTAAACATTATATGCGAAGGCCCGCTAGTGAGCTGACGCTATAAAACATTATATGAGAGGGCCCGTTAGAGAGCTGACCCAATAAAACATTATATGAGAAGGCCCGCTGGTGAGCTGACCTATATAAAAATTGTCAAACAGGGCCCGCTGGTGAGCTGGCCCTATATAAAAATTATATCACAGGGCCCGCTGGTGAGCTGGCCCTATATAAAAATTATAGCACAGGGCATATGGAAGAGGAGGAGGAGGATGAGAAGATTAAGAGTCAACCATATACCCGTTTTTTGGGTGGAAGGGGTGAATGGGAATACAGAGTATTCCCATCATTGTAAATAACATATATAAAGTGAGTTTATGTTCCCCCGGGGCTTTCCTCCAGTGGAGTGGAGAAGTCAGGGGAAATCCAGGCCTTGTTCATTTTTATAAGTGTCAACCTATCAGCATTGTCGGTGGAAAGGCGGATACGCTTATCTGTTATGATGCCACCAGCAGCACTAAATACCCGCTCAGACAGAACGCTGGCGGCAGGGCAGGCCAGCACCTCCAAGGCGTAGAGTGCCAGTTCATACCACGTGTCCAGCTTGGACACCCAGTAGTTGTAAGGCACAGAGGGATCATTGAGGACGCTGACACGGTCTGCTACGTACTCCTTCACCATCTTCCAAAACTTTTCCCTCCTTGTGACACTAGGCTGCGCATCAGGGTGAGGGTGCTGGCGGGGTGTCATGAAGGTGTCCCACGCCTTGGAGAGTGTTGCCCTGCCTTTCTCGGAACTGCTGTGTGCTCCCCTTTTCTCCCCTTCTCTGTTGGCCAAGGTAGCACGTACTCTGCCGCCAGCGTTGTCAGATGGAAAATTTTGGAGCAATTTTTCAACAAGAACCTTCTGGTATTGCACCATTTTGCTTGTCCTCTCCACCGGAGGAATGAGAGATGAGAAATTCTCTTTGTAGCGGGGGTCCAGAAGGGTGAACACCCAGTAATCCGTGTTGTTTAAAATGCGTATAACGCGTGGGTCACGGGAAAGGCAGCCTAACATAAAGTCAGCCATGTGTGCCAGAGTACCAACAGTCAAGATTTCGCTGTCCTCACCATGAGGATGACTCTCAATCTCCTCATCCTCTTCCTCCTCTTCTGCCCACCCACGCTGAAGAGATGGAACTAAAGTTCCATGGCTACCCTCTGTAGCGGAGGCAACCGTGTCTTCCTCCTCCTCCTCCTCCTCCTCCTCCTCCTCCGCCTCCTCCAATTGTCGCTGAGAAGACGAAGTGAGGGTGCTCTGGCTATCACCTTGTGTAAGCTCTTCCTCCCCCATTTCCACCTCTTCCACATGCAAAGCGTCGGTTTTAATTGTGAGCAGCGAGCGTTTCAGTAGACACAGAAGTGGGATGGTGACACTGATAATAGCGTTATCGCCGCTCACCATCTGTGTCGATTCCTCAAAATTGCGTAAAACCTCGCAGAGGTCTGACATCCATTCCCACTCCTCACTTCTGATTACAGGAAGTTGAACGGAGAGGCGACGACCGTGTAACAGCTGGTACTCCACTACTGCCCTCTGCTGCTCACAAAGCCGGGCCAACATGTGGAAGGTGGAGTTCCAGCGCGTGCTCACGTCACACAGCAGCCGGTGAGCTGGCAATTGTAAGCACTGCTGCAGCTTCAACAGGCCGGCCGAAGCTGTAGATGACTTACGGAAATGTGCACACACGCGGCGCACCTTGGTCAAGAGATCATGCACATTGGGGTAGGTTTTTAGAAATCGCTGCACCACTAAATTAAATACATGCGCTAGGCATGGTACGTGTGTGAGCTTGCCGAGCTCCAAAGCCGCCACCAAGTTACGCCCATTATCACACACAACCATGCCTGGTTGCAGGTTGAGTGGCGAGAGCCACTGCTCGGTCTGGTGACTAATCCCCTGCAACAGCTCTGAGGCCGTGTGCTGTTTGTCCCCAAGGCAGATCAGCTTCAGCACGGCCTGTTGACGCTTCCCCACTGCAGTGCTACACT
The DNA here is from genome assembly GCA_037306005.1 of Rhinophrynus dorsalis. NCBI lineage: Eukaryota > Metazoa > Chordata > Amphibia > Anura > Rhinophrynidae > Rhinophrynus > Rhinophrynus dorsalis. The sequence continues at coordinate 540,656,714 of CM074719.1, read as the reverse complement.
GCTTCCAGCTACTGGCTGATGGGGGAGTGGCGCTGCGTGTAGAGAATTCGGAGGTGGAAACGGAGGAGGAGGAGCCAATAACGTAGGTGCTGGCGGAAACCCTGATGGAGGTAGGGCCCGCAATCCTCGGCGTGGGTAGCACCCGTGCCATCCCAGGGTCCGAGTCGCTCCCAGCCTCCACGACATTCACCCAGTGTGCCGTCAGGGAAATGTAGCGTCCCTGGCCACAAGCACTTGTCCATGTGTCAGTCGTTAAGTGGACCTTCCCAGTAACTGCGTTGGTCAGGGCACGGGTGATGTTACGGGACACATGGTGGTGTAATGCGGGGATGGCACACCGGGAAAAGTAGTGGCGGCTGGGGACCGCGTACCGAGGGACAGCTGCTGCCATCAGGCTGCGGAAGGACTCAGTGTCCACAAGCCTAAATGGCAGCATTTCGATGGCCAGTAATTTGGAAAGGTGTGAGGTTAGTGCTATGGCCTGTGGGTGGGTGGCTGGGTACTTTCTCTTGCGCTCAAATGCCTGGGGTAACGACATTTGGACGCTGCGCTGGGACAGGGAAGTGGATGTGGTCGCTGATGGTGCTTCAGATGGTACAGGTGCAGGGCGGGAGGTATGCGGGCCTGCGCCTTCGACAGGCGATTGGCCGGCAACGAAAACAGGGGAAGAGGAGGCAGTGGTGTGGCCTGCAGACACAGATGGGCGATCCAGGCGTTCCTCCCACTTACTACGGTGCTTGGATGCCATGTGTCGGATCATGCTGGTGGTGGTGAGGTTTCTAGTGTTCATGCCTCGGCTCATTCTGGTGTGGCACAGGTTGCAAACTACAATTCTTTTGTCGTCCGCACTTTCCTTAAAAAAACGCCATACCGCGGAACACCTACCCTTTGGCAAGGTAGATTTACGCAAGGGGGTGCTCCGTGGAACATTTGCGGGCCGGTTTGGTGCGGTCCGCCTTCTTTCTGTAGCCACACCACTGCCTCTTCCAGCCTGTTGCGGTGCTGCAGATGGCTCACCCTCAGGACTGCTGTCATCGCTCGGCTCTACACCTTCCCAGGTGGGGTCAGTCACCTCATCGTCCACCAAGTCCTCCTCCACTTCCTCACTCTGATCATCCTCCTCAAGTCTTGATCCCACCACATACTCAGTCATTGACAACTGTATAACATTCTCCTCAACAAGGTCTTGAGACGGAAATAGTGGTTGATTTAATGGCAACTGTGTCTCATCATCATCATCATCATCCACTACTTCCTTTGACCTTAAATGCCGTTCACATCTGTCATCTTCTTGTGATTGGGTAGCCTCTAGAGGTTGTGAATCAGGGCACAAGATGTCATGTTCCTCTGCAAGCGTGCTTGGAGAGAGGGTCAAATGAAGGATTGGTGATGAGACGAGCTCCTCACTATATCCCAGTGTGGGATCACTTCTTTGACCAGACCGTGTATGGTGGGAGGAAGGATGATCAGAGTGAGGATTATGTTGACCAGACTCTTGGCTACTGAGAGTGGACTTGGTGGAAGACAGGGTGGTGCTTAACCGACTGGAAGCAGTATCAGCTGTCATCCAACCGACCACCTGTTCGCAGTGGTCGGACCTCGAGAGTGATGTCCTGCGACGCCCTGTAAAATTAGACATGAAGCTAGGTATGGTGGATGTCTTTCTTTCTTGTGCTCTGGCACCAGGCACAGTTTCTCCGCGTCCTGACCCGCGCCCTGAACTATCAGGATCACGTCCACTTCCCCGTCCCTTTTTACCCGCCTTCTTCATCTTACACGGAATATGTGACTTTAATATTTGAGTTTGAAAACTTAACAGTATTTCTTCCTAGTCTGCAACGGTGCAGAGTACACAGAATAGGCTGCTAAACGGCGGTGACACACACTGAATGGAATATGTGACTTTAATATTTGAGTTTGAAAACTTAACAGTATTTCTTCCTATTCTGCAACGGTGCAGAGTACACAGAATAGGCTGCTAAACGGCGGTGACACACACTGAATGGAATATGTGACTTTAATATTTGAGTTTGAAAACTTAACAGTATTTCTTCCTATTCTGCAACTGTGCAGAGTACACAGAATAGGCTGCTAAACTGCGGTGACACACACTGAATGGAATATGTGACTTTAATATTTTAGTTTGAAGACTTAACAGTATTTCTTCCTATTCTGCAACTGTGCAGAGTACACAGAATAGGCTGCTAAACGGCGGTGACACACACTGAATGGAATATGTGACTTTAATATTTGAGTTTGAAAACTTAACAGTATTTCTTCCTAGTCTGCAACTGTGCAGAGTACACAGAATAGGCTGCTAAACTGCGGTGACGAACACAGAATGGAATATGTGACTTTAATATTTGAGTTTGAAAACTTAACAGTATTTCTTCCTAGTCTGCAACGGTGCAGAGTACACAGAATAGGCTGCTAAACGGCGGTGACACACACTGAATGGAATATGTGACTTTAATATTTGAGTTTGAAAACTTAACAGTATTTCTTCCTAGTCTGCAACTGTGCAGAGTACACAGAATAGGCTGCTAAACGGCGGTGACACACACTGAATGGAATATGTGACTTTAATATTTGAGTTTGAAAACTTAACAGTATTTCTTCCTAGTCTGCAGCTGTGCAGAGTACACAGAATAGGCTGCTAAACTGCGGTGACACACACTGAATGGAATATGTGACTTTAATATTTTAGTTTGAAGACTTAACAGTATTTCTTCCTATTCTGCAACTCTGCACAGTACACAGAATGTGCTGCTACACTGCGGCGAAGCACACTGAATGGAATATGTGACTTTGATATTTTAGTTTGAAGACTTAACAGTATTTCTTCCTATTCTGCAACTGTGCAGAGTACACAGAATGTGCTGCTAAACTGCGGCGAAGCACACTGAATGGAATATGTGACTTTGATATTTTAGTTTGAAGACTTAACAGTATTTCTTCCTATTCTGCAACTCTGCACAGTACACAGAATGTGCTGCTAAACTGCGGCGAAGCACACTGAATGGAATATGTGACTTTGATATTTTAGTTTGAAGACTTAACAGTATTTCTTCCTATTCTGCAACTCTGCACAGTACAAGAATGTGCTGCTAAACTGCGGCGAAGCACACTGAATGGAATATGTGACTTTGATATTTTAGTTTGAAGACTTAACAGTATTTCTTCCTATTCTGCAACTCTGCACAGTACACAGAATGTGCTGCTAAACTGCGGCGACGCACACTGAATGGAATATGTGACTTTGATATTTTAGTTTGAAGACTTAACAGAATGTGCTCTAATCTGCAACTTTGCACACTAAACAGAATGTGCTCTAATCTGCAACTTTGCACACTAAACAGAATGTGCTCTAATCTGCAACTTTGCACACTAAACAGAATGTGCTCTAATCTGCAACTGTGCACACTAAACAGAATGTGCTCTAATCTGCAACTTTGCACACTAAACAGAATATATTTTTTTTTTTTTTTTTTTTTTTCCCCCCACACAAAATAACCTGCTGCCCCCACACACAGTAGTCCTAAAAAGGACTTTTGGTTCTTTTTTTTCACAATTTTGCTTGTTTTCCTCCCTACACTGCCTTTCCCTTCCTATCCTCAGCTCTCCCTGGCTAAGACTGAGCCGAACTCGATGGTCAGGTGCTATACAGCACCCGACCACGGGTTCTGGCCAGCCAATCAGTGTAATGCCAGCAGCCAACATGGCTGCTGGCATTACACCGATGTCAGAGCCTCCCTGCACGTTTATTGGCTGCGCAGCAGCCGCAAAACGTGCGGGGAGGAGACCCGAACATGGCGGGCGAGCACATGCGGTACTCGTACGAGTACCGCCATGTGCCGAGCAGAGCGATGCTTGAGCCGATCCGAGCATCGGCCGAGCATGCTCGCTCAACACTAGTTGTTAGTGCTCTGCTATGTTTCCAAAACAACTGTGGCTTAATCTAACCATACATATCATTACTGCTCTGCTATGTTCCCTAAACACCCTGGGCATAATCTAACTGAATTTATTATTAGCATGCTACTAGGTTACCAAAAGACTCAGGGTTTAATCTAACCTAACTCATCATTACCATGCTATGAGGTTCCCAAAAAACACGAGGCTTAGTCTAACCTAACTCGTCATTGATTCTCTGCTATGTTCCCAAAAGACCAGGGGCTTAATCTAACTGAACACCTCATTACATGCTGCTAGGATCCTAAAACATCCGAGGTTTAATCTAATCAAACCTATCATTACAGGCTGCAAGGTTCCCAAAAGACACACAGTCTAATCTAACCCGAACACATCATTAACATACTGCTAGGTTTCCAAAAGTCCCTATCTTATCATAGTGCTCTGTGCAGCTCAATTGCACTATAACTTTAACCCTTTGAATATCCGAGGGCTGTGCAAGGCATTACATAGTGAATATCATAACTCAGGCAGATCCTTCACAATGAATGAACCACTGATTTATACACCTGTGTTCATGTATGGAGATCTGGAAGCTGCACTGATGGGGGAACGATCTGAGGACAGGTTTGAGCACCCGTGGTGGTTTACTTCTGCTATCTGCCTAGGCTAACACTGACTTCCAACATTAACAAGACAGAGATGTATCTTATTGTATAGGATGCACAAGCTTTATTTTTCTTAACTTGCCTCTGTAATATGTTGCACAACCCCCTGGCTCTCAAGGGGTTAAAACTATCTTCCTAGCCTTAATGCAGCATGATTTGCAGAGTAAAGCAGTAATTCTGATCCCATATTTTAGTGCTGCATTTTTCAGTCAATGCTGCTAAACCACTGAGTCCTTAAGCGGTATCCTTTTAAAATGTCACACACAAAATAGCGTATGACATAAAGGCGTATTTACCATATCGCCGTGATGACAAGGGTGACATGAGAATCTTGTCCTGAATGAAAAACATGAGATTCTCATTTAGCCAGCTAAAATGTCTTTTGTGCCTTAAAATAAATAGATTTTGGATTACTGAAGACATTGTAATTAATCGCTTTTCAATATATCTTGCTGTTATTGTATTGGTTGCAACATACCTTTGCAAGATCTTTTATCTGTGTGCTGAAATGCTCTGCATAATTCTCTGTGTCTTCACAGGATCCGGCATGTAGTATGCAGTACTCAGTTGCTGGTGTACCTTATTTGTCTTGTGACTCTAAATAACAAATCTAAATGGAACCCCAGTAACTGAGTGCTACATAGTAAAAGCCGGATCCTGTGAAGACACCAAGAATTATGTAGAGCATTGACGCACACAGATAAAAGATCTTGCTAAAGTATGTTGCGGCCAAAACAATGCAAGATATGCTGATTCTGGATTATTTTCAAGGCACAATCACCGGTTTAGCCGGTGACATGAGAATATTGTGCTTTTATTGCAGGGCGAGATTCTCATGTCACCCTTGTCATTATGGTGATATGGTGAATGTGCCTTTATGTTGTATGCTATTTTGTGAACCTCCTGAAGCTTATTAGCAGGATTCTTCTGAACATAACTAATGGGGAATATTGCTTTCCTTCTGTTACCACATCACACCGGTATACATGGGAAACTTTATTAAACTATTAACATGTGTTTATTAGCACATAAATTTACCTGGTTGTAATGTCTTTTATTTATTATATTTTAAATCTTCAAGTGCCAGAGTGCTGCCCAAAGTGTTGGAAATAAATGCTTTGGGCAGCACTCTGGCAATCAAAGGGTTAAAGAAACCCCCTAATACTCTTCACTTACCTCCCACTAGACAGAAAATCCTACTATCTCCTATCAATTCTGAGTGGATTGGGTCGCCGAAAAAAATCTGCAATTAGCTCTAGACATCAGGTCCATGGAGACAGATATGATTCCATTTACAGAACTGTAAACTCCCCTTGGCTCCTTGAGTCCTGATAAAGAAATCATGTCTGTTTCTAGGGATGTGATACCCAGTACAATGGACCAGATTCCATAGGATAAAGAGCTGTACTTGTGGAGCAAACCAGCTGCACTGGTGAAAAATGATGGTTCTCAATTATTTAAATGGGGTTCTGCCTAGCTTTAATCATAGTACAGTGTGTGGTAACATTGGTCCAGCACATAACCAAATTAGCATATAGTGCCACCAACAAATAAATGATAATTTCTTAAAAATAATTTATGTTGCAAATGACTAGCAAAAAAGTTTTTAATTAACTGTAACCTTAAAGGGATAGTAATGTTTCATAATAAAAGCAGCTCTAATTAATCATCATAGTATTTGGACTTTGGAGACTGTTATTTCAATTCTGTCAAAGACAAAGTGTCCCCCTCCCGCCCCTTTTACTGATGTAACACTGTTCAGCTAGATCAGAAGGGAGGTGCCCAGGTAGATTGCAGAGAGGGACAATCTTCAATTAAGATAAGGGAAAAACCTGAAAAGCTTGTCAAGGGGGGCAGGGCTTTCATTGTTTTACCTATAAGAAGATTGTCCCCTGCTGTTATCTGTCTGGTCTTACAACTAGACTCCACATCTGAGAAGAGATGGCTTACACTAGGTAAAAGGGGCGGGAGGGGAAACTTTGCTTGTGAATATCTCTTAAACCATAAAGGTTTGAGAGATAAGGCATATCATTCTTCATGTTTTTTTAATGCCTACAAAATAAAATAAAGTTAAAACGAAGTATTACTATCCCTTTAAGTCAATTCATCTTGATAGGTCCACTTTAAGGGCCTTATGTTCAAAAGAAAACTGTATCATTTTGGGTTAAACCCACTGTACCCAGCGGTGTATTTAGGTTTTGTGCTGCTAGGCCTGACTAAACTCAAGCACCCCCTAATCTTCATCTGCCACACCCCTTCCTGTCCAGGTCATACCTCCTCCTGTTTAGGATCCACCCCTTCCTATTTTGGCCCCACCCCTTCCTCTTTAGGTTCCACCTGTGCATACAGCTTCCCAATGCTGTATCTGTACTCAAACAGCTTCCTAGTTCCATCTCTGTCACCAAACAGCTTGCCAGTGTCAATGTTGTCCCCAAGCATCTTCCCAGTGCCATCTGTGTCCTCAAACATCTTGCCAGCATGATTATGGTATCCACTACTAATTAAATGTTAAAGAAGTAGTAATCCTTTATTTTGACATTTTTGAGTCTACTTTTTTCAACCAGTTTCTGTCTGCTGATTGAGGCTACCAGATTCTCTCCCTAGAGGGAGAACCCTGTCGCCGACCATAAATCAGTGCTAGTGGTAAAATATACCACTTTGCCTGCTGCTTGAAAAGACTGTAGGGAGTAAGCATATGGAGCTTTTTTACTCCAGTAACCCTTATTCACAACATAGAGAGTGTCCAGCGTTTTGTATAATTGGAGTGTCTCCTTATGTGGACCTCTTGGGCATTATGTCTTCTGAGGGATATCCTGGAGCTGAGCCATAAGCCAGACAGCCTTCTTCTGCAAACATCGCTGTTGGCCATATAGGTCCCCTCCTTGGCTTTCAGTAAGCTGGATTATAACTATTCTTTCATGCCAACTGATTGCTAGATGTCACTTTCTGTCGTGTGTCCAACTTCTTCCAAAATCATCTGGCTAGTGCCTATCCCTACACAGAAAGACAGTGTAATGGCTCACTCATTTACCCAAGAATGCTCTCTGCGTTAACCCCTTCTTCAATGTATTGTAGAGTACTGTAGCATCTAAAGGGTTAATACTTCCATAGATTAACTTTAAGCAGTGAAGTACTTGGTAAAGAACTGCTGGCAGCAAAGTACAGATTTAATCCAGCTTATTGAAAGCTACATGGGGACCTTTAGGCCAAAAGCAGCTGCTGCATGAGGAGGCTGCCTGGCTTATGGCTCAGCTCCAGGGGGATTCCTTAGAAATCAGGTATGGGGTCTAAGGGATCCAAAAATGGAGACACAACAGCATGTATAGAATGCTGAGCGCTCCATGTGCTGTAAGGGGTGATTAGAGGGAAAACACTCCATTCATTAACTCCAGTCTTTTCAGGCAGCAGAGATGTTAGTATATTTTACCTCTATTCATTTTTTCGGGTTGGAACAAGGTTCTCCCACTAGGGGTAGAACTTGGTAGCCTCAGGCAGGCAGGCAGAAAATGACAGAAAAAAGTATTAGAGGATGCCCCGATGAAGCCGAAACACCTTAAGTGTATGAATGACTGTATTTTCATTCTGACTTCTCTCATACGTAGGGCCAGAGAGGTGTGCAACACATTGCTTTGCCATGCATTGCATACCCCTCTGGTCCTTAAAGCAGTAAACTTGCATTGTTCACTGCACGTGAGGCTCTTGTCTGGGAGGAATTTTTAGGATTATGGTAAAGAAAACAGCTTGGATCAAATGACCCAACCTCTTTAATGGAGCTACCATATGTCAAGTACTCCATTCCCTTAATTAATTTTGTTGCTCTTCGCTGTACTTTATCCAGTTCTAGAATATCCTTTTTTAGAACTGGTGCCCAAAACTGCACTGCATATTCGAGGTGAGGTTATTCCCCAGCCCCAGTTTCCTTATTTTATACCCCAGCCTTCTGTGTGGCATTGTATCAAATGCCTTTGCAAAATCTAGATATACTACATCAACTGCCTTAGCATTATATAAGTTATTACTTACTTCTTCATAGAAGCTGAAAAGATTACATTGGCATGATATGTTCCTCAAAAAACCATGTTGATTCCTGCTAATAATCTTATTTTTTGTGGTGTAATGCTGAATATAATCTCTTCTCTTCTAGCAGTTTTCCCACTGCAGAGGTCAAACTCATTGGTTTATAATTCCCAGGTTCTGTTTTAGTTCCATTCTTAAATGGATAGTAATGTTTCACTACAACAGCAGCTCCAATTAATCTTCATAGTATTTGGACCATGGAGAGTGTTATTTCAATACTGTCAGAGTTGTAGTTCAAGAGTAATTGAATAATAAAATATCCCCCTCCCGCCCCTTTTACCTAGGGTAAGCCGCCTCCCCTCAGATGTGGAATCTGGTCTCTTAACCAGACAGGTCACAGCAAGGGACAATATTCTTACTGTGGGCATAAGGAAAATCCTTCCCCCCTTAACAGGTTTTTCCTTATGCTCACTGAAGACTGTCCCTCTCTGCAATCCATCCTGACTGTCTTACTGCTCTGAGGTGAGCAGTGTTACATCATTAAAAGGGGTGGGAGAGACACCTTATCATTCAATTACTCTTGAACTACAACTCAGCCAGTATTGAAATAACACTCTCCATGGCCCAAATAATGTCAAGATTAATCGGAGCTGCTTTTTTTATGAAACATTACTATCCCTTTAAATAAAGGCACTGCATTGGCTTTACGCCAGACACTGAGTCTGTAGTAAGAGAATCTTTAAACTGTATGTCTGTATTTTGCAAAGGCATTTGACACAGTGCCACACAGGAGGCTGGGGTATAAAATAAGGAAATTGGGGCTAGGAGATACCCTTTGCAATTGGATAGAAAACTGGTTGAAGGATAGGGAACAGTGTGTTGTTGTAAATGGACAATTCTCCAAAACAGTTAAAGCTGCGAGTGGATTACCTCAAGGTTCAGTACTTGGTCAACTGCTTTTTATCATGTTAAATAACCTGGAATTAGATACAGAAAACAAAATATCAATATGTGCAGATGACACAAAATTAGGCAGGGTAATAAATTCGGAACAGGATATGTGTTCTCTACAGAGGGATTTACAGAAAATGGCAGATTGGGCAATCAAGTAGAATATGAAGTTTATTGTGGGAAAGTGTAAAGTCATGCATTTGGGAGGAAATAATCCCAGTGCTACTAATGGAACTTAATGGAATAATTAAAGAAAGACCTGGAAATCCTTGTAAACTATAAACTTGGAAACAGTGATCCATGTCAAATAGCAGTAGCAAAAGCAAAGTCCTGTCTTGAATAAAAAGAGGTATTGAAGCAAGAGTGGATAACATAATTTTGCCATTGTACAAACCGTTGGTAAGACCTCACCTCGAATGTGCAGTGCAGTTTTGGGCACCAGTTCTGAATAAGCATATTCTAGAGCTGGAGAGAGTACAGAGAATAGCAACAAAATTAATTAAGGGAATGGAGGACTTATCATACAAGGAACACCTACACAAATTTGGCTTATTTACTCTAGAGAAAAGGCAACCAAGAGGAGATCTTATCACAGTATATGAGAGGTAAATACAGGGATCTCTCTGGAGAGTTGTTCATTCCAAGGCCTGATCAAATAACCAGGGGCCACCCCCTTGAGATTAGTGGAAAGGAGGTTACGACTTCAGCAGAGGAAGGGTTTTTTACACTAAGGTAAGTTTAATTGTGGAATTCCTTGCCCAAGGAAGTGGTCCTGCCACTCTACAGATCTCTGGTTAGACCTCACCTAGGGTATTGTGTTCAGTACTGGAGACCCCATCTCCAGAAGGATATAGATACTCTAGAGAAAATTCAGTGAAGGGCTTCTAAAATGGTGACTGGTTTACAGGTAAAGACATATCATGATAGACTAAAGGATCTGAACATGTATAGCTTGGAGGAGAGAAGAAAGAGAGGTGATATGATAGAAACATTAAAATGCATGAAGGGATTCAACAAAGTGCAGGATGGAAGTATATTTCAAAGGAGTAAAATGTTAGGACAAGAGGCCATAGTCTAAAACTGGAGGGACAGTGGTTTAGATGTAATGTAAGAAAGTTTTACTTCACTGAGAGGGTAGTAGATAAGTGGAATAGCCTACCAGCAGAACTGATAGAAGTTAATACAGTGACAGAATGTAAGCATGCATGGGATAGGCATATGGCTGTCCTTAACATAAGAAAAGACCAAGGACCAAATAGGGTTTGAGGTTTTTACAATAGGAAAATAGGCAGACTAGATGGACCGAATGGTTCTTATGTGCCATCAGACTCTATGTTTCAAATTTTATAAGGTTTTGGTTATGGCAGGAAAATGGACACATTTAACAGATTAGATACATTTCTTTCAAAAGGGAACATACAGGATATACTGTGTAATAGAAGGCAAAACAGGAAGTTCTGAAAGACTAATTTTTTGGGAGCAGGAAAGCTATATAATTCTCATTTCTCTGGGTTATGAGGCAAGGGTTGAACTTGATGGACTTGTGTCTGTAATCAGGGAAATCTTTACATCCTGTACTGTTGGTGACCCTTGAAGACTGAACTTGGACAGCCATGCTATAGAACTTATGTACAAGGAGGTGATATCAAAAATGCTGCCAGCATTCCACATGTTTACAAGGGACAATCTTCTTACTGTGAGCAAAAGGAAAACCCTGCCCCCTTGACAGGTTTTTCCTTATACTCACTGAAGATTGTCCCTCTATGAGATCTATCTTGCTGCTCTGAGGTGAGTAGTAAAAGGGACTAGAGCGGGATACTTTATCATTCAGTTACTCTTGAACTACAACTCTGACAGTATTGAAATAACACTCTCCACGACCCAAATACTATGAAGATTATTTGGAGCTGCTTTTATTGTGAAACATTACTATACCTTTAAATATGCAGCATTTCATACCATGTAGATGTTTTCAAGTGAATTTACTACAGGTAGTCCATCCTGAACAACCACAACTCCTTTACCTTCAATTTAACATAATCAATTGAGAACCATTTGGAACATTCTGCACTGAAAGTCCGTCTTCAAAGAAACCCTAATTGCTCCATTATTTCAAGAAATATCAATCTGGCATCAAGTTACACTTGGCCTTTAATATTTTTTAAGTTAAAAAAAACAATCAATCAATTTCTCTTTTATACATTGTACTTGATGGAATTAGAAAGGGAAAGGAGAACATTAAATGGTTGTCTGACATCAGTGAAATGATCCTTTGTCTAGAGAAAAAGCACAGATAGTCTTGAAAAGACGCATCATGAAACACTCGCTGCATAAAAATAAATCCATAAACAAGCTATTTAAAGACATTTTTATAGAGAATCAACTGACTTCTTCCTTTGTATTGCAAAGACTCTGGCACCACCTCAATCAAAGAATCTAATAATTTCTGTCTCCAAATCACTCTTTTAACCACTTGACAACAGGCCCGGACTGGGACAAAAAATAGGCCCGGGCATTTAAGGCTGAGCGGCCCATTTTTATTTTTTGAGCAGCCCATGGGTGGGGGGCGTTGGTTATTTTTTTTTAAATGCCCAGACCGGCCCCGGACTGGCCCACCGGGCAAATGCCTGGTATGCCCAGTCCGGGCCTGCTTGACGACCAGTGGTTAGTGCAATGCATGGCAAAGCAATGCGCTGCACGAACCTCTGCTCCGCCAGTGGTTAGAGTAAATTTCTTGTAGATCAGTGGTTCTCAAACAGGGTGACATGGCATTATGGAGATCCACTTAGGTTACCCTTCTTTTCCACAAAGACTTTTACAAAAAAATATGAATGCTGAATTTCAATTGTATGGAAATTCTAATGCACAATGTGTTTTGTTATTCGGATTAAAAAGACCTAAAAATAACTATGTATTTATGTATTTTTACTCTACTCCTTGAAAACTGATCTATAAAAGCCTCCCCGTAATGATCACAGCGCCCCATGAGGTGCTCTGCGATCATTAACCCATGACGTACCAGAACCATTATTCATGCTCAAAGGACCAAATTGACAGTACTGACACGTCATTGGTCCTTAAAGGGATAGTAATTCTTTAATATTACTATTCCACATATTGTAGCTATTTCAAAAATAATTCAATTGCCCCCAGGTTCATCTCTCAAACTTTTATGGTTTGAGAGATAACCGACCGCAAAGTCCCCCCCTCTCCCTCCCCCTTCCCTGAAGTCAGCGTTGTACTGACTGCAGGGGTATCCTGTCTTATTTTCATCACGCGGCTCTGCAGCAGAGCCGAGATTGCGTTACTGAAAAATAATTATTTCACTGAAATGGTCTTCTACATGTGGTTTGCAAGCACACGTAGAAGACAGTTTCAGTGAAATAATTCTTTTTTACTAACGCATTCTCGGCTATGCTGCAGAGCCACCTGATGAAAATAAGACCGGATATCCCTGCAGTCAGTACAACGCTGACTTTAGGGAAGGGGGTGGGAGGGATGAACTTTTAAAGTGATAGTAATGTTTCAAAATAAAAACAGCTCCAATTAATCTTCATAGTATTTGGGCCATGGAGAGTGTTATTTCATTACTGTCAGGGTTGTACTTCAAGAGTAATTGAATGATAAAGTATCCCCCTCCCACCCCTTTTAGCTAATGTAAACCACCTCCCCTCAGATGTGGAATCTGGTCCTGGGACCAGACAGCTCACAGCAAGGGACAATCTTCTTACTGTGAACATAAGGAAAACCCTGCCCCCCTTGCCAGGTTTTTCAGGTTTTTCCCTTATGCTCACTGAAGATTGTGCCTCTCTGCAATCCATCCGGATACCACCTTGCTGCTCTGAGGTGAGCAGTGTTACATCAGTAAAAGGGGCGGGAGGGGGGTACTTTATCCTTCAATTACTCTTGAACTACAACTCTCTCAGTATTGAAATAACAATCTCCATGGTCTATGACGATTAATTGGATCTGCTTTTATTTTGGTACATTACTATTCCTTTGAAGGGATAGTAATACTTCGTTTTATCCTCATTTTATTTTGTAGGCATTAAAAAAACATGAAGAACGATATAAGTCTTATCTCTCAATCCTTTATGGTTTAAGAGATATTCACAAGCAAAGTTTCCCCCTCCCACCCCTTTTACCTAGTGTAAGCCATCTCTTCTCAGATGTGTAATGCAGTCCATAGACCAGACAGATAACAGAAGGGGACAATCTTCTTCCTATGAGAACAATGAAATACCTGCCCCCATGACAAGTTTTTCAGGTTTTTCCCTTATCTTAATTGAAGATTGTCCCTCTCTACAGTCTACCTAGGTACCTCCCTTCTGATCTGGCTGAGCAGTGTTACATCAGTAAAAGGGGCGGGAGAGGATACTTTGTCACTGAATTACTCTTGAACTACAACTCTCACAGAATTGAAATAACACTCTCCAAAGTCCAAATACTATGAAGATTAATTAGAGCTGCTTTTATTATGAAACATTACTATCACTTTAAGGGGCTAAATCTATAGAAATGTTTATCTGTATTCCACACTACAAGAAAGAAGCCGGTCAATAAGCCTTCTGCTTAAAGGGATAGTAATACTTAAAATGTAAAAAAAATATGTTGTAGAGTTTATCCCCCTGAGTAAAACAAGGGCACTCCCACTGCTGAAAGGTGTTTCATTCAAAAGTTATTAATTTTCAAAGTTGAATTTTTTAAGTGCAATATCACAGTGGCCTGAAATTGTACAGTGGCGCTGTTGCTACACCATCCTATGGAGATTTATGGTCAATTGACCAGAGCTGTCCATAGGATCGTGTAGCAACAGTGCCACTGTACAATTTCAGGCCACTGTGATATTGCACCTAAAAAATTCAACTTTGAAAATTAATAACTTTTGAATGAAACACCTTTCAGCAGTGGGAGCACCCTTGTTTTACTCAGCGGGATAAACCCTACAACATATTTTTTTTTACATTTTAAGTATTACTATCCATTTAAGAGATCCATACCCTTACTCCTTACATGACCCTGCCCTGTCCCATCCGCTGTTTTCTGGCACAGAAAATACCCTTGCCCTATAACAAACAAATAAAGCTTTAACACCTTGAATGCTAGCGAGAGCTCCAATGCATTGTTCTTCAATGCACTTGAGATCTATCCAGCATTCAAGGGGATTAAATAATGTTCTGTAAAGGGGTATAAAACTGGTGCGAGGACAATGAGATTGTTGTGGCCACACCCACAATTCAGAATGTGGGTGTGGCTTGCACAGCTGAGGCTCCCCTCAAAATTTGGAGCTCTAGGCAGTTGAACTATTGGGAATACCGTCCCTGGTTGGCAATCTCTCTAGCATTCAGTGTTTGAAGCCCCACTTGAATGGGCATTTTGGGAGTTTCTAATTTCCCCCTGGGGTGCAGTTGGTTTGCTACAGAATTGATTCTTCTTAGTACATCAGGTTCATTGGTGGGATGTACATTCATGCTGATTTGACAGGCAGAGGACAGTTGGCAAGTTGATGGACATTCTAGTCATTTCGTTCCTCTGCACCTTGGTTAACTCTATGTGCAAGGAATTTGTATAAAATCCATACATTAATGGTAGCACTAAATCCATCATATGCTGGTGCATGATTTGTATGTGTAAGAAACTGGTCCAGAAAGTCCTGTTCTGCTATTATTTGCAGGTCAACCTGTTTTATCTGGACACTGTTGCTCCACCAGCTTTCCTGTCTGTTTTCTAGGATACAACCACTGAGGCCTATATCAAACAGCCTTACTGGCACTTCAGTGCATGTGTATACTGACTTACTGACTAAGCATTCCAGTGCTGTGATTCCTGTGTTCAGTGTATGACCCTGGCATTGTATTCTGACCATGCTTGTTTGTCCCTTGTCCTGATCCCTACTTTGTTCCAGACCTGATTCTCTTTGCAGATTTAAATCCTGTAACCTTGTTTATTGAGAGATCCCAGTCCTGTAATTAAAGGGATAGTAATAAAATTAATAATATTTTAATAATAAAATTAAGTATTACTATACCTTTAAAGGGATAGTAATACTTTGTTTTATCTTTATTTTATTTTGTAGGCATTAACAAAAAACATGAAGAACGATATAAGTCTTATCTCTCAAACCTTTATGGTTTGAGAGATATTCACAAGCAAAGTTTCCCCTCCCGCCTCTTTTACCTAGTGTAAACCATCTCTTCTCAGATGTGGAATGCAGTCCATAGACCAGACAGATAACAACAGGGGACAATCTTCTTCCTATGAGAACAATGAAAGCCTTGCCCCCTTGACAAGCTTTTCAGGTTTTTCCCTTATCTTAATTGAAGATTGTCCCTCTCTGCAGTCTACCTGGGCACCTCCCTTCTGATCTGGCTGAGCAGTGTTACATCAGTAAAAGGGGCAGAAGGGGGATACTTTGTCATTCAATTACTCTTGAATTACAACTCTGACAGAATTGAAATAACACTCTCCAAATTCCAAATACTATGATGATTAATTAGAGCTGCTTTTATTATGAAACATTACTATCCATTTAACCTGTGTAAGCCTCTTGTTGCTGCTGCTTTTTATTGACTATTAAGTGTGACCATCCTGGTCCAGGACCAGATCAACCAGTCCTGGCTATTCGGCCTTGCGGATGACACCATTTTCCAAACCTTGTAGCCACTGCAAAGTTGCAGTTGACACTGTTCCCTAACTGCACTCCAGCAGCTTCCAGCAGCAGCCTTGACAGTTAGTTGTGTCTGCTAACCCATGACCACTCATCATCCTGTGAGTAGTACTTTTCATTCACCGCTTCGTATCTCTCACTGTCTGTTTCTGGTTGTTGTTATTTCAGCACCTGTTCTGCTTAGTAACAACCCTCTCCTCTGCATGTCCTCCACGTTTCCTGTCAGTGTGCCAGTATGCAAACGTGTCATAGCAAAAAATGAGCTGCACTGCAGATTCGTGCATTCCCACTCTAGTTGTAACTCTTTAAGGACCAGAGAGAAGTGCATTGCATTGCACTGCAATACGCTGCACACCCCTTCGGTCCTTAGTATCTTAAAACGTTACAGTTCCCAGTACATTTATCAGCTGCACCAATCACATTCTTTCAAAGTTGAAACATCTATATTTATTGAGGGCTAAAAAGAGGGGCAATTCTGGGCTAATAACTGCACAAGAGGGGATAAATAAACTAAATTCAATTGAAATCCATTTAAAGGGATAGTAATATTTCAAAATAAAATCAGTTCCAATTAATCTTCATAGTATTTTGGCCACGGAGAGCGTTATTTCAATACTGTCGAAGTTGTAGTTCAAGAGTAATTGAATGATAAAGTATACCCCTCCCGCCTTTTTACTGATGTAACACTGCTCACCTCAGAGCAGCATGACTGTCTGGATGGATCGTAGAGACATTCTTCAGTGAGCATAAGGGAAAAACCTGAAAAACTTGTCAATGGGGGCAGTGTTTTCATTGTTCTCACAGTAAGATTGTCCTATGCTGTGAGCTGTCCGGTCTTAAGACCAGATTCCTTACACTTGATAAAAGGGGCAGGAGAGGGATACTTTATCATTCAATTATTCTTGAACTACAACTCATATTATTTGAAATAACACTCTCCATGGCCCAAATACTATGAAGATTAATTGGAGCTGCTTTTATTTTGAAACATTACTATCCCTTTAACTTGATAGCATTGGAAAGAGAGAGATGGTCCCTCATAGGGTAATATCATTTGAACAATAAGAATATAATATACATCAATCTTCCCATGATATACTCACAAAATGAATGGCCACATATGAATGTAGCACACCAGCAGGTGGAGGATATTAGATCTGCCTCCACACACATTACAATAAAGTGTCGATAAGCAGCCACTTCCTAGACAAGCAAGATTTCCCTTTTTTAAAAAAAAGGAGAAAAATGTCTAGGCGACAAACCAACAAAACAACACAAAAAGGGCGCTAATATCAAAGTCGGTGTAGATAAATATAATTTTTACTTACAAAAAAAGTTTGTGAACGTTCTTCCATTCCCAGCTTATGGCAACAGGTGAATCTAAGCTCTCCTCTGATATATAAAGCTTCATCCATAGCTTGTAAATAATCAATAGATTTATTTAAAATATGTGGGCTCCCATTTCTGCATTTTCAGGCTCCAGGCAAAACTGAATCATCCATTATGGGAACCTAGGCTACAGCCTAGGTCCCACAGCAATACTAAGGGCCGTGGATGCAAGTGATGGGTCACAGACAGAGACCCTCCTGTTGCTGCGCTAACACCTTGTGTAAGATGCCCTTTTTGTTGAACGTGATCAGAATCATCCAGGTGCTCCCGCTTCCATTAGAAACACAATGCCAGTAGCTGCTAGCAGCACTCTTTGTCAGGAGCATCAAATCAGTAGATATGTTTCCCCAAATTGGTACCTTGCCTAGGGCTCTGTGAAGCCTTAATCCATCTCTGGCTCCATGAGTGCCATTACTATAGCAATCTTGATATGATTTTGTAAGAAGTGATTGTTCTGCATTGTCCTTAAAGGGATAGTAATACTTCGTTTTAACTTTATTTTATTTTGTAGGCATTAAAAAAACATGAAGAACGATATAAGTCTTATCTCTCAAACCTTTCTGGTTTATGAGATATTCACAAGCAAAATTTTCCCTCCCGCCCCTTTTACCTAGTGTAAACCATCTCTTCTCAGATGGGGAATCTAGTTGTAAGACCAGACAGATAACTGAAGGGGACGATCTTCTTCCTATGAGAACAATGAAAGCCCTTCCCCCCTTGACAAGTTTTTCAGGTTTTTCCCTTATCTTAATTGAAGATTGTCCCTCTCTGCAATCTACCTGGGCACCTCCCTTCTGATCTGGCTGAGCAGTGTGACATCAGTAAAAGGGGCGGGAGGGAGATACTTTGTCATTGAATTACTCTTGATCTACAACTCTGACAGAATTGAAATAACACTCTCCAAGGTCCAAATACTATGATGATTAATTAGAGCTGCTTTTATTATGAAACATTACTATCCCTTTAAAGGGTCTGAGATAAGGTAACAACCTGTCTGAATAGAAGAACAGTGGGTGTCAATCCCAGTACATTATCTGTATTAGTTCTGCACTAGCAATTAACCCAGTGCTGTTCTATATATGATACACTACATATGCATTAAAAATTCAAGTTTAGGATTGGATTTTAGAGATCTGGCATTAACCTTTTGAGTGCCAGAGGGGTACGCAACTCAATGCTCAAAGGATTAACTCTCTTTTACAGACGCTAGCTGAAACTATGTGATATTTAAAATGATATAACCCAATTTAATTTTAGGTGTTGGTGTCTCTATAACTATTTCAGTGGTTGAAAACCCCAATTTAAACATGGTGCATGTTTGTCACAAACTGTGCACTTAGTTTGCTGCATAATTGCTCCTCTTTGTCTCATGTAATTGTCTACTGCCTTTTTAGTTTCATGCAATACTCGGCTAGTTCATCTAGGTAAAGGCACAAGATTATCAAAGTATTACATAAGACCAGCATGGCAATACAACAGTACAAAAGCCCAGCATGACAATACATCATTACATGGGAATAGCAGAGTATTAAGTGAGACCAGCAGGGCAACCCAGGATGACACAGGAAGGGAGTGCTAAACAGACCTGCTGATCCCCAACAGCCAAACGTTCCAAGGTGTTTCAATAAAAAGTCATATTATTGTATAAAGTTTAAAAAAAGAACCTTGTCAAGAATATAGACACTTGGGAGCAAATGTACATAAAACATGTAAGCTGTCTAACTCGTTTCATGATTATCTCACTTATTCGTAGGTCCTATACACTTGACAAGGTTCTGTTTTTAAATGTTATACAATAAAATGGATTTGTATTGAAACTCCGTGGAACGTGTGGCTGTTGGGGATCAGCGGGTCGGTTGAGCACTCCCTTCCTGTGTCATCCTGTATGGCGGAGACTGTAGCCGAGACTCTGGGGAGTCGATCCGGATCCACAGGCTTGAGGCCTTTGGTGAGTTCGAATTTTCTATGTTAATGTCAGTCACACGGCTATAGTAGCGTTCCTGATTGTTTTTTCTTTGATTTTAGAAGGCCAACCCACTTAAAGAGGTATACAGTGGGAAATGTTTGGATAATTGGTGGTGTTAGATGTCTCTCAGTATTCTAATTGCCTGTATCAACCTAGCCATATAATGTTTTTAAATGCTAGTATTCTGCTCCATCAGATTAGGGAAAGACAAAGCTTTATCACCCGGATAATGAGAAATGTTTGCTACTGTTGTGCAGATGGGCACTTCTCCAGTTCCTATCACCACAAGACATTTGGCCATCTGAGGATTATGGGAATTGTAGTTCAACAACTACTAAAGCACTGCAGGTTTCTCACTTGTCTGTTTTCAGGGATCTGAACTGGCATTTGTATAATTACACAAAAAAACCTGCGTATAGTATTATTATTATTATTATTATTATTGCATGCATATTTTAATTTTTGGAATCCTCTCTCTGGAAATGTTGCTTTTGCCCCTACTTACCCCTAAGTTTCCTAAGGGTATTAGAATATAAATATCTGAAAACAAGCAACGCTAAATTTAAAACAAGTCCTGGATATGATTTGTTTTCCTCCCACAGGATGCCAGAGAATGGTAAGTAAATAAAAACAGAAGGTCACATCTTGGCAATAAAATAGTATCTGCATTGGATATAGATTTTGAATAATAAATGTGTTGCAGTAGCAAATATTTTTATAATCTAATCATGTTATATTCATGAGCCATTTAGGTAGTATTAACTAAGTACAAGCTAGAAGATATGTAAATGAGCAATAATTACTAAATGGTTCAGAATGTGTCACTATACACAGTCCATAGGGCTTTCCATTAGGATAATTAACATGAAAAAGATAAAAATAAAAAATAAAAGCCAAACAAGCATATGTTAAAGCTCATTCTTTTACTAGCATATCACTGGTATTCCTACCTCTGGACGAAGCAGTATTATTAACTACAGCCCTAAGCTACATCAAGTTTAGAAACCTCTTTTGCAAAAATAGCTATTAGTTGGACGGTGTTGTATTTAGGTTTTGTGCTGCCCTAGGCCTGACTAAACTAAGCTCCCCCCCATCTTCATTTGCCCCACCTTTCCTGTCCAGGCCACACCTCTTCCTGATTAGGATCCACTCCTCCCTAGCAATCAATGGGAATTTGCTGAAATGTAATTTCAACCCTATGGTGTAGCTGTTGTTCGTATTTAAAGTTACAACTACAACAAAGCACAAAAAAGAATGTAATTCAATTAACTATAACTTTAATATTCTTGAATTAGAAGCCAAGAAAAAAAAGTCCTTCCATTTACATTGGTGAGGACACCCTTGCTCCTCCTGTCTACATTAAGCCATATTGTACTATGCACTGAGAGTCACATTGTTAACTGAAAAAGAAAAAAAAAACATGCACCAAATGAGAATGGTATGGGTGTTCACCAGTGTAAGCTACACCACTATAAAAATGTAGATGCAACAATAACGATTATATTTGTATATATGACAACAAAACGGTGCACATAAACTCTTCAATTCACAGTCTAGAAAAAAATCAGGATACCTATAAAAATGGTCGTTATCACTAATTTCCATGCCTCTTATAACACCCAGGCAAGAGGCGGGACTTGCACTTTAATTCAGTATAAAACATGCAAGCATACCTTTAGATTTAATTTCAGCGCATGGGAAACCATCAGGAAGCAACACTCACACAGAAACATAAAAATGTGCAACCAACATAACCACCCTGTCTGCCACTGGAGAGCACTGCTGATTAACCTCTCCTGTGCCAGAAGAGCTGCAATTGCTCGGTTTCATAGATTATTTCAAGGTTGTATATATTTTGTGTTTATTATATATATTTGAGGTACACATATTTTACTAATAAATGACATTGTTGATCTTATCTGGTAGTCTTACATATTGACTTGATCTCACCTGTAGATACTGTGTGTATAGCTATTCTTTATGGCACAAAGACTTGGAGAAGAGACTAGCACCGAGCCCCTTGTATTGGTATTAAATTACATTGGTACCTCAGCTATAGCAGCCTCCCTGCTACTCTTATCTCACTTGGTTAGCTCAACCTCCAGTAACAGATAATCAAGTGGAAATTAGGTTATGCGGTGTAATGTGGCTTAATATTGTCTGGCATTCAAACATGGCAAAAACTGACACAGAGCATGTTTGAATCTAGCGCGCTGATACCAGACTCAGTGAAGTCTCAGCATGCACCTCATTTCCCCTCAAACACAGGGACTTCTCTGGGCCTATTATGCAGTGCATCTACTGCTCTCATCATCCTTCCAACCTCCTCGACACCTACTGCTCACCTTGCTCCCATCAGCTCCTCCACACGTTCCCATCATCCTCCATCTCTGAGCAGCAGAGGGCCCTGCTGTAACTACATCACTGCTGTGTCTACCAGGTCACTTAAGCATGTGTAGTACTGACTAGCCTTCACTTCACTGAGTCTCAGAAACTCAATGAAGAGAAGAAGCTCAGGTGGTGTGATGGGCACCTCCAAAGCGACGGGCCCCCCCTTGGTCACTGGCCTGACCGTTCAGTCCACCCCTGTATGGAATAGTCATGTCTCAAATGCCACAAGGCCACACATTTTACCCAAGTTTCTGTCTCATTCCATAGGTTAAGTAACAGATGGAGAGATTCCTGAGCAGGCGGGTGGGAGCAGTTCTTTACGCCACCCACTCTAAAGTGCTGCCCTAGGACTAGGCCTAGTCGGGCTAAGCCAAGATATATTGTTGTTTTGAAGGGCACAGTATCGTTTGCTTCAAAAAGCTGAGATCCAGAGTTGCATAAAGCTCAAGATGGACACCATGAGTACATGGTTTAGCATTTTTCAAATATTTTTATATTTATCACTAAATATTACAACACTTTGTACTCCTTTCTATGTAGATATATATATCATATATAATAATTTGCTAATGTATGTTTGTCAGAAGCTGCCATGCGCAGTACAGATGGCTGTGTGTGCTGCAGTCCTGTGCAGTACAGACTGCTCGCGCCGTGGCTGATAACGGAGCGGGGTGCTCTGAATTCAGACCTTCGGTGCGCAGACAGGGGACTACGGTCTGAATTCGGAGCGCCCCGCTCCGTTATCAGTCACGGCTCAGGCAATCTCTACTGTGCATTACTGCACAGTGGCTGTTAATGCCTGTCATTGTGGCCCATGTACACGGGCTGTTCAACTAGCATTTCAGATTCACAAAGGTATCCAACACAATAAATATATATAGAAAATTTATTCAGCCTGGGCTTGAGAGAAGGAGACAGCACTCCAAGAAGTTCCATATATTGTGGGTCTGATGAAGGTCCAATCTGGGACCGAAAACGTTTGGTGATATGTGAGCACAGTGAGAATAAACCACACATTTTCTGTAGATGATATATGGGAAATGCACCTTATTTAATATTACATAATATACAATATTATACATAGAATGCCACTGCCAACTCTTGCTGCTATATATGTGTGTGTGTGTATATATATATATATATCTATAATATATATATATATTTATTTTTTTTTTTCTTTGTAGAGCGGCATACTGAAAACAACCTTCCATTATGCATATCCTTCACTGAATACAAGAAGGCAATAACTGATGCCCTGATAAACCAAGGAATAGATATAGCTTACATCAATATCCCCAAATTAATATATGAAAATGTGACTGCATCAATACTGGTCAACAATGATAAAGTCCAGATCAACATAATAAAAGGCATCCTACAAGGAGACACAATCGTCCCAAAACTATTTTCTGCTTGTTTAGAGGAAATTTTCTGCAAGCTAAATTGGGACAAAAAAGAACTTAAGATCAATGGAGACTACCTATCCATCCCAGTGGACAATGGAGTAGTCTATGGCCATGCCAATGGAGTAGTCTGTGGGCATGCAAGGTTTTCCTTTCCTGTACTCCAGGTACTAAACACTGTGTAATTAAATGGCAAAACCTTATTCCATTTTGGTGCACATGCTATGGGGCAGGGTAATAGGCTTGCTGGAATTTAAATCTTAAAAGGATAG
Organism: Rhinophrynus dorsalis; assembly: GCA_037306005.1. Taxonomy (NCBI): domain Eukaryota; kingdom Metazoa; phylum Chordata; class Amphibia; order Anura; family Rhinophrynidae; genus Rhinophrynus; species Rhinophrynus dorsalis. The sequence continues at coordinate 540,633,078 of CM074719.1, read as the reverse complement.
TAATGTTTCATAATAAAAGCAGCCCTAATTAATCATCATAGTAATTCAATGACAAAGTATCCCTCTCCCGCCCCTTTTACTGATGTAACACTGTTGAGGGACAATCTTCAATTAAGATAAGGGAAAAACCTGAAAAACTTGTCAAGGGGGGCAGGGCTTTCATTGTTCTCATAGGAAGAAGATTGACCCCTTCTGTTATCTGTCTGGTCTATGGACTGCATTCCACATCTGAGAAGAGATGGCTTACACTAGGTAAAAGGGGCGGGAGGGTAAACTTTGCTTGTGAATATCTCTCAAACCAAAGGTTTGAGAGATAAGACTTATATCGTTCTTCATGTTTTTTTAATGCCTACAAAATAAAATAAAGATAAAATGAAGTATTACTATCCCTATCCCTGGCATAAAAAAATTATGAAAAATGATGTAAGGCTTATCTCTCAAACCTTTATGGTTTGAGAGATATGCCTCGTTAAAGTTACCTCTCCTTGGCTGTCTGAACAGGCACACTGTTCAGATTACACATTTTCGGCTCTGCTGAAGAGCCTCCATACGGTTAAATGACCGGATTCTGCAGCTGTCAGCTACAGCGCTGACTTCGTTCAGACAGCCAAAGAGAGGTAACTTTAGCGAAGCATATCTCTAAAACAATAAAGGTTCGAGAGATAAGCCTTACATCATTTTTCATAGTTTTTTTTATGCCTACAATATGAAATACACTTAAAACTTAGTATTACTATCTCTTTAGCATGGGCAGTTTATTCTAGTATTTAGCATTAGACTTGTGCAAACATTTTCGGTAAAATTAGATTTTGGAAGAATTTTTTTTTTTTTTTTTTTTGTTATTCGGAGGATCCACATTTCGGACCAGACCTGTTCGACTCAGATAAAATTCAACAATAGTCCAAATTATTCGGCCGAATTTAACATACTTTAAAAAAATGACTCTCCTTTGCGGTGACAATAAGGTACTAGGCCTGCCTACCTGCCTATACAACTGTGAGGCTGTCTGTGTCACTCTGAAAACTATTAAAACAAATTCCTAATATTTTTTATATTTTGCACAGGAACAAAGATGACACTCCCTTGCAGTGGCAATAAGGTACTAATGCTGGCTGCCTGCCTATGCTACCTGCCTGCCTACACAACAACTGGACACTGTCTATCTCCTTCTGCTCTCTCTGATCTCCAACAACGGACTAACAGGAAATGCAGGCTGTCTGGTTGTCTGATGTGTCATTAGTCCAACCCTCATCATGAAACAAAGAAGCTAATTGGACTAGAGAGGGAGGGAAAGTATTGCGCGTGTGTGTAGTAGTTGACGGATTTCCGAAATTTTCGACGACATTTCAGATCAGGGCTGTTTGGATTCAGTTTTAAAAAAAATAACTACTTTTTCCTTTCGGACTGCCAGAATGACACCAAATGACCCTTATTCGTCCGAATTCCGAAATTGGCCGAACCAGTTCACACAAGTCTATTTACTATAATGATCTTACACTCTGCTCTGTTTATACCCTGAAGATTCCAATGGTTCTGTACTTTCAGCAAGGAACAAATGTAATCATGTGATCAGAATTGTAAGGTAAGAGAGATATTGTCCTGGGTGTATAACACACCGTTGTGGCTGCTTTACTCACAATTATTAATGGAATCAAGGAATGTGACTGCTAAACTTAACAAGATCCTAAATGTTTACCTATATTTGGGAGTCTCAATTCACAATTTCACCAGGGGCCTCAATGTTTTTAAATACTCCTGCAAGTATGGATCCACTCAATATGCCTATTGTCTCAGAGGCATCAGTGAAGAGAAATAAGGATAATGAGAATGATGTCATAATGTCAGTGCCAATGAATATGTTTGCACATGTGCAATTCAACAAACATATTTGTGAATGGAGGGAATTTGTCTATTCTCCGTTCATTAGAAGCCACAAATTGGATGAAGAGGACAGCACTGAGCCTTGGAGGAGAATAACGAGTTAAGGATGCTAAACATGTCTCCACCGCATTGCAGAACAATCCATGTGGATGTGTTTAGCGTCCAAGGAGTAAATATAAAATATTAAATTAACCTTTGACTGTCCATTTTTCTATGAAATATTATCAGCTATAGAGCTTTTCCTGCTGAGCAAAACCAGAAAACTCCCAATGTTTCTTGACAAAGTCATTACAGCTCAAACTGCGAGTATCCGTACCACCTGCTGTCCAAAAGGCATTATTGTAATGCACAGCATGGGAAAGCTTGAGTCATTGGTAACAGCTCTCCATAGTAACTGATAAGAACAGCTTCACCTTGTGACTGCAACAGAAAAAAAAAACTTGAATTGTGATAACTTTTGCATGAACAATCTCCCATCAGTGGGAGTATCCTTGTTTTACTCCGTAGGAAACGTTCTATAACATATATATATTTCTTCATAAATAATGTGTACTGCTCCTTTTATATTCTCTGTAACATTTGCCAGATAGACTTACACTATTTAGTCCTTACTGTACACTTTTTTTAAATCTGATCTGGAATAAAGGTGCTGTCATTGTTTTACAAGATGGTCCTTTGATGTTCCTCTTGATGGCAGTGCTTGTTCTTCGGCTAATTATTCTGTTTGTTATTTTGCATAGCACTTAGACACAGGGATGTTCTCATTCCATTACAACTGAGAAAAGAGGAGGTTACAGATTGATTCATTCACTGACTGATTAAAGTGTATATAATCAATACAGTTCTTGTGCCGAGGAAACATTTAAGGACTCGACTAAATAAAATATGTAAATAAATAAAACTGACAGTTCATTAATGCCATAGTTTAGGCATAGGCAACCCATGACTCTCCAGCTGATGTTTGACTACAACTTCCATCTCATTCTTCCAGCTGAGGATAATGGGAATTTGTATCTCCTAATCACTGGATATAATAATGTTTACAGAGAGAAGTTTGAATTTTCCCATTTGTGTTTAGTCTAAAAGCCATTTCAGTGTTTGACAATGGTAATATTATGTTTGTGTAGCAGTTTATAAATTTTTATTTTTTTCTTGTTTGTTATTCATGAAAACAGAAATTTCCCTTGTTAAGAAGCAGGTTGTCTCCCCATGGGAGCATCTGCAGCATAAAAGAGATTTTTTCTTTTAACCCATTAATCTGAAGTTCTGTGGGAAGGAAAAGACAAGTGAGCTCCTATGGTGGGAAGTGAAACCCACTGACGTACACATGCAGATGTCATCACACACGTAAAGACATCATAACACACGCCCATGAGTACATACACATATACATGTACTCCACCACACAGGCAAATCACACATTATGGGAATTGACAAATACATAGGGGAAACTAATCTTCTTTTGGGAATCAACCACCCCAGTTTTGTTCCAATGCCAACCCTCTCCAGTAGCCACATAAGTAACCAACCCAGTCTTGTTCCAATGTCCCCTTTAGCCAAATAATCAACTATCCCAGTCTTTTTCTAATGTCCCCCCTCCATTAGCCATATAAGCATACACCCCAATCTTGTTCCTTTAAAGGGATAGTAATGTTTCACAAAAACAGCAGCTCCAATTAATCTTCATAATATTTGAGCCACATGGAGTGTTATTTCAATTCTGTCAGAGTTGTAGTTCAAGATTAATTGAATGATAAAGTATCCCCCTCCTGCCCCTTTTACCTAATGTAACACTGCTCTCCTCAGATGTGGAATCTGGTTGTAAGACCAGACAGATAACAGCAGGGGACAATCTTCTTACTCTGAGAACAATGAAAACCCTGCCCCCCTTGACAGGCTTTTCAGCTATTTCCCTTATCTTAATTGAAGATTGTCCCTCTCTGTAGTCTACCTGGGCACCTCCCAGCTGTTGAGGTGAGCAGTGTTACATCAGTAAAAGGGGAGGGAGGGGGATACTTTATCATTCAATTAATCTTGAACTACAACTCTGACAGAATTGAAATAACACTCTCCAAGGCCCAAATACTATGATGATTAATTAGAGCTGCTTTTATTATGAAACATTACTATCCCTTTAAGGTCAGCTGGACCTGTGACATCCAAATAAGAGTTCATCTATACAACCAGGGATAATCCTTTTTTATTATCTTAAGAATATGGGGGCTCCAGGTCCATATTCAATTATATAATAACTTACAGGTACAAGACTGGGGTCTATGTTTATATGGCTTATGAGTGGAATCGAAACAAGACTGGGGTGTCTGGAAATGAGTGATTCTATGGCTAACAGTAGAAAATGTTCTTTTTCGATAACTATCAGCAGAACTGTGAACAAAGCTAGAGGGACATCTTATGAGTGATTTCAAGGCTTACAGAGAGACAGGGCTGTGGATAATTTTAAGCCAGGATCTGTGGCTTCTAGCTGGGGGTCAGATTTTATGTGGCTGGAGTAGGGGATGGACTCCTTTCTTGGGTGTTTGATGAATTAATAAGGAGAGTTTCATTCATCTTTTGTTTCTTGTCTTCCAGTTCTCCCACATGCATGCATGGCTCTAATCGTACTGCAATTCTTGTGTACGCCAGTGACTTTTAACACACGTTGGGGATTCCAAACCTGGGTTTTGGGGGCACAGAAATACTGGAAGAAAATGTATCATCTCAATATATGTTAACACACACCATGCAACAAAATAGCAAATTGATTAACCTATTCCATTATAGGCTGAATTCTAGCAGATGTAAAAAAAAAAAAAGAAGAAATTGCTTGTGCCGATTGTTCAGAGCACAGGCGACAGAAAGCCAGACTGTGAATAAAAAACTACTGTCCAAATTGTTTTTCTTGCTGGAGTCAATAGAATTGATCCCCAGCAGTCAAGGGTGTTATTTTCAAATGGTATAATGGTATAACTAAGCCTATGTGTAAAGGGTAATCCAGATGTGGACCCCGTACTCTCAGTGCCTAGGGAAGCCAGCTGCACCTAACTGACGAGGCCCAAACAAGGCGGAAATGTACATCTGGAGTTAGCTGGTTTTTCCTGTGCAGGGGGGACTTGACCATCATTTTGGAACTGGACTGCCATTATGGGCGGGATTAGTCTAATATGTATGTGGAAATTTCTCCTCTGTAATGGCATTAGAGGGCTAAAATGTACTGCTCTTGAGCGGGCCTAGCCGGAGGACAGGCAACTTTGCTTTTGTTTGCGCACAGAGCCTCTAACATCTTTTGGCTTGTTTCTGAGAAACACATAGGGTCTCTCCTTAAGTGTAAAGGGTAATCCAGACGTGGACCCCTTGCTCTCAGTGCCTAGGGAAGCCAGCTGCACCTCACTGACGAGGCCCAAACAAGGCCGAAACATATATCTGGGGTTAGCTGGTATTTCCCATGCAGAGGGGAGTTGCCTATCATTTTGTAACTGGACTGCCATTATGCACGAGATTAGTCTAATGTGTATATGGAAATTTCTCCTCTGTAATGGCAGTAGAAAGCTAAAATGTGATGCTTTTGAGCAGTGATTAGCCTGAGAACAGGCAACTTTGCTTTTGTTCATGTTCAGAGCCTCTCGCAACTTATGGTATAATTTGGTAAACATGGTATAATTTTCAAATGTACTGGAATGCTAGTTTATACTAAAACAAGCAGTAGGAGACATGATTAGGCTGAAGTCTTAGATATGTATCATTATCATTTTCCACATGTCCACTGATCCACACAGAGCCACATATACATTGAGTTCTATGTAGTAAGAACAGTTCTCCATTTGGGAACAAACAATAGTTTAAAAACATCCATTTGATTTAAATGGAGATGTTAACCACTTGAATGCTAGAAAAAGTCTACAACACATTGCAAAGCAATGCCGGATATTTCTACAATATTCAAGGTGTTAACAGCCCCATTGAAATCAAATGGAAGTTTGTCCCCTATGGTGCAGTTTGTTTGCTCTAGAATTGCAAAGGGTTAAAAGCATTATTTTAGTCAACAGAAATTTCTATTTTTTCCTATATGTATTGCCCCAGAACTGCTCCAATCTTTCTTTGTAGTCCAGCCTTATGGTCTGCCACCGTAGTTCTGCCATCGTACTTGCGTTCCGATGTATATGATGTACAATATAACAACCAATTCCCTGGACAATGAATCTCCTAGGATAAACCTGACATCTAAGAAGATAGTAAATCGGTTTAGTTGGGATCGCTAGAGGACAGCAGAGAGACTGCTTAACACAAAAAAACATGCTTTTGATATTTTGGGTTTTCAGGTGCTGCTTAGTTGTAAGAGAAGTAAAATGCTGCACTCTATATAAAAGGTCACCAAGGCTGTGAATAATGATTACTAATGTACATCTAATAGGATTATGAAACACATTGCCAAGAAATGTAGGTGGTAAAGACTCCTTGTCCTTCTGATTTGGAAGGTCATCCTGTCCGTTGCGGCATTGTGCTGCATTACATTTGGGAGGACGCGTATAAAAACAGAGCAGTGGTCACAACCTAATGGCATGTGCCCTACAGCAAATCCGCACTGATTTAATTGGGGTATTTAACCCTTTGAATGCTAGAGAACTCTCCAATGCATCACTAGCATTCAAGGGGTTAAAAGCTCCATTTAACCCTTTGAGTGTCACAGAGGTATCCAATGTGTTACCTCACTGGAACTCAAAGAGTTAAATCAATGTAATGGTTTGTTTCTTCCCAATGGTACAATTGTTCCACTCTTGTTTTTGTGCATAGTTCCCTTAGCTTTGCCTTTTGTTTCAGTGAGCTTGTCTAACAGTGCGCAGGAAGCAAAACATGCAGAAAGGGATCTACTAATATGAATTTGTTCTAAGACAGGCCATGGACTTGATTTTCTAATCGCACACCTTCCTGACAACAAGTCCTTTGCTACTAGCCAGACCCGAAAAGTTACTCGCCACTGCAAGCCATAACATACCAGCCAGGGCTGAATTTCTACTCGCCAGAGCTAAATTTTCACTCGCCATGGATAGTGGCGAGTGGAAATTTTGAGCCCTGTACTAAGCTATTTAAAACTGTTCACTTAATACCCCTTTCACCAATGGGAAGATGGTGTGGAAATACATCGGTATTTAGGGTGTTCCTTTCTGCTGATATGATGTACTAGGCATAGGGCACTTTGGTGTAAGTTTATGGCATTTCTGTGTGCATGGTTTGGGGCAGAAATGAAGGCCTTATTGGCTGTGAGGTGTGTTTGCAGGATTGCAGTAAATCAACAACACTCTCTAGTATATATACCAGGCACTGGAACTGGAAGCTAACTCCAGAGGAACACACTGGCAGATTCATACGTTCCTCTCAATTTTTTATTAAAATAACATGTATTGGATTCAAGAGTTGTTTCCAATACAATCAGAAGCCCAGCTGCAATGCCCATGCATTAGATACCCATGTCGACTTTGTGGTGGCCATTTTATTTACCCAGTTTATACATTCTTTCAGTGTCTGGTTTATACATAAATTTGTACAGCTTATTAATAGTTTATATAACCCCATAATGGGACAGGACAAAAGGGGGAGACAGAGAAGAACAATCATTAAGTGTTGTATAAAAAAATATAAGTGTATACTAGCTTATCCTACATGGCATTGCCTGTGGGATTTGGCACGCTGTCTTTATTTTAGAGCGGACACTGTAACTCAGTGGTGGTGAATCTTGTTGCAGTGATTTGGACAGGAATGGCCAGATGTAGCTTCACCCCCACCGCTGCCACACTTGTACAAATCACCCTCCCACCTCTGTAACTGGATGTCTGTGACTGTCACTCCAGTGATTTGGCCCAGGTGAAGCTCCTCTGGCCGCTCCTGACCAAATCACCTCTCCTGTGAATTTCTGTGTAAGCTGCAACTTTAAGGCAGTGAATGTCAATGCAGTGATTTGTAAAAATTACTGCCCCTGTGAATTATGCTGCAGTGATTTTGACAGGAGTGACCAGGGCATAAAGTCAAAATGTCTGCCCCATGGTAGTTTTCTGGTGTGCAGTGAACGCCACCTCCTGCCACCCTGGGGCGGAGCGCACAGCGAACCAGAAACAGATCTTGATATATATATGGAAGAGGGCAGCACACTCGACAAACTTCTTCAAATGCCCGGGTGCCCAGATACCAGAAATCAGTAAATATTCAATAACCGTATTCACAGGACATTTGAAAGTGAATGAAGAATTTTATTAAATGGTCAATGTTTCGATCCACTTCCAGGATCTTTATCAATGCAAACACCATGTGAAATGAACCCCTTTAACCCCTTCGCGTCCTGTGACGTACCCGGACCGTCAAGCTGGTCCGGCACTTAAGGACCAGTGACGGTCCTGGTACGTCACGTACTTTTACTCAACGCGCTCCTGCAGGAGCGCGGTGAGTAATACCGTGGACTGAAATTGATCGCTCCAAGACCTGAGCGATCTCTTTTAGTCCTCCTTTCGATGTGCCGCCCCACGTGATCAGTCACGTGGGACAGCACGTCGAACGCGTCTATCTGGTCCTTAAAGGACCAGACACCGCGGGATCGTTGGACCCTAAGGGGTTAAATATCCTTTGGTGAAATGTGAATCAAAACACCACCAAAATATACATTTCTAAAAATAACAAAAAATTGTAGATTATGCTAACGTAGTGTATTTATAATCTTAATTTTAGTAATGACAGGAGGCAAAAATTTTTTGCATTACTTTCTTTACTTTAAAACTCCATAGCAGCACAGAACAGAAGAAACAAACTGACCAATCAGCACTCAATGAAGAGGTAATATAAGGCCCAACCTAACCAAACCCCACCTCTTTCTTTGAATTAACACAAGCGAAAACCAGAAAACAATACAGAATTATGCAAATCCCAATGAACATCCGGCCATCTGTAATATGTCACTCTTCGGATGTAGACAATATCTCTCCGCCTCCGCCCTCCAGGAAGCAATGCTGATCATACTGAAACAGAGGAAAGACGGAAAGACTTCACTAATAAAATTCCCACTATAACATAGCAAACATAGGAATGAAATCAACAGTAGCATGAATACCCCATTAGAAACAAAATTCATCTCCCCCTAATCTTACCCTACTCTGGTACAGGTAAAAACAAAACAACGTAGTATAAGGTTATCATCGAAACCTGGGAAGGGAGGGAGGGAAAATATTCACCTCCTGTCATTACTAAAATTAAGATTATAAGTACATTACGTTAACATAATCTACAATTTTACTACATGACAGGAGGCTTCATATTTTGCAATTTAACGCTGCGTAAGCAAAGAAAAAGTAACATGGGAAGACGGACAGAAATAAAAAACGCTGAAAGTATGTTCACGAGACCAATCCGCTGCATGGAAAATATCTGACAAGAAAGCATCCGCCGAAAAAGTGCCGGTAGCCGCTGCACCCCTGACTGAATGGTATCACATTGCCCGTGCTATTCGGTGACATTCTGTCACTCTACACTCCTGCTTAACATCTATTGGCTGAACTGTGATTGTCCCGCCCAGTATTGTCCTTAAATACTGGGTTCTGGCACATCTCCGTTGCCCTTTCGTGGTGTTCCAGTACCAGCTCTTGTTCCTGATCACTGTGTGTTCTCAGTGTATCGACCCGTCCTGCCTGACTACTCTGCATCTTGTTTCCTGTCTGTGCACCGACCCGGACTGCCTGACCATTCTGCTTCTCATCTCCTGTGTACCGACCCTGCTTGGCTGACGTTCCTGCTCCGTGTACCGACCCAGCTTAGCTGACGTTCCTGCTCCGTGTACCATCCCGGCTTGGCTGACGTTCCTGCTCCGTGTACCGACTTGGATTGGCTGACATTCCTGCTCCGTGTACAGACTTGGAATGTTCTACATTCCTGTTCTGTGTGATTCCGCCCGGTTGGGCTGCTGCCTCCTCTGCACGCCCTGACCGGTCTCCTGTTAAGGGTAGTGCTTCACTCTCGCTGTCTGTGGACAGCTGTGCAGTTGGTCTCGGTTGCCTCCATGTCGCCCCGGCGACATTCCTATTGGTCTGCCCTACGAACCATTCCAGGTTGGGTGCCTCTCAGGGTGAGTTGCTCAGATTCCGTTACTGCTACGGCAGTGCTCATGCTGATCATATCTCCGTTAATGCCATGGCAGTGTCAAGTTGCCTAGTCTCCGTTACTGCCATGGCGGTGTCCAGTTGCCTAGTCCCCGTTACTGCTACGGCAGTGCTCAAGTGGCTCAGTATCACGGTGCCCGTGCTTCTGTTGCTGAGCGGCGACATTGTTATTCTCTGCTGCCTTCTGATTGGCTGGCCTTAATTGCTCACACTGGGCTTGCCTTTATATACCCTGGGACGTCCTCCCTTAGGCGCCCTTTCGTGGTGTACGAGTTCTTGAGTTTATTCTGCGCTTGCTGCTCCGTGTATGACCTGGCCTGCCTGACTACGAGTTTTGTTCCTGATCTCCGCTCCATTCCTGACTGTATCCTGGCTGAGAACCCACTCCATTGCTGACTGTATTCTGGCTAAAGAACCCACTCCATTGCTGACTGTATCCTGGCTGAGAACCCGCTCCGTTGCTGACTGTATCCTGCCTGAGAACCCGCTCCGTTGCTGACCGTATCCTGACTGAGAACCCGCTCTGTTGCTGACTGTATTCTGGCTGAAGATCCCGCTCCGTTGCTGACTGTATTCTGGCTGAAGAATCCGCTCCATTTCTAACTGTATCCTGGCTGTGAACAAGCTCGGTTGCTGACTAGTGGTGGTGCTATTCCATTCCGTTACTGTCTCCGGTTCTGCTTAATGGGCTCTGGTGCGTACCGGGTCCGTCTGTGTCCGGGCGACCCCTGGTGGCCATTGTTATTGTGGGCGTTACATTGTAGGCAGTGGTGCGCCGCGTGGCACTGTTCCTTGTCGACCAAAGGCTAAGCTTGGGCTTAAGCTGCTCCTTAACCGCTGCTAGAGGTGTGCACATTCGAAGTACCAGTACAGGTGTTCTACTCTGACTGTGTTACTCTGATCTCTCTCTCTGTGGCCTTCCTTCCTGCTACGCTGTGCTCACTCCCTCTGAGAGTTAATCAGTAAGTCGCTGGGTGTTGCGATTAACCCTGTGTATACCTGGAGTGTCCAGGAAAGGGCTTACACTCCTCTAGGCAGTTCCTCGTGCTAGAGACAGCGTTATACATTCCATCCTGCAGGTTAAGTGGTCATTAGCTGTGTTACATTTGCCTATTGTTGCCTCGATCCACCCCTAGAGTTCTAGGGTTTGTATCTAGCAGCTACCTTGGTCTCTATTACCCTTCTTGAGGGTAGTGCTGCGATTCCACAGTTGCCCAGTATTTGGAGACGGCATCTGGTTCTAGTTGCCTCGTTGCCATATCTTACAGGCGTCTGGGCAGTGCCAGTTCCGTTTCACGTACTCCTCCGGTGTACGCTCACCTGGTCAGCTCTCCAATGGGTTGCCTACAACCTGACTTGTCTTGTCAGCACCTCTCTACAAGCTGTGTACCCGTTGTGCCAATCTACTTATTCTAGTGCTGCATTCCTACTGCTATTGTGTATCATTTATCACTGTGTGATCTGCCTTGTGATCCCCTGGGCCTTATTCCGTGTATGCTCTTTTTCAATAAAGTCTTTTAACCTTACCATCCTGTCAGTGTTCATCTAAAAACCATGACACTCCATCTCCGCTACTGCTACAGCAGTACCCCTATTGCTCAGTCTCCGTTACTGCCACGAAAGCTCCTCAGTTGCTCTGTCTCTGTTAATGCTACGGCAGTATCCAGTTGCCTTGTTTCCGCTACTGCTACAGCAGCGCTCACTTGGCTCAGTCTCCGTTAGTGCTACGGCAGTGCTCAAGTTGCCTGGTCTCCGTTACTGCTACGACAGTGTCTAAGTCACTCAGTCTCCGTTACTGCTACGGCAGTATTCATGTTGCCTAGTCTCCGTTACTGCTACAACAGTGCTCAAGTTGCTCAGCCTCCGTTACTGCTAAGGCAGTCCACAATTGTCTGGTATACATATTCTTGGGAGTTACTCGTACTACAGCTCTCACCTCTATTTGAGCTCCTTAAAAGGCCTTACCACACATGGGCCTGTCAACGTTCTCTGTTTGCTCTTAACCTATGCAGTACTGATATACTGGGACTCACTCAAGATCTGCCTGACCTGTGTCAGAATAATGTTCTATGGACTCTTTACTTATACTGGACCTGTGTGTGCTTAACCTGTCTAGTGGCTGTACTTTATTGAGTGTATATTACAGGACCTGTGAGGGTTATTGTGATCTTAATTGTTTAATAAAACTGTGTTTTATCAAAACCTACTGTGTCTGTGTGTCGAACAAACCGTTACAAATGGGCACGAAAAGCAGATTCCACTCTTGCCAGAGACAAAAGCCATCAAACCCAACGTGCCAACGTAGTGGAAGTTACCGCCTTATGAGGTTTAACATAATAAACAAGCAGTTGTCCTGAATGAGATGCCCGCAAATGAGTTGTCACCTCCACATGCTTCAACAAAGTCTCTACCATGCAAAGTCGAGGCTCTTCTCGAAAAAATGGGTAACAAATCTCCACCGAATCCGACTTAGTACGGCGAGCAATAGAAAATCAGACCGGGTCCGGGAGTACCGCAAATCTGTCCACGTCAAACACACGCACATCGGAAACTCTACGAAAGGACACCAAGCACAGTAACAGGGTAAGTTTGGCCGACAGCTGACATAAAAACAACGCTTTGTTCGACAGCCAGTTACATAAGAACTGAAACACTAATGCAACATCCCACAGCTGACTATACCTCGGACCAGGGGGTGAGACAACTTAATCCCTCTGAGTAACCGACAAGCCAAAGGATCTTTGCCAACAGGAATACCTGATATAGGGACATGGGCCGCTGAAATGGCCAAGCAAATAACATTAGTGTAATGAAAAGATCGACCTAACGAAAAAAAATAAGACAGGAAATTCAAGATCATATGAACAGGTGCCGTAAACGGATCGCCACCTCTCTCCTCACACCAGCGAGACCAAGAATTCCATGCTGATCTATAACATCGTCTCGTGCCAGGAGCCCAGGAGTCCCACAATAAACCCCTAGTTGCCTGCGATAATCCTTCGACCGCCCAAGTTCCCCGGATATTGCCCAAGCCACCGGGTGTAGGTGATCCTGCAGGACCAACGGGTGCGGATCTCCCTTGAGATTCAAGAGTAGCAGAGGGAAGAAGAAGAGGATCCCGGAACGACAAGTCCAGACAGTCTGGGAACCATGGCTGACTTGGCCACAGTGGAGCGATCAGAACCAGAGATACCCTTTGGATCCGTACCCGATGAAGTTCTCTTAATAGCATGGCAAATGGCGGGAAAGTGTACACTCCCTCCCTCTGATATAGCTGCAGGAAAGCATCTACTGCCTTGCAAGATGGATCCGGTACCCAGCTGTAGTAATCCCGAAGTTGGTGGTTGGTCCAGGAGGCGAACAGGTCTAATGTCACTGATGTCCCTCCGATGTCTAGAGAACCAATCTGCCGTCATGGTGCAAACTCCTGGAAGGTACTCTGCCTTGAGAGAAATGTTGGGATGAAAACAAAACCGACAGATCTCCTTCGCAGTTTCCATAAGCTCCCAAGACCTGGCACTGCCCAAAGGACTGATGTATTGGACAGCCGAAATACTGTCCATATGAAGAAGAATACAACAATCGGACTTGTCCTTGGCAAAACTGCGTAACGCAAATTAAACCGCAATCAACTCCAGGCAATTGATATGCAGACCAACCTCTGCTTTGGACCACGGCCCCCCGGTGGATACGTCTGCACAGTGAGCCCCCCAGCCCCAAAGACTGGCATCTGACTCTACCTCAAAGTCCAGGAAGGGACCGAAAACGGCCGTGCATGTGACGAAGCCGCCAACTTAATTCCGCGCGCATGTCCGGAGTAAGGATGATGGAATGGTCATAAGAGCGACCCGCCCACAGATGACAAGCTTTCAACCTCTGCATCTCCCGATAATGAAGTGGGCCCAGAAAAATTGCTTGAATGGACGAAGAGGAGACCCACAATACGTACCAGAAACCTCAATGGCATGCTCTCGAGATGAAGGACCCTGCAAATCTCCTTCCGGATTGCCGCAATCTTTGCCATCGGGAGGCAGAGTTGACACTTCACTGAGTCTTTCTCGAACCCCAAGAACTGCACCACCTGTGATGGCACCAGAGCTGACTTCTCCCTGTTGACAATAAAACCTAAAGACTCCAGGAAGCCAATCACGAAGGTCGTCTGAAATTAAAGTAGAGATACGTTTTTGCAGAAAATCAGCAAATAGTCGAGATAAATGAGACACCACACTCAGTGGCTCTGGAAATGTGGTACGACCGGCTTCAACAGCTTCGTGAAGCACCAAGGAGCCGAGCTGAGACCGAAAGGGAGGCATGTGAATGAGACGGGCGACCCTGCCACTGGAGCAGCAGAAAAGGGCGATTTTCCATCGCCACTGGAACTGAAAGGAAAGCATATTTAAGGTCCAGACGGGTGAACCAGTCGTCCTTGAGAAGAAGATCCCTTAACATATGAATCCCTTCCATTTTGAAATGCTGATAAACTACAAACGCATTTGGACTTTGCAGATTGATAACGGAGAAAATCTCCCGTTTTCTTCCAGACCAAAAAGTTGTTGCTGGAAAATCCCCCGTCGACTGGAGCTAACTGCACGGCGCCTTTGGAAAAAAGCGATTGAATCTCGGCATCTATCAACGACATCTATCAACTAATTGCACCGGAGGAGCCGTGAACTCTATCATGTAACCTCTGACCGTCTGTAGGATCCAAGCATCTGCGGAGATCGTCTTCCAATTCTAAAAGAAAAAACACAGTCTGCCTGCAGTGACATTCGGAGGAGTCATATAGCCATGAACATTTACCTATATTTGGTCTGCCGTGGCCTCGGCCCAGCGCTCCTCTGGATCTGTTTGAACCTCTACCGAAGGTAGGTCGATACTGAGTCGCTGGGAAGAAATTTGCGGTAGGTGGCTGCGTTCTGAGGCCTTATCTCCAAAAACGGCTGGAGGCACGGCCTCGTTGGCACCCAGCCCGTCCAAAAACACCCCTCGAGGAAGAAGGGCAAAACACCTGTTGCAATGAAGACTGGGCTTTGTTAAGGGTGGTAAACAGGCTGACATGCCTTTTCAACTCAGGTTTGAAATGGTCACCAAACAGAAGCCCCGAAGCAGCCGACCCCAATTCTTTAGCACTAAGATCCGCCAACTTGTAATCGATACGGAGCCGCCTTCCTCCTTTCAGTGCAGAGCACAGTATAAGCATTTCCCAGAAGGCAGACAGCCTGCAAGGCCCATTCACAAACCGCACAGGCATCCAGCTTAGAACCTTGGGACATGGACTGATCAGCAAAGAACAACAGTCTGGTTAAAGGACCCAGAACATCGAGAAGCTTGTCCTGAGTAGACTTCAGACCCTTTTCGATGCCTTTGCGTGGGTCACGGCCCGACCGTGACATAAAAAGCAATACATTTGGAGTGTCCAGCACTGTATCAGCCACGGCGTGGGCAGTCTGTACTGTGCATGACTGCAGCATGCGCAGCAGTCTATACTGCGCATGACTGAGTTGTTACCCATGTTTTAGCAAATTATTATATAGGATATATATACACCCACATATAGCAATAACACATGCCATTGGGATGGGGCTATGTAGCTAGAAGTTGGCCATATTAAAAATATCACATTATCTGTTAAAGTATATCTGTCACTATACTGATTTAGTCATATTAAAGCTATCTATTTAATCTGCCAAAACCTCGTGCTTCTAGTTTTTCAATCATAGCAATCGTTTTATGGGTTTTTGTAGTTAGGTCAAATAATTCTGCAGCTTGCAATGCATCATCATTTACTCACCTGTTCTGAAACTGCCTCCGTCATCCTCCTTCCGAGGCTGCTGAACATAGCTTCAAAGGGGAGGAATAAGGATTAAAATCCTATCACGATGGATGTTTCCACTGGGGTTAGTATTTGGAATGGCGACAGATCCTCTTTAAAGGAATAGTAATACTTGTATTAAAGTCTGAGTCTTCTTTATTTTTTTTTTTAACATGAAGTGCTATATTTGAATACTTACAGTTTTGTAGTTCAAGAGCTATTCAATCCGAATGATTCCCCTCCATCCCCTTTCCTTGTGTCACACTCCCTCTCAGTCTGGTCCGGATAGAGTGCAGTGAGGGACAATCTTCAGTAAGCAAAAGGAAAATCCTGCCCTTCTTCATCAAGGGGGAGCAGGGTTTTCCTTATACTTAGTGACTGAAGATTGTCCCTCGCTTCATCCATACAGTCCCATGACCGGATTCCAGGTCTGATGGGAGGAGCCCTTTCGGATTGAAGAGTGCTTGAACTACAAAACTGTTAGTATTCAAATATAATGCTTTGTGTTAAAAAAAAATAAAGAAGATTCAGACCTCAACTTTAATACAGGTATTACTATCCCTTTAAGACCATATGGCCACATAATTCCAAGTTCACTCACATGGCAAAATGAGCTTATCACTGGGCAATTTAGATGAATGCTTTAAATATTTATATTATGTATCTATTTCCTATTCCCCACAATTATGTGTTAAACCCCCTCCATTGACATATGCAATTTATTGTAAATTCACTAGTTGTGAAAGGTTTAACTAAGGTTTAAACTCTGCATTGAATCTATGGTAGTGCCCTGGCAGGAGGTTCTGACAGGGCAATCAATTCGCACTGAAGAGGAGTTGCAGGAGCAGAGGAAGCAGGCGGTGAATGAAAGAAGGGAGCTCACTGCCCCAAAGTCACTGCTACCTGCAGAGGGGGTCCTGGATTTTAGGTGGGTTTGAGGTTGAAAAGGGGGCACATGTAGTGGAGGAAGTGGGTGGTGAATGAAAAATGCTGTCCATTGCCCCAGTGTCATGGCTGGGTCCTGGTTATGTGGTGGGTACAGGGAGGGAAAGGGGAGCAAACATATAATGGTATTGAGGTGGGGGAGGGCAGGAAGAGTGAAAGAGACTGAAGGGGACATTGATTTTTTTGGGGGTAGAGGGAGGGACAGGGGGTGCGTATTATACACATAAACTATTTTACCAAAAGTCTTGGGTATAATTTTCACCTGCGTATCATACACTGGTGCATATTATACACTGGTGCGTATTATACACTGGTGCATATTATATACTGGTGCGTATTATACACTGGTGCATATTATACACTGGTGCATATTATACACTGTACTGGTGCGTATCATACACTGGTGCATATTATGTACTGGTGCGTATCATACACTGGTGCTTATTATATACTGGTGAGTATTATATACTGGTGAGTATTATACACTGGTGAGAATTATATACTGGTGAGTATTATACACTGGTGCATATTATATACTGGAGAGTATCATACACTGGTGCATATTATATACTGGTGCATATTATACACTGTACTGGTGCATATTATATACTGTGAGTATTATATACTGGTGCATATTATACACTGTACTGGTGCGTATCATACACTGGTGCATAGTATATACTGGTGAGTATTATACACTGGTGCATATTATATACTGGAGAGTATCATACACTGGTGCGTATTATATACTGGTGAGTATTATACACTGGTGCATATTATACACTGGTGCGTATCATATACTGGTGCGTATTATACACTGGTGCGTATCATACACTGGTGCGTATCATACACTGGTGAGTATTATACACTGGTGAGTATTATACACAGGTGCATATTATATACTGGTGCATATTATATACTGGTGCGTATCATATACTGGTGCGTATTATACACTGGTGCGTATTATATACTGGTGCGTATCATACACTGGTGCGTATCATATACTGGTGCGTATTATACACTGGTGAGTATTATACACCGGTGAGTAGTATACACTGGTGCGTATTATATACTGGTGCGTATCATACACTGGAGAGTATCATACACTGGTGCATATTATATACTGGTGAGTATCATACACTGGTGCATATTATATACTGGTGCGTATTATACAGTAGTGCATATTATACACTGTACTGGTGGATATTATAAACTGGTGCGTATCATACACTGGTGCGTATTATATACTGTGAGTATTATACAATGTACTGGTGCGTATCATACACTGGTGCATATTCTATACTGGTGCGTATCATACACTGGTGCGTATTATATACTGGTGAGTATTATACACTGGTGCATATTATATACTGGAGAGTATCATACACTGGTGCATATTATATACTGGTGCATATTATACACTGTACTGGTGCATATTATATACTGGTGCGTATCATACACTGGTGCGTATCATACACTGGTGCGTATTATATACTGTGATTATTATACACTGGTGCATATTATACACTGTGCTGGTGCGTATCATACACTGGTGCATATTATATACTGGTGAGTATTATACACTGGTGAGTATTATACACTGGTGCATATTATATACTGGAGAGTATCATACACTGGTGCGTATTATACACTGGTGCATATTATACACTGGTGCGTATCATATACTGGTGCGTATCATATACTGGTGCGTATTATACACTGGTGCGTATTATATACTGGTGCGTATCATATACTGGTGCGTATTATACACTGGTGAGTATTATACACCGGTGAGTAGTATACACTGGTGCGTATTATATACTGGTGCGTATCATACACTGGAGAGTATCATACACTGGTGCATATTATATACTGGTGAGTATCATACACTGGTGCATATTATATACTGATGCGTATTATACACTAGTGCATATTATACACTGTACTGGTGGATATTATAAACTGGTGCGTATCATACACTGGTGCGTATTATATACTGTGAGTATTATATACTGGTGCATATTATACACTGTACTGGTGCGTATCATACACTGGTGCATAGTATATACTGGTGAGTATTATACACTGGTGCATATTATATACTGGAGAGTATCATACACTGGTGCGTATTATATACTGGTGAGTATTATACACTGGTGCATATTATACACTGGTGCGTATCATATACTGGTGCGTATTATACACTGGTGCGTATCATACACTGGTGCGTATCATACACTGGTGAGTATTATACACTGGTGAGTATTATACACAGGTGCATATTATATACTGGTGCATATTATATACTGGTGCGTATCATATACTGGTGCGTATTATACACTGGTGCGTATTATATACTGGTGCGTATCATACACTGGTGCGTATCATATACTGGTGCGTATTATACACTGGTGAGTATTATACACCGGTGAGTAGTATACACTGGTGCGTATTATATACTGGTGCGTATCATACACTGGAGAGTATCATACACTGGTGCATATTATATACTGGTGAGTATCATACACTGGTGCATATTATATACTGGTGCGTATTATACAGTAGTGCATATTATACACTGTACTGGTGGATATTATAAACTGGTGCGTATCATACACTGGTGCGTATTATATACTGTGAGTATTATACAATGTACTGGTGCGTATCATACACTGGTGCATATTCTATACTGGTGCGTATCATACACTGGTGCGTATTATATACTGGTGAGTATTATACACTGGTGCATATTATATACTGGAGAGTATCATACACTGGTGCATATTATATACTGGTGCATATTATACACTGTACTGGTGCATATTATATACTGGTGCGTATCATACACTGGTGCGTATCATACACTGGTGCGTATTATATACTGTGATTATTATACACTGGTGCATATTATACACTGTGCTGGTGCGTATCATACACTGGTGCATATTATATACTGGTGAGTATTATACACTGGTGAGTATTATACACTGGTGCATATTATATACTGGAGAGTATCATACACTGGTGCGTATTATACACTGGTGCATATTATACACTGGTGCGTATCATATACTGGTGCGTATCATATACTGGTGCGTATTATACACTGGTGCGTATTATATACTGGTGCGTATCATATACTGGTGCGTATTATACACTGGTGAGTATTATACACCGGTGAGTAGTATACACTGGTGCGTATTATATACTGGTGCGTATCATACACTGGAGAGTATCATACACTGGTGCATATTATATACTGGTGAGTATCATACACTGGTGCATATTATATACTGATGCGTATTATACACTAGTGCATATTATACACTGTACTGGTGGATATTATAAACTGGTGCGTATCATACACTGGTGCGTATTATATACTGTGAGTATTATACAATGTACTGGTGCGTATCATACACTGGTGCATATTATATACTGGTGCGTATCATACACTGGTGCGTATTATATACTGGTGCGTATTATACACTAGTGCATATTATACACTGTACTGGTGGATATTATAAACTGGTGCGTATCATACACTGGTGCGTATTATATACTGTGAGTATTATACAATGTACTGGTGCGTATCATACACTGGTGCATATTATATACTGGTGCGTATCATACACTGGTGAGTATTATACACTGGTGCATATTATATACTGGAGAGTATCATACACTGGTGCATATTATATACTGGTGCATATTATACACTGTACTGGTGCATATTATATACTGGTGCGTATCATACACTGGTGCGTATCATTCACTGGTGCATATCATACACTGGTGAGTATTATACACTGGTGAGTATTATACACTGGTGCGTATCATATACTGGTGCGTATCATATACTGGTGCGTATCATATACTGGTGCGTATTATACACTGGTGCGTATCATTCACTGGTGCATATCATACACTGGTGAGTATTATACACTGGTGAGTATTATACACAGGTGCATATTATACACAGGTGCATATTATACACTGGTGCATATTATATACTGGTGCGTATCATATACTGGTGCGTATTATACACTGGTGCGTATTATATACTGGTGCGTATCATACACTGGTGCGTATCATATACTGGTGAGCATTATACACTGGTGAGCATTATACACCGGTGAGTAGTATACACTGGTGCGTATTATATACTGGTGCGTATTATATACTGGTGCATATTATACACTGTACTGGTGCGTATCATACACTGGTGCATATTATACACTGGTGCATATTATATACTGGTGCGTATCATATACTGGTGCGTATTATACACTGGTGCGTATTATATACTGGTGCGTATCATACACTGGTGCGTATCATATACTGGTGCGTATTATACACTGGTGAGCATTATACACCGGTGAGTAGTATACACTGGTGCGTATTATACACTGGTGCATATTATATACTGGTGCATATTATATACTGATGCATATTATACACTGGTGCATATTATATACTGGAGAGTATCATACACTGGTGCATATTATATACTGGTGAGTATTATACACTGGTGCGTATCATACACTGTTGCATATTATACACTGGTGCGTATTATACACTGGTGCATATCATACACTGTACTGGTGGATATTATAAACTGGTGCATATCATACACTGGTGCGTATTATATACTATGAGTATTATACATTGTACTGGTGCGTATCATACACTGGTGCATATTATATACTGGAGAGTATCATACACTGGTGCATATTATATACTGGTGCATATTATACACTGTACTGGTGCATATTATATACTGGTGCGTATCATACACTGGTGCGTATTATATACTGTGAGTATTATACACTGGTGCATATTATACACTGTACTGGTGCGTATCATACACTGGTGCATATTATATACTGGTGAGTATTATACACTGGTGAGTATTATACACTGGTGCATATTATATACTGGAGAGTATCATACACTGGTGCGTATTATATACTGGTGAGTATTATACACTGGTGCGTATCATATACTGGTGCGTATCATATACTGGTGTGTATCATATACTGGTGCTTATTATACACTGGTGCGTATTATATACTGGTGCATATCATACACTGGTGCGTATCATATACTGGTGCGTATTATACACTGGTGCGTATCATTCACTGGTGCGTATCATACACTGGTGCGTATCATATACTGGTGCGTATTATACACTGGTGCGTATTATACACTGGTGCCTATTATACACTGGTGTGTATTATACACTCGTGAGTATTATATACCGGTGTGTATTATACACTGGTGCGTATTATACACTGGTGAGTACTATATACTGGTGCGTATTATACACTGGTGAGTATTATACAGTGGTGCATATCATATACTGGTGCTTGTTATACACTGGTGCGTATCAAACAAGCACCTTGGATGTTAGAAAGTTCTCCAAAGCAATGTGCCAGAGATCAGTCTAGAATTCATGGGATTCAAAGCTCCGTTTAAGGAATAATACATATTTTATGAAAACCTTTATTTTCTGTATACCATCTGTCAAGATGGCACAGAGCACCTGCCCCCCAGTGAAACACCCAGAGGGAGTAAAGGAATATTTGATGCCACTTTATGCAGCTGTTTTCTGTTGCTAATTGCCATAATCACAGATAACCCCCCCAGTGATCAGGCATATTTACCTGCATCGTGTAGTTGGGCATGCACAAGGCAGAGAAGTATATTAAAGGAACACTAACTTCTTTTAATAATAATAAAAATAATAAATACTGATGACCCCTAAGAATTTTGTCTTTGTGCTTTTGATCAAGAGATAGCATGTGATGGCATGCCCATGGAGGAGCATAGATAAGCGGATGTTGTCAGAAAACAATTTTAATGGGCAGCAACTGGGTAGATATTTATCAGTCAGCTGCAACTGATTTAATACATATCCCTGTATTTCTCTGGCAAGGTCCTCCCGCGACTGTGACAAACAGAATTCCAATAAGTTAAAAGACAAATTATGCCACTGAACTCACCAAGATCAATCCTTCAGCACTCAGGAGACGAAAAACCCCCTGTGGAGGAAACCTCTGAGGAGCCATGGCTGAGAGGACTGCCCATTCCTCTAGGCATTAATATGTGAATACAGATAATAAAACAGACTATGCTTTTTCCTTTATACACACAATTAATTTACTAGAATAAATCATACATACACACACACACATATATAAATTGTTAAATACACATGTAGGTCACTCATAATGACAACACCTGGACAAATAAATTATAACATTTCATGCAAAATTCAAAATTAAGGCAATACAAATATCAGGAAACAAGAGAAGGGAAAGATGTAGACACAGCACAACCGTGTTAGAGAAAGAGGAGTAGAATACATAAAACAGGTTAGGAAGGATTTTGAGAGTGGTTAAACCAACCTGACCCACAGTAATCAAAACCTAAGCTCCCATCCAAACATATCCCCCATAACAGCAACTCCCAACACTACACCTCTTCATATTATCCCAGGATGAAATGAAAATTGCATAAGGGCCCCGCAAGCCAGGAACAAAGCTCCCACCGCCTATCCATAAGTGGCTACATAACAGTGGTCAATACATTCCATGAAGGAAGTAACACTGCATGCAGTTAGCATGCTACGTATCAAAGACTGCTTATGCCCCTTCCACCTATCCTGTATGAGAACATTATAAACAGGGCAGGAGGGTGGGTGTTACCACATGCTCAGGCCCAGGAAGACTGAAGTATCTTCACTTCCTCTACACCATTTCCTGCCATAGCTCCACCCCACACAGCCAGTAGGCTTCTTACTTAACCCTTTGCTTCCCAAATCCATGTGTAGATGCTTTTTTAGTTTATAATCCACTAAACTTAATCTATAAGACCTGGTTACAGGACATTCGCTCTGCTGTCATGTGCCCTTATGCTTATGGCTCCTGGGCTTACTTTTCTGGGGTAAAAACCAATTGCACTATAGGGAAAAATTAAGTCATGCATTACACAGCAACTGACAGATTGTATGAAGAATTTTATCTATGGATTTTTCCATGTACTTCAATGGGACACAGTTAGATATCTGTGCAAACTGGAAAAAAAGCTGCATCCCATGATGTGTCAGGAGATGTAACAACAGTAATCTTTATTAGTAACAAGACTAACCTTTATTAATAACAACAGCAATCTTTATTAATAACAAGAGTAACCTTTATTAATAACAACAGCAATCTTTATTAATAACAACAGCAATCTTTATTAATAACAAAAGTAACCTTTATTAGTAACAACAGTAATCTTTATTAGTAGCAACAGTAAAAAGGCAATAACAAAAGGATACACAGACACACTCACATAGCTTGAAACAGCTGGCACCTCTCTGATCAATGCATTTCACATGGAAAACACTTATTGACATGTTTAAAAGAAAAGCAGAAGAGTTCTGGACAAACTATTTGCACTATGGGGAGAACTAAGAGTTCCCATTATTTTAAATGGGAATTTTAACCCCTTGAATACTAACACATTCAGGGGGTTAAATCCACATTTAACCTCTTAATGACCAATGATGTGTCTGGACCATAACGGCGAGCTGTGATCACTGAGCAGACTGGGCAACAGTGTGCAGGTCCTCCTGTGTACCCCACCCCCAGACAGCAGATACATGTTAAACCACACCAGATACATGTTAAACCACACCAGATATATGTTAAACCACACCAGATACATGTTAAACTGTACCTCTCTGATGGTCTTCAAGTCACAATTGAAACTACACCTCCTTAACAAAACTTAAACATGCTACATGGCACTGACTTCATACAACTTAGGCTCTTTATAAATGATTTACTTTATATCTCCTATCATAACCAGAACTGTGGCACTGTATTCAGCACTTAACCCTTATGTACTCTGTATGTCTCCCATTACCACTTCAGATTGTAAGCTTTTGGGCAGGAACCTCACTTCCGGTGTTTCACTTTGCAAAGCACTTGTAACCCTGTATTGTCAAAATCCTTCAATTGTAAAGCGCCGAGTACACTTGTGGCGCTATATAAATAAACCTATTCATTCATTCAAACCATCCCTCATAAGAGCCATTCTGGTAGATACAGTATTTACTTTATATCTGTGTACATTCACTGGTCTCCTCTTGCACAAGCACTGCATACACATACCAAATCAGTCAACAAACAACAACAGCTAAAGCCGTACTGACAGGACTGCCATTATTAGACTAAAATGCAACAGAGAAAAAAGCAAAGATGAATGTCACAGTGTTCTGTAATTCCTTTCAAAGATAAAACTCACCTACACAACTAAATCAAGATACACAATCATATGATTCCAAACTCTCCCCTAAATGTCAGCAACACTTTTTCAGATTAAAACAAGAAAACCACTTACTCACCTTTAAATTAGAATTCGTAATAAAAATATACAAGAACACATGGACGAATGTATATTAAATTTAAACTTCATCATCACAGTAATCTCAACATAGAAAAATTTAGTTTTCCTGTGAACTTATGCAGCACAATCTAATTTCTTATATAAAACATTCTCCTCTTTGTGCATAGGTTATATGTGCCATAGGGGAGACCTCAACAAACAACTCAACAACATTATGATTCAATATCATGTAATCCTTTGACTGCCAGAGGGGTATCCACAGTTCCACCTCTGTAGGCATGAGCAGAGGAAAGTGGCCGTGCCGCGGCTGATATGGAGTGAAGTGCTCCAAATTCAGACCTTAGTCTTCTCTGTGCAACACCGGTCTAAATTTGGAGAGCCCCGCTTTGTAACAGCCACGCCGTGGGCAGTCTGTACTGCGCATGACTAAAGCGTGCACAGCTGTCTCTACTGAGCATGACGGCTTCTGACAAACCTTAGCAAATTATTATATAGGATTTGAGCTTCAAGTCTGTCTGTATACCTTTGCTACTATCTTTTAACTGTTGTTACTAATAAAGATTTCCGGTTTTTGTACATGTTTCCCCCATCTCCTGGGAAGGTGCAGTATTTCTGTTCAGTATCGATGTCTAAGTTGTGGGATGTGTGGGAGCCTCCATGACTAGTACGCCTAGAGGGTGGGGGGTTGAGGTTTTACCCTCTGAGTGCCAGAGGAGTGCCCAACACATTGCTTTCCCCTCTGGCACTCAAAGAGTTAATTCTTCCTTTGTATGTAGCTTGACTTTTCCCTGTGTTTTGAGGCTCATTATCCACAGTGGAGATGCTATTATCTTTTTCCTTTTTCTTCATCTGTTAGATAAAAATCCAAATGCAATGGAATCCAGGCCTACATTTGCCAAAATTCCAATTGATATAAACGGGTCTTCTAAGACTAAATGCTAGAGAAGTGCATTGCTTTGTAATGCATTGAAGACCTCTCTGGCATTGGAGAGGTTAACGCAAAGCAATGCATTCCATACCCCATCTGGCACTCAAAGGGTTAAAAGCTCAATTTAAATCAATGGAAATGTTAATTTGTCCAGTATACTGCAACTGGTTGCTCTTGAATTGCTGCACTTTTGAGTATATACATTTGCCCCACTGCTTTGTATTCCTATGAAATGAGCCCAGGCCATATATCAATAGTGCTGTTAATCTCCTCTCATTAGGGAAGTTGGCAGAATGACTGAGAAGATTAGGATAAGTCATTCTTTCCTCAAATACGTTTTAGGGACTGCAAGAAACAACCTGCACCAGGCACAGGCATTTTAAAGCATTAGCATGTGCTGGGCTCACTAACAGCATCCGGTATGCTCACCTTTGGGTCCCAGCATTCTCTGTTTTGCAGAAAGAAACCAGGGTCAGAGGGTCAGGGAGGAGATAAGCTGCTCTTGGGATTTAACACCCAAAGTGAAAATACAACTAAAAGTAGGACAATTTTCAATTGCTGACCTATATTTGGGGCCGTCCATTTACAATTCTGCCAGAGGCCTCAATGGTGCTATGAATCTCAGAGCAATATGTTGTACACTCCCTTGTCATTAAAGGGTTAATATTACCATGCTCAGTGAGCAGAGTTTTAGGTCCAGTGGTCCTGTTAGCACCTGTTATGTACTTTTCCATGTACATGAGATCCAGGACTGATTGACGATGGTATCTTTGAATCATGGAGCAAGTGCAAAATCAATATTCTGGCCATAGTAAGGTAATTAGGGGTTATTAGGTGTTCATTCTCATTTAACCATAGGTAAATCAATCAGTGGCTCATTAATTTTGACTAGCCAAAGTTCTATAAAGACCTGGCCTGTATATGGCCTTTGAGGCTAGGTCTGAACTGTCTTACATGTTCCACAGAATATCATAGGAATTGGATAGTGTATTTCTCCAATTATTTCTCTCAATGGAGTGCATTTCCCCTTGGCTACACTACTTGATGGAGTAAAAGTGTGAATACACAGTAACCATTGCCATGGGAACTCATTATATACTTTTAATTTAACAACCCCCTCTCCCCTCCAAAAAAACTATAGTAGACGAAAAGAATAATTTAAGACTGGCAAGCTGCTTTAATTAACCATATGGGTGTCAGAGACGTGCAGCACATTGATATACCACATGGATGTTAGGGAGACCTATCTAGCAACCAAAGGTTTAAAGGGATAGTAACACTTAATATATATTGAGTAAAATGAGGGTACTTACACTGCTGAGAGGTGTTGTATTCGAAAGTTATTGCTGCTCAGTCTTGAATTTTTAAGGTGCAATATCTCAATGGCCTGACATTTTACAGTGGCGCTGTTGCTACATCATCCTATAGACAGCTCTGGTCAGTTGACCATAAACCTCCATAGGATGGTGTAGCAACAGCTCCACTGTAACATTTCAGGCCATTGTGATATTGTACCTAAAAAAATCAAGTTTGGGAGTACCCTTGTTTTAATCAGGAGGATAAACCTACAATACATATAGTTTCACGTATTACGTTTTACTATCACTTTAACCCTTTCAGTGTCAGAGAGGTACCCAATGCACTGCTTTGCAATGCATTGCTTACCCCTCTGGCACTCAAAGGAGTTATAGGCTATCACCCTATTATTATTTTCCTAAAGCTACAATGACAATTACATTACTCTCACAGTTAACCCTTTAAAGGTCAGAGGCATGAGCAATACATTGGCCCTTAAGGGGTTAAACAACAACACAGCAAGATCTTCACAACACCAGTTTAAACACCAAAGGGAACCTAGACCTGACAGATAATATAATTCTCTTTGTGAGTGTTCCTGTTTAATGTGCTAAATCTGTAAACAAGATTATCCAGCTGGTAGATTACCAGAACAGTTTAAGATCAGTAAGAAAAAATAATGGCTGAAATGAATGTCATCCTTAAGGGTTTTTTTCCCTGAAAGTGCTTTGTATACATCTTACAAATAATCTTTTTTTTTTTTTTAAAGGGATAGTAATGTTTAATTATTCAAGTAAAATCAAGTCTTCTCTATTCTTTTTTATAACGATGTGTAACAAGAAAACGTTATTAAAAGATGCTGTTTTTTATTTACAGTCTAATAAAGTTTCCCCCTCCCGCCCCTTCCACTTACCGCAGCAGCCTCTGCAAGCCAGCCTGGACAGAATGCGACGAGTGACAATCTTCTTCCAGCATAAGGAAAACCCTTCCCTCCTTTGTCAATGGGGCAGGCTTTCCCTTATACCGAAAGTGGAAAGATTGTCCCTCGATGCAGCAAGTCCGGTCCACGGACCGGATTCCAAATCTGAGGGGAGGCTGCAGAAGTAAGTGGAAGGGGCGTGAGGGGGAAACTTTATTAGACTATAAATAAAAAACGGCAGCGTTTAATAACGTTTTCTTGCTACACATCGTTATAAAAAAGAATAGAGAAGACTCGATTTTACTTGAATAATTAAACATTACTATCCCTTTAAGCAGAGGTAAGAATCATATCTGAGGGGGAGAAAGATTTCACCAACAGAAAGGATTATATCTTCATGAATTGGCAACTAATAAAAATTTACTATTTTTACAAAGCAATGAATTCCCTCTAGCATCCAAGTGGTTGCCTGAAGGCCTTACTTAAAACCACAACATAGTTTAGCTGTTGGCTAACTGGGGATAATGCAAACAGTAGTGCTAAACAGCTAGAGGCTCCAGGCTGCTGTCCAATATTGTAACATAGTAAATTTGGCTGATAAAAGACACAAGTTCATCAAGTTCAAAACTTTGCCTCATAACCCAGAGAAATTAGAATTATACACGTTTTCCTGCTGCCAAATAAATTAGTCTTGACTGCCTATGTGCGCGAACATACATAATAAAAGCCCAATCCCTCCCAGTAACAAACACGGACAACTCTCTGGGAAGGAAAAGACTACAGCTTTATTAAAAACATAACAATAATATAACGTTAAGCCTGCATCTCAGCAACTGCTGAGTGGCACGATTAACACAAACAACATACAAGAGTCTCTGCCCCCACTCGTGCCGTTAGCCTGCGAGCGGGGGGGCTAACTCCCCAAAACCCACTAGGGTAATTAACAGCTCAAATAATTACCTGGCGAGGACCCACCCCTGACAAATCGCTGTGACAATAATAAAGAAAAAAGGGGAGGGAGGGAACAAAGAAAAAACTCCCATGCGGCTGTCTCGCTGGAACAATTAAAGTGCGTAGACAGCCACACGGGCAATATTTATAAACAAACAGAACCCCCACCCAGCCTACTGCCCTGCCAGCCACTAAGGGCATCCAAAAGGCAAAATATTGCCAAAGGATTCCGCACCCAGCAGTCATGCCCTCCCTCAACTAAACGTCGAGGAAGAGGCCTCTTTATCTGAACTTCCTGTTTTGCCTACTATTCTATTATTACACAATATAACCCTGTATATTCCATCTTGAAAGAAATGTATTTAATCTTCACTTAAATGTATCCATTGTATATGCCATTAACACATACTTGTGCAACAAGTTCCACAATTTAACAGACCATACTGTTAAAAAAAATCTTCCTCTGCTGAAGTTGAAACCTCATTTCCTGTAATCTCAAGGGGTTCCCCCTGGTTATTTGATCAGGCCTTGGAATGAATAGCTCACCAGAGAGAGCCTTGTATTGACCTCTCATACACTTGCAAATTATGATAAGATCTCCTTTTAGTCATCTTTTCTCTACAGTAAATACAATAACATTGTAGAATATAGACAATAATTACAGGTTTGCACACGCACAGTATATTTCTGCAAAAATACATAGTGAAGAATTTGAATTTAAATAAAGTTTCGTATAAAATCACGCATGCACAAGATTTTTTTTGATTTAAATAAATTGGTTGAAATATAATCTGTAAATAATTGAGCATTTGTAGATTAAAAATAGTTCCTAGTTTATATTAAACATGCCTAAAACTGGTGAGATAGCTCAGTGGTAAATTCCTTGACTATGGAGCCTATTCAACCTTAAGGTTGCAGGTTTGAATCCTGGCAGGGTCAGCTCAGCCCTCCATCCTTCTGAGGTCAATAAATGAGTACCACTGATTGGGTAATAATAACACCTATTAATTTCAGCTGCTGATTTGGTTAATTCCAAGAGCGTGCGCTGACAGCGCTTTGAGTCCCACTGGGAAAAAGGCACTATATCAATATTAGTTATTATTATTAACTGAGCAAAATATAAGGAACAAAAGATCTGTCATTCACGTGAAGCACGCTCTAACAATGCATAAGCCAAAAGCACTCTTGTTTGAACAAAACATTAGATGGAAATAAAAAATGTTTTACATTGTTAGGAAAGTGCACTCAATCAAAAATAAATGTTTTTTGTGCTTGATCAGACAAACAAATTGCACCAATAAATAAATAGATAAATAACCAAGAAATATTTATACATACATATTCCCTTTTTTGGGTTACGCATACACAAAGTGAACTAAAAAAAAGCTGTCTGCTTGATCAAACTAAAAATTGCTTTTTAAAAACAGGTGGAAAATCTAAGACAAAAAACTAAGGATGATAGTTTTTTCTCAAGCAATCAAAAGTATTGAAATGCTGGTTATTATGAGAACTTTAAAGGGATAGTAATGTTTCAAAATAAAAGCAGCTCCAATTAATCTTCATAGTATTTGGGCCATGGATAGTGTTATTTCAATACTGTTGGAGTAATTTAATGATAAAGTATCCCCCTCCCGCCCCTTTTACTGATGTAACACTGCTCACCTCAGAACAGAAAGGTGGTGTCCGGATAGATTGCAGGGAGGGACAATCATCAATTAACATAAGGGAAAAACCTGAACAACCTGTCAGTGGGGGCATGGTTTTCATTGTTCTCACAGTAAGAAGATTGCCTTTGGTTGTGAGCTGTCAGGTTCCAAGACCAGATTCCATATCTGAGGGGAGGTGGCTTACACTAGGTAAAAGGGGCGGGAGGGGGATACTTTATTATTCAATTACTCTTGAACTACAACTCTGACCGTACTGAAATAGCACTCTCCATGGCCCAAATACCATGAAGATGTCACAAAACTACTGTGACGGACTAGCCGAGGAATATACCCTGAGAAGGAAAGGCTGGATGAAGGTTTAAACCCTCCAACAAGGGATAAGGGAGCTAGGTGTTAGAGTTCAACACTAGGGTGCGCAGCTCGGGTACGGTGGTTGCCTAAATGGAGTTGTGCTGCGTGTAAAGGTGCTAGCAGCGAAGCTAGATTAGTCCCCTTCAGTTGAGCCAAAGGAGACCTGCGATAACCCCCTCTAGGCAAACTATACTACCCTGATCCCCAGGGAGGGACAATCT
The DNA here is from genome assembly GCA_037306005.1 of Rhinophrynus dorsalis. NCBI lineage: Eukaryota > Metazoa > Chordata > Amphibia > Anura > Rhinophrynidae > Rhinophrynus > Rhinophrynus dorsalis. The sequence continues at coordinate 540,601,575 of CM074719.1, read as the reverse complement.
CCAACAGGAACAAACAGGGTACTCACTCAGGCCGAATGGGGTTGCAGGAGGCAGCCAGCAGATACGGAGAAAATACCAAGGCACCTAACCAGAAGGAGGGACGTCGGGAATCAGGCCAGGTCATACACAGGAGTACGGGATACAGGACCAGAGGCAAGAAGAGTAGTCGGACGGTAAATCCAGGTCATACACAGGAGTTCAGGATACAGGACCAGAGGCAAGAAGAGTAGTCGGAGGGTAAATCCAGGTCATACACAGGAGTTCAGGATACAGGACCAGAGGCAGAAGAATAGTCGCAGGGTTGAGCCAGGTCATACACGGGAGTACAGGATACAGCAGAGGGGTAGGTAATGGAACAAGGCAATATCTAGCTTAAGGGCACAGCTACACAAGGCAAGCTAGGACGCACTAAAGGACGCTATACTAACACATCCGTGAGGTGGGAGCAGCCTCATTTAAAGCTGGAACCGGGAAGTTGACAAAGGCATGCCTAGCAATGGGATCAGCTGACCCGCTTCTAGGTATAACGCCATGGAAGGAGAGTGGGAGGAGAGCTGCAACAGAAGCGGCTGGCAAATAGAGCCATTAGAAGGCGCACGGACCTATATGTGACAGAAGATTAATTGGAGCTGCTTTTATTTTGAAACATTACTATCCCTTTAACTCCACGACCTCCCCTGCAATTTGGTCTCCCCACTGCTTCAGGGGGTCAGCAAAGTAGATAAAAGCCAATATAATTTAACCCTTTGAATGCCAGGGAGGTAGCCAACGCATTGCGTTGCAATGCGTTGGCTACCTCCCTGGCACTCAAAGGGTTAACTAAATATAAACCAAGTCAATGTGATCAAAATAAATGAAATAAAATGAAATCAAATAAAACAACATTCTACTACCCAAAGTTAATAATCATATAGGGCAATATTCAAGTTGCTAAAGAGCAATTCTGCAGCAAACCAATTTTACCATAGGGGAAAATTAAAATCCCAAATGATTTACGTCGGGTCTTTTAACCCCTAAGATTCTAGAGAGATCTCAAGCTGATTGCCCCAGAATTGCTCCTCTTTTGTTTCCTGATAATGGTCCATAGTGCCTAACATCAACTTGGTAGGTTAGTCTAGTGTACTGTTTCCAATAAACATAATGCCACAGAAATATTTCAGTGAGCAGCCCAAATGTCACATAACTGAGGCAAATGTATTAAATCTCCAGTGCAGCCCTCTCATGTTAGTGTTTAGCACCAGTGGGCAGCGGAACTCGTGGTTATGGACTATAGCTGTAGTACATACTGGTGGACACATTCCACCACCATTACACTTTCATGCAAGCAAGACCTACACCAACAATCCCATAGCATGGACAGAGAAGTGGCATACAAATATACACATTGATCTAAGCAAGGCATAGAGGAAAGGAATTCCCAGAAGCACCCACAGGCTGCCCCCTTGTCCTCCCCTTGGACAAATCAGCATTAACCCATTCGCAATGCGTTGTGCACCCCACTGGTCCTTAAAATTTAAAGGAGAAGAAATCTGGTGTAGATATCTTAGCAGATTGACATTAGCACGCATAGAGACTCATTTGATTCCTGTGTTTTATTTAGCACAGAATACATTTTTATACATTCTCTCCATTATGAGTCTGATGCATTAAGAAAGAACTGGAGTAATTCTTATGTAAATCAACCAGGGTGGGTTTGATTTAAATCAAGTTGATCTAAATCACGATTTAAATCATGATTTAAAGCACTAGTCAGTAAGACTCGATTTAAATCATGATTTTAAATGCAAAACCTCATTCTTGCTGGTAGTTAAAACCATCAATATTTGCAACCAGGTGAAGAAGTCATATTTACAATATAATCTGTTAGATTAGTAAAACAGCAATATCAGAAATGATTTTAGTTTAATAGATTAATCACTCATATTTGGAACATATAATAAAATATAACAAAATATAATTGCATACAGCCTCAGGTACATAACTAAGCTCTATTTCATGCTGAATAACCTTTAAACTAGAATGTATCTTAAATAGAAAACTATCTTTAGATAGATTTTTCCTCCAAAAGCATTTCATTAAAATAAATTTGATTTAAATCCAAGAAATCCGATTTTTTTAATTTGTTTAAAAAATCATCTATTTTTATCCAACCAGAAATCAACTGTGCAATAGGGGCTAAAAAATTTTCCACTGATCCCTTGAATAATAGAGAGGTTTACGAGCATTCTCTGGATTCAGAATAGCATATTCTGGGCCTCTTTGCAGCATGGGGCTGAGATCTAGGCCCTTAAACAGCCTCCCCCTGCTCGCGTTAAAAAAAAAAAAAAATAGTGTACTTGGTGGTCTAGTGGGATCCATGTGTGTTCCTTTCATTTATGTGCCAGGATTCCCACAGTGAGGGGCTTTCACTGAAGCCTGAAGACTTCTAGAAGTAAGCTTCAGTCCCCAGTAGTAACCCCTGTGTTGTAGGACTACAGAGCCAGTGGGCATCCATGTCTTTAGTAGTTTTTGACTACCTGCCAAGCACGTGAACATCCATGTCATTAGCAGCAAAAGTGGATAAGTAATGACAAAACTTTTTATAAAAAAGCAAATATATGGTAGAGTGGTTTTCCTGCTGAACAAAACAAGAGTACACCAACTGCCAGAAGTTATTACAGTTTAAATTGCTGTTTTTTCTACATTAACAGCACCATCTGTTGTCGGACAGTTCACCTACAATACACCTGGCATACAGGCACGTATTCATTTGCATTCTAAAGGAGAGGATATAAAGCAACTACCAGCAGTGGGAGTGTCTTTGTTTTACTCAAAAGAAAACTTCAGATGTAAATGTAGTAGAAGCAGAACATAGTAAGGATTTAAATGTAGATACAAGGCAAAGAGAATGGATTATAGGAAGCTAGATATGATGAGTAGCAAAGTAGTACAGACCTGCAGGACTCTAGAAGACACTTGGTCATATTCAGAAATATATTGATGTTATAATAATTGATTTAATTTAGAGGCCAACATTATAGTTTTTCTTTAATTTAGCAATTTTTCCAAACCACGTGCCAAGGTAGTTGAAGCTACTGGATGTAGGGGATCAAGCGTAAAGGGATAGTAACGTTTCATAATAAAAGCAGCTCTAATTAATCATCATAGTATTTGGACTTTGGAGAGTGTTATTTCAATACTGTCAGAGTTATAGTTCAAGAGTAATTCAATGACAAAGTATCCCCCTCCCGCCCCTTTTACTGATGTAACACTGTTCTGCCAGATCAGAAGGGAGGTGCCCAGGTAGATTGCAGAGAGGGACAATCTTCAATTAAGATAAGGGAAAAAGATGAAAAGCTTGTCAAGGGGGGCAGGGCTTTCATTGTTCTCCTAGGAAGAAGATTGTCCCCTTCTGTTATCTGTCTGGTCTATGGACTGCATTCCACATCTGAGAAGAGATGGCTTACACTAGGTAAAAGGGGCGGGAGGGGGAAACTTTGCTTGTGAATATCTCTCAAACAATAAACGTTTGAGAAATAAGACTATCGTTCTTCATGTTTTTTTAATGCCTACAAAATAAAATAAAAATAAAACAAAGTATTACTATCCCTTTAAAGCCTCAGTCTTGATACCAAACTGGTAACTGTACTTTATCTTTTTTCTTGGGGGCACTGAACTGTTAAATCCTCAAGTGCTAAAATGTGGCTTTTTTTTCTCTGAGAACTGATGTTGTCTTGGGTGCTTCAGTGTGAAATCTAGATAATTTGGTGACAAAGGGTACTTAGCTTCTCTCCAACCGCAGGGCCTCCTTCCACCTCTGGCAGGGGAATCTGGCACAACCAGGATGCCAATGGTCCACTAGATACATGACAGGGGGAGAGAGGGGTGCCAATTCTGGAGCTGATCTCTGTCCCTCCCTAACACCAATCAATTATTTGAACTATTGCAAAGGGAAGAATCACCCCTTTCTAATGGTAACCAACCTGGCTGTTTTCATGGATAGTGATTGTCCATGAAAGTAAAAGGTTGTTGTATTATGGTGAAAAGGTTTATGTTCATATGGAATCATCAAGCAAACTATGACAGCTCAATAGATAGAGTCACTGGTTATTATAGCTACATTTATGATGAGGGTCCTATAGTACTAGTACACCTGCTAGTCATGGGAAGTGAGGTAGTGGAAATGACAAGGTGGCATGGGCATGTGGAAGATGAAGTTGTGTTTTTTTTTATTATGGATGCTCAGGGAGTAGGTAAACGGTGTATAGGGTGCTGTGCTGAGGAACGGGATGGATTAAGTTCCCTGAAATGATGAATAAGGTACTGCATACAATAGATAGTGTCATGTCTCTCGAGATGTTACTATTTTTTTAAGAGATAAATGTGTGTGGGGGTTTTAACTATATTTTGCAATAGAGCCACCTTCTGTGAAAGCTTGTTCAGCCTAGCCTAAGGAAAGAAAAGAAAGGTAAATAACCCCTCAATTGATGTGGCCAGTGGTCCACTTAACAAACTAGTGTGCCATATTTCTCATATCTCAAGGTTAAAAAAATTAGGCTTAAAATATAATAATATAATTTGTGTGGATTTTGCCCCTGGCACCATGTATAGCTTGTCAACCTATACAAATGGCAGAATCAACTGAATAAAGCAAAAAATAAAAATGTTTTAAATGCTTTTAATATATTAATGGGGTGAATAAAAAAATATAAAAAAAAATAAATAAATAAATATATATATATATATATATATATATATATAGAGAGAGAGAGAGAGAGAGAGAGAGAGAGAGAGAGAGAGAGAGAGATAACAATAAGACAGTGGCACTCATTTAACTAAATACCCAATATAATCTCTAGGTGCATGTCCCATAAAAACAATTGAAAGAAGTGATCAGATATACTCAGTCTGGGTTACTCCTGGCCTTGTAGGAGACATCACAGTGAACCAGCAGAATTAGCAAAAGAAAAGTTAATTATTACATCAGTGCCGAACGTTTTCTGAGTAACCCAGACCGAGTATATCTGATCACTTTATATCCTATAAGATAAAGTCCTAGAATGCATAGCTCACTGTGAGCGTAACCGTACAGACGCAGTAGGGACTCGCAGAATGGGCTAATCCGAAGCGGAGAGCTCCGGAAGGCTGACAGCCTGTCTGTGCTCCCAGCTCCAGGGCAGCAGCGGAGGCGGCTGGGTGACAAACATAGATATGAAATCTATAGAGAGAGAGAGAGAGATTTTGCATAACACCACCTTCTGTAAATATTTGTGCACATCAGTAACAGGTGTCGCTACCTCTCTGGTGCCCGGTGCCATTCTGGCAAGCTGTGGCTGCCCATCATGAGGCCTGTGGCTCTTCTGAGTCTGCGCAGTTACTAAGATCTCACTGTTGTTCTCTTCCTATTAAGTGCAACTTCTCTTCTGGATATCCCACACACGAATGGACAAATGGAAGTCAATCAGACCTTGGAACAATACATCCGGTGTTACTCTACTCATCTACAGTACAACTGGTCTGCGCTTCTACCCCTCGTGGAATTCACCTATAACAATCATCTGTACCAATCTACTCATTGTACACCTTTTTTTATCACTCCTGGTGATCATCCTCAAGTATTACCAGGATTACCATCTCAGATTTCCATTCCTCATGCAGCTCAGAGAATCTAACACCTATGGCGCTGTCATCAACTTCTTCGTCACGCGTTAGCCAATTAAATTAGGAACTCCAAATGGACAGACATCACTCCCTTGAACCTGTTTATAAAGTTGAGGACAAAGTTTGGTTATCCACAGCCCATATCAAATGATTTGGTGCCACCAAAAAGCTGGGACCACGTTTCCTTTTAAGATCACCCACAAAATGAATCCAGTCTTTTTCCATCTGGCACTCTCTTGCACCTTAAAGGAGCCATAAACTTTTTTTTTATGAAAACACATATTTTATAGAGCATTTCCTGCTGAATAAAACACGGGTACTCTCATCACTGTCAGATGTTTTATTCAAAATGTTTCAAAGTTCAGATAATCAGGAAGTGAATTTACTGTATTTACTTCCTGATAGTTCTAACTGACAGGAAGTGACAGGCAGTTTCTATCACATTCTATGGAGAACTGCATGTCACTGACTTTTCTGACTTTCCTCTCCATTAGAATCTAACAGGAAAGCTAATTAGAGTTTGACCACTAGAAGGCACTGCTAATGTAAAAAAACATGGGTTTAAACTGTAATAACTCTGGAAATATAAATCTCTCTGCAGTGGGAGTATCCTTCTTTTACTCAATAGGAAAAGCCCGACAATATATATTTTTTTCATAAAAAAAAAGTTTACTGCTCCTTTAAAGACCCATCCAAACTTTACCCTTTGCTTGTATCTTCCCCTTTGCTTGTAAGTTACAGTATCCTTGTCCACTCCCTTGCTTGCCTTGTAATGTGTTGGAGATCTCTGAAGTTATGAAGCAAATAATTTTTTTCCACAGCTCAATTCAGGATATAGGACCTGTAAAAAAGAAGTTAGCCTAGAGGTGAGATGTGTTTTATTCCCTCAGGAGAATTATATCCCATCCCCCATACCCCATAGCTGTAACAGAGATTCTGGATTCCTGCATCTGGTAGGGTCAAGTGGAATATGCTCCTGCTTGTCTTTGGGCTTTTCATCAAGCTCACTATTCCTGTACTTTTTGTGGTTCCATCCAGAGGCCATTTCTAAGGGGGACTCTGTTGGTACCTCTCTGGTGCCTGGTACCATTCTGGCAGGCTGTGGCTGCCCATTCTGGGGTCTTCGTTTCTTCTGCACTTCTACCAATGTTATGACTTTGCATCATTGTCATATGCATGCACATCAACATTGGTGCGATGACACAGAACTACTGGCATTTAATAAAGAGCGCTCTTCAGGGCTCCAGCATTCAGTTATCAGTTTTTTGGTGATCTCAGAATTTCCTGTGCATTGTTCTCTTTCTCTCTCCAGATTTTGACATCCTTGCCTGCCCTACAACCACAATCTTCAGCCGGTTGCCTTGACCTTCTGCCTGTCCTATTGTCCATGAACCATTGCTGCCTGCCTTGACCTTCTGCCTGCTCAGTTGACCATGAATCATAGCAGCCTTCCTAGATCTCTGAACCGTCTGACCGTGCCTCTTGGATTCTCCCTTTGTTCCTGGTACTGTATATAATTTTATACTAGTATATACTGTTCTCCTCTTGCTAGTATTATTTCAACATTTCTACTCATTATTTCAGTATTGTTCTTATTGAGTAGCACTCTCTTGTGTATCTGGTATTTGATCTGTATTGGAGTAGCCCCTATTTACCTGCACATAGGCTCTCCTTCAAATAATTACCAAGATTTTTATTGGTAGCTAACAATTGGGTAGAAAGGCAAGTGACACCTTATTTGATGTGGCCAGTTATCTTCTTTATAAAATAGCATGCCTTTTCTTATTTCTTTTATTTGTTATAGTTATTTTAGTGAGGCATGTCCTTTCATAAATAGTGAAAACAAACTCTGATTGTGGTATGTAAGCCCAAACCAATGGTGTATTGTTTTTCTCAATAGCGCCGTAGCTACTAAAATATTTTTCATGAAGCATCAACTTCTGGAAATGTTTGTATACTCCAGTATAGGAGTAGAAAAGCAACTGACCCCCATTTGATGCTGCCAAAATTGTATGCCTTGTCTACCTTTTCTTCTTATCACTGTTTGTTGCAACAATTTTAGTGCAAACATGTCAAAAAATTGTGGTAGGTGTAGTTTGGTGCTCCTGACAGCCCTTACTTTGTGTTTACCCTTGCAGATGGGTGCTATTTAATGTGGGAGGCATTTAGTTGCCTAACTTGATGTGAAATATCCTATAGTTTTAAATATTTAATTATCAATTAAGTAGGGATAATATTAAAAAAATAAATGCTTCCCTATAGCTCAGGCTTTTCATAGCAATCTACTCTTGGGGTACAAACACAAATGACCCCCTCTCCTTTCTCCTTGAATTTGTAATTTTGTAAACTTTTTTAAAATATATAAAGAATTGCCAGGTTACATGGTTTAGATAATTTGTTATGTTTGAAATGGTGGTTTATGCAAAATGTAAAAATAAAAAATAAAATGTTTATATTTTTTCAATTGCTGATTTTTATAGGAAAGCCTATGTGTAAAACCATGAATTTTGGTGTTTTGGAAACACAAGAAGGTACCAAGTGTGGGGTTGTAAGCACTTGCTAGGAGAGCTTATAAAAAAGTCCACTTTCACACAGTTAGTGTTCTTTCACTTTATTAGAATTTATTAAAAAAATAATTTTTGCATTCTGGTTAGATTTTCTCTATCATTGTAGGGGGACATTCACAAACTAATTATATTTTGGGAAAGTGCTGAAAATATGTGGGAAATGTGGATTTCTCGCAAGAAAATCAATAAATTCTTAATTTAACAGTAAATAACAACAACATTGTGAAAACTTGCAGAGATTTCATAATTAAGTACTCAAGGGGTTGAAATTCAGTTTTTAACCCCTTGCTTGTTAGAGAGATCATCAATGTATTCTCTAGACTTCAAGGGGTTAACCCTTTGGGTACCAAAGGGGTATGCAATGCATTGCTGGCACTCAAAGGGCGAAATCCATAGGGTAATTTAGTTTTACCCCTAGGGTGTATTTTCTTTGCTCTAGCATGACCCCAGTTCTTAGTGCACCAATCTCTGGATGTTTTCACCAACAGTCACAAATTTGTAATCCATTTGCAACCAAAGGACCGTCTGCCATTCATCATCACTCCTGATACCTTTTTCAAAGGCAGAACATGCAGAGAAGCTGGACCTTGACTGTGTGGATTCTACTGACATTAACCCTTTGAAGAGGGGTATGAAACGCATTGCCGAGCAATGGGTTGCGTACCCCTCTGGCACTTAAATGGTTAACACAAGTCATGTGGGGTGCATCATACAGTCCTAACAGTGTTGTGACATGTTATTATCACAGGTGCCTAGGAAAAAGTATGTGGCACAAGTATTTAACACTCTGAGTACCAGGAAGGATGAATTATGGGCCATGGATACTTACTCCTTTGAGCAACAGAGAGGATGTATTATGACCTACATATATTTAACCCCTTCAGTGCTATAAGGAAGCATTATGGGCACACATATTTAACCATCTGAGTGCTAGAAGAGTACCCAATACAATGCAAAGCAATGCACTGGGCACCCCTCTGACATTCGAAGGGTTAAGCATTTGAGTGACAGAAGGGAAGCTATATGGGTAATGTGGCCAGATCATCATTTTAATGCGGAGCACTAATTAAAAACACACATTGCAGGACTGCACTGTTCCTGTGCAATCCTGTAGAATGAAATGAACAAGTGTCCAGCTTAATTATGGGCCACATCTGTTTAACCCTTTGACTGCCACAAAGGTGTGCAATTCAGTGCAGAGCAAAATTTTCACACCGATTTGGTGCTCAAAGGGTTAATTAACCAATTTTTTTTGGATTGCAGAAAAGGCATAGGGCAGCTATTTATTCTCAGAATTATATTCTATATTCTACATTAGATCCCTGAAAACAACAATGTAACCTACTTAATGCAAATACAATTCTAGTTAAATCTAAAATGAAGCAAGTATTTTTCTAAAAGTGTATTTCTTTGGGATGATCACAGCCTCTTGTGGGCCTTGAAATGCTGCAGAGATGAAAGGCAGAGCTGTAGAAATAGCCAGAGCAGACAGCAGAGTGAAACCTGATCAAAATGCTGCTGCACAAGGACACAGACAGACCAAAACAATAAGAGAGGATGGAGATGGAAGTCATTATCCTAAAAGCATACTTTCTACTCCACCACCGACCCCCTTTCCTTAAAGAGCCACTTACCCCCTGAGGAATGGATCTTCTTTGATTTCCTCTGCAAGGACATTGTAAAAAGGGCTACAGCACCTCAAGATCAATGTGTGGATCATACAGTGCACCTGTGTGCAGCCTGCTGCTGCTAGTGCATCTCCCTCTGGCACGCACACACTCTGGTTGGAAGAAGGGGGAGGGAGAAAGAATATACATGCACACTGGCCTGGATTCCACTGCAGTTGACAACTTGATCAATGGTTTTATCTACAAATGTCCCTCCTAGACACAGATATAAATCTGTAAGATAAAATCAATGATAACATTTATCACATGCAATGTAATCTAGTCCAGGGTTTCTCAAATGTGATCCACCAAGAGTGCAATGTAATCTAGCCCAGTGTTTCTTAAATGTGAACCAGAAATAAAGTGTTGAATAGTTATAGCACACTATGAATGAAAACACACTGGGGTTTTAACCATGTATATCATAAATATGGTGCTGTCAGATCCATATCTATACGTGAACACTACAGAAATAGAAAAAAGTTGGATCTTAATGATTCACTGACGACCACCAAAATAATATAAAAAATAATTAAAATAATACAAAAATTAGTATAAAAATATACATTTATTGATTGTACCTGTAAAATATATCTACCAATCAGGGAGAAATAGTGTACAATCCCATCCCCTCCATAAGCCACAAGAGACACAACTATACAGATAAAATGTATAAGTAAGTTCACCACTTTCATGGATCATTGCTGTTGAATCCTCCTTCGTCCGAGCTGTATATTACTTTATGGGCTTTAACCATCATATTCCTCCATTCTTCAACGAGTTGTCATAAGTTCCAAACAAACTATACTACATGGTCATAGTCAAACAGCTATGCATTTCGCCCTCATATTACAGGTATTTTCAAGATGACTGGCTTGAGTTACCCATGCTCATTTAACACGTAGTATAGTTTGTTTGGAAGCTTATGACAACTCTTGCAGATAATTACCAAGACGGTGAGATATTGGCAAGTATGGACACTGCATTTAATATACAGTGCGATGATAAGAAAGTACAGTGAAGGAAAAAATTATTTGATCCCCTGCTGATTTTGTACGTTTGCCCATTGACAAAGAAATGATCAGTCTATAATTTTAATGGTAGCTTTTTGAACAGTGAGAACAGAATAACAACAAAAAAAATCAAGAAAATTGCATTTCAAAAAAGTTATAAATTGATTTGCATTTACTGAGTGAAATAAGTATTTGACCCCTTTGCAAAACATGACTTAGTATTTGGTGGCAAAACCCTTGCTGGCAATCACAGAGGTCAGACGTTTCTTGTAGTTGGCCACCAGGTTTGCACACATCTCCGGATGGATTTTGTCCCACTCTTCTTTGCAGATTCTCTCCAAGTCATTAAGGTTTCAAGGCTGACGTTTGGCAACTCAAACCTTCAGCTCCCTCCACAGATTTTCTATGGGATTAAGGTCTGGAGACTCCTTACTCCAGGACCTTAATGTGCTTCTTCTTGAGCCACTCTTTTGTTGCTTTGGCTGTGTGTTTTGGGTCATTGTCATGCTGGAATACCCATCCACCACCCATTTTAAAATGTCTTGGCTGAAGGAAGTTCTCACCCAAGATTTGATGGTACATGGCCCCGTCCATCGTCCCTTTGATGCGGTGAAGTTGTCCTGTCCCATTAGCAGAAAAACACCCCTAAAGCATAATGTTTTCACCTCCATGTTTGACGGTGGGGATGGTGTTCTTGGGGTCATAGGCAGCATTCCTCCTCCTCAAAACACGACGAGTTGAATTGATGCTAAAGAGCTTCATTTTGGTCTCATCTGACCACAACACTTTCACCCAGTCCTCCTCTGAATCATTCAGATGTTCACTGGCAAACTTCAGACGGGCCTGTACATGTGCTTTCTTCAGCAGGGGGACCTTGCAGGTGCAGCAGGATTTCAGTCCTTCATGGCGTAGTGTGTTACCAATTGTTTTCTTGCTGACTATGGTCCCAGCTGCCTTGAGATCATTGACAAGATCCTCCCGTTTAGTTTTGGGCTGATTCCTCACTGTTCTCATGATCACTTAAACTCCACAAGGTGAGATCTTGCATGGAGCCCCAGACCGAGGGAGATTGACAGTTATTTTGTGTTTCTTCCATTTGCGAATAATCGCACCGACTGTTGTCACCTTCTCAACAAGCTGCTTGGTGATGGTCTTGTAGCCTGTTCCAGCCTTGTGTAGGTCTACAATTTTGTTCCTGGCATCCTTGGACAGCTCTTTGGTCTTGGCCATGGTGAGAGTTTGGGATCTGATTGATTGCTTCTGTGGACAGGTGCCTTTTATACAGTAACCAGCTGAGATTAGAAGCACTCCCTTTAAGAGAGTGCTCCTAATCTCAGCTTGTTACCTGTATAAAAGACCCCTGGGAGCCAGAAATCTTGATAGGGTGTCAAATACTAATTTCACTCAGTAAAATGTGAGTCAATTTATAACTTTTTTGAAATGCATTTTTCAGGATTTTTTTGTTTTTATTCTGTCTCTCACTGTTCAAATAAACCTACCATTCAAATTATAGACTAATCATTTCTTTGTCAGTGGGCAAACATACAAAATCAGCAGGCGATCAAATAATTTTTTCCCTCACTCTATATGCACTTTGAGTCCGTTTATATGAAAAGTGTTTCCATCAGATGTGTTGAAACACTAATATCCTATCTTCATTTTCACATTCATATATCATCATTAATCCTTCTGTGTCATATGTATTGGGTACACTAACATATATTCATATGCAATAGCAACGTTGGGAATTAACTGACTTTGATATCAACGCTTGACATAATTCGTGATATTACTAACTTCTTGTTATATCAACATTGTTCATCTACTCAGTGACTTTGCAATTATTACTTATCATCCATCTGCAACCATTACTAATAAGTCTACTAATTTCATGTTTCAACATTTATATATGACTATGGAGTTATCTTTGAGGACTGTCACGTGATTGTGAAGTTGCCTTTAAGGATTTGTCCTAATGTGGCTATGAAGTTGCCTTTAACATTTGAGAGGGTAGCTTTTCAAAACTTTTTGGGGATGGTTATTTGATTTTAACTGTATAGTTGTGTCTCTTGTGGCATTTTTAGGGAATGGGATTGTACACTATTTCTCCCTGATTGGTAGATATATTTTACAGGTACAATCAATAAATTTATATTTTTGATACTAATTTTTGTATAATTTTAATTATTTTTTATATTATTTTGGAGGTTGTGAGTACGTCATTAAGATCCTACTTTTTTCTAGTTTTACTGTATTAAATGTGAACCACCAAGAGTGCATGTATTAAGAATTTCTTAGCCTAATTACAGGAGAATCCAGAAAACCTGTACTGTTATAGTAGGGCTAAGCAAAAAATGTTTCCTCAAACCAAAATTGCCGAATAGTGACACTTTCCGCTTGGTGAAAAAATTTTCTGCAAAATTAAAAAAAAATATATATAAGACATGGTATAAAAGGGGTCTGTGGTCTTAACGGGATAGAGTATTTTGTAGAGGATGATTTGTAGGACTTAGACTTGTTTGGTACAAGCCCCGATGAAACATTGATTTGAAGGACTTTGGCTTGGTAGCGTCACACGCCCTGAGGAATCACAGATAATTATTATCAGTTTGGCTTGTTAGCGTCTCAAGCCCTGAGGAAGCACAGAAAATTGTTATCAATTTGGCTTGTTATTGTCATAAGCCATAAGGAATCAGTGATTTGTAGGACTTAGGCTTGTTAGAAACAAGCCCCGAAAAAAACTTTTTTGTAGGCCAGTGGTTTTTGTAGAAAGAACAAGCCCAGAGGAAAAAAAATGCCCTTCTGGCCTAGTGCCAGCAGGTCATGTTATGGTGGCCACTAGCCATTGTCAAATGCCCCGGTGTCTTTGCTGTATTTGTGACTAATGCTGCTGCCACTGAGTTGTTTAAGCAGCAGGATGGTTAAGCAGCACCGAGAGAATGGGATATAGGTGATGGATGATCATAGTTCCACTTGCCACTACTAGCTCAGGTGATACTCCTGAAGCAGTAGCAGCATGACAATTAGCCTCCACCACTTCAGGTCAATGATGCTTCTCCACCTGCCCCTCCTCCAAAATCATGGGTGTGTTGTTGGAACAGAAATGTTTCCCTTGAGAGCAGGAAGGAACTGTGCCTCTCATCAGCAACTGCAATGTGCATAGTGAGTGTGGTAAATAAGGAAAGGACTGGAAACAATGGGCACATCTGCATTCAATTCAAACACCTGGCATAACTCTAACCAAACATCATGAAGCTTAGAGTCTCCAATATGAAATTATCCTACTGTTCCTGTCACTATGCCACTTGTCCACTTCCCGCTAAGGACATGTGACAACTTGCAGTTTTAATAGTAATGATGAACCCTCCATATCACTGTCTCAGCATATTCTGTGGGATGGAATCTCCTCAGATGCAGCTCAATGCCCTGGTTGTGATTATCCTCCACCACACTGTCATGTGTGGTCAGGGCACCACACAGTGTGCAATAGATGGACACAAACTGCCACATCCTGACATCTACTGAATGGCTATCAGCTGGTGAGGGAGGTAAAAATGAATGAGGTGGATCACCAGAAGATGTAGTTACATTTTCCCGCCACTGGACCCTAGAGCAAGAAGGTGATGGTGAGCCCAGTGTTTTGCCTGTCATTGAACTTTCAGGCTCTGACTGGGTTTCTCTATTCTTCCTCCTCTTTGATTTCCACCTTGCCTGTTGTTGCTTTTGGGCAGAGTCAGGGGGAACAGCAACAGCAGTGTCTGATTTCTTTGGTGGGGATTTGGCTTTAACATGTTTCACATAAATTATTATTATTAATCTTTATATAGCTCCAACAAATTCCGCAGCGCTTTACAGTAGGGAATAGACATACAGAGGTATTAAATAGTACAATCAAATGTGGAGAACAGAAGGATCAGAGGACCCTGCTCGTGAGTTTGACACAGAAGGAGTAAGTGCTATTGGGTGTAAGTGCCTCCTGCCACATGAACTGCCAGTTAGTGGGTGGGAGTGAGAAGTGTTGTTGAGTGCAGTGGTCCAGGCAAGGGGTGATTCTTAGTGATAATGTTTATGGTAGCAGTTGATAGGCTTCTCTGAAGAGGTGAGTTTTCAGGGAGCGTCTGAAGATTTGAAGGTTGGGGGAGAGTCTGTTGGGAGGGGGAGGGAGTTCCAGAGCTGAGGTGCAGCACGGGAGAAGTCCTGTAGTTCGGGAGTGTGAGGATGTGTGCAGAGCGAAGATGGCGAGAGGCAGTGTATTTGGAAATGAGAGATGAAATATAGGGTGGTGCGGTGTTAGTGAGAGCTCTATACGTAAGCACCAGAATTTTGAATTTAATTTTGTATGCTAATGGGAGCCAGTGTAGGGATAGACAGAGGGGTTTGGTGTCAGAGAAGCGATGAGTGAGGTAGATTAGTCTTGCAGCAGAGTTCATTATGGAGTGTAGTGGGGTTAGTCGGGTGAGAGGAAGGCCAATTAGTAATGAGTTACAGTAGTCAAGACGGGACATGATGAGTGTTTCGATTAGAATTTTGGTAGTGTCTTCTGTGAGAAAGGGTCAGATTCTAGAGATGTTGCAGAGGTGGAGGCGGCATGATGTCATGGTGTCTGTGTTTCATTTGTGTTATCAGGGTGGTTGTGCCATGGTGCTTTCCCTCCTTTCCCCTTTTTACTGAATTTTCACAAATTGTGCACAGTGTCACACTTGCCACTTAGTGAATCTTCCCCCTGCTTTATTTCAGTCCCAGAGCACTTTGCCTGATCATAGTGAATCAATAAATATTACGCATAATGGCCTTGATAGAACTGAACTAAGCACTTTAAGTAAACTTATGTGTATGCCTCCAGGCCCAGGTTCTTTATTCAGCATAGCCTTTTCATGTGTCTTTTTGACCTTGTACTCAGTAAGCCATCTACATGATGGCAGAAATTCTATGATTCTCCATGTTTGTTCAAAGTCCGTCATTGCTGTTTCTTTTTAATGTATAGAAAAACAATTCACTTAAAGTATCTGCCATTGCCTTATTCTCTCATTAATTTACGTGTCTCAGTTTTTACGGGACCAATCTCAACCTTAAACTCCCTGCCATTTATATAATTGTAACATTGTTTAGGATTTTTCTTGCTCTCTTTTGCAATACTTTTCTCATTTTCAATTCTAGCTAGCTTTATGGCTTGTTTGCAGATTATATTGTCAGAATACTCCCTTACCTGTTTAGTGTATACAATTTCAGATTTGTTTGAGACCACTAGGTGCAAAATGGCCCCGTTTCTGTTGGCTCCTATACTAGTTGGAAGTCATATTTTTCCTGTCAATTTCAAGTAGTCAAAATATCCCATTATGATTACATTTTTATCATGGTCCCCATGATTCCCTGTCAATCTCTGTGATGATACCTGTGCATTGGAGGAGGCTGATTGGCCCGCCCAGGATGTTCCTTTATATACTGGGTCTATGGCACCTGTCAGATGCCCTTTCGTGGTGTTCCTGATCCTGCGCATTTGTTGCTGTGTTCCTGCGTTCCTGTGTACTGACTCGGCTCGTCTGACTATTCTGCTGTTCCTGTTTGTGATTGACCCAGTTCCAGCTGATGTTCCTGCTCCGTGATTGACCCGGCTCTGGCTGACGTTCCTGCTCTGTGATTGACCCGGCTCTGGCTGACGTTCCTGCTCGTGATTGACCCGGCTCTGGCTGACATTCCTGCTCCGTGATTTGACCCAGTTCTGGCTGTTGTTCCTGCTCGTGATTGACCCGGCTCTAGCTGACATTCCTGCTTCGTGATTGACCCGGTTCCGGCTGACACTCCTGCTCCGTGATTGTTTCCTGTGTTCCCGTGAGATCTCGGTCGCCTACTGGCGACATTCTGAACTATGCTGATAGTATTGCTCTGACTAATCACTTCTCTGCTAGCTGAGCTGTTGCCTCCGTTCCTAAGCCTGTCTGCTTGGGTCTTGCTGAGCTGTTGCCTCCGTTACCAAGCCAGTCTGCATAGCCTTGCTGAGCTGTTGCCTCCGTTACCGAACCTGTCAGATACCCTTGCTGTGCTGGTTGCCTCCGATATTGAGCCTGTATCTGTACACTTGCCAAGCCTGTTGTGTTCCATCTGAGCCATTTAACACTTACTGAGCCTGTGCCTTATTGACCGAGCCTATCCGTTAAACACTAGCAGAGCAGTTTCCATTCCGGTGCTCGTTCAGCTCCGTGGTTGCACCGCCTGGTGCTAGTGGGCATTCTGTTAGCTCTTACAGTGTGTTGCTCCGTGACGGCACCGGAAGGGTGTCTTGGCTCTGGTCTCCAAGTGCTCTCTGTGTTACGCTATCTATCGCACTACCAGTGCGTTGGCTCTCAGATCGCTTGTGCAGTGTTTCTCCGTTGTGGCACCCAAGGGGTGTTCTTGGCTCTGGTCCTGTTCGCACACGCAGGGTTTCTTCCTTTGAGAGAACTAAGGGTGTTCCAGGTTCTGGTCCCATCAGCTCCAGCAGTGGCTTTCCTCCGTTATATCACCCTAAGGGGGTATTGGCTCAGCTCTGGTCAGTCTTTGCTGTATCATTGGGCGTCCTATTGTACAGCTATCTGAGAGTGATTCAGTTCAGTCGCCTACTGCACCTTCCTTTGCACTATCTAGAGACTGATAATACCTGCCGGGCGTTGGCTAATTACCATCACAGAGACCGATCAGTTGCTCTAAGCATTAACCCTTGTTCCTACATTTATTCTGATCATTTCTGTTTGCTCCTACATATTTGGGCCTGTATTTCTGTAATTAGCCATTTATACCTGTCCTGGCCCCCAGGAGCGTGTTCTTTAATTTTATTTCAATAAAACTGTGTTTTTGCTTTTAACCTTTGTCTGAGTGTCAGAAAACCGTAACAATTTCCTATCTGACAAGCCTTTTTTATTTCAGTAGCAGCTGAGCTTTTCAAATGCCCCAATATTAGACGGCTTTAGCAATGCCAATCAACATATTTTTTTATTATGTATGCTCCTATCGTGTATGTCAACCCACAGGAACTCTATATGTTCATTGGACTTTGCATTAATATCTCCACTTATACTAGGTTTTAAGGATACATCACATTCAGGCCTACCACTTAAGAAATCTTATCCCTCCTAAAAAGTGAATATCCCTCTATATTGACTGCCTTGTTGTGTGTCTAATCCAAACAGGTTTCAGTAGTACCTAAAAGATCTTACTACTTGTTCATTGCATTCAGTTCCAGTTCCACCATCTTACCAGTCAGACCAGGAGCATTTGCAAATGTACATATCATATTTTTGTCATTCTGAAGGTGGATTACTGGGTACACTCTTAGACTGCAGGATAGTTGATACACCAGATGATACAGTTGTTATTATACTGGTTACAGGCACACCAGTGCTAGGAAATTACCCACTTCACTATGTTCAGACTTGATTATTTCATCACTCTTGTGTCTAGAAGTTGATGATGTCTTATTTAAAAAGTTCTTAAAAATAATTAAAGTAATTAAGATAGGCACTTACTATCTTGTTTCCATTTTATTTAACAGAATACGTAGTTGATCATAGAACTTATTTTACATGAGGAAGAGCCATTAGCATTTTCTTTGAAGAGTAACATCAACTACCTTCTCCCAGTCTATCAATGATCTCTGTCTTGTTTGAAGCTCTTTCACTGCAATGAAATAATTAATCACTGTATCATTGTATATATAACTTGCTACTATACATACTTACTCATTCTTACATTTCCTATATTTGTTGGGAATGTCAATAATAAGTAAGAATGTCTGTGGGGCTTGCGTCATCATATCCCTTGTGACGATAGAACCTATGATGCCAGATCCTACTACAGACACATCAGCATACCAATTTCCCTAATTGCATGGATGCATTCAACGACAAACATATTTTGGTTTTAAAGATCTCAACATTTTTAAGTTCTAGGAAGAAAAAATCTCCATTTTGCTGATCGATCTTGAATACTTTGAAGTCTCCAGTGCTGCCGAATGCTCTGACATCCACAGCAATGAAGTAGTAATTACTACTTCATTGCTGTGGATGTCAGAGCATTTGGCAGCACTGGAGACTTCAAAGTATTCGAGAACTCTAGTTGGGGAAAAGATAAATAGTTAAAGACTTACAATTAACTTCTGGAGCCCCCTCTCCCTGGAACAGTTGAGCCTTCATTCTTTGTGTTTATGGCTTTAACTTAACAGGTTTTATGACCATATTCCAGCAGACGCTGATCAGTGAGGAAAAGGGTATTCAATTATCTCCTGACAAAGGCAAGAAGAATGGCCGAGTGTGCCTTTGTCATTCTTGCTAATATATGTTGGATTTTACACACCCCTATCCAGGTCAAAACAGACTGTGCGGATGATATTAAAAAAACAATGCTGTATTGCATAATTTTGTCTGCAGAAAAGATTGCTTTTTGATGAAGGACTCACTGACATCTCCTTTGCCTAATCTTCCATGATCCATTGTCGGAATTGCTAGCAGAGATATCCAAATACAAAATACCTTTACTGGCTTCTTCCTGTCTAATGAAGGAGAAATATCTTGTCAGTACTAAAAAGATTTAAAACACCTGTTACCCTAAGAGCTGCATTAACAAGTGATATTGGCTATGATCTTTCAACACAGGTTGAAACAGTTTTAAATATTATTTTAATGTAATAAAATATTTTTGCTGTAACTGTTAAATATGTCTGTTATTTAATATATTTAACAAAAACTAGCAGGTGTATTTTAAATCTTAGATCTGTGATAGATCACCAAGATTTTTTTTATGGGGGTTGTAAGCAACTTGAATGCTAGCAACTACGTCAGCATTCATAGGGTTAAAAGTCCCATAATCATAACTCAAAATTCAGGTAATATGGGTACACTATTGTGCTAAAGCTAATTTACGAAACTACTTACCCCAAAACTCCCCCTTAACACTTATTGCACAAAGGGGAAGGGCTGTGGGGAAGTGTATAGGTGTTCCTTTCCTCTCTGATATGTTTAACATCATGTTTAAATAAGGAGCACAGTAAATGGTATATAACAATGTAATTTTCCTGTGCATACTACGAGACCGGTGTAAGGGGCTTGCAGACATTAAAATGTAGCAATGGAGCAGAGTGTGTGCATGAACGACATATTTTCTATAGAGTATACAACATACACTAGTAATGTCCATTGTGTACAACACAACTCCAGAATTGCAGGGCAAAGGGGTGGGGCAAGGGCGTGGCTAAACGATTCTCCAATGTCTTGCAAATTGTACGTTACAAAAAAAGTGGAGGGAATGTGATGTTCTGAATGTGAGGATTTTTGTCTTTAGTTAAGACATTTTTTGTCGTTAGGTAAGACATTTTTTGTAGTTAGGTAAGACATTTTTTGTAGTTAGGTAAGACATTTTTGACATACGACAATTTCAGTCAGGACAAATTACATATTTCCGATCATAACCGACACTCTCTGAAAAAATTAATGAGCACAGCGACACTGTACTTTGAAGAGTCGTTACAAATGACAAAAGCTATTTTGCTACTTCTTTGAACATATGGCCCTTAGTGTTAATATGCTGTAGTGCATACCCTGAGGAGCTGCACTGTGGGATCTGTATATTTAGCTCATTGACTGGAGGGAGAAAGCACACATTCATACACTAACTGACATGAGGGAGTGAGTGCACATTCATCCACTAACTGACAGAAGAGAGTGCACATTCATACACTAACTGGCAGGAGGGAGGGAGGGCACATTCATACACTAACTGACACGAGGGAGTGAGTGCACATACATCTACTAACAGAATAGAGTACACATTCATACACTAACTGGCAGGATGGAGGGAGTGCACATTCATACACAAACTGACAGGAGGGAGGGAGTGCACATTCATCATTCATTCATTAACTGACAGGAGGGAGTGTACAGTCATACACTAACTGACAGGAGGGAGATAGCAAACACACACATGAGGGAAGAAACGCACACATTGTTCAGGGGGGTCAAAGGTAAGTGACAAATTCCCTCTTTGTTCAAACATGACTAAACTAGGGAAACATTTATTTTCAGCCAGACTATGCAAGGTTGACAACCTGGTATCTTTTTTGCCTCGTATTACATGAGACTAGCAGGGAAATATACCGTTATATGATATCAGCAGAATAATACACAGTTACAGAATGAGATGACATGCTACCTTTGTTTCCAGAAAATCAACCTTGAAGGAAGGCCTGGTTTATCTAACACACTATTGTTCAGAGTGTATCTGTGTTAATGTCAAAACTATACCTCCATTGCAGATGTCACTGCACACACTCACCTATTTAGGGGTAGTTAGTGGACTAAACTTAAAAATATTGTATATTTTCATAATCTATATGAAAGTATTTTACCTGGAGGGGTTTTTTCTTCAATTTTGTACATACTATGAATCAGCTATTTTTTGTTTTTCTATTTCCTCCATTTTAATTCCTTCTAACTTTTGCCTGATTCCAGTGTAGGTTATGAGCTGTATCACTGTTTTTAGATAAAACTGGCTATAAAGTCTTAGATAAACCCAGTTATTAACTTATCACCGGCAGTGGAATACTGTCACATTGACCAACGGACAGGAGGTAGACCTGCAGGACAGATACAGAAACACTAGCCAAGAACAGATACAGGCATAAACTACTTACTGACTTGTAAAGTGGAGCAAGAAGCTTGGGAGAACTGGGCTGGCAAACAAAACAAAATCTCAAGGCTACAGCTGATGAGCGACTTGACAGGAAAGCTTTGGTGAGCAGCTAGTGAGCGGTGTCCACTGCAAGTACGACTTCACTGCAGCTACAAGTCATAGGAAACATTGTTGGCCGCAAGACTGCATAGCCCGGACCAGTTGAGCTGGACCTGGACCAAGAGGGTTGCACTTGCTCATTTATGAAAAACAGCAGCATCAGCAGTAGCAAGCAGCTTACACAGGTACTAAACAGGTCTAAAATCTCACAAACAAAATAAAGTCAAAGGATCCAAATTGGGATACAAAATCAGGACAAGAATGAAGTTGAGATCAGGTCAAGTGGCAAACAAAGTCATGCACTAAATATAGAATAAGAAGCACTGGAATGCAGTCAGAAAGACACCTTTCGCATGCACTCAGTTGCCTGTGAGGCTGCAAGATATAGGCCTCAGAGGGTGTATCCTGAAAAGCAGACAAAGCTGCTAATAATAGCAGAACATGGCTTTCTTGACCAGGTTCTTACAAATACAGGCCTATATCTGCATAGCAACAAAAATATATGTTGTTTCTTTTGGGTTTCCATTTGTCAGCCATATCTTTTAGCCACAGAAGTACCAACATAAATGTATTGTTTGTGTAAATTTGTTTGTGTGACAAAATAGGTTTTGCCTCACAAAACTGATTGTATTTGTAACAAAACAGATTTTCCTGCACATAATCTTTGTTACATAATAGATTTTGTCTCACAAAAGGAACTTTTTTATCACAAAATAAATTTAGCCCCACAAAATTGATTTTTTTTTTCCAAAAAGCTTTATTAGAGTCCAATAAAAGTACAGACAAAGTTGTATAACAAGTAGCATAGAAAATAAAACAGTTTTTTTTTTTGTTTTTTTTTTACAGTAGCAAAGGCATTATGGGATGATATTACACTGTACTGAGACAGAAAGATAACTAAAAGGTAAACTGGTGAGGTACAATGAACATATGCAAAAGCATAATAGGATAGAACAGTCAAACTGGCAGAGAAAGAAATAGGAAAGGATTTGGGAGCAAGTCCCGTCCAGTTGTAGTATCCTCTGATCAAGGAATCAAGGAAGGGACAGTAACAGGAACAAGAAGGTGAGGGGGAGAAAAAAAAAGAGGAGGGGTGGGAGGAAGGAGGTCCCAGTGGTCCAGGAAGGAATAGACACCCACCCAGAAGGAAAAAAAAAACAAGAGTTGGAAATGACCATGACTCAGGGCCGCATACTCCATGTACCAACGCCACAGGGGCAAGTTGATTGGCAATCCCTGTAGAAGAGCGGTCTGCAGTAGGTCAGTAGATAAAATAGATATTGATATATTCATTTAATTTACATAGTATTTTTATGGCTTGGGAGCAGAAGTGTGGGATTTTAGCCAAGAGGACCATGTTTCGTCAAAGAGTTGGAGATTTCGCATAGCAAGTGCATGCATCCTCTCCATTTTCACCGCTAGTTCCACTCTATCTTCCCATTGAGAGAGGGTAGGAGTAACATCCTGCTTCCAATGTTTGGGAATAAGGTAACGTGCTGTGGTAAGTAAGATTGGGAGAAGTGTCCGAGAGGGCGGTGGGAGTGGAGAAGGAAGATGCCTGGTGTAGGAGAACAAGCACAGTAAAGGATCTAGAGGAAGAGACGTGTCCAGCAAAGAATTGATAGTCGCAACAACGGATCTCCAAAACGATCTAATACGGGGGCAAGACCACCAAATATGGGAGAGAGAGCCTTCTTGGAGGGAGCACCTCCAACAATTCGGCGAGGAAGAAGGATTATTTTTCGCCAGATATGTGGGGGTTCTATGCCAGCCTGTAATGAGTTTGTAATTCAATTCACAAAATTGATTTTTGTTTGTCACTAAAATATAGCCATACACAGGAATGGATGGTGAGTTAGACACACACATGTTCTTTTGCAGAAAGGTTGGGTAACAAGATCCTCCTGCTGTTGTGGACTACAATTCCCATCATCCACAGCCACCCAACAGCTGTCTGGGCATGATGGGAGATAGAGTCTGCAACAGCCTAGCCCTGCTTTACTGATACAGTTGAGTTATAAAATATATTTCTGAATTATGGGTAGAGGGCACCTACCTCACTCAAAACAGAAAAAGAGAAGGTCAGAATATAGAATTAAAAACAATTAAATGCAAGATTGCAAAACATACATGGATGCTTCTAAGAAAAGGTTGCCTACCTCTCGTTCACCCTATTAGAAAAATTGAGCACATAAAATTGATCACTCCAGATATTTGCTGACAGTAAACACTGTGTAACTTGTCATGACTAGAACAGAAACAAATTAAGTCTTTATGGAGCTATATATCAAGTTACCCAGAACAGTGGTAATATTTTGTGTTTTATTATGCATGACAGCCTATCAGATATGTTTATATGGGTCTTTGGATCTTGTTTCAGTTTAAAATTCCATTATGTGTGTTATTGTTTAGTGGGAAAACATTTATATTTGAATACAGAAAAAAAGCCATCAAGAGTAAAATAAGCACATATATAACCTAAATGTATATGGTACATATAATACTGCCTCTGAGTAAAGAACATCAACCCTTTGAGTGCCAGAGGAGTGTCCAATGCATTGCTTTGCTAAAGGAGGGGCATGGTAAAAGTACACTATATATATATATATATATATATATATATATATATATATATATATATACAGGGCTTATAGTTTTAAATCCTTTGCTACTAGCCAGACCTGAAAAGTTACTCGCCACTGCAAGCCAAAACATACCAACCAGGGCTGAATTTCTACTCGCCAGGGCTAAAGTTTCACTCGCCATTGGGTATTTGGGACTAGGAATGCTTAAAAATTGTTGCCTCAAAGGAAAAAGTGTGAAAAACTGCTTTTTTTCCTTCGCACGCATACTGATCTCCAGCCTTGTCCCACTGCACTGGTAGCTATAGAACCACACACACTGACCCCAAGCCTTGTCCCACTGCACTGGGAGCTGTAGAACCACACACACACTAATCCCAAGTGTTGTCCCACTACACTGGGTGCTGCAGAACCACACATTCTGATCCCAAGCCTTGTACCTCTGTAGCCATAGCAATACACATACTGACTCCCAGCCTTGTCCCATGGTAGCCATAGAACCATACAGGGACGTGCACAGACATTTTGGGGGGCAGAGGCTAAAATGAAAAAAAGGGCACTTTTCATAATTATTATTATTATTCTTTTGTTAAAAGGGCACTTTGGACAAAAAGGACAGGTGCTCAAGCCCCCCTTGGTGTCTATGTGTGCATGTGCCTGGAACCATACATAGTTACCCCCAGCTTTGTCCCATGCTTGACACAGAACCATTCATACTGACCTCCAGCCTTCTCCATTGGTAGCCACAGAACCCCATATACTGACCCCCAGCCTTGTCCCACGCGTGACACAGAGCCACACATGCTAACCCCCCAGCCTTGTCGCACTGCAATGACCTCTGTAGTATCACACATACTAATCCCCAGGCTTGTCCCACAATAGGCAGAGATCCACACATTCTAACTGCACAGCCTTTCCCCACTCACTGGGATCAGTGGAATCACATTTACTGACCCCCAGGTCATGTCCTACAGTAGCAATGGAACCACACATACTGACTCCCTCCAGCGTTGTCTCACTACACCAATAGCCATAGATCCATACACATACTGACCCCAGTTGCCTTGTCCCATAGTTGCCATAGAACCATGCATATCCTCCAACATTGTCCATCTGCACTGGTAGCCATAGATATGGGCAATACGAAGCCCTCCATCTGCTGCCAGACTTTATCTCCCATAATTTAGAGCCAGCCATCTGGTCACTGTTCTATAAATCCATCTAAGGGGAAAATTAAAGATGTGTCATTTCAGACTTAAAAGAAATTGCTTCTAATTACTAATTTTTATCATGATTAGGATTTTGTTGATTTAGAATAGGTCCTTCCCCTGTCCTCCCCTTCTTCTGATAAGCATGAGTACAGAGTAAGAGTGATGATGATATTACCAGAGAAATAGCTAAAAAGAAAAGGCTTAATCTTCCACTGGTTCAAAGAAGCAATATGCCTGTTTACAAACTCTTTGGGAGATCAATTGGAAACTCAGACTCTAGGCAAGTAAAATTGGCTAACAATAAACAAACATCATCTCTGTCATCATCATCATCAGTGTCATTCTTCCATGTCCAGCCCCCACCCACTCACACACACACTATTATTGACTAAGCAGCAGCATAGGTCAACACCTCCATATCTAGCTATGAATGTTTCTACTGCTGTTTGAAGTGCAGCATCACTGATACCTACTTATAGTACTATTGCAACATCTATTCCCTGTAGTAGGAGTCCCTCAGGAATGCCTTTGTCTATGAAACCTTGAATATAAAGATACATGACTCATGATTCAAAAGCTAAACAAGTTGCTTTCTGTTTTCTCTATATATAAAAATGTGAATGAGGAAAGCAGGATCACATCTAGGCACATCCTCACTGAATCCCATATGAAGCATAACCACAGGTCTGATTGAGACACAGCAGCAGCATATCAGAAGTTCATTAAATAACAGCAGTAGAAGCAGTCCTAAAAGTCCACTGGACTAAGGTGCACATAATAGGCTCATGCTTTGAATAGAATTTAGCAGGCTGTATAGTAATGGTATCCTACCCAGGATGCAGTCTCTTTTAGCTCATACTTACTTACACAAAGAAGAAATATCCTAAAGCACATTATACTTATACATCCAAAATGGTAGTGCAGCCATGAAAGGCCAGGTAATTCCTCTGTGAACAAGAGAAACAGACAACTCCAGACGTGCATTTCTGCATTGTCGGGCCTCATAACTGAGGTGTAGCTGATCTCTCTAGGTACTGTGAGCAAGGGGACCATGTCTGGATTCCCCTGTTACCCTTGGGTTAACAACTTACAAAGGGTAATTTGCATTTTGAATATGTGAAGTTCTGTCAGAGGGTTCACTATGAAAATGTCGCCCTTTATTGGGAGACCAATACAATGGTGCATTAAAAATGTTGCGTTGAAAAGAACAATATCAGAATGCCATCAGCATGAATAGGGTGACATTCTGATATCGCAGCATCAGAATGTCATTTCCTCATTCCCTGTCCCTCCCATCCACAGTCATAGCCTGTTCCTACTATCTTGTATCTTGCTATCTTTCACCCTTGCATTGAAAATAACATGCAATACTCATGTACATTTAACCCTTTAATGTATAGGTCAGTAGTAAGGAAATAGCTGTGCCAGCTTTCCATCTCATTGCACGCACCTCCCTTTTGGTGAAATGCCAACCCTCCTTCTGCCTCCTCATACTGCATCATATACCATCCATCTACATAACAGCGTACAGATTCGCAATACTGCACCATCACTGTCCCTTTCAACCACAGACCTGCTTCCTCATACCCCCAATCCATAACAGCCTCCTCATTTGCAATACTGTGCCATCACCGTCCGTTTCAACCATTCACCTTCTTCCTTATACCCCCAATCAAACACAATTATGACCTGATCTCAAAATTCTAAAAATTATGTTAGTACTAAAGACTTAGGAAAATCTTCTGAAACATTGCACAACATTCCACAATGCTTCTTGTCATCTTCTCTATGCCCCCAGTTACCAGACTAGATCCCCATCACGCCATGTTCCTTCCTTACTCCATTCGCCTTTCAGTATCGCCTCAGATGGAGTAAGGATGGAACGCAGCCACAAAGGACTAGGCAATTCCTCTGTGAACAAGCATAACATCCAAACCCAGACATATGTTTCGGCCTTGTTGTGTGTCATCAGTGAGGCCCAGTTAGGCTGAAATGTACATCTGGGGTTGTCTGTTTCTCTTGTTTAAACAAGAATGGTCTGGCACTTTGTGGCTGGACTGAGATTTTGGCAGGATAAGTGTGATATGCTTTAGAATATTTCCTCTCTGTGTTAGGCACTGTAAAGCTAAAAGAGATTGCACCCTGGGTAGGAAACTATAGAGTGTGCTAAATTCTATAACGGGCTCATTCCTAGTTTTGCATCTGACCGTCTCTTTGAATTATGTTGTAGATGACTCAAACAGTGGGACAATATTTCCTCAGTAAAAAAAGGAACAAAACAATCAAAAAATATACCTGTGGAATGGTAAACTTGCAAACATGTTGGAGCCTGAAACACTGCTCTATTCTTTTGTAAAAAATAGAAGTTTTAAAGAACTTGGAGTCACATGTTTCTCCCACTGGCATATTCCAAGCTGCAGTTATTTTTCAAGCATGACTCTGCTAGAGTTGTACAATCATGTGGTTGGTGACATGGGCAAAAGGCTGGAAACATCATATAACAAGTTTTTTCATTATTATTGAACTATCCACCAAGATAGAAATAAGGTGCTGTTGCAGTCAGTGTGTCCCTTGTCTGCCTTCAGCCTCAGCCTGTTAACATTTTCAGGGCTTACATAAGACTCAGCCTGCATTACATTTCTTGAAAGAGCATACCACCTGCCTCATCACATTTCCCAGCTTACAATGAAGATCACTACCAGCATGTTAACAATTTTTTCAAGGCTTACATTGCCATATGACTGTTCATCCAACTACATTTGTTTCAAAGCTTATGTTGCTGTAGGTCTCACCCTGTTAACATTTTTTTTTCAAGGATTCTGTTGCTGTAGGACTCAGTCTCCTAACAATATTTACTTTCCGCTGTGGATTTCTCCACTTTACCACTCAGCAGCAGTTGTATTGAAGGTGGAATTCTTGCTGCCATAGAAGGCAAAGGTGGAAATTGGCAAAGTTCTCACAGGAATTCCATTGGCAAGTAGTGAAAAGGCAGACATTTTATGGGTTTTCTATGCATTGAAATTTCTGTGGAAAAAACAGATTGTGTTTTCTTCCACAAAAAAGGGACTTTTTGCCCATCCATTTTCTTAAAATAGTGAGTCACTATTCCATGTTGGATGTTAGGTTACAGGGTAAGATTTGCTGTTAGATGGAACAGTATTCTTTCCAATACGAGATTTCCTACATGTGCTAACATAGCTCATTTATGGAATCTGATGCAGTATTTTGGTGGGGGTAATGTATATTTGTCTGTACAAATCCATTTCTAAGACTAATGTTTTCAGCTGACATTATGCTACACCAGAGACACATCTTCTTTAAGTTGTGACACCTGTAGTTAAATAATCTAGATTTCTGTGGTGTGTTTAAAAAATAACAGGGTGAATGTAAAAATCTGCCAGAATAGTACTACTGGCTTTAGCCTCCAACACCAGTAGCTGCACTGCAGGGTATGTACTACAATGTATAATCACTTTAGTGCAAAACTGGGCCTGTGCTCCTCCATGATTAGGACTTTAATGCCAGCAAGCTCCTTATGCCTACCTCCAAGTATGTGCACGAAAATGACAAAATTACACCATTTCCTCTGCACCCTGTTTAACCATTTGAGTGACAGAGGGGTGAGTAATGCATTGTGAAGCAATGAGTTGCTCACCCCTCTGGCACCCAAAGGCGTAATACATGATGTTAACTGCTTGAGTGCCAGAGATGTACGCAACTCATTGCAGAGCAATGCAGTGCATACCCCTCTGGCACTCAAAGGGTTAAGGCATAAAGTAACACCCAAAACACTCTACACTGCCCTCCCTTTGAAACAAATGTTGTTAAGGGGAGAATTTTCAGTGTATGTAATTTAATAAACTGGCATCAGGCAGGTATAGAGCCAGAAATCAAATCCAGATCCTGCTTTTGTGCAGATGTGGAAGAGTGAGACACCTTGAACTTAGTGATGTAACACACCTGTTGGTTCCCACTGTACTCCACAGTACTATGGACCACTAGAGATGTTCTGCAATGTGACTGCCCAGAAGGAAACGGTCCCTGAAAAGTATTTTAAATCTGGGCAAGTATGTAATTGTTCTAAGATAAGTACATGGAATCCCACAACCCCCTGCCAAGCATGTTGTTATTATTATTATTATTTATTTATATAGTGCAAACTAACTCTGCAGCGCTGTACAATTGGGAATAGACATACAGAGGTATTAAAGAGATAGTAATACTTAAATATTGTAGCCCTTCAAAAACTGAGTAAAATGAGTCCAGCAGCATCTCTCAAACCTTTATGGTTTGAGAGATATCCGCTTTCAAAGTTCCCTCTTTTTGCCTTTCCCCTGATGTCAGCATTCTAGCTGAGAGCAGGTGAATCCTCTCCTGGGATCAGCCGGCGGCTTTGCAGCAGTGCTGAGATTGCAGTAATAAAAAAGGAATTCTTCACTAAAAAGGTCTTCTATGTGTACTTGGTTTGCAAGCACATATAGAAGACCTTATAAGTTAAGGATTTCTTTTTTATTTCCATGATCTCGGCTCTGCTGCAGAGCCTCCACCGGTCCCGGGACTGGATTCCCCTTCTGTCAGCTAGAATGCTGACGTCAGGGGAGAGGGAACTTTGAAAGCAGATATATTTCAAACCATAAAGGTTTGAGAGATGCTGCTGGGCTCATTTTACTCAGTTTTTGAAGGGCTACAAGATGGGGGATAGTAATTTTTAAGTATTACTATCCCTTTAAATAGTACAATCAAATGTGGAGAACAGAAGGATCAGAGGCCCTACTCGTGAGAGCTTACAGATTAGATCCTGAATGTACGGTAAGACAATGCCTGGGGTATCTGATATCTGAGCGCAGTAAATGACAGAACCTTAAGTGTTGGAGGGGGAAAATTTAGACTTTAACCCTTTGAATGCTAGAGAAGATGCTAGAATGCTTGAATGCTAGAGAAGATTTCAATTCATTGCAATTCAATCCATTGGAGGCCGCTTCGTTAATGATCACAGAATGATTATTTTTTTCAGTATTACTTTGATCCAAAGATAGAGTAAATTACTTAAATTACAAAGAAATGTCTGTGTAATGAAAAGAAAACCAGCAAGCAATTTTGGTTGTGCTCATTGCCCTTTCTAATACCAATGGATAATGTAGACTTAGCAGGAAATACAAACCAAAATGATCACATTAATTTACAACTTAAGGGCCTTATTACAGAGAACATAATTCCTAAGAGCTCTGTACAGTAAAATACAGAAAGCAGCAAGCATAATAGAAGAGAAACTCCATATTTATATATGAGCTGAAACTGTAAGACATCAACACAAGTCAAGGGGAAAAAAGAGAAGGACTGCATTCCACATCTGAGAAGAGATTGCTTACACTAGGTAAAAGGGGAGGGAGGGGGAACTTTGCTTGTGAATATCTCTCAAGCCATAAAGGTTTGAGAGATAAGACTTATATCGTTCTTTATGTCTTACAGTTTCAGGTGCAAATAAATAAAAAATAATACAATATGGTGACAAAAAATATTCAAATCAGCTATACTAAGTATCAGTCCCCTATTATAAAGTGCTAGTATCAAATCAGTACAATAACCTATCACCACATAGGCAAGTAAAAAAATATACACATATTACCTGCCTAACATCTAAGATAAAGTCCACTTAAGAAAATGCAATTTAGACCCACACATAATAGTGTGTAATGAATACTTAACCATCAGGATCCCCTGACGAAGCCGGTAACGGTGTCACCAGATTGTATTATTTTTTATTTTTTGTACTCCCCAATCAGAGAATGGGATCATGTTGGTATATATATATATATATATATATATATATATATATATATATATATATATTACTGTTTGGGATTGTTGCAGAGGGGTTATAGTGTATCTATTAGTGAACTCTGTATACAGTTACTCTGCTAGATGTATATGTTAATATATGGAATTCAGGAAGGGACTTCTCTTCTCTTCATTGTTCTTAAATGTTTTTAATGGGACACTTTTTTGTGTATTTTGAGTGTCCAATAAATATATTTTTGGTACATTTATTTTTTTGTGTGCCCCACTAATGGACACGCTTTCTGAGGGGATAAGGGGGAGGGATTATTTTGTTCCATGTCCTTCTCTTTTTTCCCCTTGACTTGTGTTGGATTCTGGATTTTCGGGGTCTAGGAGTGCACCAGACTATTTCAGTGCATATTTCAGATTTCTTTGATTATTTGCTGCTGCCTGCTTATTTCTTTTGCACCTAAAATTGTAAGACATGACTACACTGTGAGATATCATTAGCATGTTGCTGAAAGGAATTGTGAAAATGGTATTTATTGCTGGATGCAGGCCATTTTTGATCTGTTTCAGACTTGTATATGTATCCATCATTTATTATACGGAGGCATTGATTTAAATTAGGATTTTATACCCCTTCAATGCTACAGAGGTTTATAGTATAACACCATACCTAGGAACTTTGTCTTCTGGACTCCCTGTAGGGGAGTGCTGTGGTACCGTTGTGGGAGTGGGGCTTTATTGACATGGAAAAGTAGGAGGAATAGGTTGGGGAAGGAGGAGAAGTGGGCGGGGAGTAGGAGGAACAGACTGCACAAATCCGGAGAGTTCCCAGCTATGTATAGCGCAGGTATACTGGTATGCAGGCGATCATGCTAGGTTGAGATCTGCAGACTGCTTTATTCTCTTCAGGGCCAGATTTCCAAATAGGCAGAGTAGGCAACTTCCCCAAGCATCAGATTTTGAGGTGAGTCTCATGTATGCTGGCCAGAGCAATCTCAATGTCCCTGTAAAAGTTTTATACCCCCTTTATAGGCTATTATTTACCCCTTGGATACTGGAAAACGCCCTAGCAACCAAGGGGTTAATACTTTTGTTGTTCTTGCTATAGGCCAAAGGTATTTTCTGTGCCAGAAAACAGTGTATGAGACTGGTAGTGGAGTCAGGTGAGGAGTGGGGGTGTGGCCATATGCAAAACTAAGGGCACCTAGAGTGCCTTGCCTAGGGGAGCCTGGGAAGCAAATCGAGCTCTGGATTTCTTGGTCTCATAGTGTGGTTATTAATTGGTTATTAATAAATTTGGTCATGTACATAGGGCCTTATACACAAAAGATTAACAGTTGTAAACAAACTACATCACAGGGAACAAATAAAAATCAGCACAAATTCCATTGATATAAATGGGACTTTTAACCATTTCAGTGGTAGAGATCACTTTGTGAAGTAATGTGTTGGAGACATCTGTAAAATTCAAGGGGTAAACGTTCCATTTAAACATTTGGATATTTTGGGAATTTGTGCTTGTACCCTATAGTGCTGTTGGTTTTCTCAGGAACTGCTCACCTTTTGCCTTTAGCATGAGGCCCACAGTACATTAAGGCCTTTTGCATCAGTCCAAGGAAATGTATAACTGGATCCTGAGGTCTGAATATTTCTCAGACCTCTGTGTACACCTGCCAATGTCAGTGTGCTGAATAGTAGCTTCTTATTGATGGGATCACTAGGGTTGAATACAGAGTCACTGAAGGATGGGTTCTTTTATACTGATGGAAAACAAAGTGTCATCACTACAGGTGTTCCCCAGATCAGAAAACAGACAGCTTTCACAGGCCTGAATAACCTCTCAGAACTGAGTCATTGTTCACCTTAAGCAAAATGTATTATTTTACAAAACTTGTTGACATTATATTAGGTTCAAGTGGTGCTTCCTTTCACTGTCGTAAAAAGCAGTTGCTCTAGCTAACAAGAACAATGTAAAAAAAATGCTAATGCTATATTGTACAAGTTAATTCCTGTTACTCCCACTTTTAGGAGTAACATCATTATAAATGTAGAGACCTAATTATGAAAGAATATCTAAAAATTATTGTTCCATCTCCTGCAAAAGCTACATGTACCAGTGGCAGCTTTATTGCTATTGGCTGTGCAGGTGGGAGTGATGTTGTAGCAGCCAATAGGGATCATCAGTTACCCTTTGTGCTCATTATCTGCATTGCAACCCACTATCATAATTCTCAAAATTATTCTGTGCTAGGAGGTATCCTATACGTTTTTGAAATCATCTACAGAATAAGTAAACACAGGTTCCCTAGCATTCCTCTTGTTTTAACAAATTCTTCCCTCCTGAACTATATTAAATCCCCTAATATATTTATTATATCACCCCTCTTCCTCCTTTCTTTCCCCACTGCTTTACTGCATTGCTTCCCTACCCTTCAAATCAAATAATAACACCCAAGTCTCTATCTTCTGATGTTTTTGTCAGCATAGTACCATTAAGTCTGTATTCACCTCTGGCTTTCTGTGTCCTAAATGTGTTACCTTGCACCTTTCAAGGGGTAGTAATGTTTCACAATAAAAGCATCTCCAATTAATCTTCATCATATTTAGGCCATGGAGAGTGTTATTTCAATACTGTCCGAGTTGTAGTTCAAGAGTAATTGAATTATAAAATATCCCCCTCCAGCCCTTTTTACTGATGTAACACTGCTCACCTCAGAGCAGCAAGACTGTCCGGATGGATCATAGAGAGGGACAGACTTCAAAGAGCATAAGGAAAAATCTGAAAAACCTGTCAAGGGGGGGCAGGGTTTTCCTAATGCTCAAAGTAAGAAGATTGTGCCTTGCTGTGAACTGTCAGGTCCCAGGACCAGATTCCACATCTGAGGGGAGTTGGCTTACACTACGTAAAAGGGGCAGGAGGGGGATACTTTATCATTCAATTACTCTTGAAGATTCATTGGAGCTGCTGTTTCTGTGAAACATTACTATCCCTTCCAGCATTACATTTTAGAACCATACCTTTGTCCATACCTCCCGTTTTCCCTAAATCCTCATACATTTGGTTTATCCCTCCTAGAGAGTCAACACTGTTGTAGGTTTTTGTATCACCTTACCTTCAATACCACCAGCAATGTCACTGATGAAAAGAACAAGCCCTAACATTGACCCCTGTGGCACCCCATTAGTAACCCCTCCTTCCTGTGAATAAATCCTATATAATAATTCGCAAAAAATGTTTGTCAGAAGCCGTC
The DNA here is from genome assembly GCA_037306005.1 of Rhinophrynus dorsalis. Taxonomy (NCBI): domain Eukaryota; kingdom Metazoa; phylum Chordata; class Amphibia; order Anura; family Rhinophrynidae; genus Rhinophrynus; species Rhinophrynus dorsalis. Next base: position 540,567,102 of record CM074719.1, on the reverse strand, counting down.
ATGTTCAGTAGAGACTGCCCGAACACACCGAATGCTGGGAGTTCTGTGCTGGGAGCATTCTGTGCTTTCAGGCAATCTCTACAGTGCATGACTGCGCTGGCGGCAGGATGCAGAGCAGGAATAACCAACTTAACCCTTTGAGTGCCAGAGGGGTACGCAACGCATTGCTAAGCAATGTGTTGCATACCCCTCTGGCACTCAAAGGGTTAACATCACCCAGACCTTGGCCCGTGTACGTGGGCTTTTACACTAGTAGAATTATAATAGCACACTGTTTCCTGTCCTTCTAACAATTATTTATCCAATCAACTACCTTTCTGGCCAATCCCAAACTATGCATCTTATGAATCAGTTTCCTATGTGGTACAGTATCACAAGATTTCCTAAAATCCAAATATGCTATGTTATAGTTCTATATTCTACATGAGGACTTGCCAGAGATTTATAAAGACGTAGAATTATATTCCCATCCAGTGCATCTATATCCCTCTTATATGTGACATTACCCTATTGGCTTTTCCAGTGCTTGAGTAACACTGCACAATGATATGAAATATATTGTCCATCAGTACTCCTAAATCATTCTCTAATAAGGATTTGCTAAGCAGTTTTCCTTTTAAAGGGATAGCAATACTTAAAAATTACTATCACCCATCTTGTAGCTCTTCAAAAACTGAGTAAAATGAGCCCAGCGGCATCTCTCAAACATTTATGGTTTGAGAGATATCCTCTTTCAAAGTTCTCGCTCCCCTGACATCAGCATTCTAACTGACAGCAGGGGAATTCGGTCCCGCGACCGGTGGAGGATTTGCAGCAGTGCCGAGATCGCGGTAATAAAAAAGTCATCCTTAACTTAAAAGGTCTTCTATGTGTGCATGCAAACCAAGCACACGTAGAAGACCTTTTTAGTGAAGAATTTCTTTTTTATTACCATGATCTCGGCACTGCTGCAAAGCCGCCGGCTGATCCCAGGAGAGGATTCACCTGCTCTCAGCTAGAATGCTGATGTCATGGGAAAGACAAAAAGAGTGAACTTTGAAAGTGGATATCTCTCAAACCACAAAGGTTTGAGAGTAGCAGCTGGGCTCATTTTACTCAGTTTTTGAAGGGCTACACGATGGAGGATAGTAATATTTAAGTATTACTATCCCTTTAATATATGTAGCATGCTAGTTTCTGCAACTCAATAGCATAACCTTACATCCTATATAATAATTTGCTAGGATGTTTGTCAGAAGCCGTCATGTACAGTAGAGACTGCCTGAATGCACAGAATGCTGGAAGTTTTGTGTTGGGAGCATTCTGTGCTTTCGGGCATGACTGCATCGTGTGGAGCAGTGGACCTTGGCCTGTGTACACAGGCTTTTACACTAGTTTATATATATTACATCTCATCTGCCCTTTTTCCATTCATTCAATCAGTTTATCCAAATCCTTGAAATATTATTTGTATTTTTATCAGGTTAACACAGGCCCCTCTCTATTAGCTGTTCAGTGTTTACATTTCTTTTTCCTTACAGGGGCAATGCCTGTCCAGAAGAGAACTGTGATGCAAGCAGTAACATTTTAAGAGACATATATAAAATAGATCTGTGTTGTCTATATTTTTACATTTCTTTAGCCTTTTGGGACTTTCAGGCATAAGATTATCAATGTTCTATATTAAACCCTTAAAGGGATAGTAATACTTCGTTTTAACTTTATTTTATTTTGTAGGCATTAAAAAAACATGAAGAATGGTATAAGTCTTATCTATCAAACATTTATGGTTTAAGAGATATTCACAAACAAAGTATCCCCTCCCCCTGTTCAACCAGATCAGAAGGGAGGTGCCCAGGTAGACTGCAGAGAGGGACAATCTTCAGTTAAGATAAGGGAAAAAGCTAAAAAACTTGTCAAGGGGGGAAGGGCTTTCATTGTTTCCATACAAAGAAAATTGTCCCCTTCTGTTATCTGTCTGGTCACACAACCAGACTCACATCTGAGAAGATATGGCTTACACTAGGTAAAAGGGGCGGGGAGGGGAAACTTTGCTTGTGAATATCTCATAAACCATAAAGGTTTGAGATATAAGACTTATATCATTCTTCATGTTTTTTAATGCCTACAAAATAAAATAAAGTTAAAATGAAGTATTGCTATCCCTTTAAAGACCAGAGTGGTATGCAGCGTATTGCTTCACAATGTGTTGCGCACCCCTATGATCCTTAAAGGGGAAGCAGACTCTCCTAATAAAACCTCTGACTCACCTTACTATGACCAGGAAATACTAATGGCTCCTCTTAATTATTTTCTGTGTCTTTGATTCAAAAGATAACATTGTCAATTAGTCCTAGGTGCTAAATCTAGGAGGCAGACATGGAAGCTGCTGTCAGAACTGCAGGACACAAAGGAGAGATGTATAAAACTGGAGTTACAAAGAAAGTGTCTGTAAAAGTGTCTCAACGCAACATAAGTATATGTATAAACATCTAACGACATTTTGCTAAGTGATAACTCCTGTTAGTTGACTTTTTTGAAAAGTGGAGTAGAAATGGTCTTGGCCAAATAAGAACTGTGTCCAAGTGTATTTATAAAGAAATTCGCTAATTGAGCCAAAAATAAAGGCAGTTTTAGGGATTAAATCAGAACACCAGTTATTATTAATGGAAGTATATAATACCGCTATGTGTGCGAATATATATCTGCAGGTGAGAATATTCTCAGCATATTCTCAGATAGACATATTTATAAATGTGACTTTATTTCTTTTTAAATATGACCAGGTGTTGTGAATTTTTAGTGACAATTCTTAAGAATACACTAAGAAGGCTTTTTATACATCACGCCCAAACTTCTCCCACCACACATGGTCATTTTAACCCTTTATGGACCATTGTGCAATACATTGCTTTGGCCTTAAAGGGTTAAGTAGACTTAAATAGACTTATACACACTCCCTGCTTCAGTCAGAAAAAACTGCTAACAACTGTCATGTCTGCCTCCATAGACATGACATCTAGGACTGACTGAAGATATTGGGAGAGATTTATAAAAGTGGAGTTAATTAAAAACAAGCATTAAGATGGCTGTAAGATTGCCTCTGGTAGTTATAAAAGTATAAAAGTAGCAGGATTCACTGCCATGTAGTACATTTTATTCAAAAATGGAGTAAGAAAGTTTGTAAAAAGCGTCTCAGCATATATATAAAGAAATGTAGCTATTTGCAACAAATTTAGCAACAGAATTTCACCAAATATTTAAAGCCACATCTCTCCTGTTCTTATTCTTTACAGTCACCACATTTATAAATGTAACTAGAATACTTTATAAATACCAACACTCAGAATAAGGAATAAGGTCATTTTAAGCATCCGTTACCAAAGAACACTTTTTATAAATCTCCCCCATTATCTCTTGAACAAAAGCACAAGGGCAAAATGTATAAGGGCCATTAGGATTGTTATGGCTATAAGGTGAGTGGGAGGTTATTATTATCTTAAGAAAAGTGTTTTACCTAGTAACAGACATAGGGGAAGATTTATAGAAAGGTTTCTTGTTTGTTTTTGCGAACGGATCCTTAAATTGTCTTTATTATGAGTGTTGGTATTTATATCGTATTCTAGCTGCATTTATAAATGTGGAGACAATAAAGAATAAGAACAGGTCAGACATGGCCTTCAATACAGAGGCGTAACTAGATGCCACCAGGCCCCGGGGCAGAAACTGCCATGGGCCCCACTGACCACATTGCCTCCCCCATCTCCACATTGCCTTCACACTGCTCCCCAATCTCCACATTGCCCCCCAATCTTCACATTATCACTGCATCTCCACATTGCCCACCAATCTCCACACTGCCTTCACATTGCACCCAATATCCACCTTGGCCCTCAATATCCACATTGCCACTACATCTCTACATTGCCCCCCAATCTTCACAATGCCTTCACATTGCCCCAGTCTCTACCTTGCCCCTACTGATCCCCACCCCTGTGTCCATCTCCTGCCTCCCTGGTGGTCTAGCGGTGTGGTATAAGAGGTCTTTGCCTTCTTCGGCACAGACCTCTATAGAGCTGGAGCTCCCACGCGGTTCTCAGTAATGCATGTCATCTTCCAGCGCTCCGCATTACTAGAGCACCGGAGAGGGAGATCAGCTGTTAGAGGTCTGTGCCGAAGAAGGCACAGACCTACTTGCTGCAGGCGCCGGGTGAGGGGGTCACAGGGGGTGACCCCTATTGTTACGCCAGTACTTAAATATTTGGTGTAAATTCTATTGCTATATTGTCACAAATATCAAAATTTCTTTATAAATTTGCTGCTCCAATTTTTACAAACGTCCTTACCCCATTTTTAAAGAAATGTATTACACAGCTTTATGTCCTCCTCAACTGTCCTTAATACTTTTATACCTATAAGTGACAATCTTACAGCCATTTTAATGCTTCTTTTCCATTAACTCCACTTTTATAAATCTCCTCCATAGGCCCATGTGTGTAAAAGCCAAGAGAAGAAATACTGGGACAAACCAGCAGCACCACTGAGGACAAATAATTCCCACTGATTGAAAGAGGGATTTTAACCCTTTGAATGCTAGAGAGCAATCTAGCAATCAAGAGGTTAAAAGACACCTCCCTAGCATTAAGGGGGTTAGAAATGGGAAATTGGGGAATGTTTATTTCTCCCTTATATCGAAGTTGGTTTGCCCCAGAATTGCTCCACTCTTGTACATATGGGTGATAGAGGGAGATATATATAAAAGGGGAGTTAATGCAAAAGTTTCTGCTGGTAGTTATATAGTAATGTCTGATGTAAATAAAATCTAATATTGTCCCGTCTCTCAAACCTTTATAATTTAAGAGCTATGTGATGATAAAGTTCCCTCCCTCCCTCCCCTTTCACAGACGTCAGCTTAAAAGCTGGCAGGAGGAGATTTGAGTCGTGCAACTCGACAGCGCCTCTTCAGCAGAGCTGAAATAGCGCTACTGAAAAATAAATACTTCATTGGAATGGTCTACAAAGTGTGCCTAGTTTGAAAGTACACTTTGTAGACCGTTTCAGTGAAGTATTTATTTTTAGATAACACTATTACGGCTCTGCTGAAGAGTCTCTGGCCAGTCCCTGGACCAGGATCTCCTGCTGTCAGCTATAAAGCTGACGTCTGTGAAAGGGGAGTGAGGGGGAACTTTATATATCTCTCAAACTATAAAGGATTGAGAGACCTGACTAACTTCAATTAATGTATTTTTTTAATATCTACAATATAACAATTGGTTAAAAACAGACATTACTATCCCTTTAAAGGAATAGCAATGTTCTTTTATAAAATAAAAATGGTGGGGTACTCACACTGCTGGGAAAATATTTATTCAAAAGTTTCATCATTTAGTTTATTTTTGTAATCTCTACAATTTTCAATTTTATAAAAAAAGACATTACTAACCCTTTAAAGACAGATTAGGAGGACATAACTCCAGTTAGTAGGTTTTTTTTATAAAATGGAGTAAGGAAATTTGAAAATAGTGTCTCAGCGAATTTATAAAGAAATGTTGCAATTTGTCTGACCTTTTCTTATTGTTTATGGTCACCACATTTATATACTGGAATACGTTACAAATTCCAACTCTCCGAATAAAGAATAAGGTCACTTTAAGGATCTGTTGGCAAAAATGAACAAGAACACTTTTTATAAATCTCCCCCATAGTCCTCTGTGTTGGTAAATGGCTGGATGGGGATGATGGGAGTTGTAGTCCGCAACAGCTGCAGAGCCATCTATTGAGTATGGTTGGTATAACCCTTTGGGTGACCACACGTCCCGGAATGCCCAGGACTATCCTTATTGGGGGTTTGTGTCCCGCTTCCCGGGTCACCCCCCCACCGGGACAACAAAGAGTCCCGGAATGGAGCAACATGCACCAGTCCAGCCAGCCAATGAAATGTATTTGCTATATGGTCCTCACTGGCTGGCTGAGCCAGCCAATGAAGACCATATACCAAATACATTTCATTGGCTGGCTGGACTGGTGCATGCTAGACAGCTGGGATGGAGCACTGCACATGCAGAAAAAGAGAAGCCTCATCCACTCACTGTGTATCAGAACTTTCCCCCAGACACCGCTGTGTGAGAAATGTTGCTTTGTGGGAGGTACATGGCCATGTTATATGTTGAGTCAGCAGTGTTATTAGATACAAGCAGTGATGTACATCCAGATCTACTGATACCAACTATAGACCTCCCGGGTTGTTTATTCTGAGAGCTGGGGATATGTGGTTCTCCAGCTGTACACTGACACAGACAGAAGTTCTAATTTATCAGCTGTAGAAGATTCATATTGTCCTCTGGCAATGTATGAGCAGGTATGCTGGCGCTGCAAGTGAGACCAACTGCTGACCAGCATGTTCCGGAATGGCAGAACGGAAATGTGGTCACCCTAGTGTTAACTATCACCAAAGTATTACTGCACAGTGCATTGCAGACCTCTCTAGCATAAGAGAGGTTAATTGCTCATGTCAGCATACTGATATTTTGCAGATTAAATGCTCATCTGATGACACACTGTTACCTGCACCTGCTGTGTTTTTCCTTCTGCTCTGGATGTTTTTACAACACATTTACCAAATATTTTGTCAGATTTTCCAGTTATGCGTGATATTAGCAAATCATTATACCCCCTCTGAAAACTGAATGTTGTGCTGATTTTTCTTGTCACCTTCCATTACAAGATTGTCAGTGTCCTCCTATGAGCCAAAAATAAAAACTGAACAGGTGCACCATGTTAGACACAGAGGCTGATGTATTAACCCTTTGAGTGCCAGAGGGGTACAGAAAGTATTGCGAAGCAATGCGCCATGTACCCCTCTGGCACTCAAAGGGTTAAGAAAGAGGTGCAGTTCTGGATCAAGCCTACTGCACCACAGGGAACAAATAAGAATCCCCTTTGATTTATATGGAATTCATAACACCTTGAATTCCCATTGCAGAGGAGACCTCTTAAAGGGATAGTAATGTTTCATAATAAAAGCAGCTCCAATTAATCATCATAGCATTTGGACTTTGGAGAGTGTTATTTCAATTCTGTCAGAGTTGTAGTACAAGAGTAATTCAATAACAAAGTATCCCCCTCCCGCCCCTTTTATTGATATAACACTGCTCAGCCAGATCAGAAGGGAGGTGCCCAGGTAGACTGCAGAGAGGGACAATCTTAAATTAAGATAAGGGAAAAACCTGAAAAACTTGTCAAGGGGGGCAGGGCTTTCATTGTTCTCATAGGAAGAAGATTGTCTCCTGCTGTTATCTGTCTGGTCTATGGACTGGATTCCACATCTGAGAAGAGATGGCTTACACTAGGTAAAAGGGGCAGGAAGGGAAACTTTGCTTGTGAATATCTCTCTAACCATAAAGGTCTGAGAGATAAGACTTATATCGTTCTTCATGTTTTTTAATGCCTACAAAATAAAATAAATATAAAACAAAGTATTACTATCCCTTTAAATGTTTATGGGGTTGAAAAGCCCCATTTAAAAGCAAATGAACTTTGGATATTTATATTTACTGCAAATGTTGCAGTCAGTTTGCTCCAGGATTGTTCTACATATACTCAATATATCAGCCTCAGTAACATATTAATATTAACCCCTTAAGGACCATTGGGAAGTTATGCATTGCACATTCCTCTGGTTCTTAAGGGGTTAATAGTAATACTAGCAAAAGACCAAACAAACCATTCGGTCCATCTAGTCTGCCCATTTTCCTACTGTAAAAACCTCAAACCTTATTTGGTCCTTGGTCTTGTCTTATAGTCAGGACAGCCTTATACCTGTCCCATGCATGCTTAAATTCCCTCTGTTGGTAGGCTATTCCACTTATCTGCATGTATCATTTGTGCTAACATTTCTACTATTTTGACATATACCGTAAAATCTTGGGTACAATACGCACCTGTGTATAATATGCAGGTGTACATTATACCCAATATATTAGGGGAAAACAAGACTGACTATATATATAATACACACCCTTGTTTTCCTCTGTCACACAAAAAATAAATTCCATTGATGCACAGCTTTCCTCCCTCCTGCTTACCCATATCCCCCTCTACTCCTCTATGGTCCAATTTCTGCAGCCTGACAGGGTCCCAGCAGGTGGCATGCTTGCATCTGCTGCCAAAATTGGACTATAGAGGGGAAGAGGAGGATATGGGTAAGCGGGGAGGGAGGGAAGCAGTGCGGTAATGGAATTTTTTTTTTTTAATTCTTTACCTCGTGTATAATAACACAACCCCACTTCATAGAAGGTGTAGGTATTATATACAAGATTTTACGGTACTTCAGTCCTGTACATTGTTGAAGTCCTTTAGTTATTTGAATGTTTCTATCATATCCACTCTCTTCTCTCTTACAAGTTATACATGTTCATATACTTTAGTCTATCCTCATATTTTTTATCCTATAAAACATCCAGCATATACAGTACACTAGAAAATGCTGTATTTTTTTATTTACCAATACATAACCAGTGAGGTCCTGATTAGTTACATTTGTTTGGCCAAAATCATATGACGCTTGCCTACCATTGTCAAGCACTAGACTGGTAGAGTAGAAGTGATATCTTTATTGGCTAACTAAGTGGCTCTAGGTTGAAAGCTTCCAAGCCAACTTAGCTCTCTTTTTCAGATACATTTAGAATGAAGGCTGAATACAAAATACATAACAGGCTATACAGTCATGCAAATAGTTTTTAAATTCTACTGGAAGTGATTCTCTTATCACCATTGTCTTGTGTAAATCATTCCCGAGACTCCAGTAGAGGCATCTCTTTGTAGCTGGTCAAGTGGTACAATATTTATTTCTCTTTTCCTGCTCCAGTAAATTTAGTGTGTAGAGAGTTTGTGACTTCAGCCAAAGATGGCTAAGTATATGGAATGTATGTGTTAACCCTCCAGGCGCCAGAGGGTTGTTCATCCCATTAATTGAGGTGCATTGTATTCCCTTCTGGCACCCAAAGGGCCCAAAATATGTTTATTATGTGGGATAACGTAACATAATGTCATGGTTCAGGCTACAGATCAGAGTGTTAAAGGTAGTCATCAATTTATACTCCCAGATCTTTCTGTCTCTCTGTGTCTGAACACTTCCAATCAGCACAGACACCCTGGGATCTTTAATGCTGTGACTAGTTTTGCAATGCATTGGAGACCTCTCTGCTATTCAAGGCAAATAGTTTGTGTTCTCCAGAATTACTCTACTTTATTCTGAACCTGTGGACCAGGGCTGATACATGTTTTTTGGTCAAAAGAATGTGAATCTTGCCTACCATCATCAAGGCATCTCAGACTGGGGCAAGGTCTAAATATTTAACCCACTGGATGATAGAAATTTCTTCAGCACACTTCTCCACAATGCACTGGTGTGTCTCTGGCATCCTAGGGGTAAAACATATATTAGAAAAACATTGTTTTCTTTTTTTGTTGTTCTGGTTTACTGATACAGTTAAAATAGTGCTATTTCAATGCTTCTGCCTTGACACAGTAAGCCTCTCTAAGTTTAAATGGAAAATAAAGCCTTATTATGAAAAAAAAATATTGTAAGACAAGGGTACTCTCACTGATTGGAAAACCTCAGTTCATTCATAGCACAGTGTGTGGTCATATGGCTCAGCACTGGAAATAATTACATAGCAACATAGCTGATGAGGCTGAAAAAAAGCACGCGTCCATCAAGTCCAGCCTACTCCAAAAACACCCCTGTTGATCCAGAGGAAGGCAAAAAAAACCCTCTAGAGCAATTTCTAATTTAGCCCCAAGTGGGTAAAAAAAAATCCTTCCTGACTCCAAATGGCAGTCTGATATTTCCCTGGATCAACATCTTATCTGCATTGAAGCCATCTGTCATAATTTTCAATATTGTTCTGTGCTATATAGGCATCCATTGCTTTTTTGAAAGCAGTTGCATTATCTGCAAGTACAAAATGCCGAGGCAAAGAATTCCATAGCTTAACTGCCCTTACTGTAAAGAATCTCTGCCTTTGTTTTAGTCGAAAGCACCTTGTTCTTAGCTCAGATCTTTGTGTAAATAATCAATTGGCTAGTTCTTTTTATTGACCTCAAATGTATTTGTAAATGGTAATCATATCACCCCTTAGACGTCTCTTCTCTAATGTAAACAAACACAGTTTAGCTAGTCTCTCTTTGTAACTCAGATCCTCCAATCCCTTTATCAGTTTTGTTGCACGTCTCTGCACCTTTTCCACTTCAACAATGTCTTTTTTAAAGGGATAGTAATGTTTCATAATAAAAGTAGCTCTAATTAATCATCATAGTATTTGGACTTTGGAGAGTGTTATTTCAATTCTGTCGGTTGTAGTTCTAGAGTAATTCAATGACAAATTATCCCCCTCCCGCCCCTTTTACTGATGTAACACTGTTCAGCCAGAGTGAAGGGAGGTGCCCAGATAGATTACAGAGAGGAACAATCTTCAGTTAAGATAAGGGGAAAAACCTGAAAAACTTGTCAAGGGGGGAAGGGCTTTCATTGTTTTCTTACAAAGAAGATTGTCCCCTGCTGTTATCTGTCTAGTCTTACAACCAGATTCCACATCTGAGAAGAGATGACTCACACTAGGTAAAAGGGGCGGGAGGGGGAAACTTTGCTTGTGAATATCTCTTAAACCATAAAGGTTTGAGAGATAAGACATATCGTTCTTCATGTTTTTTTAATGCCTACAAAATAAAATAAAGATAAAATGAAGTATTACTATCCCTTTAAGAACTGGAGCCCAAAATTGTACTCCATATTCTAGATGAGGCCTAACCAAGGATTTATACAGAGGTAGGATAATATTAGCATCCCTTGCTTCTACACCTCTCTTTATGCAGGCTAGTATCCTATTTGCACTGGCAGCAGCTGAGTGACTCTGCACACTTCTGTGAAGTCTATCGTCTATCAGTACTCCTAGATCTTTCTTTAATGAGGATTCCCAAAGTTGTTTCCCATTTAGAGTATATGTAGCAAGTTTGTTTCTACAGCCCAAATGCATAACCTTACATTTATCTACATTAAATGTCATCTGCCACTGTACTGTCCATTCACTCAGTTTATCTAAATCCTTCTGCAGAGAAAAAACATCCAGCTCTGTACGTGTTAGCACACTGTACCACCAACAAAGTCTAATTTCTCCAAAAATATATTATAATTAAGTCTAGCACAACATATAAGTGCTTTTAAATTGTATTTAAAATTAACTAAGTTTATCTTTAGGTGACAGGTTACTTTTTTTTGCATAGTTGGCAAACTACTGATTTTCATTGTCTTCAAAAGTAACTAAACTTCTCTTAACCTTTTGAATACCAGAACGGTATGCAATGCATTGCATTGTAATTCTTTAGAAACCTCTGTAGCTCTCTAAGGGTTAAGCTGAAAACAAACTATCTATACCCCAGCACTCACTTTAGACATCCTGATGCTTACAATATGCGGAAAAGATGTTATATAAAAATCACTGCGAGGAAAAAATACATCTACTAATAAGATAAAGCCATAGGTATTATTACAATATGACAAAGTACAACATTTCAAAAAGCATAAAAGTCCAATCGTGTTGGATCTTCGTGTCAGATAATGAGACGTGAAGTTAGTTCTTCTAGGAGTCGGATGGTCTATACATTGTATATGCAAAAGAAAGAACAAAAGGGAGTACGGTGCCATCTCATCTAAGTATAAACACCTTTAGACTCTTGATTCCCAACACAGCAACTCCCTTTCCCAGGATACTCTTGTTTAGAAGAGGTTTTTGCCTGCTTCTCAGGTATAACGCCTTGACTGAGTCAGACCCTCAGTCCTGGTCTCTCTCAGCTGTCTCTCCACTTCACCGCTGGATATGAAGGAACACCTCCTATACTAATGTTGGGCTATGAGCCTTCTGTATTTACCGGACTCAAAATATAAAGCCCCAGTTGTTAAGGAGGATCTGTGTTAGCAGAATGTAGAGGCAGAAACCAGAATATGCTGGATCAGAGACTTACATTTATTGTATAAAAAAATAATAAAAACAATGTCTCATATAAATGAAGACTGTATTGGTTATACACCCTATGCGTTTCGTAACACTTGATTACTTATTCAGGGTAATCAGTATACAATCTTACAAAACAGCCTTCTATAAGAAACTCTGTAAACCTACCTCTCCTCTGTGTTCTTGCCTGGAATTGTATATCCATTTTGCATTCATTTCTGGTTTCTAACTCTCTCAGACAAACAATTCGGTCCATTTCAGCTGCACAACTGGTTCCACTGAACTGCAGTTTGAAATGCATGCATTCCAGTCACCTGCAGAATAGATATCATATCTATTGTACAGCTGATCTCCCATCCATTCTCAATGGAACGCAGATGCGCTTCATTATTTCCACATAAAGGTATTAATTAGGCCACTAGTTTATAACATACTTTGCGCTCCCCTACAATGGAGTGCATTATGGAGCACTTTAGAAGGTTACCCAAGCAGCAGGAATCATACTACCCCAATATATAATAAACAGTGGAGATTAGATAAAATCTCATACCTTTAGTACCAAGAAATGTCCGGAAGATCTGAGTTATAAAGAGAGATTAGCCAAACTGGGTTTGTTTACATTAGATACTTCTAAGGGGTGATATGATTATCATTTCCAGATACATTCAAGGTCAATACAAAAAACTATCCAATTAATTATTTACGCAAAGAGCTGAGCTAAGAATGAGAGGTTATCCATTAAGACTAGAGAAAAGGTGCTTTCAACTAAAACAAAGTCAGGGGTTTTTACAGTAAGGGCAGTAAAGCTATAGAATTCATTACAGATACTGTAACTGCTTTCAGTAAAGCAATGGATGCCTATCTAGCACAGAACAATATTGAGAATTATGACAGATGGCTTCAATGCAGATGGATTGTTGATCCAGGGAAATATCTGACTGCCATTTGGAGTCAGGAAGGATTTATTTTTTTACCCACTTGGGGCTTAATTGGAAATAGCTTCAGTGGGGGTTTTTTGTTTGCCTTCCTCTGGATCAACAGGGGTGTTTTGGCATGGGCTGTACTTTATGGACGCATTTCTTTGTTCAGGTTTGTCAATTATGTTACTATCTTACAATTCTTTCCCATATTTCAAAATAATAAAACTCTACTTATTAAACACATACGAAACAGTCTTAGATGTTAGAATTTATATATGACACCTCAAAAATCTAAAACTATATCTCTTCTTTCCCAGCTTCCAAACTCTTCAAAGATTACTAGGAAAAAACAGAATTATACCTCATATGTCCCTTCTATAAAAAGGTTCTATGCCTTATCTCCTCATTTCCGCCAAATTGTATTTGGGTTCCAAGTTTAAGGATCCAAAAAGATTCCCTATTTTCTAAACCTGTCACCCTTACATTTTTTCATCCCTCATGCTATACAGTCATTGAAATGCCGTACTACCCCATGGACTCTGCCCCTTAACTATTTTATGTCTATGCTCACCTATTCTTTCCCATAGGCAACGGGTTGTTCTTTCCACGTATCGTACTCTGCATCCACATACCAACATATACATGACAAATTTTGTCCCACATTTAATACATTGTTTGATTTGGTACTGATTTTCTCCTTCTTTGTCTGTAAATGTTTTAATACGATGACTCATATGTTTACAATTAGAGCATCTTACTTTATTACATCTAAAACTTCCTAGTATGGGGATGACGTTATATCCTTAGATTTAGCCATAAGTGAAAGCTGAAAAGTCTACTTTCCCCAAGTGCACTGTTGCCATTGCTGTCTTTCTGGAGCTTTGTTCATACAATATGCAGTTTTAATAATTTTTACTAAGCATTTTTTGTATTTAAAATATTCTATGTAGCCTTTAATATCATTATCAATGGCACTGTTTATCCCATACAATCACCTAGTAAAATGCAGAAAATATATTTCCATGTATATATTGTAAGGAGAAATATTCATTTAGTCCTGTAGATGGCGACAATCAACTTCATTTGTTATACATGTACTGGTAAAGTGTGATGTACACAGCTCTGATGTAAGATTGGTAAACTCAAGATGAAACACCTACATATCTGGTTTCTGTGGTTTTTCATGATTTCTGTCACTCAAAGGCTTAATGTAAGTTGTTAACTGCATGTGTAACAAATGGGATTTTACTATATATATATATATATATATATATATATATATATATATATATATATAAAAGAATAAGCCTCATTGCATAATTTATGGTACCTCACACACAGAACATAATTTATGTCTCCTCAGAAAACAAACACACATTGAACAGAATGCCTCATTACATAATTTATGTCTCATTAGGAGACACAACTCCTATTGGGTGATTGAATGGGGACTTTACTGCTCCCATTGGGTGATTGAATGGGGGCATGTTTATCATACAGGGAGTTGGCCCGCCCCCTCCAGCCCACCCACCACTATCTAACTGACAAAAAAATATAACTGCCACTCGCTCCTGAAGTAGGGGATATCAATAACTTCTCCCTGTCCACACACACACTCACTCAGGATCATGACCCCCAAACACACTGTTTCACCTCCCACAGATAATTGTAACCCTCCATACACTCTGTTTCAGTACGAGGGTGTAATGTTCGCATAAAATACAAGCTCAGGGATAAACTTAATAACAACTCTTTTATTTAACTCTTCATCTCTTCAGTCACCTCACTAACTGTCTCAACTGTCACTCCTCCACTTCCTGATTCCCGCCCTTTCTCCTTAAAGGGACAGAGATGCTTTGCTGTATATTACAGAGGGCAAGCCTCAAACACCACTTTCTATTTGTTCCTTCAACATATTGCTATGCTTCCTCAACTGAAGAGCCACTGTGTGTTATATTGCTATGTTACCTCAACTTAACCCTTTGAGTGCCAGAGGGGTACACCAGGGGTGTTTCTAGGTTCCAAAACGATCTGGGGCTAGAGCCCACAGCAAAATTCAACAGAGTGCCTGACACCAGTGGTAGTGATGATAACGCTATAGTGTGGAGTGAGTTATCCTTACACAACATATATGTTTATTTTACTAATCTATATATAATGCAATGCAAAGAGTTAAGAAGCAAGCCATTTTATGTTCAGCTCTTGCCATTGTTTTTTGTTCTAACTGAAGTTATTGTGGTATAAACCAACTGTACCACAGGGAACAAATCAAAATTCCTGTCACATTAAATAGGGGTTTTAACTCCTTGAATGATAGAGCGGTCTTCAATACATTGCAAAGCAATGCATTGGAGACCTCTCTAGCATTCAAGAGGTTAAAAACTTTATTGAAGTGCAGTGGATTTTAAGAACTTTTATTTGTCCCCTATTGTGCAGTTGGTTTACTCCAGAATAAAACCAGGTTGCTTTAATACATATGAGCCATTGATGTAACTGAATAAATTATCAAGAGCAACACCAAAGTATTTTATTTACACAGATAATGTATAAACAAATATAATGCTGTTTAAACAAACATTAATGTGAGTTTTATTGCTGTGGAGCAGTGTGATACACTTATATACCCACCACACAGTCTGATGTCCTAAAAAGAGGGACACCAGGGTGTGAAAGAGGGACAGAGGGATTTGGGGCTTGAAGAGGGACACTTGGGAGGTATGCTTATACCCAGCATTGTTCCATTGCCCACTGGTAGCCATAGAACCCCTCATACACTGCCTGATAACCTTGCGCTTCTAGCCCCTATTAGCCACACATCCACTGTCTGATACGCCAGTGGTTTGCCACCGGTAGCACCAGGCCCACACATGAACTGATATCTCAGTCTTCTTCTACTGGCAACTGGTATCCATAGAACCATACATACACTGTGTGATACCCCATCATTGTTCCACTGGTTACCTGTAGACAATCATACACTGTCTGATTGCCGGCATTTTTCCATTGGCCGCTGGTAGCTACAGAACAACTCACATAAACTTTATGATACCACAGCCTTGTTCCACTGGCCACTGGTAGCCACAGCCATGTTTCTCTGCCCAGATTACCCAAATACACTGTGTTACCCCACCAGCCTTCTACAACTGCCTACTGGTCGCCACAGATTCCCCCCATACATTGTGCATCCCCACCAGCCTTGTTCTCCTTCCCACTGGAAGCCACAGATTCCCCACATACACTGCTTGTGTCCCCCCTCCCCACTGGTATTCACAGATTCCTCACATATACTATGTGATTCCCAACTGCATTTTACCCCTGCCCACTGATAGCCACAGATTCCATACATACATTATGTGACCCCCCCAACAACCTTATTCACCTAACCACTGGTAGCCACAGATTCTCTACATACACTATATAACCCCCCTAGCCTTGCTCTCCTGCCCACTGGTAGCCACAGATTCCTTACATACACTATGTGACCTCCCCCAGCCTTATTACCCTGTCCACTGGTAGCCACTGATTCCCCATAAACACTGTGAACCCCACCAGCCTTATTATCCTGCCCACTGAAAGCCACAGATTCTACACATACACTATATGACCACCACCATCCTTATTCCAATACCCACTGGTAGCCACTAGTGTTGAGCGAGCGTGCTCGGCCGATGCTCGGATCGGCTCGAGCATCGCTCTGCTCTGCACATGGCGGTACTCGTCGAGTACCGCCATGTGCTCGCCCACCATGTTCGGGTGGCGGGGATCTGTGCCGGAAGAGGCACAGATCTGAAGATGCTCCGCTGGACCACCAGGGACTGGAGGTACGGGGGCATTGCGGAGATGAAGGGGGCATTGCGGAGATGAAGGGGGACATTGTGGAAGAGGGGCATAGCGGAGATGAAGGGGGACATTGTGGAAGAGGGGCATAGAGTCTATGCCCCTCTTCCACAATGTCCCCCTTCATCTCCGCTATGCCCCTCTTCCACAATGTCCCCCTTCATCTCCTCTATGCCCCTCTTCCACAATGTCCCCCTTCATCTCCGCTATGCCCCTCTTCCACAATGTCCCCCTTCATCTCCTCTATGCCATAGAGGAGATGAAGGGGGACATTGTGGAAGAGGGGCATAGCGGAGATGAAGGGGGACATTGTGGAAGAGGGGCATAGCGGAGATGAAGGGGGACATTGTGGAAGAGGGGCATAGCGGAGATGAAGGGGGACATTGCTGAGCTGAAGGGGGCATTCGGAGATGAAGGGGGCATAGCGGAGATGAAGGGGGGCATTGACCAGACACCCTCCCCTCATCAGAGCAGGGGGTGCCTGGTATAATGCTCGTGTCGCCCCATTGGATTCAATGGGGCTCGGGTGCTCGGCCGAGCACTCGAGCCTCAGGGGGTGCTCGGTCAGAGCACCGAGCACCCGAGCATCGGGGTGCTCGCTCAACACTAGTAGCCACTGATTCCCTACATACACTGTGTGACCCCACCAGCCTTGTTCACCTGCCCTCTGGTAGCCATACGACAAATTCTCCACATATACAATGTGACACCCACCAGCCTTGTTTACCTGCCACTGGTAGCCATATATTTCCTCCATCTATACTGTCCCTCATACCTTCTCTTCTGCTCTGCCCCATTCTGCTTTCTGTTTCAGTGTAGAGCCATGGGCTCCACACTGCCTCCTCTGGTACTTCAGGTGCATGTTGATGACCTCATCGCAAAGCACCAGGAAGTACTAGAAGAGCCAGTGTGGAGCAGATGGCTGTGGGCTGAAGCTGAGAACAGAGTAAGGCAGCAGCCTGCTGTTCCAAGCTATATATGCCCACAAGTTGCTGGGCAGCAGCCAGCCAGCCACCCTCAGGATAAACAGTAGGATGAGTGAGTCTGCTGATTGTCTGACATTCGGGGCTGCCCATTGACACACTCGGGGCTTCAGCCTCCTTAGCCCACCCCTAGCAACGCCCCTGGGGTACACAACGCATTGCAAAGCAATGCGTTGCTTACCCCTCTGGCACTCAAAGGGTTAAGTAAGGAGGAGTTACTGCTCCCATTGGGTGATTCAATGGGGGAGTGTTTTAAATCATGCAGGGAGTTGGCCTGCCCCCACTATCCAGCCCGTCCACCACTATCTAAGTAACTGAAAAAACAAAATGGCTGCCACTCGCTCCTACACCACAGGCACAAGCACATCAGGCAAAAAACACACACTCAATCACACACTCACACTCTCACACACACTCTCACACACACTCAGTCATACACACTCAATCACACACACTCAATCATACACACAATAATTCACACACTCACTTTCTCACACACACTCAATCACACACTCAATCCCACACACTCACACTCTCTCACACACTCATACTCAATCACACACACACACACACACACTCACACTCAATCACACACACACTCTCACTCAATCACACTCACACACTCTGTCACTCACACTCTCTCACTCACACTCATACACCTTCACACTCATACACCCTCACACATTCTCACTCAATCACACACTCACACACTCACTCTCGTACTCACACCCCGGGAGCCAGCATGATCCACCTTCCACCATAGTCTCACTCACACCCCGGGAGCCAGCACGATCCACCTTCTACCATAGTATTTGCAATTCCCACATGCATTTCAACTACATGAATGAATGCCACTCACTCACACACACTCACTCACACCCTGGGAGCCAGCACGATCTGCCTTTCACCATAGTATGTGCAATTACCACATGCATTTCAACTATATGAATGAATGCCACAGTGGAGGCATAAGTATAAACACAAACTCATAACAATGACACATAAATCACCCCCTTATGACTCACTTCTGTGTGTGTCTCTGTGTGTGCCTGTGTGTTCCTCACTGTGTGTGTTGCATGTCTGTATCACACTCTATGTGTCTACATGTTGTGCATTGCATTTATGTATGTATGTATGACTGTGTCAATCTTTATGCATCTCAGTGAATTTGTGTGCATTTGCGTGTGTGTCTCTGTGTGTGTTTGTCTTGCACACGTGTGTGCGCATTAATTCCCTATATATCCTGACGGGCAACGCCGTCCCACATTGCTAGTATATATATAAAAGAATAAGCCTCATTGCATAATTTATGGTACCTCACACAGAGAACATAATTTATGTCTCCTCAGAAAACAAACACACATTGAACAGAATGCCTCATTACTAGTGTTGAGCGAGCATGCTCGGCCGATGCTCGGATCGGCTCGAGCATCGCTCTGCTCGGCACATGGCGGTACTCGTACGAGTACCGCATGTGCTCGCCCGCCATGTTCGGGTCTCCTCCCCGCACGTTTTGCGGCTGCTGCGCAGCCAATAAACGTGCAGGGAGGCTCTGACATCGGTGTAATGCCAGCAGCCATGTTGGCTGCTGGCATTACACTGATTGGCTGGCCAGAACCCGTGGTCGGGTGCTGTATAGCACCTGACCATCGAGTTCGGCTCAGTCTGAGCCAGGGAGAGCTGAGGATAGGAAGGGAAAGGCAGTGTAGGGAGGAAAAAAAAAAAATTGTGAAAAAAAAGAACCAAAAGTCCTTTTTAGGACTACTGTGTGTGGGGGCAGCAGGTTATTTTGTGTGGGGGGAAAAAAACAAAAAAAAAAAAAAAAAAAATATTCTGTTTAGTGTGAAAAGTTGCAGATTAGAGCACATTCTGTTTAGTGTGCACAGTTGCAGATTAGAGCACATTCTGTTTAGTGTGCAAAGTTGCAGATTAGAACACATTCTGTTTAGTGTGCAAAGTTGCAGATTAGAGCACATTCTGTTTAGTGTGCAAAGTTGCAGATTAGAGCACATTCTGTTAAGTCTTCAAACTAAAATATCAAAGTCACATATTCCATTCAGTGTGCGTCGCCGCAGTTTAGCAGCACATTCTGTGTACTGTGCAGAGTTGCAGAATAGGAAGAAATACTGTTAAGTTTTCAAACTCAAATATTAAAGTCACATATTCCATTCAGTGTGCTTCGCCGCAGTTTAGCAGCACATTCTGTGTACTCTGCAGAGTTGCAGAATAGTAAGAAATAGTGTTAAGTTTTCAAACTCAAATATCAAAGTCACATATTCCATTCAGTGTGTATTACCGCCGTTTAGCAGCCTATTCTGTGTACTCTGCACAGTTGCAGAATAGTAAGAAATACTGTTAAGTTTTCAAACTCAAATATCAAAGTCACATATTCCATTCAGTGTGTATCACCGCCGTTTAGCAGCCTATTCTGTGTACTCTGTACAGTTGCAGAATAGTAAGAAATACTGTTAAGTTTTCAAACTCAAATATTAAAGTCACATATTCCATTCAGTGTGTTTCACCGCCGTTTAGCAGCCTATTCTGTGTACTCTGTACAGTTGCAGAATAATAAGAAATACTGTTAAGTTTTCAAACTCAAATATTAAAGTCACATATTCCATTCAGTGTGCTTCGCCGCAGTTTAGCAGCACATTCTGTGTACTCTGCAGAGTTGCAGAATAGTAAGAAATAGTGTTAAGTTTTCAAACTCAAATATCAAAGTCACATATTCCATTCAGTGTGTATCACCGCCGTTTAGCAGCCTATTCTGTGTACTCTGCACAGTTGCAGAATAGTAAGAAATACTGTTAAGTTTTCAAACTCAAATATCAAAGTCACATATTCCATTCAGTGTGTATCACTGCCGTTTAGCAGCCTATTCTGTGTACTCTGAACAGTTGCAGAATAGTAAGAAATACTGTTAAGTTTTCAAACTCAAATATCAAAGTCACATATTCCATTCAGTGTGTATCACCGCCGTTTAGCAGCCTATTCTGTGTACTCTGAACAGTTGCAGAATAGTAAGAAATACTGTTAAGTTTTCAAACTCAAATATTAAAGTCACATATTCCATTCAGTGTGTTTCACCGCCGTTTAGCAGCCTATTCTGTGTACTCTGCACAGTTGCAGAATAGTAAGAAATACTGTTAAGTTTTCAAACTCAAATATTAAAGTCACATATTCCATTCAGTGTGTTTCACCGCCGTTTAGCAGCCTATTCTGTGTACTCTGTACAGTTGCAGAATAATAAGAAATACTGTTAAGTTTTCAAACTCAAATATTAAAGTCACATATTCCATTCAGTGTGTATCACAGCCGTTTAGCAGCCTATTCTGTGTACTCTGCAGAGTTGCAGAATAGTAAGAAATACTGTTAAGTTTTCAAACTCAAATATTAAAGTCACATATTCCATTCAGTGTGTTTCACCGCCGTTTAGCAGCCTATTCTGTGTACTCTGCACAGTTGCAGAATAGTAAGAAATACTGTTAAGTTTTCAAACTCAAATATCAAAGTCACATATTCCATTCAGTGTGTATCACCGCCGTTTAGCAGCCTATTCTGTGTACTCTGAACAGTTGCAGAATAGTAAGAAATACTGTTAAGTTTTCAAACTCAAATATCAAAGTCACATATTCCATTCAGTGTGTATCACCGCCGTTTAGCAGCCTATTCTGTGTACTCTGAACAGTTGCAGAATAGTAAGAAATACTGTTAAGTTTTCAAACTCAAATATTAAAGTCACATATTCCATTCAGTGTGTTTCACCGCCGTTTAGCAGCCTATTCTGTGTACTCTGCACAGTTGCAGAATAGTAAGAAATACTGTTAAGTTTTCAAACTCAAATATTAAAGTCACATATTCCATTCAGTGTGTTTCACCGCCGTTTAGCAGCCTATTCTGTGTACTCTGTACAGTTGCAGAATAATAAGAAATACTGTTAAGTTTTCAAACTCAAATATTAAAGTCACATATTCCATTCAGTGTGTATCACCGCCGTTTAGCAGCCTATTCTGTGTACTCTGCAGAGTTGCAGAATAGTAAGAAATACTGTTAAGTTTTCAAACTCAAATATTAAAGTCACATATTCCATTCAGTGTGTTTCACCGCCGTTTAGCAGCCTATTCTGTGTACTCTGCACAGTTGCAGAATAGTAAGAAATACTGTTAAGTTTTCAAACTCAAATATTAAAGTCACATATTCCATTCAGTGTGTTTCACCGCCGTTTAGCAGCCTATTCTGTGTACTCTGTACAGTTGCAGAATAATAAGAAATACTGTTAAGTTTTCAAACTCAAATATTAAAGTCACATATTCCATTCAGTGTGTATCACCGCCGTTTAGCAGCCTATTCTGTGTACTCTGAACAGTTGCAGAATAGTAAGAAATACTGTTAAGTTTTCAAACTCAAATATTAAAGTCACATATTCCATTCAGTGTGTTTCACCGCCGTTTAGCAGCCTATTCTGTGTACTCTGCACAGTTGCAGAATAGTAAGAAATACTGTTAAGTTTTCAAACTCAAATATTAAAGTCACATATTCCATTCAGTGTGTTTCACCGCCGTTTAGCAGCCTATTCTGTGTACTCTGTACAGTTGCAGAATAATAAGAAATACTGTTAAGTTTTCAAACTCAAATATTAAAGTCACATATTCCATTCAGTGTGTTTCACCGCCGTTTAGCAGCCTATTCTGTGTACTCTGTACAGTTGCAGAATAGTAAGAAATACTGTTAAGTTTTCAAACTCAAATATCAAAGTCACATATTCCATTCAGTGTGTATCACCGCCGTTTAGCAGCCTATTCTGTGTACTCTGAACAGTTGCAGAATAGTAAGAAATACTGTTAAGTTTTCAAACTCAAATATTAAAGTCACATATTCCATTCAGTGTGTTTCACCGCCGTTTAGCAGCCTATTCTGTGTACTCTGTACAGTTGCAGAATAATAAGAAATACTGTTAAGTTTTCAAACTCAAATATTAAAGTCACATATTCCATTCAGTGTGTTTCACCGCCGTTTAGCAGCCTATTCTGTGTACTCTGTACAGTTGCAGAATAATAAGAAATACTGTTAAGTTTTCAAACTCAAATATTAAAGTCACATATTCCATTCAGTGTGTATCACCGCCGTTTAGCAGCCTATTCTGTGTACTCTGCAGAGTTGCAGAATAGTAAGAAATACTGTTAAGTTTTCAAACTCAAATATTAAAGTCACATATTCTGTGTAAGATGAAGAAGGCGGGTAAAAAGGGAAGGGGAAGTGGACGTGATCCTGAAAGTTCAGGGCGCGGGTCAGGACGTGGAGAAACTGTGCCTGGTGCCAGAGCACAAGAAAGAAAGACATCCACCATACCTAGCTTCATGTGTAATTTTACAGGGCGTCGCAGGACATCACTCTCGAGGTCCGACCACTGCGAACAGGTGGTCGGTTGGATGACAGCTGATACTGCTTCCAGTCGGTTAAGCACCACCCTGTCTTCCACCAAGTCCACTCTCAGTAGCCAAGAGTCTGGTCAAAATAATCCTCACTCTGATCATCCTTCCTCCCACCATACACGGTCTGGTCAAAGAAGTGATCCCACACTGGGATATAGTGAGGAGCTCGTCTCATCACCAATCCTTCATTTGACCCTCTCTCCAAGCACGCTTGCAGAGGAACATGACATCTTGTGCCCTGATTCACAACCTCTAGAGGCTACCCAATCACAAGAAGATGACAGATGTGAACGGCATTTAAGGTCAAAGGAAGTAGTGGATGATGATGATGATGATGAGACACAGTTGCCATTAAATCAACCACTATTTCCGTCTCAAGACCTTGTTGAGGAGAATGTTATACAGTTGTCAATGACTGAGTATGTGGTGGGATCAAGACTTGAGGAGGATGATCAGAGTGAGGAAGTGGAGGAGGACTTGGTGGACGATGAGGTGACTGACCCCACCTGGGAAGGTATAGAGCCGAGCGATGTCAGCAGTCCTGAGGGTGAGCCATCTGCAGCACCGCAACAGGCTGGAAGAGGCAGTGGTGTGGCTACAGAAAGAAGGCGGACCGCACCAAACCGGCCCGCAAATGTTCCACGGAGCACCCCCTTGCGTAAATCTACCTTGCCAAGGGGTAGGTGTTCCGCGGTATGGCGTTTTTTTAAGGAAAGTGCGGACGACAAAAGAATTGTAGTTTGCAACCTGTGCCACACCAGAATGAGCCGAGGCATGAACACTAGAAACCTCACCACCACCAGCATGATCCGACACATGGCATCCAAGCACCGTAGTAAGTGGGAGGAACGCCTGGATCGCCCATCTGTGTCTGCAGGCCACACCACTGCCTCCTCTTCCCCTGTTTTCGGTGCCGGCCAATCGCCTGTCGAAGGCGCAGGCCCGCATACCTCCCGCCCTGCACCTGTAGCATCTGAAGCACCATCAGCGACCACATCCACTTCCCTGTCCCAGCACAGCGTCCAAATGTCGTTACCCCAGGCATTTGAGCGCAAGAGAAAGTACCCAGCCACCCACCCACAGGCCATAGCACTAACCTCACACCTTTCAAAATTACTGGCCATCGAAATGCTGCCATTTAGGCTTGTGGACACTGAGTCCTTCCGCAGCCTGATGGCAGCAGCTGTCCCTCGGTACGCGGTCCCCAGCCGCCACTACTTTTCCCGGTGTGCCATCCCCGCATTACACCACCATGTGTCCCGTAACATCACCCGTGCCCTGACCAACGCAGTTACTGGGAAGGTCCACTTAACGACTGACACATGGACAAGTGCTTGTGGCCAGGGACGCTACATTTCCCTGACGGCACACTGGGTGAATGTCGTGGAGGCTGGGAGCGACTCGGACCCTGGGATGGCACGGGTGCTACCCACGCCGAGGATTGCGGGCCCTACCTCCATCAGGGTTTCCACCAGCACCTACGTTATTGGCTCCTCCTCCTCCGTTTCCACCTCCGAATTCTCTACACACAGCGCCACTCCCCCATCAGCCAGTAGCTGGAAGCAGTGTAGCACTGCAGTGGGGAAGCGTCAACAGGCCGTGCTGAAGCTGATCTGCCTTGGGGACAAACAGCACACGGCCTCAGAGCTGTTGCAGGGGATTAGTCACCAGACCGAGCAGTGGCTCTCGCCACTCAACCTGCAACCAGGCATGGTTGTGTGTGATAATGGGCGTAACTTGGTGGCGGCTTTGGAGCTCGGCAAGCTCACACACGTACCATGCCTAGCGCATGTATTTAATTTAGTGGTGCAGCGATTTCTAAAAACCTACCCCAATGTGCATGATCTCTTGACCAAGGTGCGCCGCGTGTGTGCACATTTCCGTAAGTCATCAACAGCTTCAGCCGGCCTGTTGAAGCTGCAGCAGCGCTTACAATTGCCAGCTCACCGGCTGCTGTGTGACGTGAGCACGCGCTGGAACTCCACCTTCCACATGTTGGCCCGGCTTTGTGAGCAGCAGAGGGCAGTAGTGGAGTACCAGCTGTTACACGGTCGTCGCCTCTCCGTTCAACTTCCTGTAATCAGAAGTGAGGAGTGGGAATGGATGTCAGACCTCTGCGAGGTTTTACGCAATTT
This sequence comes from Rhinophrynus dorsalis, assembly GCA_037306005.1. NCBI lineage: Eukaryota > Metazoa > Chordata > Amphibia > Anura > Rhinophrynidae > Rhinophrynus > Rhinophrynus dorsalis. Next base: position 540,541,805 of record CM074719.1, on the reverse strand, counting down.
TGAGGAATCGACACAGATGGTGAGCGGCGATAACGCTATTATCAGTGTAACCATCCCACTTCTGTGTCTACTGAAACGCTCGCTGCTCACAATTAAAACCGACGCTTTGCATGTGGAAGAGGTGGAAATGGGGGAGGAAGAGCTTACACAAGGTGATAGCCAGAGCACCCTCACTTCGTCTTCTCAGCGACAATTGGAGGAGGCGGAGGAGGAGGAGGAGGAGGAGGAGGAGGAGGAGGAAGACACGGTTGCCTCCGCTACAGAGGGTAGCCATGGAACTTTAGTTCCATCTCTTCAGCGTGGGTGGGCAGAAGAGGAGGAAGAGGATGAGGAGATTGAGAGTCATCCTCCTGGTGAGGACAGCGAAATCTTGACTGTTGGTACTCTGGCACACATGGCTGACTTTATGTTAGGCTGCCTTTCCCGTGACCCACGCGTTATACGCATTTTAAACAACACGGATTACTGGGTGTTCACCCTTCTGGACCCCCGCTACAAAGAGAATTTCTCATCTCTCATTCCTCCGGTGGAGAGGACAAGCAAAATGGTGCAATACCAGAAGGTTCTTGTTGAAAAATTGCTCCAAAATTTTCCATCTGACAACGCTGGCGGCAGAGTACGTGCTACCTTGGCCAACTGAGAAGGGGAGAAAAGGGGAGCACACAGCAGTTCCGACAAAGGCAGGGCAACACTCTCCAAGGCGTGGGACACCTTCATGACACCCCGCCAGCACCCTCACCCTGATGCGCAGCCTAGTGTCACAAGGAGGGAAAAGTTTTGGAAGATGGTGAAGGAGTACGTAGCAGACCGTGTCAGCGTCCTCAATGATCCCTCTGTGCCTTACAACTACTGGGTGTCCAAGCTGGACACGTGGTATGAACTGGCACTCTACGCCTTGGAGGTGCTGGCCTGCCCTGCCGCCAGCGTTCTGTCTGAGCGGGTATTTAGTGCTGCTGGTGGCATCATAACAGATAAGCGTATCCGCCTTTCCACCGACAATGCTGATAGGTTGACACTTATAAAAATGAACAAGGCCTGGATTTCCCCTGACTTCTCCACTCCACTGGAGGAAAGCCCCGGGGGAACATAAACTCACTTTATATATGTTATTTACAATGATGGGAATACTCTGTATTCCCATTCACCCCTTCCACCCAAAAAACGGGTATATGGTTGACTCTTAATCTTCTCATCCTCCTCCTCCTCTTCCATATGCCCTGTGCTATAATTTTTATATAGGGCCAGCTCACCAGCGGGCCCTGTGATATAATTTTTATATAGGGCCAGCTCACCAGCGGGCCCTGTGATATAATTTTTATATAGGGTCAGCTCACCAGCGGGCCCTGTTTGCCAATTTTTATATAGGTCAGCTCACCAGCGGGCCTTCTCATATAATGTTTTATTGGGTCAGCTCTCTAGCGGGCCCTCTCATATAATGTTTTATAGCGTCAGCTCACTAGCGGGCCTTCGCATATAATGTTTAGGATGGTCAGCTCTGCAGCAGACCCTCACCCATAATGTTTTAGATGGTCAGCTCAGCGCACGTTTCCCTCTTAATCATGGCCTCAGTTCAATAAAATCAAGGAAATTTTTGGGAGAATTTGCCTCTGTGCACGTTTCCCTCTTAATCATGGCCTCAGTTCTGAAAATCAAGGAAATTTTTGGGAGAATTTGCCTCTGTGCACGTTTCCCTCTTAATCATGGCCTCAGTTCTGAAAATCAAGGAAATTTTTGGGAGAATTTGCCTCTGCGCACGTTTCCCTCTTAATCATGGCCTCAGTTCTGAAAATCAAGGAAATTTTTGGGAGAATTTGCCTCTGCGCACGTTTCCCTCTTAATCATGGCCTCAATTCTGAAAATCAAGGAAATTTTTGGGAGAATTTGCCTCTGCGCACGTTTCCCTCTTAATCATGGCCTCAGTTCTGAAAATCAAGGAAATTTTTGGGAGAATTTGCCTCTGCGCACGTTTCCCTCTTAATCATGGCCTCAGTTCAGAAAAATCGAGGAAATTTTTGGGAGAATTTGCAGATGATATACAAGTAAATATACAGCAAATACTGTTTGGTAACAATTTTTCGCCTAAAGTCGTTTTTATCTGCCTTTTTGTGTGTTTTACGGTCAGTCTGTAAAAATGGCGTACTACGGGCGAAAGATCGTTCCCAGCAGCGACGTTGGAGTCCAAGATGCATCCAGACATCCTCCCTATGCTGTCCCTGAACCATTTCTGTAGTGTTTCCATCTTTTTCTGCCCTTTTCCTATGGACCAGGCACCCTCCCCTCATCAGAGCAGGGGGTGCCTGGTGTAATGCTCGAGTCCTCCCATTGACTTCAATGGGGCTCGGGTGCTCGGCCGAGCACTCGAGCCTCAGGGGGTGCTCGGTCAGAGCACCCGAACACCCGAGCATTGGGGTGCTCGCTCATCACTACTCATTACATAATTTATGTCTTATTAGGAGACACAACTCCCATTGGGTGATTCAATGGGGACATTACTGCTCCCATTGGGTGATTCAATGGGGGCGTGTTTATCATACAGGGAGTTGGCCCTCCCCCTCCAGCCCACCCACCACTATCCAACTGAGAAAAAAAAATTATAGCTGCTACTCGCTCCTGAAGTAGGGGATATCAATAACTTCTCCTGGTCCACACACATTCTCACTCAGGATCATGACCCCACAAACACACTGTTTCACCTCCCACAGATAATTGTAACCTTCCATACACTCTGTGTCACCTCCCACAGATAATTGTAACCCTCCATACACACTGTTTCACCTCCCACAGATAATTGTAACCCTCCATACACTCTGTTTCAGTACGAGGGTGTAATGTTTCCATAAAATACAAACTAGGGATAAACTTAATAGCAACTCTTTTATTTAACCCTTTCAGTGCCAGAGGGGTATGCAACACATTGCTTTGCACCACTATCCAACTGACGAAACAAAATATAGCTGCCACTCGCTCCTGAAGTAGGGGATATCAGTAAATTCTCCTGGTCCACTCACACTCTCACTCAGGATCATGACCTCACAAACACACTGTTTCACCTCCCACATATAACTGTAACCCTCCATACACTGTGTTTCAGTACAAAGGTGTAATGTTTCCATAAAATACAAACTCAGGGATAAACTTAATAGCAACTCTTTTATTTAACCCTTTGAGTGCCAGAGGGGTACGTAACACATTGCTTTGCAATGCGTTGTGTACCCCTCTGGCACTCAAAGGGTTAACTCTTTTCATCTCTTCAGTTACCTCACTAGCTGTCTGTTTTCAACTGTCACTCCTCCACTTCCTGCTTCCTGATTTCTGCCATTTTTCCTTAAAGGGAGAGAGATGCTTTGCTGTATCTTACAGAGGGCAAGCCTCAAACACCACTTTCTATTTGATCGCTCAGCGTATTGCTACGTTGCCTCAACTGAAGAGCCACTGTGTGTTATATTGCTATGTTACCTCAGCTTAAGTAAGTAGTTACTGTTCCCATTGGGTGATTCAATGGAGGAGTGATTTAAATCATTCAGGGAGTTGTCCTGCCCCCACTATCCAGCCCGCCACCACTATCCAAGTGACTGAAAAAACAAAATGGCTGCCACTCCGTCCTACACCACAGACTCACACACAAGCCACACACATACACACACACACACACACACACACACACAAGCCACACACACACACAAGCCACACACACACAGAGTCCCCAGGGGTCCCTCCACCAACCTGAGGCACACAATGAGCTGATCCAACAAAGAGAGGGCGGGATCGGCTCCAGTGTACCTTCATTTCTGGTATCCGCAACACAACAATGCTTTCGGCTCCTGGTGCACAATGTGCTTCTGCTGCAGGAAGCCCAGCTGCTTCATGTAGCGTGGAGGCAGGCAGGCCCAGTACCAGATCCTTCATGTCCCCCCTTCATGAAGCACAACACTCCACCCCGCAACAGCCTGGTCATATGGCCCTTCAAAGAGCTCTCTATAAGCAGCAGCTGGATGCGGCAATTACCCGTGGCTGAGGGGCTGGAGACAGACCATGCTGGGGCCACTCTGTAGTACACACTCTTCCACACAAGCTTCTTCACCGCTGCTCTCTGCCTGCTGTCACACACCTGCATTGTGTAAGTACCCTGGCACAAAAAATATACATGCCGCACTATAGCTGCTCCAACCACACACACTATCCCTCCTCAGTTCCCGCTCTCGGTGCCCGGTCTGCGTCCCTAGTAACGCTCTTGGCCGAGGCCTGGGCCAGGAGGTGTCTTCCTGGCCAAGGAGCCGGGCCGGTGGTTGTCTGGCAGCCTCTGAGTGTGCGTGTACAGAGTCCACTTCAGGGACTGTGGACTCCATGACTCTTGCTACATACTGGGACAGCTGGTTAACCCTTTCAGTGCCAGAGGATTAAGCAACACAATGAGCAATGCCTTGCCTACTCCTCTGGCACTTACAGGACCGTAATAATATCTGTATGTGTGTGTGTCTACACATGTATGTACGTGTTTATGTATGATCAATGTCTGTATATGTCACTGTATCTGTGTGTGTCTATGTATGTGTGCAATATGATTCTTTCTGCTTCACACAGTACACAAAAAAACATCATCAGTCAATACAGCTAAATGAAATGTACAATACAAACAAAAAATTTCTTACAAAATACCTTCAACATGCCACCTACAACATTTGAAACAAAAAATGCTACATAACACATACCCTACTACAATGACGGGCAATGCCGTCACATATTACTAGTATATATATATATATATATATATATATATATATATATATATATATATATATATATATATATACAGGGCTCAAAATTTCCACTCGCCTACTCGCATTTTGCGAGTAGATATTTAGTGAGGGCGAGTGGAAACTGAAGCCCTGTATTCAGTTTGAATATAAGCTTTCCCTTTAATCTCGCGGTGCTAGGGTGCTAGTGTCCCACCTCCTCCACTCTGCAGTTTGGCGACATGAAAATCTCGCAAGGGGGCAGCGCCAATATGACAAGTTCCATCCTCCCGCATCATCACGCGCCCCTGCGGGCCGTGATGACACAACGACAAAGAAGAGGAAGAGGGCTGAGGCACCGGAAGAGAAGCGCTTGCTGCCAGCAGACTGATCGTTACTGTCTGTAAGCAAGCGCTTCTCTTCCGGTGCCTCTGCCCTCTTCCCCTTCTCTGTCTGTATGTTATCATGGCCCGCAGTGGCGCGTGATGATGTGGGCGGGCAGGAGGGATAAAGAGAGGTGCAAGGGGGGAGAAAGAAGTACAAGGTAGGAGAAAGAGACACATGGGGGAGAAAGAAGTACAAGGGAGGGGAAAGAGACACATGGGGGAGAAAGTACAAGGGAGGAGAAAGAGACACATGGGGGAGAAAGTACATGGGGAGAAATGGAGATACAAGGGGGAGAAAGTACATGGGGGAGAAAGAAGAGGTACATGGGGGCGAAAGAAGAGGCACATGGGGCAGAAAGAAGTACATGGGGGAGAAGAAGAGGCACAAAGGGGAGACAGAAGTACAAGGGGGGGAAAGAGAGGGGCAAGGGGGAGAAAGAAGAAGTACATGGGGTAGAAAGAAGAAGTACATGGGGTAGAAAGAAGAAGTACATGGGGAGAAAGAGAGGCACAAGGGGGAGAAAGAGGAAGTACATGGGGGAGAAAGAAGTATATGGGGGGGAGAAAGAAGAAGTACATGGGGGAGAAAGGAGAGGCACATGGGGGAGAAAGAGAGGCACAAGGGGGAGAAAGAGGAAGTACATGGGGGAGAAAGAGGAAGTACATGGGGGAGAAAGAGAGGTGCAAAGGGGAGAAAGAAGTACATGGGGGAGAAAGAGAGGCGCAAAGGGGAGAAAGAAGTACATGGGGAGAAAGGAGAGGCACATGGGGGAGAAAGAGAGGCATGGGGGAGAAAGGGGGAGAAAGAGGCACAAGGGGGAGAAAGGGGGAGAAAGAGAGGCACAAGGGGGAGAAAGAGAGGCACAAGGGGGAGAAAGAGGAAGTACATGGGGGAGAAAGAGGAAGTACATGGGGGAGAAAGAGAGGTGCAAAGGGGAGAAAGAAGTACATGGGGGAGAAAGAGAGGCGCAAAGGGGAGAAAGAAGTACATGGGGGAGAAAGGAGAGGCACATGGGGGAGAAAGAGAGGCATGGGGGAGAAAGGGGGAGAAAGAGGCACAAGGGGGAGAAAGAGAGGCACAAGGGGGAGAAAGAGGAAGTACATGGGGGAGAAAGAAGAAGTACATGGGGGAGAAAGAGAGGCGCAAAGGGGAGAAAGAAGTACATGGGGGAGAAAGAGAGGCGCAAAGGGGAGAAAGAAGTACATGGGTGAGAAAGAGAGGCGCAAGGGGGAGAAAGAAGTACATATGGGGGAGAAAGAGAGGCGCAAGGGGGAGAAAGAAGAACCTGATATGGGTGGAGTTAAAGGCGGGGACATGGGTGGAGTTAAAGGTGGGGCTAGGAGTGGAAACTGGTGGCGAGTAACTTTTCAGGCCTGGCTAGTAGCTCAGGACTTGAAATTTTGAGCCCTGTATATATATATATATATATATATATATATATATATATATATATATTTTTTTTTTTTTTTTTTTTTTTTTTTTTTTTTTGCATTGTTCCCTCCTAATTCAACAATATTGGCGGAAACTAATTGTACCATAGTAAACAAAAAATTCTATTGATGTAATTGGGGCTTTTACAGAGGTGTAGGAGCCTCAACATTTCTAGAGGGTATAGAATTTAAAGGGCTTCTGTGTCAATAAGCTAGGGCCTTATAATATAGATGAAGTATATTTGTCACTCACTTCCCACAATATTGAAAAATGTTAAATAACGCTTGTCTGAAAATGTAAGTGGCCCATATTTACAAAATAGAGAATGTGTTAAACCGACTGCACAATCTTTAAGTCCATTGACTGCTACAGACACCTGTGGAGAGCTCTCTAGTATTCGAGGGGTTAAAAGTATCCATTTAAATCAATGGCAGTTTGGGGTATGTTTATCTGTCTCCTGTGGTGCTGGTGATTCACCCCAGAATTGCCCACCTTGTCTTTACTCATTGTCTTTATATAAAGCAATATTTGGCTTTCCTGCAGGCAAACTTGCCCCTATATGGACTTTATCCCTGTATGTCTGTTATATGGGGTCTTCTACTGGTGTTATGCCACACGAGGGGTAGCCAACCCTTGTTCTCAAGAGCTACCAACAGTGCATGTTTTCGGGATATCCCAGTTGGAGAGCAGGTGGAATAATTAGTAGCTTAGTCACTTTAATTGGTCTAACTGTGCTCATTCAGGGAAATCCTGAAAATCTGCACTGTTGGTGGCTTTTGAGGACAAGAGAGGACTACCGCTGTGCCGCTATGGATCACTACTGACACACTGTCATTTGACTTCCCAAGAGAAAAGTGTTCCTGGAAATGTGTTTTAAATGTTGGCAAGAATACAGCATGTAGAATTTATTTTGTACACTTCTGCAGCCAAAGCCTATCATAGTTGCCTGTGAACAGGGAATGTGTGGGGTCCTGATTCTCATAAATTGTTGTTAAACTACAATTCATATAATCCTCAACTGACCAATGGATATTTTGGGATGATGGAAATTGTAATCCAGGCTTCCCACTTCTGGAAACGTCAGCAGTTATCAGTATTTTGCTGCTGAAACTTTGTGTCTCTCCCACCTGATAGGGTCAAAATATTGCAGTAGGGCTTACGGACAGCTGGAAACTACCTCTCAAATTGCCCTTGACTAGGCACTTATTTGCACTGAACAGACTATATTATGTGCCCCGGATCATTGGGAAGAGAGGAATCCACAGGGTTCCAAACAGCTGTACAGCAGTGAGAATTTCTCTGTGACTGGGCTGTCTTTCCACTTGTGGGTAGTGGGCATCTGAACAATCTACCCTACTGTTAAAGGAACACCAACACCTAAAATTGAAATTGGGTTATAATTTTAAAAAGCATGTAATTATTGGTAGTATCTGTAAAAAAATAGTTATTTTATGTTAGATTCCCAAAATCTAATACTAATTTAGCTTTATTTAATGCATGTGTAAACTGTTCGTATGGGAAGTGTTTGGTTTATCTTGTGTGCACTGTTTGTAATGGGAGACAGCTAACTAAATTAATATATTGACATCATATAATTAATATACTGAGATTAGTACCCACCACTGTTACATTCAGAAATGTTATTATTTTAGAACTGATGGTGATGTATTGTCTGTAATTGGCTGAGACACCTACCTAGATTGCTATAGTAATGCATGTAAGGGAGCCCTGGAAAAGGCAGGAATGTCTGCTCCCACAGAGAATAGACCTCAGGAAACAAACATGAGGTATATGGTATGTAGAGGGATAGTAACCCCTTACGTTAACTTTCAATATTCTGCAAGAGGATAACATGGAAATATTGCCTATACGTTACCTATTTTTTTACTCTTTATGCCCTTGGCATTGAACTCCCTGAATCTGTTTGTTAACCATTTGAGTGCCAGAGAGGTATCTAGTGCATTGCAACATAATGCGATGGTTGCCTTTTTGGCACTTAAAGAGTTAAAAGGGGACCATCTAGCATGCATGCTCAGTGCTGGGGATAGTGTCACATGATCTCAGTGTCCTGTTGGATAGTCGACTGACCAGAACTCTCTGGAAGTAGAGATCCAGGGAGCTTACTGTAGGGGACATAAAAGTGTAAAAAAACCAGAATTGGCAGCATCCAGGGATGGGAAAACACACAGCACTGTGTGAACACACATCAATGCTAATAAAATTAATCTAATCATTTAAGGACCAGAGGGGTGAGCAATGCATTGCTTCAAAATGCATTGGGCAGCCCTCTTGTCCTTAAAGGGTTAATACAAGCTCATAAATGTGTGATTGACTAATAAATTTGAGTACTCTTAGCAGGAAAGGAAATTGAACACCGAAAGGGGCTACAGAGCTCAGTATCTAAAATGGCATAGATTGCCCAGAAATAATTAATTCAAAAGTTATAACAGCTCAAACTTGATTGAGTTCCGTTTTTCTTTAATCCTAACAGTCTATAAAAGTGAATATTGGTGGTTCTGTTTCATTACTGCCAAAGGAGAATTTCTGTCATTGACTGTAAAGCTATCTAAACATGAAAACAGAGAGGTATTATCTTGAACTTAGTAACTTTTGAATAAATATTTTCCCAGCAGTGTGAGTACCCCACCATTTTTATTTTATAAAAGAACATTGCTGTTCCTTTAAAGGGATAGTAATGTCTGTTTTTAACCAATTGTTATATTGTAGATATTAAAAAAATACATTAATTGAGGTTAGTCTGGTCTCTCAAACCTTTATAGTTTGAGAGATATACAATGTTAAAGTTCCCCCTTCCCTCCCCTTTCTCAGACATCAGCTATATAGCTGACAGAATGAGATCCTGGTCCCAGGACCAGCCGGTGACTCTTCAGCAGAGCCGAAATAGCGCTATCTAAAAATAAATACTTCATTGAAATGGTCTACAAAGTGCTGAAGATCTGCAGTTGGGTCGCATGACTCAAATCTCCTTCTGTCAACTTTACAGCTGACGTCTGTGAAAGGGGAGGAGGGGGGACTTTATCACCGTATATCTCTCAGACTATACATGTTTGAGCGACCAGACTAACCTCAATTAATTTTTAATTTTTTATTATCTACAACAGGGCTTAAAATATGAAGTCCTTTGCTACTAGCCAGTACTCGTCACTGCAAGCCACAGCATACCCACCAGGGCTGAATTTCTACTTGCCAGGGCTAAATTTTCACTCGCCTTTGGCTAGTGGCAAGTGGAAATTTTGAGCTCTGATCTACAGTATAAAAATTGGTTAAAAACAGACATTACCATCCCTTTAATAGGAAAAAATACAAGGTAATAATACGCTGTCTAAGGTTGCCACCTTTTCTGGAAAAAATAAGGTGATTTATTATTGTCTTTATGTCCAATTTATTTTGAGTTACATAGGGATGTGCTCCATTGATTTGCACATTCCCCAGAACTCAGACAGTTAACGGAACTGAGGTCCATTGCTCATAAACCCCCATCCTTCTAGTTCTAGATCATGACTGGGTTGCTGGAGTTTAACTCCCATGATCCTCAACCAACCATTGTGGATGGGAGTTGTAGACTAATAACAGCTGGAAAGCCACAGAATAGCCAAGCATTTTCAAGAAAAGAGAGGTAAACCTTTATTAGGAAAAAAATATATATTGAATGGGTACTCCCACTGCTGGGAGATGCATTGTTCCAAGGTTTGTATAGTTTAAACTGTTAGTTTCCTTTAATTGTGTCCTTTGGTGTCCAGACATTTACCTACCTTCTTATATACTGCATTCTATGTTAGAGGTGAGTCAGTGACTACAGTTATCCATACAATCATCCTTCCTTTTACTAAACCAATGCAAGCAGGCAAAATAATTACTCAGATGAAAACTATTGGGATAAAAAAATTTTATATTTTACAATTAAATGTATAATTGCCACTATAATACATCTTACATTTACCTTGTTTAAATATTTTTGTGTGCTAGGCATCTACCACTGACTGTGAAAAAATGTGCTGACGTACATTGTCCATAGGCACATTTACACTGATACATTCCACAATGACCGGGCGGGTGACTTAGCAACTTGCTAATGATTACCAAGCTAAGTGGAATGCTGAGTGACATGGTGATTTCAGCCACATTGTATGTATCAGGAATTGTGGTGAACAATTGTTCCCATCTTCAGTCCACTAGGTCTTAACCCTTTTGATGTCAGGTTTTAACCCCTTTGATGCTAGAGACCTTACTAGCAACCAGGAGGTTAAAGACCTTGAGAAGCCATGCAGTGGAGAACTACATGGAAATCAAGGGTTAACACCTTGCAAAGTCCTGCATTGGAGAAGTCATGCAGTGGGAACTACATAGAAAACATGGGGTTAACAACTTGGGAAGCCATGCAGTGGAGAACTAAATAGAAATCAAGGGGTTAACAACTTGGGAAGCCGTGATCATGGGGTTAGCACCTTGAGAAGCCATGCAGTGGAGAACTACGGTATATAGAAAACACCTTGCATACCTCCCAACATTTCAAATTGCCAAAGACGGACACTTATGTTTTAGAGCGTGTTGCTGGGGGTGTGGCCAGTGGGCAGGGCATTACCAAGAATTTTTAGGCTATTTCATGACCTATTGGCAGCTCCTTGTAAAACCTAATAAATGACTTATAACAAGACCAAAGTATTTTATTTACACATACTAATTTATAAACACATATACTGTATCAGAATTGTCCAAAATTGTATTTCCTCCTCTACCTGCTTATATCTGTATATCACCAATCATATACTTAGATTGTAAGTTCTACATGTCAGGGACCTCCTATGTGTGAAGCTGGCCACTGTGGCACTACAGCAAGGGCATCTGATCCAAAGAGAGAGGTTTACACATATATCAGGATACACTACAATGCTGAGTAAAAATGCACCAATATCTAACCCAAATGATATACAGTGGCAATATATACTAAATGTGTACACTAAACACCTAATCAATCAATGTACCAATAATACACCAAACCTGTGACGGAATTAAAATAGTCTAATATAAACTCAATGTCAAAAAACACCCAAATAAAATAGTGGATATAAAAATAAAATCCCAGATTGTAAATTAAGTGTATATCCATAGTGATAATCCCAAACTGATGATGAATGAGTGGAACAAAGTCTCCAAAACAGCTCTGAAAAGCCCCTCAGCTGAAGAGCAAGGATAGGATCCTCCTCACAGGCATACTCAAAGGACAAAGGCCATATCCTACCCTTCAGTGTCAACCTCCTTTGCAGAGGAATCATAGACCGAGAATGGCCCCTAAAGACAGGATCAATGTGTATGATAGGGGGGATCTTTGGAGCCAAGAATGGAAAACCCCTTGAATAGATGAAGGGATAGAAGGAACTGAAGAAATCATTCAACCCAATATGGTTGGTTGTTCTCCAGTGGAGGGCCCGGGGGGGGGGGGGCGGGGAAGTTGGAACCACAGTGTAAGAAGGAGATAGGGTGTATGAATATTCCAGTGTAATGTTAAAAGGAACAGTGTGTTAAAGGGACCCCTGAATCATTAGGCTTGAATTTCCCCATTTGTCCTTTGAGATCTGACATGTTCAGAGATAACGCCTCTACAACAGGACAAAGATGTCCAAAGTAGTAGGAAAGTATGAGAAATTGCACATAAATACCTAAATAAAGGTACTTATCTGACTACAAGTGGTTTAACTGTAAAGGAAGAGAAGAGAGACCAGCCTCTGCTTAGCCTATACAATGGGACCAGTAAGATGGCTGCCAAAGCACCACCCTGTCCAATGCAGAAAACACAAAAAAAAGGGGATTGTGGGATAAAAGGGGGGAAATGGTGGTTCTCCAAACATTTAAAAATAGTTGAATGTGGTAGGGACATTGTCTCCGTGCTGACTATGCGATAGAGCAGGCCCAGGGATTCATTTTGAGCCCACTCTGACCCTTTAAGGTGAAACAGGTTCAGGGATATGTTTCTGTAAAGAATCTCCATGCAGCTGTGTGGAACAAAGATGCAGCCATGTGGTCTGTGGTTCATAAGGGGGCCACTTTCCATAAATGTAAAAATGAAGTAATAACAGAAATAAAGCTTACAAAATAATATTATATATATATATATATATATATATATATATATATATATATATATACATACATAGAGAAATGCAAGGAAATGAAAATGGAATAAAGGTATCTGCTTAAGTTGAAGGTGAAAGCCCATAAACAGTTCTATAATCACATTCAAGTACAGAAGGGGTAAGCAGACTCGTATTACGTAAACAACCACCTTTAGAAACATAGGATGCAAGAGTAATGAGAAGGATCGTGTTTTAAACAGGGAAAAATAACACATTTTAGTTGATGCCAAGTAATAGCAGGGGCATAACAGAAATGACCATAGCACTCAAATGGTTAACTACATAACCTCATACCCAGCAATAAGGAATAGACTTGTAACAAAGACAGCTTCCACTTCTGAACAGGGCAATCCAGCTCCATTGAAGCCAGTTAATGGGTGGCCACCTTATGGCGGATTATATAGTTCCATATATAAGCATAAAAATAAAAAAGTCTAAAAACTAAGAGAACAGTGCCAGCTTGCCCTTTTCCTGAGGCAGGTCACTTGAAACTGAGGGGCTGGGATAAATCTAGAAAAAAGAGGGGAGTATCCTCCTCAAAGGCCCTGCCTTTTTTGAAGTGCCCTTCCCTCTGGAAGTGAGAATTTACCCATGGTTCCTGTGATCCACAATGGACATAAGAGAAAAAGGAGATCACCTTTCGAATATAATAAACTCTACAGTTCCTATGTTATTCTGTAGTTTCTATGTGGACTAAGATCTCCAAGTAGAAACATCTAGTATATAGGCTCCATAGAATAAGATAGGAACTGTAAAATGTTTTTTTTTATTCCCTCTTTACCACAACTTAGTGCATCTTCCCCAGTTCTTCTTAGTACATTTTGTATTCTGATAAATGTGTTTATTTGAGACAACAATGTTTTTTTTATTATTTTCCTGTGTCCTTTGTGCTCTCTTCTGCATTGTTCAATAACATGCACCTGTTGTATTCTTCTGGAAAATAAAGGCATTTCAGCTAAAACACAAAAGAATTGCCAGGATCCTATAGTGAAAGCTATTTTATTTGAGTTTATTTACAAGGCACATGATCTAGGCTTTAGAATAGTTTCACACAAAACATGAACTGTTCAAGGTTGTATTATCTAAACTTTCAAATGTCTAAAAAGAGAAATTGTTCTGTACCCAGAGAAACAAATAATTGGCAAGCAATGAAAAACAGTCTAACCTATTCCTTGATGAACTGATAAAATACCAAAGGGGAGTAGCAACATAGTTCACATAAAATACTTTTCTTTAAAGTGGAACTATCACTGAAAAAAGGTGCCCCCCAAATCATTATGCACATACCGATAAGCATAGCCATACTAGCATTACCCTGAATAAGTCTGGCGTTTTTGATAAATCCAACTCATTCTGAGATGCACAGACAGGCATCTTGCTGTATTAGCATCTGTGCGCCTGAGCCGTCAGTCCCTTCCTGTACCTTAAGGTACAATGCAACTCCTCCTAGAGGAGACCGGGAAGTACAGCTCAGGAGCACAGATGTCTATTTGGCAATGTGTCTGCTTGGATGCCTGCCTGTGCATCTGGGAATGAGTTGGATTTATCAATAACGCCAGACTTAGGGTAATAATAGTATGGATATGCCTATCCCTATATGCATAATGATTTGGGGGGGGGGCACTATTTTCAGTGATAGTTCCATTTTAACCCCATGGATGCTAGAGAGGTCTCCAAAGCATGTTGAATCAATGTGATAGGGACTTCTGTAGCATCCAAGGGATTAAACATCACCAAGCTTCTTTGTAGAACACTACAATATTCTAATAATTAACACTCATACTTATCTGGACCAAAAAATGGTCACTATGAATTAACTCTGCTTCCAAAAAATTAGTGTATAATTAGTACTGAATATCATGTCCAAAGAAGTAGACATGATTCTTTGTGGCTGGGCCTACAGGCTATAAACTCCTCCCACTGAAATCATCTCAGGGAGGAAAGAATCTTGGTCACCTCTGTGGATGTGATATTATTCATTCTGGGAACCAATACACACATAATTAATTCATAGTAGTCATTTGGATTTTCTGCTTAGAATAAAGTAAATAAGTGTTATTATTAGAAAGTGTTAGTGTCTCTTAAAGTTTTTGCCATGATTGACAGGCTCTCAGTATTGTTTAACTCCCTGGAGGATCAGAGAAGTGTGTTTCTCAAGGGGTTAATGGCAATCCGTAATTATCCTTCTACATCACACGTAAGTCTGTAAAAACACCTCAGACGATAATAGCGATTTGACATGACAGTGTACCATTCACACCCAGCAGAATTATGTAGTCTGTAATAGTGCAAGCATTCATGAGCCTCAGCACGTACATTTCCCAAGATCAAATGCTTTGCAGAATGACTTGGCCTTATATACAAAAGACAATAAAAGAGAAGGAACTCTGGGGCACACAGTAATTTCTTGCATTGAGTTTAATGGGTATTTTAACACCTTGGGTCCTAGAAAGGTCTCCATCACATTGCAGAGTAATATATTAGATATCTCTTTTGCATTCAAGGAGTTAGAACTCATTTAAATCAATGGGGATTGTGTAATTATTTGTCCTCCATGGTACAGTCAACTATTCTTTTGCACACAAGGCCCTTTGACCTCTAGCTATGGCAGTGATTCTCATCATTAATCCTCAGGGCACCTCAACAGGTCAGGTTTTCAGGATATGTCAGTTTGATCACAGGGGAGTAATCAGAGGTTCAGACAAGAGACTGATTTACTAAATGACTCAGTATCACAGTATGTAATAATACCTTTGTTATTGAACTAATATTCAATTTTTCGTACAATCTTTTGAGAGTAATAAACTACCTTTATCAAGTCAATAGTAATTTGACTTGCTCTTGACTTGTTAAAGGGATATTGTCACTCATGAAAGCTTGTCCTGTAAATGTAATGTTAGTCTAATAAAAAAGATACTGCTATACACATATACTTATTTATTTATTTTTATTATTATCACTAGTCTGTGACTAGAAAGAAATCCAGCACGGGAGTAAGGAATGATGCTGTTCACTATGTTTAATATTGGGTAGACCAGTAACTCTTCATCTCTTGACTTGCTCTTTTTTTTCCGACTGATGAAACTCACTGAAGCTGATGTAATGGTGCAATTCTGAGGCAAACTAACTGCCCTGTGGTGAACAAATGATTCCCATTGATTTAAATAGGTGTTTTAACCCCTTGAATGCTACAGAAGTTTCCATACCTGGGAATTTTCTTCTTTGGATCCCCTGGCGCGTGCTCATGAGAGTTTCTAAATGATTTAAATAGCATCATAAAGTTGGTGAGGCTTAATCAAGTAAGCAGGATTGAAAGGAAATTATGGAAATTGGGAAGAATGAGGTGGGGAAGTGATTGGAGCTGACAGAAAGGGGGTGGAGTTACCCAGTAAACTCACCAAAGCTGGAGAATTAGCATTTGTCCCCAGAGACCTGGGGGGAGATGCACTAAAGCTTGATCTTATTGCGACGTGTGTCCGGGGATCACTTTACTATGAAGAATACTACACACTCCACCATATGCACTAAGAATTAGCTATGCAAGAGGAGGGACAAAGAATGTGATCATTAGCATATGATGCTGGCACAAAGGTGCCAATGCTTTGATAACAGAAGGGAATGCATTGTCAGTCATCAGCACCAAAAACAGCAGTCCTCCTGTAACCTCCTGAGTGCCAGTGGGGTAAGCAACACATTGCAGAGCAATGCACTCTTCACCCCTGTGTCACTCCAAGGATTAAGGTGCTTCCAGCCTACTATGAATTAAGCAACTAACTGGATGTTCACAAACATTACAAATTGGTATTGGTCAGTTTACGAGAACTTCCTGTTTTACTATTAACACACAGTATTATCCTGTATGTTAGCAATGCATCTAACCTGGCGAAGGTATGGTGAAAGCTTGGTGATGTTGGCATATTTGCAGTGTATTCACATGGCGAAGGCCATAACATAGCATATTGAGATGTAATTGAAGTAAATATGCACCCATATTGCCATCCTGGCCTCTTATTGAACCTTAGTGCATCTCTCCCAGTAATAAACTCTTAGATGGAGACTCTGGGGCAGATTCAGAGAGTCTCCAGGTATAGAGGGCTCCAATGCACTGGAGACATTTCTAGCATTCAGAAGGGTAAAAGCCCCATTTAAAATAATAGTAATTTTTGGAATGTTCCAATTGTGCAGTTGGTTTGTTGCAGAATTGAACCACTTCTCTTAATATATCAGCCTTGCTGATACTTTTCCAGTCATGTGTACACAGGAGGAGTGTAATGAAGACTTTGCCTCCTCAGACAACACCACCACAGATTAGCCCTCTGAATGAGAGAAGTCTCCAAAGCATTGCTTGACATCTCTAACGCTCAAGTATTAAAGGAGAAGTAAACGTTTTTATGAAAACATTTTGTTGTCACAATCCTGTCCTCTCCACAGTCTGGTGCACTACCTCACAGGGCCACTACCTTCCATTGGTGCTGTTGTAATCTAATTACAGAGGCCTAATTCTGTTCCCAGCTGTCCCTACCTTGCAGTCACCTCCTCCCTATTTAGTACAGTCTTTCCCCTTGCTCTGGGCCAGATTATACAGTTTAACTGGTCAGTTCAGATCAGTTCCTTGAGCCAGCTGCATCCCTGTGTTCCTGTTTCCAGTGCAGGCTGATGCACGGCTTGTGTTCCAGTGCAGGCTGATGCACGCCTTGTGTTCCACTGCAGGCTGATGCACGGCTTGTGTTCCAGTGCAGGCTGATGCACGCCTTGTGTTCCAGTGCAGGCTGATGCACACCTTATGTTCCAGAGCTGACTTTTTTCCTATGCCTCCTGTTCTCCACATCTGATTGTACTATTTAATACCTCTGTATGTCTATTCCCAATTGTACAGCGCTGCGGAATTAGTTGGCTCTATATAAATAAAGAATAATAATAATATGCCCAGAGCCCCTGTTCTTTTCTGTTTCATTGATTGTTTTGTTGAGCAGTGCTATTTAATGTTCCATGTATGCATATGTTTAACACATTGGTGCTCCCTTTAATTGTGTGTGTGCTGGTTTCTTTGCTCTCTGGGTTCACTTTATTTACTTTAGCTTCTGTGGTCGTCACCCCTTCCTGACCAGCAGCACCATGACAGTTATAGAGCTTTTCCTTCTGAGCAAAACAAGTAGTCCCACTGCTGTCAGTTGTTTTATTCAATAGTTATAACAGTTTAAAGAGGTGAATGTATTGTGCGTTTACTTCCTGATAGTTCTAATTGACAGCATGACCATACCTGGGAACTCTCTTGAACTGCACCGGAGACTCAGATTTTTGCAGTTAATTACCAGGTCTCTGGGGACATGGGTTGATTCTCCAGCGGTGGTGAGTTTATTCTCAAACTCTAATACAAAAAAGAAGCGCAAAAGAGGGAAATCTAAAAGCAGTGTTTACTATTGATACATCTCGCAAAAACAAGTAATAATTGTGCTTACAAGATAAAACAAGGGTATACACTTATCTCCCTCCGGATCGTATAACTCCTCTTCTCAGCAACCACCGCTACTTAGAGACTCGCCATCCGTCTACTATCAGTGCCCGCTAAATCTCCACATCCTCTATAGCTGTTACCGCTCCCAGCGGAATACACACGGAAATAATGGCATCTTCACGGTATGGGACACCAGACTCAGCATGTTAATCCTGTTGGCAGATAATCGTTGCTCAATGGAGATACAATCCGGAAGGGACCAAGTCACCACATATAATATTGTTAAAACCCAACGCGTATCGCAAGCTTCTCTGCCCGCTTCATCAGGAGTTACAGAGTGCCGGCGGGATAGCGTAAATATATGCACGCCAACATCCAGCGAGAACATCCACTGGACCGATAGCTGCCTATCCCGTCAGCTCTCCTGTATACTGACACCATCTGGAGGGAGATAAGTGTATACCCTTGTTTTATCTTGTAAGCACAATTATTGTTTTTGCGAGATGTATCAATATTAAACACTGCTTTTAGATTTCCCTCTTTTGCACTTCTTTTTTGAGTTAGATTGCATTGTGTATGGACGAAGCCATATTAAGAAGCTGCAGGAGGACTACTGACTGATAGTGTGTTTCACTATACTGTTCATTTCATCTCATCTCCGTTTCATATTTTCATTATTCATTCTCATCTTCATCGAGGACTATATGAACTTTGGACTATTAGAGATGACCTGATGGTCCATATACATAAGTGGATATTCATATAGGAGTGTTGTTGTGTGAGATTTTTATTTTTGATATATACTGTGCCATATATTTAAATATTTTTCTTGTATTGCATGTCAACACTTTGGTCCAGATTCTCACATCTCCCCTGGGGTGTTTAGCGCAATCCGTTGTGTATATATTCTCAAACTCTGCCCACTTCTCCTCCTTTCCACCAACTTCAGGCCATGGCCATTAAGCCCCACTCCTTTGTAATGCAAACCGTGCCATTTATATCCCCCAGTCACACCACATGAGCCCTCTCCAGGGCTCAAGAAAACAAAGTTCCCAGGTAAGAGCATGACTCAGCAGTTTCTGTCATGTTCTGTGGAGAACTGTTTGTCATTGACTAGTCTCCCAAACAGAATGTAACAGAATAACTGAATGGAATCTGACTGCTAGAGGGTGCTGTTAATGTAAAAAAAAGTTTTAACCATGATAACTCTGGAAAATGCATCATCAGCATACCTGGGAACTCTCAGGGTTTGACCCTGAGACTCAGGGTTTGGAACCAAATCTCAGGGTCTCAGGGTGAAGGGCCAAATTCTCAGGTTGAGCAAATCCAGTGTGTCCTCCTATATGATTTACACCAATTTACTACTTATTTATTGTCCAAATCCATGACATTTCTACCAGAAAGGCAGGAGGACAAGTCCTGCTTGTCTTATGAGTGTATAAGAAGTTATATCTCAGAACTGCAGCATGTGTAAGGTTCCTTAAAAATGGATTGGATTATCTCTGGTTTAGAGCAAACATTGACATAACACATAGAATCTGCTTTCTTGTGGGCATTAAGGGTTAATATTTCAAATATCTCAGGGTGAGCTCATTTCAAAAGTTCCCAGGTATGATCATCAGCAGTAGGAGTGCCCTTGTTTTAATCAACAGGAAAAACACTAAGAAATATATAATAATAATAATAACTAGTATTTATATAGTGCCTTTCTCCCAGTGGGACTCAAAGCGCTTTCAGCGCCGCTCTCGGAATTAACAAAATCAGCAGCTGAAATAATAGATGTTATTATCACCCAATTAATGGTACTCATTTATCGACCTCGGAAGGATGAAAGGTTGAGTTGACCCTGCCGGGATTCGAACCTGCAACCTTGCGGTTGGAATAGGCTCCATAGTCAGGGACTTTACCACTGAGCTATCTCACCAGCTTTCATAACAAACGTTTACTGCTCCTTTAAAAAAGGAACTGCTTAGGTGTTTGTTGTGTTGCCAGTGACAAGTCATCTACATCCTTCACTGCAAGAATGTACCATTCATTTATTGGCATGCAGGGCTGTCTGGTATTGGGCGTAATATACTGGTGGGCTACCAGATGAAAGGGCAGCATAGCGCCATGAGCCGTACATTTTTTTACACCAAGTATGGGGGCACCATTTGATTTGGTGACCAAAGTTGTTAAACCCTGTAAACCATCCGTTATTAATCTCATTGTGAAATTTGTTGGATATTTGTTCAGTAGATTTGGCTGTAGTCCCAATGATGTTTTTCTGATAGTATGAAAAGTTATAATCTGCAACGTTTCTGGACCTTCACATTTCTTTCTATCAAACAGGGTCTGTGGGAAGTGGCACAGATTCCAAAAGCAACACATTTCAGCTTCACTTGTCATTTCATCCAAATATAATACATTTTTGAAAAAAGGCATGTAACACAGAAGTCCTGTTAAGACAATACTGTGGAGGCAAGACTGCACTTAGGAGACAGGCATAAGCTTCTCAATGCTGTATTTATCAATTAATTATTTTTTCTTTTTATCTCAGAGGCACTGCTTCTGTAACCCTTTGAGTGCCAGAGGGTTACGCAACGCATTGCTTTGGCACTCAAAGGGTTAACGCGTGCCATGCAGGCACTTCCTGTCTGAGCCTCATGTGCCTCCCCCACTCACAAATACTCCATGGGGGTTAATCACTAAGGCATGATAAAGAGGTGATAACATGGAGATAACTTCTCCATTGATATACTTTCTCCAGTTCCTATGTTATTCTGTGGAGTCTATGCACTAAGATTTGTCCATATTTGGAGAGCTTAGTGCATAGGTTCCATAGTATAACATAAGAACTGGAGAAGTGATATCACTGATGAAGTCATATCCCTGTTATCACCTCTTTATCGTACCTCCGTGCATAACCCCTCTTTTCTCTGAATTAATTACTCGGTGGCTTGGTGACCATGCCCATTCCCCCCGCACTCGTTCTTCTCACTGCCCATGCCATTTCAGGACAAGCATTGCCTTTTATCCATTCATCCTCTGCAGTCCCATTAAGTTCCACCTACATTATGACTCATGTAGCACCATTTGGAAACTCACACTCACACTTTTTACTCCAGGGGCTGTGGTCATCAAAGTTTTCGGTGAGGCTATCCCTTTCAGGGCTAGGGAACTGCAAGGATATTGCCTTAACTCGAAGTGCCAGGGGGTAGGCAATGCACTGCTTTGAAATGCGTTACATACCCCTCTGGCAGTCAAAGGGTTAATTTGCAAAACTCATCAATCTAAATAACCCCAAAGCAGATTTTATTAAAAAAACACTAATACATAACTAAATAAAAATGATTAACATATAAGTGATTTTCAAACTTCTTTCAAAATCAACAAAGCAGTTTTGGGTGATAAGGTCCCTTTAAAATAAGATGCAACCCCACCCCCCTTCCCAGCTTGTCCACAGCACCCTTGTTTGCATTAACGATCCCATTTGACCTCAGATGTTTTACTGTTACTCTGTATTTTCGCTCTTCTGCAGCGCATTACGAATATATTTATTGCAGGTCTAATGATTTTTATAATGCTCTTTTCCTTTGATGCACACACTGTGGAAACTGGCAGCCTACAACTAATTGTCTGCTTTCCTAGTAACAATGCAATGCAATGCACGTCCCCTCATTAGCCTGAATGAACACAAAAACCAACTCGGATGAAGAAAAGCCTTTTATCTTTCGCTTCTTCTTATCTTTTTAATCCTGATGGTATGCTGCAGTAATAAATCCTTCCAATCACTTTTTTTTTTATTTTGGATATATAATTAATACATTGCAAACCATTAAAGCAGAACTTTCACCATAGGTAAAGTCGCCCTGCAATAATTAGGCAGGTGGTGACTAGCTTTATAATAATTGTATTACCTCTCAGAACGACATGATTCTACAGAAATCCTTAAAGGGATAGTAATACTTTGTTTTATCTTTATTTTATTTTGTAGGCATTAAAAAAACATGAAGAATGGTATTTTTTTAACCTCTACAAAACATGATTTTTTTTTTATGGGACATTACTGTCCCTTTAACATTGAACTGCAATTTCCCATTGTGTTTGCCAGGCTCTGCAATTCATATCACATACTGTGAAGAGCCACAGTCAATGAGTCATGCTCTGCAGGGATGAATTTCCCAAAAGGCAGAGTAGCAAATGCCTAGAGAGCCACAGCGATACTGGCCACACCCACATTTTGAACTGTGGGTGTGGCCAGAGCAATCTCAATGTCCCTGAAATAGTTTTGTGTTTTTTCACAAGCTCCTGTTTTAACCCCATCAATTTGCTGGAGATCTCTCTAGCAACCAAGGGTTTAAAGCTTTTTTTTTTTTTTTTTTTTTTACAGGCCAAGGGTATTTTCTGTGCCTGAAAATAGTGAATGGGACTTCAGAGTGGTCATGTGAGGAATGGGTGTGTGGCCATAGGTGGAGCTATGGGTACCTAGAGTGCCTTGCCTAGGAGAATCTCGGGTGTAAATCAGTCCTTAATGCTTTCCCTTATAGTGATTATTTAAAAAATGTGTTTGTACACACTGGGGAAAAGAACCAAGGTGTGATAAAGAGGTGATAATATGGAGATAACTTATACAGTAATATCACTTCTCCTGTTCCTATGTTATTCTATGGAGCCTATGCACTAAGATTTCTCCAACTTTGGAGATTTTAGTGCATAAGCTGTATAGAATAACTTAGGAACTGGAAAAGTCATCTCCGCATTATCACCTCTTTATCATGCCATAGTGCATAACCTATCTTCAGTGATATCGCTTCTCCAGTCCCATGTTATTCTGTGTAGCTTATGTACTAATATTTCTCAAGTGGGAGAGATATTAGTACATAGGCTCCTTAGAATAACTTAGGAACTGACGAAGTGATATTACTATAAAAGTCTTCTCCTCGTTATCGCCTCCTTATCACAACTTAGTACATAACCCCCAGCTGGAATTGTTGGTAACATGTTGATAACAGTGTTTGAGATGTAGTAACTTTGTACAGGAAAATGTCTCAGCTGCGAGAGTACCTTTGTTCTACTCAACAGGAAAAGCCCTATAAATGCAATTTTCTTTAAAAAAATAAGTGTATAGCTCCTTTAAACAAAACAAAGTACACCTCATCCACATAGGAAGTTCACGCATGCATTTACAAATATGATAGATTTTTTCTGTGTAAAATGAATCACATTTATTCACTTTACATTACTCAGTTAAATATGGCCATTTGTTTTCTGCAACAAGCATCACATTATTGTTTATTTTGTAACACATTAATGTGATAAACGTTCTTCTTTTGCTAGATGCAGGAAATACATGTATTATTATTTTCACCTCTCCAATATTTGTGAACTTAATGCTGTACACAGGCTGATATACTGAGAAGGACTGGAGCAAACCAACTGCACCATAAGGGACAAATCAAATTCCATTCTAATTAAACTGGGATTTTTTTCTTCTAGAATGCTAAAGAGATCTCTGATGCCATGTGATGGAAACCTCTCTAGCATTCAAGTGGTTAAAAGTCCTATGTAAATCAATGGGATTGTTTATGTGTCCCTTACGGTGTAGTTGGTTTGCACCAGAATTGCTCCAGTTCTTCTCAGTAGATCAATCTCTGTATTTTTCATGCAGTGTTCTTGTCCATAGAGCGGGGTGGCCAACATGAGGCCCTCCAGCTGTTGAGGATTATAGCACGCACCATCCCCACCAAGCACATTTTAGTCCTCAAAAGCTGGATGGTCTCAGGTTGCCGATCCCTGCCGCAGAGTTGACAATCTAAGGCCTAGATTACATTGCAATTGATAATTTTACCAAGGATAATATCAACAAATGTATCTATAGACTTCAGTGGGAATCTGTTAGGTCAGTGGTTCTCAATCATTTTTTCTTCTGGGCACCCCTAACACACAATCTAAAACATTCGGGGCACACCTAACATATTTAATACACTTTATCAAGGGCATAAGAAGGGTACAGTACATAAATATACAGTTATTATTAGGGCTTATAATCTTAATAGCAAAACTAAACATATTGTGCATAACAGTTTCTATAAATCTTTATTTAAAAGTCCATTTTTGTTAGTTTTCATAGAAAACAAGGGGCATCCTAAGCTGATGTTTGTGGCACACCAAAGTGCCACAGCACCCTGTTTGAGAATCACTGTGTTAGGTAAAAGCAGTGATAACATCACCTGCAATGGATTCAACTATAAGAGCCTTATTCACAAAAGAAGAGAAATTCTGGAGAGGATAGTTAACAATCCCCATTGATATTAACTGGGTTTTAAATCCCTTGAGGTCACCAATATATCAGAAAGCAATAAGAATCAGTGGGAATGTTACTTTCTACCCTATGGTACAATTAGTTTGTTCCAGATTTGCAATCTTTTTTTTTTTTTTTACATAAGGCCCTAGTGCCAAAGCCATAGTGATAAAGTAACTTGCCCAAGGTCACAGGGATCTGATGGGGTTACCCCACCAAGACTCCCTTCTTCAGAGGCAATAGGGCACATGACACTAAAGGAGGGCACTGGGAAAATCTTGCCCTCCTTCGTCAAGGAGGGCAGGGTTTTTCTCATACTTACTGTGTGAAGATTGCCCCTCATATCCGGTCCCACGATTGGATTGCAGATCTAAGGGGAGGTGACCAGAAGGGGCAGGAGTGGGATCCTTTTACCTTGAATAACTGTAGAACTGTAACTCATTAAACATAGTATGCTGGTGAGATAGCTCAGTGGTAAAGTCCCACCTCAGGGTTGCATGTTCGAATCCTGGCAGGGTCAGCTCAGCCCTTCATTCTTCCGAGGTCGATAAATGAGTACCATTGATTGGGTAATAATAACATCTATTATTTCAGCTGCCGATTTGGTTAATTCCGAGATCGTGCGCTGAAAGCGCTTAGATTCCCACTGGGAGAAAGGTGCTATATAAATACTAGTTATTATTATAGTGCAAAATGTTATAAAAACCATAAAGAAGACTCACAGACAAAGTTTAATTTAAATTAATACAAAGTGTAGCTATTCCATGGTCCTCATGCTACTTAAAGGGAAAGTAACACCTCCTAATTATAACCCACAATTTCCTTACTTTGGCCAGAAAATCCTATTTTTGTCATGGCTCCTTGATTCAAGAGTATATACTTAACCCTTCAATTGCCAGAGAGGTACGCAACACTTTGCTTTGCATTGTGTACCCCTCTGGCACTTAAAGGGTTAAACACTGCTGGATATTTGGCTACAGTAAATAGTAATGTTCACCCTTTAGATTCTTAAGGAACAGAGGGATGCACAACATATTGCTTTCCAATGAATTGCACACCCCTCTGGTCCTTAAGGGGTTAAGGAATTAAAAAGGCGTATACATTACTTCATTTAAATAAAACAAAAACTGCCAGCAACTGTCATGTCCACGTTCTTGGACATGACATCCAGAACTGATTGAAGATATGATCTCTTGAACAAAGGCACAAGAGCAAAATTCATTTGGGCCATTAGGATTTTCAGGCCATAGTAAGCTATGTAGGGGGTGTTATAGAAGTTGTTACTTCCCCTTAAAGCAGTTACTGAGCTGTATGGGAGTTGCATGCTGGGAATGAGGTTATGTTAGTCTTTGGAAGGTCTGATATATGTATGCCCAACAGTTTCAATGTGGTAATAATAACAATAGAAATACAATTGTTTTTTAGGTTTTACAGCACCATGGACAGTGATCAGGATGGTTGAGATTTAGACATCACATTTAAGAGTCATTAACAGCGATTGCGACCTTGTTTGCTGCTATGTATCAGGGAGCAAGTTACACACTAGTACATGTCACGATGTGCAGCTGGACAGTAAGGAAGGGCATGCCAACATGTATGATCAAGAATAAACTTTATCCTGGCACAGTAAAAAAACTTGAACAAAGTTCAACATTTAGTGGTTTCATCAAAGCAATGCCTGCAGAGTGCAGAGGCAAACTGCAAAAATAAACATATAGCTTTCTCTGTCTATATGGCTTTCTGCCTGCTTTTGACAATATGCCCTGGAGTTAGATTGAATATTGATAGTTTTCAGGCTTTGTAACTTGATTAATATGACCCTTTGTAATGTGCGATATAGGTACAGTTCTAGAGAAAACAACTGAACTATAGGACTGAAATAAAATTCTGCACATTCCTGTTAATTTAAATGACACTGAGGATTTCAACCCCCTGAATTCAAGAGGGGTCTCCAACTAATTGATAGTAGGCAGTGGTTCCCAACGCTATTCTCAGGGATCTGTAAGGTTATGCAATGAGGCATGAAAAAGAGATGATTAAGTGGGGATGATTTCTCCATTGATATTACTTCTCTAGTCCCTATGTTATTCTATGGAGCCTTTGCACTAAGATTTCTCCATCTTTGGAGATCTTAATGCATAAGCGCTATACAATATCATAGGAACTGGAGAAGTGATATCACTGGAGACGTTCTCTCTTACTGCATAACCCCCATGTCTTTCCCAGCTTGTGCACAGTGGAGCTAATTAAATGTCAGAGCTTCTGATTAAACTACATTTACTAAAGCAGAGAAATCCCAAAGACTTGGCCTTGGTATAGGGTACATTTACTAAAAGGTGAATTGGCATAGGTTGTTTTTCTTTCTACTCTTACAATTCTTTTAGTAGTAATAAAATGACACTCAGGTACCAGTGTTTATCTGGCTCCCAGATAATTTTGCAGATTAGTAAAGGTGTTTCTTGTGGTGCAACTGGTTTGCCCCAGCATTGCTCTGTTTATGCTTTCTATATGTACCCCAAACGTCATTATAGGAACTGCAACCTATCCATATTCTCACCTTGACAAAATTATTTTTGTTCTCTGTTAATTTATTCTACCACTTTGGTGGAATTTCCTAGGGTCTCGCAGCCTCAGAAAAAGGAATGAGGAGAGTTCTTAACTCATGGACATCCAACATGTGGCCCACGGACCAAACATGGCTCACATGTCCCCATTTTTTTTTTTGCCTTATTAGCTGGCACACATCAATTACTGTATTTGCCCACATACATGGTGACCCAGATTATAAGGCAATTCCCCAACTTTCTAAATGTTGGGTGTGAAAACGAATCACCAGTATGAGACAACTCTCTTATATTAGGGATTTTTCTTTTTTATTTCACACCCAACATTTCCTTCCCCTTTACCTTTAAGCTTCAATAATGGACCCAGCAGTCTTCTTGGAGTGTGGACCACCTCCACACTGATGTCTTGTAAAGCAGAAAGGTCCTTCTAGGACCTATCAATGTGTATGGAGACTGCACATTGATGGAAAGGTCCTGGTAGGACCTTTCTGAGTTGTGCACAGAGTTGAGGAGGACCCCACCCCAAAAAGACTGCAGGATCTGTTATTGAAGTTTAAAGGTAGGGGGAGTGAGATGTACTGGACTTCCCACAGGCTGGGACTTTCTTCCCATCCGGCAGGCAATCATGAATAAAGGGCGACCACGAGTATAAGGCGAAGTTGCATTTTCAGGCTAAAATGTGTCTGGGAAAAAAAAAAAAACCATGTCTTATATTTGAGCAAATACAGTATTACACCAGTAAAGTCTAACTACCTGACACCCAACAGATCTCTAGAATAATTCAGTCTGTTTTCATTTAAATGATGTAAACTGATCAGTGACTAGCACCAGGCAGATAATTGTGCACTTCTTGAAATTTAAACTTGAGTTCACTTTTTTAATAACTAACAGGCTATAATTCACAATTATTATCAATAAAAAATTAGTGTGGCATTCACACATTATTTTTTTATCAACTGGCCCATGACTGAAAAAACTTGGGACATCTTTGCCTTTATTAGGAAAGCAGAATCTCTCAAACCATTCCGCTAGTTGAAAAAAAAAAGCATTAGGTATGGGCAGTTTTGGGAGCCAACCCTGAAAAATTCATGAGGTTGGGATAGTGGGCTTGAAAGGCCAATGCCATGATTTTAACGAGGTTGTATGTACAAGCTCCTCCACATACTTCCTGTACAGAGAAAAGCTTTAAACCTGCAGAAGTTTTATCATTTAAATGATTGTTTTATGTGTTTGTGTGTGTGTAAATGAAAAGTTATGTGTCTATGTTGTGTACCCAAGCAAGCATATTTGTATGTGTGCAGCCGTGCAAATGACTGTGTGTGTTTCCACATGAAAGTGTGTGTTTCTTACATGCTGGGCCAGTTTAACCCTTTGGCCTCTTTAACACAGGCAACAGAAACGTTGCAGCCTCCTACAACAGTCTTGTTGCTCACGTTGATTCACTTACCTTTCTCCTGTGTTCCAGACAACGCAGATGAAGAGATGTGCATACCAGATGACCCACATGAACGCCAGCCAATATTACTGGCTGAAGCCAACATGGTTAGCCATTCATTGGAGATTGTGCTGAGCACCTCAGCCTCCATCTGTGCTTTGTGTGTAAGGAAGCAGCAAAAGACTCAAGGCAAACCTTCCTTACTATAAATTTAATACATTCATATGGAAATCTAATAAATGGAGTTTGGTGTGTTGACACTAGGTGGTAGTCACCCATGTGAAAGGCACAGTAGTCCAGGAAGTGACCTTTAAGCATGGGTGACAATCAGTGTAACATCACTGTGTGGTGTTATCTATGTGAAATAAATTTTTGAGTGACAGAACCTTATGTCACACTCAAGGGTGAGGAAGAGGTCCTTTATACTTATTAGTTACCCCTTTGATACTAGAGTCCTCTTCATCAATGGGGACGGTAAGGATAATAGAGTTCCATATCCACCCTCTCAAACCTTGTAGCGATCTTGCTCATCCTCATTTCAAAGAGAAAAGAACCACCTTTCAAATGAGCACACTACCAGGATGCATAATTAGGTGATCATACAACATTATTATTTAGGGCATATTTACTGAAGAATGCCAGGGGGGCAAAAAACTATTAAAGGACTTGTACTTCCCTATCCCTAGTGGGACTACAGTAAGCTAAACTGATAAAGGAGATCCTCCTCTTTCAAACAAGGGTGTAAGTCTCCATCTTATCTTATTGGCGTTGCTATGGGTATTTGAAATGTAGTACTATGTATTAAAATAAAAACACAAAATCTACATGTGGTGTAATATTGTACATCTTGCACACCCTAGAAAATGTCAACACCTACTAATGGTTTCAAATATACAAATGTATTTGAAATTTGTGATCCTATATAGCCACCATCTGAAAGGATTTATATACAGACAATTTTGAATTGATGTTATAGGGTAGTTGTGGATTCTAAACCATATTTTGTACGTTTTTGCATTGCAATGAAGTTGTCAGTCATAACTAGGGTTATGTGATGTTAACAATGTTGGTCTTTGTTTAAGTAACATACTGATGTATACAAAATGGGTATCAGTGTATTCAGGAGATGTGTGATATTTGTATTTTGTATGCTTTGTTTGTTACACTACTAGAATCTTCAGTGTAAGTTACTGAAATGTTTCTTAAAACCATTCACGCAAATCCAGCACTTGACAGTTTTGTGTAGCAAAATACTTCAACCCATTTTACATTTGATTATCTGCTTCATGGGAGTCCGGAGGGGTGGGCAAGGGGGGGTCACTTGCCCCCCCCCCTACAATTACCCCCTACATATAAACAAAGGGGCTGGATGTGCTGGCTTGGGGGTCATATTATGGCTTTGCCACCCCCCCCCCCCCGGAAATTGTTCTACAGACACCCCTGATCTGCTTTCAGGAAACATGCTGTTCTGTGGTTGAGACGTGTGGTTGAGACGTTTTTTGGGGAAGTTTTACCTCATATATGGGATTTCAAGTTACTTTGGGGTAAGAGCTGGCCATACTTGTACATAAAACTACATAATGGTGTCAGTACACTCAGGGATGCTGGAATGTTACAAATAATTGTAACTGCAGCTACAAAGTTGTTTAATATTTACTGTATGCTATTAGGATTGTGTTTGCATTTTAAGACATCATAACTTGTTATGCATTGCAAAATGTACTTTAACTTTTAAACGAAGTGTTACTGAAAAGCTGAACTTGTTCTGTATAACACAATTTTATGTAACTATATAGGTATCTATGCAAATCACATGTAAACAGATATATAACACAATGTTGAAAAATGTCTTGCCTATCTGGAGGATAAAAAACAGCAATGTATTAAACAGTCATGTTGACTAAAACTGTTATAAGACATATCCACTTTAACCCTTTGAGTGTGAGAGTGGTCGCAATGCATTGAGTGCCCCTCTGGCACTCAAAGGGTTAAGCGAAGGTACTCAGCCCCCTTCCTACTGTGGGTGACATAAGGCAGAATTCTCGACTGCATTGACCTAAAATGTCAGAGGCGAAAAAAGTGTGGCTCCCCAGCTGTTGATAGCCATGAATCTCAGACAACTAATTCTAGTCCAGCAACAGATGAAGAGCCACGTTACCCATGAGGAAGATGTCTTTCCATAGAATACGAGACCACAATGACACAGACCAGGGTTATCTCAGGTCCTTCGGCCTACCACCTCTTATCCAAGGAAGGAGGGCGTCGCTTACGCTGGGACGGGCGGAACCTCTGCATTTTGATAACTATTATCCCGCTATGTGGGAGGTGATTATCAAGCTATGGGCGGGACCACATGTCTTCATTGTACAGCCTCCAGTTTTAACGTTTTTCCAGTGGTGGATGGGGACACAGCTTTCTTACGAACCTCTAGACAAGGGGCGTGGCTTGTCATTTGGTAGGCGGACATTGTGTCTTTACGACAGTTTTGCAGCAGCGGCGCCTGCTGGCGTCTGGTATATGTGTGTGAGAGAGACCGGCTGTGGTGAAGCTGTAGTGCTGCGGTTAGTGCGGCTCTCTTATTCTTTCCCGGTCTGCTGCATCCCCCTTTCCCCCCGGCCGGGCCGTACATGCTGTGCCTCCCCAGCTCTGCACATAAAGCACACGCCACTCAAGATGGACTATGACTTTAAAGTGAAGCTGACTGGGGAGCGGGAGCGGGTGGAAGACCTGTTTGAGTATGAGGGATGCAAAGTTGGTAGAGGCACTTACGGTCATGTGTACAAAGCCAAGAGGAAAGATGGGTAAGTGTAAGGACCTGCTGGGCCCCTAGGACGGGCTTTTGGTAGCCAAAGCTCTGACAGGGACATACACTGTTGCTCATTATCTAACCCATGGATGGGCAGCCAGAGGCCCTTCCAAGTGTTCTGTGCTACAGTTCCCATGATCCCCAGTATTGACTGGCTGGGGATGAAGGAATTTGTCGTCTACAATAGGTGGATGTCATTAGGGTGTTTTTCCTGATCTAATCCCTTTAACTCAAATGTCAGTTAGACTAGGCCCTCCAGTTATTATGGACTGCAGTTCTCACCCAACCCAGCTGACGAAGAGGGGAGTTTGTAGTCCACAACGCATGAAGGTGTGTGAGATAATCAATGTAATATGCAGTATTGCTTTTAGATGAATTATATGCACAGCATTCGACTTAATCTATTTCTCTTTGTTGTTGCAGTCCTGTGTTTTATTTTATAGTCACATAAAACACATACACCAAGGATTGGAGGTGTACATAGGGCACTGGAGGCACAGTGTAATCAAATCTGACATGATATTATTATGTATGTGAAACAGTAAATTTATATTGTACTGTGCATGAATAATGTCCACCAAAATATTATATTACTCCTGCATGGAATGTAATACACAGCATTATACATGGATGGAAATTATATGCAGCATTGCCATTATATTGCATATGGGTGGATAAAATACAAAGCATTATACTGTATCTGGATGGAATAATTCACACAACATTAACATTGTACTGGTATAGCATACTGCACAGATCATTGACAGTTCTGTTGCACAGAGGATAAAATGCACAGCAAAAGAACTATAATGTACTAGGTTGGGAAATAAGACAAACATACTGGGTATGTATGAACTAATTCAAATTCAGTGTTAATTTTGTATACTTTTGTAATAGAATATGCCCAACATTAACATTACAATACACTGAGGTTTTTCAGCTTTGTATTATTTGCACCTTGATGTACATGAACATGCCCAGCATTTACATTATTTTGCCATTTACAACATTTTACGTTGTTGTTTTACAGTGTCTATCTTTATTAGATTGCTTCTAGATGGAAAACTATACCTTTAATTAACATTTAGGGCCATATGCACAAAAAGATCTAGATGTTTTTACAGTCAAGTGTAACATCATATTTTAAATAATTCTCTGGCATCGATACTCTGGAAATTACATGACTGCAGGCAATATTCATCAACCTAAAAATGTGCAACTCTGGGTTAAGCCACTTCCATAACAGATAAAATGTTCTGTGCTTTTAACTTATAGGGATGTACCCAACACAATGCAAAGCAATGCTCTGGAGACCTCCTTAGCATTAACATTTTAAAAGCCCCCTGCAGCAATGAACATTTTTATTCATTCCTTATGTTGTAGTTGGTCTCCTTCAGAATTTCTCCCCTTTTTATTTTGTCCATAAGGTCCAGCAATTCTGAAGCAAACAGACTCGACCATAGGGGACAGATACTTCTTGTCATTGAATTAAATGGGGCTTTTAACCCCTTGAAAGCAAATCAAAGTTTTGGTGACCTCTATATATTAAAATAACCACTTAAATCAATGGAAGTTATTTTCTCTCGTATAGTGCAGTTGGTTTGCTCTAGAATTGTTCCTTATTGCTTTTGTCAATAAAGCCCTAAATATCTCCTAGATTTTTCTGAATTTAGTGCATTGAAATCTGTATGGAAGAGGCTCATTCATCATGACATTTGTGTCCTCTGTTTGACATGTTCTTATACCTCCATTGCTTTGTTTGTTATAGATTTTCTAATTCCAGTTGATAGTGTCTTTATTGTTTTCTGTATATTTCTTTAGTTGTAATTGGCCACTGCAGTGAGTGAGTGGTACAGGACTCAAGTAGTAATGTGTGTGTATGCTAAAATGTGTTAAAGGGATAGTAATACTTCGTTTTAACTTTATTTTATTTTGTAGGTATTAAAAAAAAAAAAAAACATTAAGAATGATGTCTTATCTCTCAAACCTTTATGGTTTATGAGATATTCACAAGCAAAGTTTTCCCTCCCGCCCCTTTTACCTAGTGTAAGCCATCTCTTCTCAGATGTGGAATGCAGTCCATAGACCAGACAGATGACAGAAGGGGACACTCTTATTCCTATGAAATCAATGAAAGCCCTGCCCCCCTTGACAAGCTTTTCAGGTTTTTCCCTTATCTTAATTGAAGATTGTCCCTCTCTGAAGTCTACCTGGGCACCTCCCTTCTGATCTGGCTGAGCAGTGTGACATCAGTAAAAGGGGCGGGAGGGGGATACTTTGTCATTGAATTACTCTTGAACTACAACTCTGACAGAATTGAAACAACACTCTCCAAAGTCCAAATACTATGATGATGATTAATTAGAGCTGCTTTTATTATGGGACATTACTATCCCTTTAAAACAAAAAAGGGTGGGTATGGTAGAGATGTGTAAGCTATTTCTTTGCTGTCATTTGCTGCTCTTGGACTTGGATTGGGCAATCAGGCCCTTCATGCAAATGCTATTAAATGTGACCTACTATAAACATAATAAACATTGCAATCTTTAAGTCAGGCATTGCTTAGTACATAAATGTATGTAGAAAACTGGAAGGTAGCTTGTTCAACTATTAAATGGGACTCATAGCTAGGCCATGTTCATTATTGTTGTTATTATTATTATTTTTTTTTTCTGATTTGCTTTGCCATCATATTTATTATGACAGTTGACTCACTGTTCCCTTCTCAGTCTGGCCCTAGAGGGAAAACATTTTGGACACTGAAGGGGAGTGGAAAGTGGTGCGATAATGTGGAGATAACCAATGAGTGTCTTCTCACAGGAACAATAAGGGAGCCCTGGTGGTCTCTCTTCAGACTCCCGTTGTTCTCCCCTGTTTATCTTCTGCTCCCCTGTTGGTTTTCTGCACCTGTAGATAAACAAAAGGAGATCAACAGGAATCTAAGACTGTATTCACAATGTAGCTTCTACTACCAGGGAATCAATCTGCCGATAGGACAGTGTCTAACTGGTAGATGTCACAGTATAATGTACGGTAAGATGGGATTGTTGCTGTTTTGTAATTACACCCTTTTACTCAAAGAGGGCCCTTCAATTTATTGCTGCTTATTTTGATAAATGGACTAATTTTAATTTGTGCCTGTATTTCTGGTGCAATACATACATGCCAACTGACCCAGATTTCCAGATACTTTCCCAGCTTTTGTCCGCAGCCCCTGAAGCCCGTCGTAGCCGCTTTAGTCCCTGGTTTTAAAAATGAATTTTAAACACACGTACATGCTTGTCATTTAAAAATAAACTCATTAGTATGATTTCATGCAGTATTTTGGTATGAGTAATGCCTGTTGTACAAGCTTTTCCTTTAATGTCATGCTGCATGGTACTGTGGGCTGTTAGTGATTGCCCAGGGAAAGTGTCCCTGCTGGTGGTGTTGGAAAGAATGTCCTTTTCATAAATATTTTACAAGACCAAATTTGATTAAACATTTGAAGTGGATATTTTTATTGAACAATGTTTTTTACTTTTTCATTGGGTCCCTTTTTGTAGTGAAATAATTGAGCTTGTACATAGTGATGCAAGAAAACTACATAATAAAGGTATTAATAAGTAACAGTGCATTTCAGGGTAACACACACCTAGAATGACATTGTAAGGCAGGATCAATAATAATTGCTTCCTGCTGTTAGTAATGAATACTCAGACTGTGTACAGTAGCTTTGCACTGGTACAGACCTTTACAATAAAACTAGTTGAACAGCCCGTGTACATGGGCCACAGTGCCAGGCAGCAACGGTAGCAGTGCAGTCATGTACAGTAGAAACTGCCCGCGCTGTGGCTGATAACGGAGCGGGGCGCTCCGAATTCATACCATAGTCTTCGGTGTGCAGAGAGGACTATGGTCTGAATTCAGAGCACCCCACTCTGTTATCAGCCGTGGCATGGGCAGTCTGTAGTGCGCATGACTGCAGCGCTCGCAGCCATCTGGACTGCGCATGACATCTTCTGACAAACATACATTAGCGAATTATTATATAGGATTTGTGAACATCAATCAGTTGAATGTCAGAAAATATTTGTGAACCTGATGTATTAAAGCGGAATTACCACCCGCCTAATGTTGTCCTCAAATAATTACCCATCTGGCGACTAGCTGCTTAATAGTACTAGTTGCCAGAATTATTACCTTGTTATAGAGAATTCCTACTGCTCCTGGGACTGACAGCCAGGAAACAGTGCAGATGTCTTTGCATAGTGACGCCTGCGCTGTCAGTCCCTTCCGGTACCATATGGCTCCTAGCAACACCTCCTAGAGCAGAATGGGACTGACAGTGCAGGCGCGCAGACGTCACTATGCAAAGATGTGTGCATTGTTTCCTGGCTGTCAGTCCCAGGAGCAGTAGGAATTATCTATAACGAGGTAATAATTCTGGCAACTAGTACTATTGAGCGTTTAGTTGCCAGATGGGTAATTCTTTGGGGGCAACTTTAGGCGGGTGGTAGTTCTGCTTTAATAAGAACTGGAGCAAGAATACTGCACCATAAAGGACAAATACAAAATTTTATATATATATATATATATATATATATATATATATATATATATATATATATATATATATATATGAAATTTTGTATATCATTTTTATTTATTTATTTTAACCCTATGAATACTAGTATCCTATGAATACTAGTGATCTCCACTAGTATCGAGTTAAATGTATTTGAGTCCTCTCTAACATTCAGAGGGTTAAAAATCCTGTTTAAATCAGTGGGAAGGTTTTTCTTCCTATTGTAATAAGCAGAACTGGGACAAACCAATTTTCCATCTCCTGTCTGCTTTAACCCTGCTGGAGAGGACAAGACATTGCATTCGAGACCTCTTTTGCATCCAC
Organism: Rhinophrynus dorsalis; assembly: GCA_037306005.1. Taxonomy (NCBI): domain Eukaryota; kingdom Metazoa; phylum Chordata; class Amphibia; order Anura; family Rhinophrynidae; genus Rhinophrynus; species Rhinophrynus dorsalis. The sequence goes on along the minus strand of CM074719.1, from coordinate 540,505,668 downwards.
GGGGTTAAATTAATCTTTCTTTCCTCTTAAATGACAGAATGGGTCAGTTTCATAATTTGTATAACCCTTTGGGCCCGGATGGGTGTCATTCAGTCCGTCATGCAGTCTCTCCTCATTCCTTTGTCATTTTGGGCATTTTATGAACAGTTACAAATCCTCCTCCAGCCAAAATGCACTGGGACATCTGTTTTGGTGATGACTGGATTTTCATGTGGACTGGTCTTCCAAGTGACAATGTAAAGTTCTTCTTATGTCTCACTGTCAGAATGGCAAAATGAGTGAATTATTCATAGTAATGTCCACAAAAATACATTTTAATGGAACATTAGTCAGTTTTCACAAATAATGGGGCACCGTGCGCTGTGCCACCGCATCTTGGCTGTGAACCACTGGTTTAGAATAACACATTTTACAGTTTTAACTCTTAAGTTGCAGAGGGGTGACCATGACAAAGAAAAACATTGGATACCACTTTGAATTACATAGCTGAAAAATATATAGTTCAGCTATCAGTGGCCAGAAAAGGTTTTGTTATCTTGAGATGTTTATTAAAGGGGTACTCTCACCTCTATTAAAGTTCTTATTATCATAATGCTCGATCTGAGTCTTCAACCATTTTTTTTTTTCTTTTTTTAATTATTTTATGCAGTATAGCCAGCTATATAAGCTTTTGAAATTAAGCATGTAACATCCGTTCAGGAAAGGCTGCAGTACAGCTCTGTACCACAGCCTGTCAATCTTTGTCTCTTCCCCTTACCACTTGTTCCCCCATTATCACCTCTTCCTCTGATGGAGAAATCCAGTGTGTGAGCTGGAGCGATCTCAGGCATGTGTGTGGCTGAAACACCTAAACTCAATAATTAGGGAGAGGGCTGTCCACATACTTTTGGTATTTTAGTTTATATTGTAAACCTTGTGCCAAATAATTTTTTTTTTTTTTTTTTTTTTAAATTCCGATTGTGGGAACTCAAAGAAACTATATATCTAAATATTTGCACCCTTCATTACTCCTTGACTGATGACCAGTAAAATGCTTGATTTGCCCCCAAAATTCCAGACTCTTTGTTTTGGTGCCTGAAGCAAAAACATTTGAGAGCCACTAATTAAATTAGTGAATAATAATGGTGACTGGAAGGCATTCACTGTCTTTCTTCTCTGCCTCTGTATTTCTAGGATTTGCAAGTTGAGTGAGTGGACTGGAAAGGTCCTATCACATCATCGCTGATATTGGTGATGGTGTGGCAGGTGCCAGAACCTCTCACTCAAGCTGGAACTTTGGAGAATAATGATTTAGTATAGGAGATGGAATGAAGTCATTGAGTTCGTTTCAGGGCCACCATTTCTGATCATTTGCACATTCCTTCAAGTTAAGGCCTGACAAATCCCAGGTTATCATGGCACTCAAAAATTGAGTCCTGTCTCCTAACTGGCACTATAATAGATGGGTGCGTGCAGTAAAGTGTAATTCTTCTGTCAAAGAGCTGGTTGAAATGTGCAACAGATGGGCATACTAAGCAAATGTAAATATGGCATATGATTTTAGTCAGATGGCACTTTTCTATTAGTGGCTGAGTGGTCCCAGGCTACCATCAACAGGCAGGTGGTTACTCTCACCAGGTGCATGCTCAACTCCTGCAAACTAGGGAAATTCACAAGGTAGAATGCTACTTTTGGTTTAATTACTAAGGTCACAGGACGACCCATTGCCTGTGCCTACACTTGTAACCTGGTTGAATGTGTCTGGCAGGTGGAGGAATTGCATGTCCAATTCGTTACAACGCTTTGGACAACATTTTTGCACTCATTCAGTTGTTGACTATGCTTTTGTAAGGTATTGTTTGCAATGTTTTGCTCAGCATTGGGTCTCTGAAAGTTAAAGGCAAATTCCTTGCTGTCAACGCTAAAGATTTGGGAAGTAACTGAAGGTGTACATGAACGTAAAGTTGCAATACCATCAGGCAGAATGGCAAAAAAGGGTGGGTGTCAAGATAAGAAGTGGAGCAGAGCAGGAAAATTGACTGAAGGTGTGGGTGGAGAGGACATAAAAAAGATTGTTGTGGTGTCTGCATGTGTTTTAAATGTTTAGGGGTGAAATCACATGTGCTGTAGAGGTTTCTGCAGATATTTTCACAGGATTTCTCTTGGGGGCTTTGCCTTACTGGCCACTTCAGCAAAATCACACACCATGCTTCCACCTGTGTGAAGGGTGTTTGAATAACTCCTCCTTACTGCTGTCCAGGGGTGTGGATGCAGATTGTAGGTCACATGACAATCTCTTAATTTTTTATCTATATAATGCGTGTGCATTCAGAATTTATTCCACTGATGCTTATGCTGGGATGGTCTATACAATGTTCATGGGTTGGACTGTGGCAGTGCATTAACCCAATAGAAGTCCAGCTGTTGCAAACTGTCTGTCATCCCCAAGGAGCCAGCAGCTGGAATGGTGGGAGCTGTAGTCCCCAACAGATGATGGCTGAAAGATTTGCCTTTCCCAGCATTGACTCCTTGGATGCTAGCGATGTCCCCAGCGCATTGCTTTACAATGCACTGGAGGGTTTTGTAGAATTCATGGGGTTAAAGAAATAGTTATGGTTTATTTTATCTTTTATTATTTTTGTATTATTGATGAATACATTTTACACACTAGATTTTGGTTTTCTTCTGTGTACTTTCCTTGAAGTTATGTCAATTGTGTCAGGTAAAATAATGTAATGTACTATATTTGTGAGAAATGTCTAGTATGTTCATTCTAAACTCTGGTCCTTGAGACACACCGGCAGGCCGGGTTTTAACCCCTCCAAAAGGATGTCATTACATAAGCACAGAGAGAGCAATCATAGAGCACTGATCCACTAAATGCTCTCCTTTTGATTAAGCAGGGACATCCTGAATACATGACTTATTTATGTGCCCTTAGGCTTAAAGGTAAGACACTGGTCCAATTAAGTGATTCCCAGTCCTAAATTCTTAGGCTGCCTACAGGCCATGTCTTTTGGATTTCTCTTTTTGGGAACAGTTGAGTTAATCAGAGGCTCAGTTATTTATTTAACTAGCCTGTGCACAAGCAGGGAAATCCAACAGACATAGCCTGTTGGGAACCACTGGCCTAGTGAGAGCTCTTAGCAGTTTCTAGGTCAGTGATTCACAACCTTATTGAAGTCGGAGCATATTCTGCAAATCACAATGTAGCTGAAAGATACAAAAGCAATATAATTTGACCATATTTGGAATGGTGTGTCACGGGAAGGTTGGTGCTCTGGCTTGCCTGGTAGGAACTACTGTTCTCGGTTATTTTATTGAATCTCTTTCTAAAAAGTGTAAAGACTATTCATCTTGTTGAAGCTCCATTGAATAAACTTGCTGGCTGGACAGCTTTCTTTAACTGAAGTTCAAACCTCTCATAGAACTGAAATCTTTCAACAGAAAAACTGCTTAAAGGAGCAGTTAAACTTTTTTTTATGAAAACACATATTTTATAGAGCATTTCCTGCTGAATAAAACAAGGGTACTCCCTTTGCTGTCAGATGCTTTATTCAGAATTTATAGCAGGTTAAACAGGAAGTGAATTTACTATGTTTACTTCCTGATAGTTCTAACTGACAGGAAGTGACAGGCAGTTTCTATCACATTCTATGGAGAACTGTATGTCTCTGACTTTCCTCTCCATTAGACTCTAACAGGAAATCTAATTAGAATTTGGCCACTAGAGGGCACTGCAAATGTAAAAAAGCATGGGTTTAAACTGTAATAACTCTGGAAATATAAATCTCTTGGCAGTGGGAGTGCCCTTATTTTACTGAAATGGAAAATCCCTGCAATATATATTTTTTCATAAAAAAAAAAAAAAAAGTTTACTGCTCCTTTAATGGTACATTGAATATGTGTCATATTGGCTTCCACAGACTATATAATGTATGTTTATGTGCTTGGAAACATATGTACTTGTACTTAATAATTTGATAGTTTATGAAGTGTGTATTTCCAGTTAGCCTAATATCTGTAAATCAGTAATTTTAGGTTCGATTCCTTAACTAGTTTTTTAATTCTTGTATAGACAAAATTTGTTTTGTGTTTTTTCCCTTTGTGATGAGAGATAAGTGCAAGTTCAGTTAGAATAGATTTTAGACATCATAAAATAACTAGATAATTCTTACAAATGCTATTGTTAAAGGGATAGTAATACTTTATATGTTTATATATATATATATATATATATATATATATATATATATATATATATATATATATATATATAAAAAATGTGTGTTGTAGGGTTTATCCCCTGAGTATAACAAGGGTACTCCCACTGCTGAAAGGTGTTTTATTCAAAAGTTATTACAGCTCAAAGTTGAATTTCTTAGGTGCAATATCACAATGACCTGACATTGTACAGTGGCGCTGTAGCTACACCATCCTATGGATGGTCCCGGGACCATAAATCTCCATAGGATGGTGTAGCAACAGTGCCACTGTACAATTTCAGGCCATTGTGATATTGCACCTAAAAAAATTCAACTTTGAGCTACAGCGTATTTTTAGGTTTTATGTTATTTTAAGAGGTAATGAAGCAAAATTCTTCAGTATGAAACAATAACTTTTTACGCTGCTCTATGGAACTTATGCCCTAAGATCTCTCCATTTTGAGATCTTATTGTGTATGCTCCTTAGGTTAACATAGGAATTGCAGTTTCTCTCAAATGAGGTGTTATGCCCTGTTTATTACTTCTGTGCGATGTAATGCATCTGCCATCTGGACGGTTGTAGGTTGCACACCCTTGACCCTTGAAAAAGAAAAGAAACAAACAAACAAAAAAAACCTTAAATAATAATTTTTCTGTGTCTCTTCAAGGCATTAAAATAATGGGAATGTCTCCTCCCTCCAGCTGGGTAGGACCAATCAACAAGGTTTAAAAGGTGTCTCCGTAATACACCCTCAGTTTTTTTTGGTCCTACCAGCTGGATGGGCGTGTTCTATGCTGCTGTGAGTGCCGCCATTCTTCCCCCCCCCCCCCCCCCATCAACCTCTACTGTGCTCTAGGATCATCACTGCAGCAGGAATAGGCTCCTTCTCTCATCTGCGGGCAAGCGTCTCATAGGCAGCACCGCGTATGTTGCCCTTTTGAGACTGAGAACACTGGCTGCGGCCTCTTCTGGGGGATGTGGATGTTGAGTCCAGAGTGAAATGCACGTCGGGTCCAAAGCGCATGCGAAGACATGCATGCCGGGAGATCATTTGATTTGACATGGCGTTCGTTTGGTGGGGTATTTAAAGTCAGTCAGGAAAGTAAAGGCTGTGCCTTTCTGTTACAGGGTTCATAGTTTCAGACATGTCTGCCCCCAGCCAATTCCACCTCCAAAGATAAGAATATATCTGAGCCCCCTAGCAAAGAAGAAAAATCCGCTCTTAAGCTTAAGGTGTGTGTGCAGGCTGGGACTCTAAACTCCCAGCCTCTACTAATGCTAAACTATGTGAGGAGTGTCTTAAAAAGGCAGCATGTCCTGATATCCCAGGTCAGTTTCAGGACTTCCTGTCCTAGATGAAGTCTTCTATGCAGGAGACTATTAGATCCATTCAACTAGGGGAACCGGCTCAAAAAAGACAGAGCAAAGAATTGGGAGAAGGCACCTCCTCCATGATACCAGGGGAGGAATATGACCTGGAACCCCCCTGGATGACCAAGGTTCTGAACTGGGTTCAGAAGAGGGGGGATTGGTCGAAGACTCTGGGGTCTTTAATCTGGACCACATTGACCCATTTATTATTCTGCTGCGTAAATCATTGGGCCCATCCGAAACCCAAGAAGATATGGACATAATGGACACAGCATTTCTGGGTAAAAAGAAATCGGCACCGGTCCTACCTGTCCATCAGTCTATCTCTGACATGGTCCTGTCTGAATGGAACATGGGAGACAGAAGAGCTGCGGTAACTAGAAAGTTCAAAAGAATGTTCCCCTTCAGTGATAAGGATGTACAACACTGGGCTGCATCCCCAAAGTTGATGCACCTATAGCCCACCTGGCTAAACATACTATCCTCCTGATGGAAGACGGGACTTCACTGAGAGACCCAATAGAAAGAATGTTGGAGAGTGCTCTTAAGAAGCAATTCTCGGTCAATGCATGGATCAGCCCGTGTAACTAGTGTGTGTGTGTGTGTATATATATATATATATATATATATATATATATATATATATATATATATATATATATATATATACACTAGCACTAAACCAGCTTTCATGTTCCCTGAGTGAAAGCTCTTACAGTCCGTTCCAGGTAACTCACACATAAGTGTTTATTAAAAAATGGTCAGTTTGTACATTGTACTTGCAGAGCATGTAAAGGGTTACCATTCTTTTAAAGTTAGACTAGTATGCTTAGTTTTTGAAGGAGGAACTATAATTAAACCTTTAAGTACCATAGTTTTGCAGTAATTTTGTATTGCACGTCCATCTGCATTCAAAAAGGGTTGACCTTCTTTTATGTTAATTGAAAAATCAGGCTTCCTGAAAGTCTGATTTTGTGGGAAACTTTACTTGGTGCTTTGATAAAATGTGAACATTAAAGGCAAGATCAATTCCCAGATGATAAAAGGGTTATTTACTTGCTGCAGTACTATGTAGCCCCTTGACATGTAATATGCCTTCTCTGTACTGTTAAATGTTCATGGGAAATCTGCAGTTCTGGGAGCTGCTTCTTTATCCCTCCGGCTACATCAAACAAGTTATCTGGCCTTGCAAAGGCAATTACACGGTATGAGGCATCTGCATCTCAAATTCAAGGGGTTAACCTTTTGAGTGCCAGAGGGGTACTCAATGTGTTGTGTACCCCTCTAGCACTCAAAGGGTTAAACGCCATGTTTAAATCAACTTGAATTATTTGTCCTCTGTATTAGTTTTATGCTTGCTTCAAAATGCGTTAGAGAGCTCTGTAGCATTCAAAGGGTTAGTAACTCGTTGAGTGCCAGGGAGGTATTCAACATTGTGTTGGGTACCTCCCTGGCACTCAGTTACTAACCCTTTGACACTAAAAGGTTTAAAATCCCATTTAAATCTAGAGTTATTTTCATGTTATCCCCTATGGTACAGTTGGTTTGACCCAGAATGACTCCAGTTTTCTTTTGAACATTAAGGCTTTATTCATCAGTCTAAAGACGAGCCACCCTGGAACAATCCAACTGCCTCATAGGGGGGAATTTAAGATTCTGAAAATTTTTATTGTTTTCAAATGGGGTTTTTAACCACTTGAATGCTTGAGAGATTTCCAATATATTGCAAAGCAATGCGTTGGATGCCTTTCTAGCATTCAGAGGCGTAAACTGCCATTTTAAATCGAAGGGAATTTTTAGTTCTCCCCTGTAGTGCATTTCATTTGCCCCAGAATGCATTTCCTTTCCTTTTGAACATAGGGCCCTAAGTCTGGTTTGTAGGTGTGATTATGGGAAGTAAGAACTCCCAGGGGACTTGAAGAACCTGCCAAGGAAACGTTTTATTGAGGTGTTTAAATTTAGTCTGACGTTTTCTATTTCAGAATAGTTGATCGCGTATTAGCAGTGTCCTACAGGGATTAGTCATTCTCCTGAGTGTGAATGTGGCTTGTGTGAATGAATAAAGCTTCTAAAATGACAGTGCATCATTCTATTTTCTTACTAGTTGTGAAATCGAAGTTTGGATTGATTAATTCAGTGCTTTAAGAACGATAAAGGTGGCTTCTGCTGTAGCACTCTTTGGGACAGTTCTGGGGCAAACCCCCAGCCCCATAGGGAGGAAATTAATATTGCTAAAATTCAAGGGGTTAAAACCCCCATTCAAGTAAAAAGGGCCATATGTAGGAATGTTTCCAATCTAGCATTCAGGGGCTTAAAGGAGCAGTGAACATTTGTTACGAAACACATACCCAGCTAGTCCTCAACAGGTAACACATACCTCTGTCATGTGTGTTTTGTTGAAACTCGGGTCCTTTTGTCCTTCTCTCTTAACCTGGTGTCTTTTAGGAGATAAACTGTGTAGTATGAATATAGTTGTATCACATCACATTGACCCTGTACTTTTTGTTATTTATTTACAACTTTTATGGCCGTGGCAGGGAGCTCACTGAATATCTCTTTAGAGAAAGCTTTCTGCCAGGGATTGTGTATTCAGGGCTATGGTCTACTATATTTAAAAGAGTAGATTTAAAAAAATAATAATAAATAAATAGAAATTAAAATCTATGTTAGAACTTTTCCTGCTGATTTAAAACAAGGGCACTTCTATTGCTGTCAGTTTTATTTAAAAGTTCATATTATTGGGAAGTGAATTACAGCACATTTAAAAGATCAAACTGATGGTTCTCCACAGAATGCTGTTTTGTCAGTGCCTCAACTCTCCTAGAGAATGCAATAGTATAACTAATTGGAATCTGACCACTAGATGGCAATGCTGGTGTGTTTAAAAAAAACAAAAAAAACAAAAAAAAAAACCCCCTGAAAAGATGCCCTTCTCTGCAGTAGGAATGCCCTTGTTTTACACAACAAGAAAAGCTCTATAATATATATTTTACTGCTCCTTTAAATAGGGTGTTGAAAAGCCTGCCTCAAGTCTATCACTTTCTTGTTTTCTGCTCTTGCTTTCACAGTCCCTGACAGATCCAGGGAACTTACTGTCAGGGCGCATACAAGTTAAAAGTGATTCTGAAAAAATATATAATGGAAAGTATATGCAATTTGACTTTGCTTATTATGGTCTTCGATAATTTTAAGCTATATATCTACTCTTTTCAAGATGCAGGGTCAGTTTAATTATATATTTCCAATATAAATATATATATATATATATATATATATATATATATATATATATATATATAATATATAATATATATACACATTACTTCATTTGTAGACCATTAATACCTGTATGTTGTTTGTTTGATTTGGCATCTTGTAATGGGTAACCAGTGTGTCATCTGTCAAGATTGCTTCAGCTAATAGTACAGGTATCTGGCCCTAAGCATACTTCACAACCCCCTTTTAATCAGGTGCACATCAAATCAATGCACTGCACACTATTCCTGGTCACTAAGCGATTAAAGATCTTGGGTACAAAAGTAATTTTCTGTTGATGCTAGCTTGTTGCGCAGATTGTGTATATAATTTAATTTTAGGACTTGTTGCTTCTTAACTCTTTGAATGCCAGAGGGGTACTCAACGCATTGCAAAGCAGTGAATTGTAGACTGGCACTCAAAGGGTTAAAACCTTTATCATATGTAAAGAGAGCGCCTCTCCTGACACCCCATAATAGCCATGCAAACTTCTAAAGGGACATTATCACCAAAATGTTCTATTTTCCATTTAAAAGTAATTATATAAATTATATCATGTAGAACAATGAGTTGCGTACCCCTCTGGCACTCAAAGGGTTAAAGCAAACCAGCTGCACCCATTGATTTAATAGTGCTGTTAACCCCATGAAGGCTAAATAATTTGTCCCAGAATTTCCTGTAATAAGTAAGATCCAGCACCATAAAATGTCCTGCACTGTGTGGGAAGTCTTTGCACTTTGCTCATTTTTTTTGTAATTCCTCTTCCCTGTTGCAGTGCAAATATGATCCACTTTAGTAAAGGCTCCCCTAATTCCTGGAATTAAAGGGATAGTAATACTTAAATATTACTAATGCCCGTATTTTAACCATTTTAAAAAGAATTGAATTGTCCCCAGTATCATCTCTCTAACCTTTATGGTTTGAGAGATAACCATAGGCAAGTTCCCCTCTCCCTCCCCCTTCCCTGAAGTCAGCGTTGTACTGACTGCAGGGATATCCGGTCTTATTTTCATCAAGCGGCTCTGCAGCAGAGCTGAGATTGCTTTAGTAAAAAAGCATAATTTCACTGAAACAGTCTTCTACGTGTGCTTGGTTTGCAATCACATGTAGAAGACAGTTTCAGTGAAATAATCCTTTTTTCCTAACGCAGTCTCGGCTCTGCTGCAGAGCCGACTGATGAGAAGACTGGATATCCCTGAAGTCAGCACAACGCTGGGGGGGGGGGGAGGGGGGAACTTTGCATTCGGTTATCTCTTAAACCATAAAGGTTTGATTGATGACCCTGGAGACAATCCAATTCACAGTGTGCAACGCATTCTAGGACTTTGTTATAGAATTACTATCCCTTTAATGTTGCCCACCCCTTTGGAACAAATGGGGAATTTTTAAAAAGCTTTCAGAAATATCTATAGTTATTTGGACTTTTTTTTTATTATTATTATTTAAAACAATATTTTGAGAGGTATTTAGCTTTATATGTTGGTCAAATCCTGGCAGACATGCCAGCCAGATAGTAATATTCCTCACTGTTGTCCATCCTGACTTCCACTTCCTGCTGACCAGTACTAGCTCATCTAAAAAAACAAAGACCTCTAAATATATCCTAACCTATAGTTTTAAAATAATAATAATAAAAAAAATAGCTAACCAAAATTTATACGGGACTTTTTTGAACATTTTTGTTTCAAAGTGACAGTTGAACTATAAGTAAATTCACAGCAGTGATCCAATCAGTAGTCTGTGGAAGCAGTTTGTCAGTCATTCAGGGATACGAAGTGACCCAGGTCAACAAGACTAAACTTAAAGACTTAAAACGAAGTATTACTATCCCTTTATCTTTATTTTATTTTGTAGGCATTAAAAAAACATGAAGAACAAAATAAGTCTTATCTCTCAAACCTTTATGGTTTAAGAGATATTCACAAGCAAAGTATCTCCCCCCCCCCCCCCCGTTCATCCAGGGCAGAAGGGAGGTGCCCAGGTAGACTGCAGAGAGGGACAATCTTCAATTAAGATAAGGGAAAAATCTGAAAAACTTGTCAAGGGGGGGGGGGAAGGGCTTTCATTGTTTTCATACAAAGAAGAGTGTCCCCTTCTGTTATCTGTCTGGTCTATGGACTGCATTCCACATCTGAGAAGAGATGGCTTACACTAGGGAAAAGGGGCGGGAGGGGTGAAACTTTGCTTGTGAATATCTCTCAAATAATAAAGGTATGAGAGAGAAGACTAATATCATTCTTCATGTTTTTTTAATGCCTACAAAATAAAATAAAGATAAAACAAAGTATTACTATCCCTTTAAGTCTTGCAGATGTTACTACTTGCAGGACCAAAGGGTATGCACCAAGGATCTCTTCAAACTCCTCTGCTTCTCATCCGCCACACAATGCAGTACCAGCTTCACTGACAAGTCTTCTCCCAGGGGATCAGATCTACTGATAGGTAACTATCGCAAGCATAATTCTTATTGCAAAGCCTCTATTGAAAAACATAACCCCCTTATGTGCTTTTAGTGATAATACCCTGTTATTCTTTAGAGCACTGGTTCTCAGATTTTTTGCTATTGGGGAACCCTTCAATTTCAAGTGAACTCTTAGTAGAACCCTTTTACCCTCTGAGTGCTAGATAGTTCTCGGCATGTTGCAATGAGCTGATACATCTCTAGAATCCAAGGGGCTAATGTAGTATCTGTATAAACTCTATATCTGAATGCAGATACTAGTTAATACATTATCTCAGCTAATGGTTACAAGATACTTGTATTTAATTATGTGCCTTTTTCATTTGGGGCAAGGTTATCATTCTTTTATATCACAAGAACAATCTAACAGAAATCAGTATTATATAATGTTTAAAAGATTTCACTCTTCCACTGGTAGCAGCAAAGAAACATGTCACGGTGAAAACCTTAAAGTGGAACTACCATCACATAACCAGTTTATCTTAAATAAGTCTCCATCTTCCGACTAGCTGCTCAGTATCGCTATTCGCCAGAATTATTACCTTATTAAATAGATTTCTTCTTTCTTCCCCGGCTGACAGGCAGGACAGAGTGCGGACATCTTGCCATAGTGAGGTCCGTGCGTCTTCTCTGTCAGTCCCAGCTGGGTCTAGGAGGCGTTTCTAGGAGCCGTTCGGCTCAGGAAGGGACTGATAGAGCAGGTGCGTAGACGTCACTATGGCAAGATGTCCGTGCTCTGTTCTCCCTGTCAGCCGGGGAAGAAAGGAAAAATCTATTTAATAAGGTAATAATTCTGGCGACTAGCACTACTAAGCAGCTAGTTGGCAGATGGGGAGTTATTTAAGATAAACTTGTTATGCGGTGGTAGTTCTGCTTTAAAGGAATAGTAATGTTTCGTAATAAAAGCAGCTCCAATTAATCTTCATAGTATTTGGGCCGTGGAGAGTGTTATTTTAATACTGTCAGAGTTGTAGTTCAACAATAATTGAATGATAAAGTATCCTCCTCCCGCCCCTTTTACCTAGTGTAAGCCACCTCCCCTCAGATGTGGAATCTGGTCTCAAGACCAGGCAGTGCACAGCAAGGGACAATCTTCTTACTGTTAGAACAATGAAAACCCTGTCCCCCTTGACAGGTTTTTCAGGTTTTCCCTTATGCTAATTGAAAATTGTCCCTCTTTGCGATCCATTTGGACACCACCTTGCTGCTCTGAGGTGAACAATGTTACATCAGTAAAAGGGGCGGGAGGGGGATGCTTTATTATTCAATTACTCTTGAACTACAACTTGGACTGTATTGAAATAACACTCCCCATGGCCCAAATACCATGAAGATTAATTGGAGCTGCTTTTATTTTGAAACATTACTATCCCTTTAAGCTCCAAATCATCACTTAAGGAGCCAGGATCCCTGCAACAAAAGAGGCCCATTTTGCATTTAATAGTACCCTGGATGAGTACCAGTAAGGGTAAACATAGGCATGGTCATTAAAAATGCCACTTTATTGGAGTTTGGTTAAAACCAAGTTGTGTATATTACCCGTAAATTGCTTGTGGAAAAATCGGACAGAAAAATAAAAATGAGCGAATACTCCTAGATAAAAACAAAATAGTTGTAAGGGGATGTTAGTACTATTGAGATCTGCATAATTATCATCTTATACCACCCGCTTTTTTTGTTTCTTTGTTTGTTTGTTTTTTTTGTTTATACCCTTCCACTGGTAGTCAGAGAACCAGACGATCACAGTCTGCCACCCCAGCTTTGTTCCCCTGTCTACTGGTAATCGCAGAACCATGCGTACACTGCCTGACACCCTAGCCTTCTTATACTACATACTGGTATCTCATAGTCAGTCTTGTTCTTCTTTTCACCATTATGTAAAGCCTTTCCTTGTGACCTACTGAACAACTTCAGGAAACCCTGGAGTTACATGGAACACTGTTTTAGAACCACTGCTTTAGAGCAGAGGTAGCTAACCAGTGGCATAGCAACTACACCAGAGTGTGCTAGCTAGATGATCTGGGGAAGCATCCAGTCCCAGGAAGCCGTTCAGCTGTGATTTACATAAATAGGAACTCATCCACTACTCTTGTGAGAATCCATTGGTAGTGGTGGTGGACCCACTGAACTTTGAATTTGCACAATGGCACCCACCTGTGTTATCCCTCGTTGTTTAACTCTTTCAGTGTCAGAGAGGTATACAACACATTTTATTTTTTTCTCATCACACAAGTTGGAGTGGTGCGGATTGCTCATTCCTGCTATGGGGCTTTTATGAAAATCCCTGCCTCTGGCAAGTTATAATAACAGGACCTGAAGCTCTATCTCCATCTTGTCTACAGAGTTAGAATAGTGTCCCCTGATGGAGGAAATGACTTGAATTTCAGATTTGGGATAATTCTGAGCACAAGACATAGGCCACAGAAAAAAAAAAAAACTGCTATTCCAAGGTATTTTGCAACAGTGTACACAAAAACTAATGACCAGAACTAACAAACTGTAAATATTTATAGCAAACATAATTATGTAGCAACTTGAATATAAATGTTTCAAAATCAGAGCAGCTCAGGGAACGCACAGCACTTTATTCATCAGATGTATCACAGAGCTGAGGAAATCTGACACAGCACAATAATCTTAACCCCTTTGAGCTAAGGAGACTGCAGTGCATTGCGCACCCACTTTCTCCTGAAACGGTTCAGTAGGTTCAGGCACTCTGCCTGCTTCAGTTGGGGGGGGGGGGGGGTTACCTGGTTTGTGTCTTCTCCATACATCCAGGACTTACTGAATCTCTTATACATAAGTACAAGGACAAAACTCACAGGGGTCATTATCATTTTCTGTCCATAGGAAGTAGGTGGGTGGTGGTGTTATTTGTATGTTAACCCTTTGAGTGCCAAGGCAGTAACGAATTGCAACACAATGCTTTGGATACATCCCTGGCACTCAGAGGGTTAAATTACAAACGGTACTCTTTGATTGAGTATGCCAGTGAGGAAAACTGTTTTTAAGTAAATATTATTACTTGTTAAAAAGCAGAACTGGGGAGTCCTTAAAAAACCTTCGTCATTGCCCCCCCCCCCCCCCTTTTCTGATTTTATCCTGTCGAGTAAAATAAGGGTACTTGTGGACAAACAGGATGTGAGCCTCTTGTATCCCCTACTGAAAAAAATGCTGTCTACTGTGTTGTGTCCCCTAAGTTGTAATGTGGGTGAATATTTTGTGTCCTGTGTTATTCACCCCTGTTCTGTTTTTTGATGAGCATTCTGTGTATATAGGATTCTGAAGCCTAGGGCTTGGGAAAGGAAGCTCCTGCAGCCCCCCTGGTTTGAGATCAGTTGTGTTTCAAGGACTTTTTCCAGGATTGAAAAGGGGGACTCTGGAGACTAAAATATTGTCTCTGATTGGTCCCCCTGATTGGACATTGTATCAGCACTGTCCCAAGCCATAATCTGACTGTGCACTGATTGGACATTGTATCAGCACTGTCCCAAGCCATAATCTGACTGTGCACAAGGATGTCATCCTGTATAAAACTATTTGTTTTCATTAAAAGCTGTTTACCAACCAACAATACAAGTTCCATCTGTATTTCTGGAGGGGAATTGCCTGGTGATCCTCATCCCAGCCACTGCAAGAGCTAAATTCACTTGCCTTGCTGCTGGTGAGTGCCGGCTATCTGTTCTGTCCTTCTCTCCTGCCTGAACCAGAGTACCCTGGGCAAGAACCCCTTGAAGGGGCACAGCTGACTGGGCGAGCTTGTGTACATGTTGACCTCCACAGTACCTACTCCCGCTGTTAAGTCATAGCAGCTCAAGTTTGCAAGTTTTTTGGTGTGCGGTACCTGCATTTCCTGAAACTATACAGTGGATCTATTGCCTTAAAGGAGGAGTTCACTTTTAAGTCAGGGTTGTGCAGGACTGTTGTTGGCTGGTTATGGGTATGGAGGTTTTTAGTCCAATAACAGCTGAAAGGGCTCAAGGTTGTCCTTCTCTAGTCATTGAAAAATTTGGCATCCTGCCTTTTCAAATGGAGAAAAATGGTCCTGCTTAACCCCTAGAGCTTGATGCACACCTCCAAAGGGTTAATATTGATATTTCAGTGAAAGGAAAAGATTGCACTACATCCAGAACCCCCTTCAGAAATCTGTTTTAGAAATGAACTTCAAAGGACTTTCATCTGTCTGTTCTATCGCGCAAGGCATCAACATTGCTGTCTCCTAGAAATCCAGTGCAGTTTTCTGTTTTAAAAAGTTTTTCTTTTCAAACCCTGAGTAAGTCAAAAGAATCCTCTTGATACGTGCCCCACTTTAAACTTATTGATGCTTATTTTTCCATGTTTCTTTAATCTTTTATGCTAGAGGGCCAGTGAGGCTTTGCAAATTGATAAAATCAGGAATTGCTGCATTAACAAAGGAACAATTACAGTAACAAAGGCTTTCTCACTGAGGTTCTGTCCTGATGTTCAGCAGTAATTTGTGTGGCCGTGTTTTTCCATTTGAACATAATTAGTTGTCTCTTCCATACAGAATGTATTTTTCCTGAATACAGTGAACAGTTTCCTAACCCATTAATTGCTATAAGAGTGCGCAAAGCACATGTATAGAGCATCTTTAAACAACCCTAGAGTGCATTGAAATGAACAATTAAGAAAGCGAATAGTCATGTTAAATAAATTTCACTATCCTGTGTGCAGTCAGACAAGATAAAATCTGTGTTGGTTTCATTTATCAGCCAGTGAATGACAGCCACATTTTGGCCTTTGTCACATGGGGACATTAACACAGCAGTGGAGCGTTGGTTATTTTGCTCATATTGAAAGGTAAGCTGCTGGACTAAGGTGTCTTTCACAAGGACAACTGTCGCCTTTCATGCACGGACCAATTCCGGTGTGCTTCAACTTTACTGTGCATATAGGAAGGAAGTAAAGACACAGCATGGCAGATCTGCACAGTCTTATGGGACTACAGGCAGATCTTTCACAGGAGCTAGATTGGAGGTTATGATCCTCATCACAACTTCAATTGAATGGCTGACCCACATGATAACTTTTGGCTGAATCTCACAAGGGCTTGCCATCCAAATGACAATATTAACGGGTGCAGGGGGGGAGGAATGCAGGAGAAGGTGATAAAGGAGCACGGAACTTGGAAATGTAGCAAGAGGCTGTTAAATTTGTCACACCTGAAATAAACCTCATGGCCATATGCCAAAGAAAGATGATCAATCCTGATGCAAACCAACAGCTCCATAGGTGACAAATGGAAATCCCAATTGCTTTTAATAGGGCATTCAGGCCCTTGAGTGCTGAAGAGGTTGCTAATGCATTGCATGCTAAGAGGTGCATTGGGGCCAGGCCTGGGGATTTCCACTAGGCTGTAAATAGTGTAAAATGTAACAAGAAACAAACAAACAAATACATTAGTGGGAAAGCAACGAATGGCGCTATTTATTTACATAGAATTTGACATGATGGCAGATGAGAACCATTTGGCCCACATAGTCTGCCCACTGTCATTGGGGGTGGCTGGTTACTTTTCATCTCCTGACTGGTACTTTTTGAGTGCTAAACCTTTCAGATATTTTTATAAATATCAATATATGATGCACATTGAAACATTAATACACTACCATAATAATTTGTTACTCTTCTTGTGTCTGTGGTGGTGTTTAATGAAGTACTGTATTTGGGAATGGCTCCTGTATTACACTATTCATACTGGAGGCTGCCAGTGTAAGCGCACAGAATGAGTGGGGTGATATCTGTCTCTTCTTCCTGTGCGTTCCACTGACTTCTATTAGTGGGTGAGTTACAACTTGAGGAAAAGTGAGATGAGCCCTGTTGTTTAGTGTTGTGATTTAATTAACCTTTTGAGTGCCAGAGGGGTTGCAACACATTGCTCTGCAATGTGTTACATCCCCTCTGGCACTCAAAGGGTTAAAGTGGACCTGTCAACCTAGGGTAAGTTTTAATTTTAAAGAGACTAAAAAAAATCCTGCCTATATATTGTGAATAACCATTTGCTTGTTATATAAATAATTGAGAAATTAACCTTTATTTGTTGCCGTTAATGGCACAGGTTGGCACTTAATGCAAATTTATTTTCTGTGCATGTCCAATATTATAGTGCACATTTGCAGCCCACGCACTGGTGGAATTCCTATTAGCACAGTAAGAGATCCATTTGCCTTTGAACAGAACTAGCTAATATAGTGTACAGGGAAAGGGCTTGTAAGTGCCATACATTTAGGGTAATTGCTGACAAATTATTATTTTACAGAATAATAGCTATTAGAACATATATAGGCAGATTTTAAAGATGCACTTTCGTGCTCATATAAGTTCCCCCCCCCCCCAGTTAATTGTTAGTATCTTGGTAATCATAGGAATAGTGTATGAAACGTTCTTATGTTCTGGCATGATTTGCAATCATAACTTCTTATGGGACTTGCATCAGCAGGACAGTGCAGACATCTTGGCAAGTGGGATCTGTGCTCCTGCTCTGTCTGTCCCTTCCTGTAGAGTACAGTACAACGCAACTCCCCCGTTGGCAAATAATCTATCAGTGGCAAGACAGGGACGGACTGCGCAATTGCACAGATCCCACTTCGCCAAGATGTCTGTGCTGTCCTATTGATGTAAGTCCCATACAGAATTATGATTGCAAGTCATGTCAGCACTTGAACTTTAATACACTATTTCATGATTACAAAGATACTAACAATTAATTGGTGGAAACTTTTATGTGCATGGAAGTTCCGCTTTAATTCTCTGCAGAACAAACAAAAATTGCCTTGGGGTGAATAGGTCAACTTTCACTGAAGCTAAACTGTATGGACACCAGGTGGCTCTGCCAGTGTAAAAAAACAAATGAGAACTAATAACTGTTGAATAAATAAACTGCCAGAAGGGATATTTTTTAAATAAAGTAAGGCTTACTACTCCTTTAATGTAAATTATTGTATGGACAGCATACCTTATTGTATATCTCCTTTTCATCCTGTGTATTCTCACTCTTAAGGTGATATTTGGAAAGGAATTACATTAGCCAGTAGCTAATATTGTGTGGTTAAGCCTTAACTGGGACCATTAAAGGGATAGTAATGTTTCATAAAAAAGTAGCTAGACTAATCTCCATAGTATTTGGGCCATGGCGAATGTTATTTCAATACTGTCAGAGTTGGAGTTCAAGAGTAACTGAATGATAAAGTATCCCACTCCCTCCCCTTTTACCTAATGTAAGCCACCTCTACTCAGATGTGGAATCTGATCTCTTGACAGGACAGGTCTCAGCAAGGGACAATCTTCTTACTGTGAGCATAAGGAAAACCCTGACCCTTCTTGACAGGTTTTTTCTTAAGCTCACTGAAGATTGTCCCTCTCTGCGATCCATCTGGACAGTCTTGCTGCTCTGAGGTGAGCAGTGTTACATCCGTAAAAGGGGCGGGAGGGGGATATTTTATCATTCAATTACTCTTGAACTACACCTCTGACAGTATTGAAATAACACTCTCCATGGCCCAAATACTATGAAGATTAATTGGAGCTGCTTTTTTTGTGAAACATTACTATCCCTTTAAAGATAATCTATCACCCTTACACACATTGGGCTAAATAGCTCATTTATGTAGCGACTAGCTGGGTAAGGTTTTAAGTTTTTTTAAAAAACATTGCTATTCAGGCAAATTTAATCCAGTAAATATTGCCCTGGCCCTACTTCTGGACAGACTACGGTACAGAGCTGGTAACCGCAGTCTGTCCAGAAGTAGGGGCACCAGGACCCCTCCAAATGTTCCCCCAGCTACTGATCACCCAGACTATTTGGACTGGTTAATCAACAGAGTTAATGCAGAGGAGCAGCATGGCTCCCTTGCTTCTATTCTACCTCAAGTACTGGGTAGGCAGTGGGCTGGATTGGAGACTTCCATGTTACCAGTGACATGATGTGGAAGGCTTTCTCCCCTGCATCACAATTATTGATCTCCCAGTCAAATTGGCTGCAATATCAATAACTGGGTGGCATCAGAAAGGGTCCTTACGTTCTTCCCCCCCCCCCCTCCCCCAAAGGTTGAAGTTTTTTTTTTTTTTGTTTTGTTTTTTTTTTTCCTCCCAATTGTGGTCACTGCAAGCCAGTAATACTGGCTTGTGTGGTTACCTCAGGTGGTACACCATATGGGCTTGGCACAGTGGAAACAACTGGCCTAGCCTGTACATTGTTCTGCCTTGGCATCCTGGCAGTTAAATCAACAGGAAATTGTATTTTTTGCTTTGTGTTTCAGTATGCCCCGCTATTGCTCCTCCATATATACATTAGGCACAATGAGAACTCGTCATGGAATTTGCTTTCTTTGAACGTTTCTTGATAATATATAGCTGCTTGATTATGTAGCCTGAATGTTATCATCTTTGCCTTTCAGGGTATGATGCAACTTCCAAAGCAAACAAGTGTTAATTAGTTTTCAGTGGTTCTCTGTTTTTACAAATATATTGCCAGTTCAGCAGCAAGGACCAGGCAAGCCATTGGTAACTGAATGTAGTATCATGCCTAGTTACTGTGTGATTTACAACACATTAGGTCATTTGAAACCGTTATAAATTCTGGCATGATGGAACTACTTCATGCCATGTGTAACAACTAGAGTGCTGAAGGGGTGTGCATGTGAGATACATTGCCTCGCAACACACACATCCCTCTCACTCTGGGGATTAACCCTTTCAGTGCCAGAGGGGTACGCAACGCATTGCTCTGGCACTGAAAGGGCACCAACACATGAAAATGAAATTGGGTTATATAACTTGAAATAGATGTGTAAAATGTAATCCTGTATTATTATTTTCTTCTGTGTATTATCCAGGCATTTAAGTAGATGGGAACGCCTCCACCCTCCAGCTGGTAGGACCAACAGTAAGTTTACAAGGAGCGATCCCACTGTACTCCCTCAGTTTTTTTGGTCCTACCAGCTGGATGGACGCGTTTCTGGACACCTAGGCCGCCTTGCGTTGCCGCCAGAATTACCCCAGTCACCTTAACTTCATGCCGGTTGGACGCCGAGTCGCCACGCGATGCTGACTGCCGCTTCCCTTCTACAATAGCCGGCGTCTCATCGGCAGCACTGGATATGCTGCCCTTTTGAGTTGGCGCGAAGTAGGAGCACTTCCTACTTCCGGGGGAAGTCTTCTTGCGTTTCGGCGTGGAACGCAAGCGGGCTTACACTGCGCATGCGCAGGATCAACAAGCGCTGAACACCGGTCCTGAATTGACTGAATGAGCTGAGATTCGGCGGGGCTTTTAAATTGAGCAGTAAGGTAGGAATTTCTTTCCTTGCTTTTGTGTGTTTGTGCCTTGTTGTTAACAGGAGCAGCCAGTCCTTACAGTATGTCAGTCCCAGCCAAAGTTTCTTCCAAAGAAAAGCACAGTGAACCAGCTGTGAAGGAAGACAAAGCTAGCCCTAAGACTAAATCTTGTGCAGGCTGTGATATTACTCTTCCAGCCTCTAGTAAAGCAAAATTATGTGAAGAGTGTTTGAAGAAAGCAGCAGATCCTGACATTCCAGGACAATTTCAGGACTTCGTTGCATGGATGAAGTCTTCTATGCAGGAGACTTTCAAGTCCATGCAACAAGGTGAGCCAGCCCCTAAGAGACAACGTAGGGAACTAGGGGAAGGAACCTCTGTGCCAGTGGGTGAAGAATATGATCCAGAATCTCCTTGTGAAGATCAGGCGTCAGACTTGGGCTCAGAAGAAGGGGAGTTAGTTGAAGATACAGGGGTCTTCAATCTAGACCGAATTGATTCTTTCATTATGCTTTTGAGAAAATCCCTAGGTCTATCTGAAACACAGGCAGACATGGATATCATGGACACGGCTTTCTTAGGTAAAAAGAAATCGGCTCCAGTCCTTCCGGTGCACCAATCTATATCTGATATGATTATGGCAGAATGGAAACTGGGTGATAGAAGAAATGCAGTACCCAGAAAATTCAAGAGAATGTTTCCTTTTGGGGATAAGGATGTACAAAGTTGGGTGTCCCCCCCTAAGGTGGATGCACCCATAGCTCACCTAGCTAAGCACACCATTCTACCTATGGAAGATGGTACATCTTTAAAGGACCCAATGGAGCGCAAACTGGAGAGTGCCCTGAAGAAGCAATTCTCCATCATTGGTGAAAACATGAAGGCAGCTACAGCAATGGCTTGTGTTTCCAGAGTTATGAGGATTTGGTTATCTGATCTGGAGGACAAGATTGAGTCGAATGTTTCCAGATCCAAACTACTGAAAGAAGTCGCCGTGATTAAGGAAGCTACCAATTACTCCTGTGACGCTTCCTTATATATAATACGTTTAATGGCCAGGTCTTCAGCCCTATCAGTTTCAGCCCGCAGATCACTTTGGCTCAAGCCATGGAAGGCCGATTCTACCTCCAAGAATAGGCTGGTATCTCTTCCATTCACAGGTTCTACTCTTTTTGGAGAGCATCTTGAGGAAATTATTAAGAAAGCTTCTGGAGGCAAGAGTCCTTTTCTCCCTCAAGAAAGAAAAAGGAGACCCTCTTCCCCCTTATCTACATCTAGATTTCGCAATCAGTCCTTTCGGGACAATAGAAGAAGGGACTCCGGACGACAGGAGGATCAAAAGGGTAGATTCTCCAACAGAGGAGGCTTCAGGAGGAATTACTCCAGGAAGCCCCAATTTAAAACAGAGTCTCAATGAAGATCAGCGGGGCCCCATAGGGATTCCAGTAGGGAGCAGGCTGGGATCCTTCTCCAGGATTTGGGGGGCTCAGGTAAACCCCGACGCCTGGGTATCCCAGATCCTGGAGCAGGGGTACACACTGGAGTTCATTTCTGTCCCTCCGACACCAAGATTCCTAAGATCAAGAATCCCTTCCAACCTGATCACCAGACAAGCCTTTCTGGAGACAATACACGATCTACTACTTCAAAGAGTCTTGGAGAAAGTTCCTGCTCAAGAGAAGGGCTTAGGAGTCTACTCACCTTTCTTCTTAGTGCCCAAGACAGCGGGGCTCTTCAGATCCATACTAGATCTAAAAGAAATCAATTTGTCCCTAAGACACAAACACTTCAAGATGGAATCAGTGGAATCCATAATTCAGGCCCTATCACCAGGAATGTTTCTGACCTCCATCGACCTCAAAGATGCCTACTATCACATTCCGATTCATCAGGCTCACAGGAGGTTTCTACGCTTGGCAATAAACCAAGAACATTTCCAATTTGCAGTCCTTCCATTCGGTCTGTCATCAGCCCCCAGAGTCTTTACCAAGATCCTGGCTCCAGCCCTAGCTTGTCTAAGAAAAAGGGGGATCAACATTTTGGCGTATCTAGACGATCTCTTGATTATGGCGCCATCCTGGGAGACAGCCATTCTTCACACCAGGGAAGTTCAGAGATTTCTTCAGATGATAGGGTGGATCATCAATTGGGAAAAGAGCCACTTGACCCCAACTCAGAATCTAAGTTTTCTAGGCCTCCGTATAAGCACACAGACGTCCTTGGTTCAGCTCTCAAAGGACAGAATATCCAAGATTCTGCTCACAACCAAGAAGCTCCTGAAGAAAACTTACCATCAGGCAAGGGAGATCCAGGAACTGCTGGGTCTCATGTCATCCACTGTACAAATTCTTCCTTGGGCAAAATTGCATTACCGCATCCTACAGCAGAATTTCTTGACTTTCTGGAAACCAGACTCTGGGAATCCGTTTCAGAAAATCCTTTTATGGCCAGCCACCAAGATAGAGTTCAATTGGTGGCTGAAGAAGGACAATCTCTCTCAGGGAAGGTCCCTCCTAGAGCCAGACTGGCAAGTCATTTACACGGATGCCAGCCTCAACGGATGGGGAGCAGTTTGGGGCCCAAGAACAGCACAGGGGATATGGTCCCTAGAAGAACAATCTCTGCATATAAATATTCTAGAAACCAGGGCAGTCAGAAGGGCGCTCTTATGGTTTCAAGCACACCTTCGGAGGAAAAGTGTTCTTATCAGAACGGACAACATGCCCACAGCAATGTATATCAGGAATTTGGGGGGCACAAGAAGCAAGTCCTTAAACAAAGAAGTAAGACCCCTTCTTCTGTGGGCAGAACGTCATCTTCTTCATCTCACGGCCTCACACATCTCAGGAGTTCAAAATACAGAAGCAGATTTCCTGAGCAGGCACAATCTGGACCAAGGGGAGTGGGCCCTAAATCAAGAAATGTTCAACCTCCTTACATCCAGATGGGGATGCCCAGAGGTAGACCTAATGGCGAATCACAGAAACACCAAAACAAAGTATTTCTTCTCCAGGTGGACAGATCCTCAGTCTCGGGGTCAGGATGCATTAACAATTCCCTGGAAATTCAATCTAGTGTACATATTTCCTCCCACTCCTCTCCTCATGCGGGTCCTAAAGAAGATTCGGGCAGACAGGGTAGAGGCAATCTTGATTGCTCCCAATTGGCCCAGAAGGATATGGTATTCCCTCCTGGTACAGATGTCCTCAGAACCCCCGTGGGAATTACCAATGAGGAAGGATCTTCTGCACCAAGGTCCGATTCTCCATCACAACCTCAGGCTGCTCCGGCTGACGGCCTGGAGGCTGAGCGGGAATCTTTAAGAAGTCAAGGTCTTTCAGATCCGGTAATTTCTACTATCCTGAAGGGGCGTAAATTATCGACATCTAAGGTATACTGCCGGGTCTGGGCAACCTTTGTTACTTGGTGCAAGAGGAAGATGATTTCAGCAAAGGAGGCTACTGTGGCAATTATCTTAGACTTCCTGCAGGATGGCTTCCAAAAGGGTCTCAGACCCGCATCATTAAAGGTCCAGATCTCAGCCCTCTCGGCTATCCTCGCAGTCCCTTTGGCAGATCACGAGCTAGTGAAAAGGTTCACCAGGGCAATTGTAAAGGTCAAGCCTACTATAAGGGAGATAATAGCCCCTTGGGATCTGCACCTTGTTCTATCTGTCTTGTCTCATCCGCACCCTTTTGAGCCTATTGACAGTATTCCTCTCCTGCTTCTCACCCTGAAGACGGTTTTTCTTACAGCCATCACCTCGGCCAGGAGAGTAAACGAACTCCAAGCCTTATCCAGTAGCGCTCCTTTTCTGACAATTCATACGGATAAGGTTGTTCTAAGATTTAGGCCTTCATTCAGGCCTAAAGTAGTGACGGATTTTCACATCAACCAAGAAATCGTACTTCCTTCCTTCTGTAGTAACCCTTCCAATTCCAAAGAGAAGATTTTGCACAACTTGGATGTAGTCAGATGCATCTCTTCGTACCTTCAAAGAACCAAAGATTTCAGATCTTCAGATTCCCTGTTCATTTACTTCCAGGGCAGGTTAAAAGGGAAAGCGGCTTCAATAGGTTCTATATCAAGATGGATAAAAGCTTGCATCCAGAAATGTTATACAGAATCTGGTCAGGCAGCCCCTGTTGGCATTAAGGCACATTCGACTAGAGCAGTCTCCACTTCCTGGGCTAAGCAAGCTCAGGCTTCTCCTCTAGACATCTGCAAAGCAGCCACGTGGTCATCAATATCCACGTTCATGAAGCACTACCACATAGTCGTCCAATCTTCAGCAGACGCTAAGTTTGGCAGAAAAGTCTTGGAGGCAGTGGTGCAACACTAATGTAAGTTAAATTCTTTATTCCCTCCCTATAATCCTATGGGTAACTGCTTTTAAGTCCCATCTACTTAAATGCCTGGATAATACACAGAAGAAATGGATAAATTTCCTTACCGTTATTTGGATTTCTTCTGTGTATTATCCAGGCATTCCCTCCCTATTAATCTATATGTCCATTAGTATTTTTCAGCTTGGCCAAAAGGAAACTGAGGGAGTACAGTGGGATCGCTCCTTTTAAACTTACTGTTGGTCCTACCAGCTGGAGGGTGGAGGCGTTCCCATCTACTTAAATGCATGGATAATACACAGAAGAAATCCAAATAACGGTAAGGAAATTTATCCATATTCGCTAACTAAGCTTGTCAGAAGCCGTCATGCCCAGTAGAAACTGCCCGCGCCACGGCTGATACGGAGTGGGGTGCTCCGGAGGACTCCAGTCTGAATTCGGACCGCACTGCTCTGTATCAGCCTCGATGCGAGCAGTCTCTAATGTGCATGACTGCACAGCACAGTTGCTGGTTGGTACTGTGGCCCATGTACATGGGCTCTTCAACTAGTTATTTTATATTAGAGCATTAACCCCATTGAGAGTCAGATGGGTAGCAATGCATTGGGTACCCCTATGGCACTCAAAGGGTAAAAATCTAATCCTAGATTTGGCTTTTTGATGCAAAAGTGGAATATCCTATATAGACACAATTTGGCTATTTGTGTTTCCGTAGAGCCAGTGTTAATTTATTGAGATTAATACCCACTGCTCTTCTGTTTAGAAAGACTGGTACATTATTTGAGCTCATTTAAAGACAATACAGCACTTACCACTTCCGAGATACCTATCAATGGGAGCCCTCAGAAAGCACATACAAGACTAGATTTTATGCCTCAACACAAATGGAGAATTTTTGCAGATGTTATCATAAAGTAAAACGTAATTAAATGTGTATAATCTCAGATCGCTTTAGGTGCTGGCTTTCTTTTAAAGGGTTAGTAATATTAGTGATAGCTTAAAATAATAAGTTGTATTGTAGATGAGGAAAGTCCTATCTCTCAAGCCTTTATAGTTTGAGAGAGAACGTTTTAACCCCTTAACGACCCTTGACAGTCATAGTACGTCATGGGTAAATCTGACTGAATGACCCATGACGTACTATGACCGTCATGGAATTCTGGGCTCCCCCCGCGGCTGCACGCAGTTCGGGGAGTCTGGAAACGGAAGGAGCAAAAAAAAATTTAAAAAATGCTCCGTGGTCCTTAACTGACTGCGCAGCACCGATCGGCCGGTTGTTAAGGGGTTAAACGTCTCCTCTCCCTGCTGTCAGCTCCCTTATTGATCTGAAAGGGTTTCCTGATCCCTCCTACTCCATAGCCGGTGTACAGTTGTCTCAGGGGAGCTCTCTTGCTCCCCTGTATCGTCTCTATCATTGTTCCAGCTAGATTGTTTTTTTTGTTTTGTTTTGTTTTTTTTTCCCCCCCTTGTAACTCTATAGGTTTGCGCACACTAGTCTAGTTTTAAAAAAGCCAAGTTACCACTCATTTAATGCTTCAGGCTATGTACATTCCATAATGGTATGCCTTGTGTACCGTATCTTTGTGCCTGTATTTGTTGTTTGATGCCACTAGTTGTATATTGTCAAAAATGACTAATTTATATTTGCTGTAGACTGTTGTAGGTGTTAATAGGACAAAATTCTATCTTTTCAAAGATGTTGGTATCTTTGAAGTGTCACTTGATGTAAATGTTTGCACACACCAAGCTACATTTAAGAAAGGCAAGTGAACCCTCATACATGCATTTGATACAGCCATTTTAGTGCAGGCATTTCATTTAAAAAATAATTAACATTTACAGACTATGATAGGTGCAATATGTCAACTGATACTATTGAGGTATCATTTTTCTCAAGGGGGCAGCAGCTATGGACTACAGAAGGAAATTCCATGACCTTTAAACATGATTTATGTTTGATCTGGGTATGTTTTCCCTCCTTTAGGGAGGTACATTCTGAAAGTATAGGCTCTACTGAAAAAAGTGTGACAATATATGTAGCATGGCGGTGGGCTTCATAATGTAGCAGCAAAAAAGGTTAAGGTAGATGGGGGGTTTATTAGTAGGAGGCGTTAGTGTTGTTTTAAACCTTTGAGTGCCATAAGAATTCTAAAGCAGTGCAAAGCAATGCATTGGGCAACTCTTTGACAATCAATGGTCTCAGTAAAATGCCCATTGTACAAATTATGAACCACTTATTCCATTAGGTGTGCTTCCCTTTTGAAGCCTAGCCAGCATGTTAATTGAATAGTAGTAAACCCTATTCGATTGCTGCAGGCTTGAGTGAGACCGCTTTAAAGTGATAGTAATGTCCAACAAAAAGTATGTCTAGTTTGTTTTAGTTTAGTTTTTTAAATAGTATGCCCTTAGTTTGATAGTTATTTGTGGTCTCAAAATCTTTAAAATCGTCCTAGAAGTCTTCCCCTCCCTCCCCTTTCCATCAAGTTACTTGTAAACTGCTTGGAGCTCAGTAGCTGGCCACCCCCTCTGTATTGCCGCGAAGCCAGTGCGTATCCTGCCTTTTTTTTTTTTTTTTTTTTTTTTTCTTTGAGCGATTCACCCCTCCCATCGGGTAATTCAGGTGGATCTTTGGTTGTTTAAAGATGGCTGCCGGTCTTCCATTGCCAGTAAACTTTAAAGGTAAAAAACTAAAAAATGACTGGACGATTTCTGAAATGAATGCTACCAATACACTTTATTGTACATGGAGATTCAGATACAGCACTTTTATATATGGACATTACTAACACTTGATCAGCAACAAGTAATACAAGGTGTAAGCAGGGATGTACTTCCTCCCATCTCAAACTGTGTCGCTACTGGGGTAGTGTGTAGCTAGATGAGCAGGTCAACATCCCTTTTTGTGATAGTTGTGCTTGGTGGTGGTGGTGATTGTTTAATGGTCTATTTTTATGTTTGTTTGTACCCCTCCAACCAATAAACAGCCTTCTGGCTATTGAATGGTTAATGGTAAATCTCTACACACAATATTATGTGTAGGCAATTATTATAGATAAGTTATTGTTACTGTTAGTTCTCAGGACACAATAACAACTTACATTTTTGTGATAACTGTGCATAATCACAGGAGAGTAATATTCCCTCACTTCGACTTGCCTGTGCTTCATTTGAGAGATCCTTAAAATATAGGTTAAATCTGACCTGTTGGTGTACCCTCGGGACTGAAATTGAGAATCCGTTCTATAGATAAATGAATTGGGGTATAATGTGGCACTGTAGTACAACTAACCTAAGTCTCTGGCTGATGACAATAAGTGTTATAGTCCACCAACAGCTGGAAAGGCACATACTCCTGCTTAAAGGAATAATATTGTCAACTTTAAAAAAAAAAACAACCAAATATTATAGCTATTTAAAAATTAAGCTAAATCCCCACAGTCCCATCTCTCAAACCTTTATGGTTTGAGAAATATTCGGCAGTAAAGTTGCACCCTCCCTCCTCTTTCTCTGACATCAGCATTCTAGCAGACTGCAGTGGAATCTGGTCCCGGGACTGTCGGAGGCTCTTCAGCAGAGCAGAGATCGCGAGAGAGAAAAATAACTACTTCATTGGAATAGTCTACAAAGTGTGCTTGCAAACCTCTCTAGCACTCAACAGGTTAAGTGCATGATATTTAAAGCAGAACTTTCATCCTCTATAAAGTTGTCCTGCTATAATTAAGCAAGTAGTGACTAGCTTCTGAATATATATTTTAGGGTTGCACCGATACTGGTATCGGTGCCGATACCGGCATTTGCGCAAGTACTCGTACTCGCGCAAAAGCGGCTGAAGCCAGCACCGATACCCTGTGTCAGGGTTGGTGCTGCTGCAGAGAGGGAGCCCGGGAAGCTGCTCACAATGCTCCCCAGTTGCCTCTCTCCCTCCTGCAGCTTCGGAGCGTTGCCGTGGGTTACCATGATAACGCCCGACGCTGACCCTTCTGGGGCTCGCAAGAGAACAGTGAGCACCTGGCAGAGGAGGGTAAGGCAGGCAAAGGGGGATCAAGAGCGGGTGGTGAAAGAGGCAGAGAAGGGGGGTCAAGTGGGAGATAGATGCAAAAGGGACTAATGAAGAAAAAAAAAAAAAAGAGGCAAAAGGAGGAAGGATCATGAGACAGAAGGAGGGGGGCCAAGAAGAGGCAAAAGGAGAGGGGATCATGAGGGAGAGAGAGGCAAAAGGGTGGGATCAAGAGTCAAGGAGGGGGAGAAAGGGGGATGAAAAGGGAGAGAAAAAGCCAAGGGAAAAGGAGGGGGTTCAAGAGGGGGAGAATGAAGCAAAAGGTGGGAATCAAGAGGGGGAGAAGGAGAGGCAAAAGGGGAGAATCAAGAGTCTAGAGGTGGTGTGTGCGCGTGTGTGTGTGTATATATATATATATATATAATATATATATATATATATATATATATATATATATATATATATATATATATATATATATATATATATATATATATATATATATATATAATATAATTTCAAGTACTTACCGATACTTTTTTTTTTTTTGCGGTCATTTGCCAGTTTTGGAAAACTGGCAAATGACCGCAAAAAAAAAGTATCGGTAATTGGTATCGGTGAGTACTTGAAAAAAAGTATCGGTACTCGTACTTGGTCTTAAAATATTGGTATCGGTGCATCTCTAATATATTTTACCTTTCAAAAGAAATCCATCATTGAAGGAGACTGACAGCCGAGTTAGCGAGTTAGTTGAAACATGCAGCACTTTTTTTTAGACTAGAAACATAAATTTTAAAACATTTTTGTGGGCAGATAAACTGCTAGTTTGAAATCAAACACAATACTTTAGAGACAAACTAAAACCGAATACCGGAAATGGAGTCATATACTTTACTATATCCTCTAAACAGCATCTGTAATAGTTGTGACTTTGGTAATGTAGCCAAACGTTTCATCTGTGCCTTGCTTTTCTGATGTGTGTAGACAGCTCTGTGTCTGTCACATTGCTGCTCTCTTCTCACTTTTTGCTTGTTTCAAATGAATCTGAAGATTTGTAGCACGTACACTCTGACCAAATGTATGTGGACACCCCTCCTAATTGAGTTTAGGTGTTTCAACCACACACATTGCTAACAGATGTATAAAATTGCCTTTTTTGTGTAGCATCACTCATTACAGAGTTCCAAACTGCCTCTAGAAGCAACATCAGCACAAGCAATGTTCGCTGGGAGCTTCATGAAATGGGTATCCGTGGCCGAGCAGATGAACACAAGCCTAAGATCACTATACGCAATGCAAAAATCTTGTGGGAAGCCTTACCAGAAGAGTGGAGACTGTTAAAGCCACAAAGGGGAAGGGGGCAACTCCATATTTATGCTCATGGTTTTGGAATTGAATGTCCATCAAGCTCATACTGGTGTGCTGGTCGGGTGTCCACATACTTTTGGTCACATAGTATATTACCGATGATTTTTGTGTGTGTGAACATATTGATCTCTTCCATTTAACTTTTAAACAATAGATTTTCAATACTGTGATGCTGTATTGGATCTGTTGCATTTAGTTTAAAGTGTTAAAACTTGCCATGCAGTGAAAGAAAACTCCTTACCTACATGCAGGGAAAGTTTGCTGGGTGCCAGGTCCCAATTTTTATGTGCCATGGCAACCTGGTGCATGAGATTTATTGAGCCCTAGTCTAACAGCTGGAAGGCCTCTCTTGGCCACCCCTGATATATGTTGGAGTAGCAATAATAGCTTTTGTCTAGATATTATTATGAAATTGTATGGTTATTGAGGTTGTAAAATAGGCAAGCCTGTCAGCCCTTAAGAGTTTATAATCCTGTATATCTTGATTTTCTAAAATGGAGTCCATGGAATCTACTTATATTTGCCAACAACATTTCTTGTTAAGGTAATGCAATATTTTTACTCCATTTAGTCTTGTCAGTGTATAACCTCTTATAATAGTACAACTGTGCTGATGAGTATGCACTCAAAGTTCTGTCCCTGGAAATGTATAAATGGCAATCATTAGAAGTTACCATATATGCATGTTTTACAGGACATGGCTCCTTTTGGGGGGGGGGGGTTGATTTTATCATCCCGGAATTTTAAGGGATGCGTTAAATGTCTTGGATTTCTTTGTAGGAGAGAGTAGGTGAACTTTTCTCCCTCTCCGTGCATGCCTGCTCTTTGAGTGCAGGGATCCTAATCATGTTTAATGGTGTGATCAGTTCTACAAAAATGTTATCCCACTTTGGTTTCTCTCTTGTTGTTCACACTGTACATTGATAATTTATCATTTTTCTTAGTTTATACTGTCTCCCCTACATATAATCCTGTGTTGGAACATGTCACTCACATGATGAGCTAGACAATCTGCAGGCTAATTTGCCCTTGATGTTGTGCTTTTGGGGGGATGTGATACAGGCACCTTATCTGTGGTGCATATGTATGGTCAGGCTCCACATTCCTTTTGTAGACCAGGGAGATATACTGTTTTCTGTTGTCTTCTTAAGGAGATCTGTATCATCTGGTGTTTATAGGAGAAGAGTGGATGTTTTAGGAATATTCATTTTAATCTCCCATTGATATGTAGTATTGTTTGGAGCGCTTTTGAGATTTTGAGCAGGACTTCAATCTGGGGGTCGTAGGTGAGTACTAATGGCAATGTGGTTGTTTTGTATTCCAGGAGATTTTCTCTGGGTACTCTGGTGACTCTCTGAATTTGTCTGTCTGTGACCTTGGCATTATGTCCAGTAAAATGTCTCCTGAGATTAAGATGTTCATTGTGGTCAGAAGTCTGAGTATATGCAGTTATACCTCAAGGCCTGGCTGTAAACAAGAGTGTTTTGTGTCAGATTGGAAGCGGTCATTTCCGAGACAAATAGACTTGTCTGTTGGTTTGCAGTAAAGAGATACAGATTATGGTATCAAGAAAGTTCATTTCTATGGGTGAATTGCTGAGTTTGAGGTTAACCCTTTGAGTGAGTGCCAGAGGGGTATGCAGTGCATTGCCTTACAATGGTAGTATGGAAGGCATTTTCCTGAAATGACAAAGTTGATCTTCGCTGGCAGCCAAAATGATTAAGATATCATATCTGTAGCAGAGGTAGACCAGATGCTTTATTTGGCATGTGGACAATCTTGCCATGAATAGGTTGTTGTCATTTGGCACCCTTTGTGTTCGCATGGTAGTTTATGTCTTTTATATGTATAGTTCTTTCCCAAATTTGAAATAATGATGCATTAGTATAATGTGTATTAAGATATTACATGTTCTCTGGGCAAGCCCTCTTGCTCTTGTAATTCTGATCTGAACTGGGGCAGAAATACCGGTTACAGTTCATTCAGGCTGCCCAAGGACAACTCCAGAATCTGTGCAAAGTATGTGAATAGTAAATATGGCAAGAGACTCCACCAAAACGAGAGAAATCTCAATATATTCTTCCTGGTAAAACATTTTCTAAATAAAAAATTAAATGAAAAATAAATGACTATTATGTTCAAGAATCACAACGTGTTGAGGCACAGACACACACAAAACCACATTACAATGAACAGCAGGCAACCCTGATTAAATGAGCAAAATAATGGTCAGCGTTTTGTTAATGTATATGACCTTTATCAAGACAATGTGATGAGGATACAGAGGTGTTTATAAAGGCTGGAGTAGGCAGCTGTGTGTGGCCCCTGGGTGAATGGTGACATCACCAGTATGCAGCCAACAATATGACTGCAGAATATGATGTCAGCAACCAACTGTGATATCAACAAATTAGATAAGATAAATAGATACAGAAAAACTGTGCCACCTCAACTTCAATAAATGAATAAGTAATATGTGTTAGATGGTAGCATACATCTACAGTGACTGATAGGTAACTTTGGACCACATACTGACAGTAGCAGCTAGAGCAAGGGTGCCGAAGTTCGAGTCTCCAGTGCATTGCATAGCATACACTGCCAGTGTAATGGCACCAACAAACTTATGATCACATATCAATAGTGTACTGTACAGTATTTAAACTTATTGATGTGACAAGGTATCTAAATATGCCAGAATGACTTCAAGTAGGGTGATGTATGATGATCACTCCCTAAGTACAGAAAAAACAACATGAAAAGATGTATGTGAAGGAGGAATAAAACAATAGTGTAGACAAAGATGTTCTGGTGGCAGTGGTTAGTATGTTCCACAAAGCCGGCCGCAGCAGCTATTGTCATTGTGTCAGAGTCCAGGTCTCCAGCGTATTGCACAGCATCCACGGTCAGCGATATGAAACTCGCATACCACTGGACTCAAAAGTACACTTTCCTATAAAATTAATGAATAAACAATCATGCTGAATGAAGTAGCCTGAATATAGGGTTGGATCCTGAAGGAAACCATAGAAATAGCGCTACACTAGGTAGCTGGGACCGTGGGGAAGAATCAGGAAGCCAACTGGCACCAAATGCCTTCGGCCTCATAACCTTCTCCAAGGTGTCAGACCAGATAGAGTGGACAAAAGGGGCAGAGGTTACTAGAAATGGGTAGAATGAGTG
Organism: Rhinophrynus dorsalis; assembly: GCA_037306005.1. NCBI lineage: Eukaryota > Metazoa > Chordata > Amphibia > Anura > Rhinophrynidae > Rhinophrynus > Rhinophrynus dorsalis. The sequence continues at coordinate 540,472,211 of CM074719.1, read as the reverse complement.
GAAAGTGCGGTGCATCACTTAATACATGCAAAGCAAGCAGCAAAAGACCGCATTTTAGATATTAAACGTCCCGTGGTGCTACAATGGCATGTTAGTACCTGCAGTGCAGAGATCAATGCCTAGAACCCACAGGGCTGTTTGCAATGGAGAACCAGTTAGAATAGTTCAATTACTATGCTTCAAATTGATGATACACTATCATAATGTGCGGTAAGATACAGGAGGAAGCCAAAACAAATTAAATGAAGACTCCGTATATAGAGATATGTAGACAGTGTCTGAGTCTAGGAGGAGATATACCAGTTCCAATGACACAGAATAGGGTTACTGATGGTAAAAGATCCACATATTAAATCGGGCAAAGACATCCCAGGTAAAAATGACCTGTAAACATAGTATTGTGAAGTAAGGTATGGTGCATCCAGTCCTAAAATGGGAGGGTGTTTTGAAATAGCAACACCCACTTTTACATAGGATCTATGTCCACCTTTCCCTGGAGGGATGTCCACTGATGAATTTAAACGGTCATATTGTAGGAAGAACCATATAATGGTGAGGAATAAGTCACAACATCAAGTTCTATGATTGGGAGGATGGTTGAATGGTAACACCCACCGTATTGTGGGCTCTACCCACCCTGCCTTGGAGGGATGTAATGTTTCAAGGGTAATCTGTAAGCACTGGACAAAAGATTCAACACTACCCCGGATGGAGGTCTGCTATCCCGTACTATATGAACCGTAATACAACATAAGACACTAAAGGTGTTAACCTATATAAAAGGATCCAGCTCCAAAGAGTACCATAAGTTAATAGGAGCATGAGTAGTCCATTTTTATCATTTAAGCCCCAAGTGGCAAGAGTATTGAGTCTGTGGATCCAGCGTCCCTCAAGTTGCATATGTTTTATTTCAGTCACCTCCACTAAGAACAGAAAAAATATATATGTGGTGCACCACCCGCTCAGCGTACAAGAAGTGTTATTATTACCAAAGGGAATGTGCTGAGGTTAAATTAAATAGGCAATAGATCCAAAAAAGAGAAAAGAAACCTCTAATTAGCACCAAGCCCACCTTCTTACTATAGATAAATAGCTACCCTCTGTGGTGATAAATTCACATCCAACACACATATTAAAAAACGAATAAAATATAACTTTTATTAATATGAAATAAAAACATAAAGGCGAATTTATTAAAATAAAATAACCTATGACTCTGTAATAAGCGTATAACCACTGAGTACGTGATCCTGTTTCTCAGCCGCTATCTTTTAAATTACCCTTAATGACAATACTTCAGGGCTAGTATCATATAGCATCGGCTGTCACAGGAAAGTGTTAAGTAGTTTGCAGCACTTGTATTCAGAACACATACGTAACAAGAATCATCTCTCAATTACACAGCTAACTGCTCACTTCGTTACTAATTATATGGCACATGCTGTGTATAGTCCTATTCTCCGTATAACAACCACACCTGATAATAATGCCTATGGTTGTAAATCTAGTACATGAATAACAAGTATTCGCTAATTAGTGTATCAACGCATTCAGTTAACACAAGCGAGCAATTCAGTAGGGATCATAATACATCTTTCTGCATAAATTACTCCAAGCGCTCTTAAACTACTCTAGAGACCCTGCCTCCTAAACACCAATCTCAACAATTGATCACACACAAAAAAAGGAAACATATGCAGACAAAGTATAGCCCTCAAAAATCATTGTGTAATGGGCACTTCGCTGCGTGTGATCATAATGACCAGTGTATCACTAGACCTATTCTCAGCGCTCTCAGTTACAACAGTCATAGGGAATATCGGAGCACAGCGTCTGCCTCCTTTAACCCGACGCACGTTTCACCATTATAGGCTTTTTCATAGGGTAAAAAGCCGGCATCTCTTACCGGTATTTAAGGTCTGAATGTGAAATATCGCGAGAAAACAAACCTCTCTCAATTGGTCAACCCATCTGTCAATAATATACAGATTGACAGATTTAGTTACAAATAAAGTTACTTTGTAAATCATTAGTAGCGCAACATATTAACTTATTCGTTGACATTCAAATGTCCAATAGGATAGACTTCCTACCAAAGATTATAAATCTATACATACGCATTTAACAACGGAGTCACTACACATCTCCGATCAGTAAAGATTATTCAGTGTTAATACTTCCATCTGCTGTAAGATGTCAAAAAGCATATTAAAGCGCATATCATCAACCTAAATTCTCTTGTGTGGAATTCTATAAACATAGATAGATAATTCTATTACCATTATAGATATCATAACTACCCATATGAGAAACCACTAATATGCATAGGTAAAATAAAAAACCTTAGCATTCAAGGTATAATATTAACCCAAAGTTTGGTATCAGATATCCAACTTGACTCCTTTTCCTTGTGTATTATCCGCGCTATAACACATAATATATGTACCTATACTGGATCCCTCCCAATCATAATTGATCAGAAAGCTATTCTAGATGTGCTATCAGTCTCATACCCTCATTTAATCCATTTGGAGATAAAGAATTCAAAGAAAAAATCCACTGATTTTCTGCTTTCAATAGTTGATTGTCCTTATCACCACCTCTTAATCCAAATTTAATGTGTTGTATCCCAAACACCTCTGTATCCTTTATTGAACATTTGTGTTGATCCAAAAAATGTCTACTTAAACTAGTTAATTTTTTGCCCTTCCTAGCATCTCTTTCAGAGTTTTTAATGTTGTTAAAATGTTCCTTTATCCTCACTTTCAATTTCCTCAAGGTTTTGCCAACATATAGTAGGCCACACGGGCATCTAATGATTGGGAGGGATCCAGTATAGGTACATATATTATGTGTTATAGCGCGGATAATACACAAGGAAAAGGAGTCAAGTTGGATATCTGATACCAAACTTTGGGTTAATATTATACCTTGAATGCTAAGGTTTTTTATTTTACCTATGCATATTAGTGGTTTCTCATATGGGTAGTTATGATATCTATAATGGTAATAGAATTATCTATCTATGTTTATAGAATTCCACACAAGAGAATTTAGGTTGATGATATGCGCTTTAATATGCTTTTTGACATCTTACAGCAGATGGAAGTATTAACACTGAATAATCTTTACTGATCGGAGATGTGTAGTGACTCCGTTGTTAAATGCGTATGTATAGATTTATAATCTTTGGTAGGAAGTCTATCCTATTGGACATTTGAATGTCAACGAATAAGTTAATATGTTGCGCTACTAATGATTTACAAAGTAACTTTATTTGTAACTAAATCTGTCAATCTGTATATTATTGACAGATGGGTTGACCAATTGAGAGAGGTTTGTTTTCTCGCGATATTTCACATTCAGACCTTAAATACCGGTAAGAGATGCCGGCTTTTTACCCTATGAAAAAGCCTATAATGGTGAAACGTGCGTCGGGTTAAAGGAGGCAGACGCTGTGCTCCGATATTCCCTATGACTGTTGTAACTGAGAGCGCTGAGAATAGGTCTAGTGATACACTGGTCATTATGATCACACGCAGCGAAGTGCCCATTACACAATGATTTTTGAGGGCTATACTTTGTCTGCATATGTTTCCTTTTTTTGTGTGTGATCAATTGTTGAGATTGGTGTTTAGGAGGCAGGGTCTCTAGAGTAGTTTAAGAGCGCTTGGAGTAATTTATGCAGAAAGATGTATTATGATCCCTACTGAATTGCTCGCTTGTGTTAACTGAATGCGTTGATACACTAATTAGCGAATACTTGTTATTCATGTACTAGATTTACAACCATAGGCATTATTATCAGGTGTGGTTGTTATACGGAGAATAGGACTATACACAGCATGTGCCATATAATTAGTAACGAAGTGAGCAGTTAGCTGTGTAATTGAGAGATGATTCTTGTTACGTATGTGTTCTGAATACAAGTGCTGCAAACTACTTAACACTTTCCTGTGACAGCCGATGCTATATGATACTAGCCCTGAAGTATTGTCATTAAGGGTAATTTAAAAGATAGCGGCTGAGAAACAGGATCACGTACTCAGTGGTTATACGCTTATTACAGAGTCATAGGTTATTTTATTTTAATAAATTCGCCTTTATGTTTTTATTTCATATTAATAAAAGTTATATTTTATTCGTTTTTTAATATGTGTGTTGGATGTGAATTTATCACCACAGAGGGTAGCTATTTATCTATAGTAAGAAGGTGGGCTTGGTGCTAATTAGAGGTTTCTTTTCTCTTTTTTGGATCTATTACCTCCACTAAGAAGTTTGGGTTGGTGATCAATAACATTTATTTCAGGTCCGCCAGAGTATGGTTTGCTTCCACAAAGTGACGACCTACCGGTTTGTCACTTTTGCGGGCTTGTATGACTTGCCTGATGGATGTCTGGTGATTGGCAATTCTCTCTCTGAAAGATGTGATAGTCTTCCCTATGTAGAGCAAAATGCAGGGGCAAATAATTTACGAATTTACATATTTACTGGTACAGGTTAGACAATATTGTATGGGAAGTGTTTTGCCCGAATGTGGGTGTTTGAAGTGTTCTCCTGTAATCAAATTTCTACAAGTGACACATCCTGTGCACTTGAAGAAACCTTTAACAGTGGGTAGCCAGGTAGAATAGGAACTGCTATAACAGTGGGTAGGATCAGTTAAAAAAAAAAAAAAAAAAAAAAAAAAAATCACAAAGGTTGCTACTCATCCAGTAACTGCAATTAGGTTTTTGAGTACAAATCTTTGGTAAGGTGCGGTCACTGGATAGAATGTCCCAACGATTCGAAATAACTTGCGTGAGGTGTATTTAGAGTTGAAGACGAGTCTCTCAGGCTGTGTTTGTGGTTGTTTGGAATGAAGTTCAGTCCGAGTAGAAAGAAATGCACGGTCATAGGCATGTTGTAAAGAGGAGACCGAATATCCACTCTGAAGAAAACACTGGAAAATTTCTTGAGCTTGAATAATGGCTTGTTCGTGATTAGAGTGGTTTCTAATGATTCTTAAGAATTGTGAGAAAGGTACGCCAGATTTGGTATAAGAAGGATGGAAACTCTGATGTAGGAGTGTGTTCCTATCCGTGAGTTTACGGAAATTGGTGTTATCTAAACGGTTATTATGGTGGAACACTGTGAGGTCCAGAAGGTGTACCTCCTGTGGATCGGCTTGCCAAGAAAATTTTACCGGGCTATTAAGGAGGTTCAAACCTTTACCGAAAGTGGTGGAGGAGTCCAAGCTGCCTTTCCACATGAGGAACACATCGTCGATATAGCGCCGTAAAAAATAATGTTGGAATCAAACAGAGGAGCAAAGTGAACTGATTGATATTCTGTCATGTAGAGATTGGCAAATGCAGGTGCTACATTCAAACCCATTGAGTTTCCTGAAATTTGCAGATAGTAATTAAAATCAAATTTAAAGTAGTTATAGGTTAAACAAGGAATTCAAGTGCCTTAACTGTACTGTTGATGCAATCAATTGTGGGAATTATAGTATATAGAGATTTGACATACATTGTTGGTAACAAGATATCTTTGTCAATCAAGGGCACCTCCATGAGTGGTGTCCTGTATGTTCAATGGGATTGCTGTCACCAATGGTTGTAGCCAAAAGTCTAGAAATTGAGCCAATGGTTGGAGTAAGGCACCCCTAGCGGATACAATAGGACATGCCGGTGGTTTATGTGAATACTTATGAATTTTCTGTAAAGTATATAAATTGGGTGCACTGGGTGATCTACTGTAAGAAATCACATAGTGGGTTCATCAAATCCAACCATTGGTCAATGTCATTTTGAGACCGTTATCAACAATAAGTTTGTTCTTGATGACAGGATCTGAACGTAATGGTAGGTACGTGGTGCTATCATAAAGTTGTGTTAAAATTTCTTTTTTGCAGTAGGTATAATCAAGGATGACAACAGCCCCACCTTTATCCACTGGGTAGATAACTATTGTTGGATTATTTGCCAGATTGATTATAGTTTGTCTTTCCAGTCTATTAAGATTATTGTGTGGTGGATTAGGTAGTGATTGTGTAGCATCGGAATGAATAAATCAGGCAAAAGGTGTACTAGATGGATTGGTTTGGGTGGGTTTAAAAACACTTTTCGGTTGAAATACAGAAGGGGAAGATGTGGTGTCCTTGAAAAAGTAATTTCATATTTCTTTGAAAACGATGTAGATCAATTTGTCCCTAATCCAAAATTTAATAACTTTGAGTTTCGAAGGAAAGACCTTTGGATAGTACATTGGCCTTAATTGGAGATAGAGCGTGGTTACTGAGATTAAATATTATGGTTTCCTTGTTGGAGGGTTTGTGGCGATCTTGTCTTTCTTATGCTCCTTTTTGTGTGGTCTTTTGTGACAGAGTTGTGACCCCTAAAAAAGTGTCTGTGGGATTTTTGGAAGTAGAGGGGCGTCTGACTCAGCGGAGTTACCTGAGATGTGTCAGTTGTGCACAAGTTAGGTTTATTGATATGTTTCTTTCTTTGGAATCATGGAGTAAAACTTGGCCATGGTTGGTGCCTATATACAAATAGAATGTATTTATTGCAGCATAAGTGTGTTGTTTTTCCTCCCAGCCTATATTACAGATGAGTCAATGTTTAATAGATTTTGTGTAATAAATGCTGAATATGGCCATGAACAGCAAACATAAAGTGCAGAGAAGAAAAATAATATCTTACATGTAAAGATTAATGTTCAGCTGCTCCTAGAGCAGCAGCAAATTAACTTATCTATTGGAGTCTAGACACTCATGGAACAAGTAATTTCACTTCTCATGTGAAATCTCATTTTAAAGAGGGAAAACTGTTAGAGTAATGTTTTATTTTGTCTGAGAGAGAAACTAGGAACATCTATTTAAAAGTAGCATTTTTTACAGGTCTTTAATGCACAAGACACACATGGTTTTATAGTTGAGGCCACTTGTTGGGCTCTGTCTCCCTGTGTTAGCTCCCCAGAGTCCATGTCCTTCTCTATAATGGCTATAAGCAATGCCCCTGATATCACTGAATGAACAGTAGACTGTAGGTGGAAGTCTTGTCCACAACAAGAATGCTACTGAGACATCAGAACTGAGGGACAGGTATCTGGGGGATGTGACCAAAAGTAAAGCATTTAAGAAATCTTTCTTATCTCTGCGTGTGTGCGCGCGTGTGCGTGTGCGTGTGTGTGTGTGATGTGCGCGTGCGTGCGTGTGTGATGTGTGCGTGCGTGCGTGTGTGATGTGTGCGTGCGTGCGTGTGTGATGTGCGTGTGCGTGTGCGTTTGTGATGTGTGTGTGCGTGTGTGATGTGTGTGTGATGTGTGTGTGATGTGTGTGTGCGTGTGTGATGTGTGTGTGCGTGTGTAGTATGTGTTTCACTTCTGGTCCTCAAGAGGTTAAACCTACTTTAAGTTTTATTGGCCTTTTCAGAGCCTCTCCCTCTAGATGTCTCCAAAGGGTGGAGCCCTGCTCCTATTGTGTCAAACCAGAAAATCTAGGCTAGTGATACAATGTAGCATTAAACCATGCAATATAAAAGTATGGAAGGGAGGGGGTCAATACCAGCCAGAGGGGGTACAGAATGCATTTCAAAGCCTACCCCTCTGGCACTCAAAGGGTTAAAGACTTTATCACAGTATACAGGCACTTAGTGCTCTGTGCATTGGGACTATTTGCTACTGGTAGGTTTCCCAGATGTCAGCTCTAGGTATATCTCTAGTACCCCCACATGTAATATGACAAACCATGCAATTCCCAGCTCTCTGTGTATAAAAATCCCTTAATAAAAAAAAAAAGGAGGCTGATACTCCTATGCATAGAAATATACACAAACAATATAGAGATGTATTTCGATAGATATATAGAGTCCCACAATAATGAACTTGGGTAGTTGTATATTGGTAAATGACCTCTCTTGTATTTTACCACTACAGTTTGCTTTGCAGCTAGTTCTCAGTCGTTGAGTTGACCCGGAACAGTACTATACAAAAGAAACACAGATAGAACAGAGCAACCTGTCTGCGTAGTACGTTCATCACATAGGACAATGCATCTTTATCCCAACATTATTAGTGGGTACTTGCGTAATTGTAACTATAGCGTATCCTCAATATTTCCACAAAGAGATACAGTTCATTTTAGCAGTTTAGATGTTCTTTTTGTTCCACAATACTTTTTTGGATTTTTTAATTTATTTATTTATTTTTTTTCCTTTCATTCCAAGACAACACTTTTCTGCTGGATAATGAGCCCACTGGCATGACCTGAATGTAGATAATGACTACTGTGGCTCAGAGATATGAGAGACTTTCATGCACTGATTTTGATGACCCAGACCTTTCAGCCTGATGACTGCACAGAGCTATAGTCTGTGACTGACAGTCTCCCACCCTCCCCCAGAAAATAACTATCTAATGCTTATATCAAGGACCATGTGTATAAAGTGGAAAAGTGGAGCAATTCTGGGGCAAACCAATTGTGAAATGGGAAACGAATACAAACTGACATTGATTTGAATGAGTCTGTTAACCTCTTGAATGCTAGAAATTGCAGTGCATGTAAGCTCTTTTGCAGTCAAGGTGTTAAAAGCAGAACGGATAACGTAGCATAATCAGGGTAACATTGTCCAATGAATAGGCAACAATTCTGAGGCAAACAAACATCATTATAGGGAGCAAATAAAAATCCACATTGATTTAAAGGGATAGTAATACTTTATTTTAACAAACTTTAATATTGTTCTAATGAAATAAATACGGCAAACCAGGCGCACTGTGTAGACCGTTCTCATGAAGATTATCCTCATATGCCATGCTATTTCAGCTCTCCAGATGAGCAGTCCAGTCCCGGGACCAGAATCTAAGTCTGTCAGCTAGAGCGCTGATCTGGGTAAAAGGGGCAGGAGGGGGAACTTTATAAAGATATTAAGAGCAAACTATACAAGTTATGTAAATAAGACAATTTGCTTTATTCATTTCATTCGAACAATATTAAAGTTTGTTAAAATAAAGTATTACTATCCCTTTAAATCAATGTGGATTTTTATCTGCTCCCTATGATGATGTTTGTTTGTCCAATGAATAGGCAACAATTCTGAGGCAATGTTACCCTGATTAAGCTGTTATCCGTTCTGTCCTGCTTGAAGTCACATGTCCAAGAGCAGCCACACATTCCCTCTGGCACTGAAAGGGTTAACAGTTCTGGCACACACACTACCTGCAATTGGGAGGTGGTAGAAATTCCCACGGATTTATATGGTGCTTTTAATCCATGGATGACTAGACGTTCAACACATTGTAAAGCATTTTATTACCTAGGAGAAATGTGTTGCTGGTAATTTGTGAGGTTTGGGAAGCTACAGAGGTATAATTCTGGAGCAAACCATCTTCATCATTTCACAAATGAAAATGTCCATTGATTTGAATGTGTTTTTTTATATTTTTTGCTTTGCAATGCTTTGGAGAATTCTCTAGCAATGTTTAGGAGACCTCCTAGCATATTCGCTAGGTTAAACACCCCATTTGGATCAATGGAAATTTTCCTTTCCCCCTGTGGTGCAGTTGGTTTGCTCCTTTCTTTTTTTTTTTTTTTTTTTTTTTTTTTTTTTTTTTTTCCCTTCCCCTTTCTGCGTAAGGGCATTAAATGTGCATAAGGGACCTTTTTTGCTTAGTTTATAAAGCTACCAGAATAACAGAGCTCGCTCAACTCTCCATTATAACAATAATCTCCCCTCCACTGCTAATACCTCACTAGGTATTCCCCACTACAAAAAGAAGCCTGTCGTCTGCCTTCTCCTTCAGAGCTATGAAAGTCTGAAATAGCCTATCTGAAAAAATATGATCTAAAATCTCCCAAAATAACTTTTTCTTTGTATCTAAAAACAATATGTAACTGTATATAATTTTATATTGTTTCTCTAGTTGTCTAAATATGTAACGTCTTACTGTAAAAGCTCTCCACGACACACTTGAAAACGAGAGAAATCTCAATGTATTCTTAATGGAAAAACATTTTTTAAAAGGATAGTAATACTTCGTTTTATCTTTATTTTATTTTGTAGGCATTAAAAAAACATGAAGAACTGTATGTCTTATCTCTCAAACCTTTGTGGTTTGAGAGATATTCACAAGCCTGGTGTAAGCCATCTCTTCTCAGATGTTGAATCCAGTCCATAGACCAGACAGATAACAGCAGGGGACAATCTTCTTCCTATGAGAACAATGAAGGCTCTGCCCCCCTTGACAAGTTTTTCAGTTTTTTTCCCCCTTATCTTAATTGAAGATTGTCCCTCTCTGCAATCTGCCTGGGCACCTCCCTTCTGATCTGGCTGAGCAGTGTTACATCAGTAAAAGGGGCGGGAGGGGGGATACTTTGTCATTGAATTACTCTTGAACTACAACTCTGACAGAATTGAAATAACACTCTCCAAAGTCCAAATACTATGATTAATTATAGCTGCTTTTATTATGAAACATTACTATCCCTTTAAATAATGTGGTTACTGCTTTTCACCAAATAAGATTTTAGATATCGATTTTTATTTAAAAATGTTCAGGGAAATTGTGATCCGGTTCATTGTAGGTCTGTTTCCCTTGGAGATTAGGGTTAATGTTAAATAAATAAATAAAAAACTATAGACTAGTGACAGGCAACTGGTGGCCATCAAGTCCATCAACGGGCCACACAGTATGGTTAATGATTCCCAGTAGTTGTTGAACCAAGCTGTGAAACCCCTTGGTTGCTAGAGAGGCCAATACTTAAGGTGTATTTATTAAGTGTAGCGTGAGGTACATTCTGAGGCAAAAGAAACATGACGTGCAGCAGAAAATAGGATTGTATGTGAAGTGGTAGAGAGAAATTCTTTACTCTTCATTTTGTACCAGAGAAAGAATTGGTGATGTCAGGATTTGCCTCTGTGGGTTTCCTGCCCACTGCTGCTGTAGACTCAGGACCTGATTAGAAAACCATGCTGGTGGTAACCTTTATATCACAACTTGTTGAGTACCATGGGCTGAACAGCACATAGCTCTGCTCACACCCATTGGAGGACAGTCAAATGCTTAAAGTAATAGTAACACCAACTGAAGTGGTTTTAGGAAGGAGTCCTGCGCAAAAAAAAAAAAAAAAAAAAGGCCAAGTTCTGTGTACTTCATATTCATGACTAATTCAAGATAAATTTTAAGGAACCAAGGCATATAGAGTTGATTTATAGAAGTCATACTGATTTTTCTGACCAGGTGAGGATTTATTATTTGGAGTTGTAAACATTTTGCATCTGTCATCCAGGACTTCTACTCTCTATACTACTGTACTGACTGTCCCAAAAATTGAACCATTGCCAGTTGTCTAATCAGGAAGGGCAACCTGTGGCCTTCCGGCTGTTCGTGACTGAAATTCCCATCATCTGTGGCCAGTTGTTGCTTGCTGGGTAAGATGGGAGTTGTAGTACTCCACAGCTGGAAGGTCTCAGATTGCCCATCCTGGTGTGTTGTGAGTAGTTTCTATAGAATATATTGCTGCAGTATAATGGTATGTTGCCATTTATTTGCTAATATTGCAATTAATATACTAATTTGTTTTCTTTTCATTCCTTCATAGGAAAGATGACAGAGATTATGCTTTAAAACAAATAGAGGGTACTGGAATTTCTATGTCTGCATGCAGAGAGATAGCAGTAAGTTGATACTATATGAATGTTGCAACATAAGTTGATAGTAGCTGAGATATTTTTTAATTTATCAATGAAACCCTTGGATGTATATCAGTGTGTTGGAGACCTCTAGCATCCAAAGGGTTACTAATTCTATATAAACCTGTATATTCTGTATTGTGAAATATTCTATGTATCCTCTACATTTTGTTCTTTATTAAATAAAATATATATAATTTTTTTTTGGTCCATATAAAATATAGAAATTTCAGGCCTCCACAACCCCATTTCCTGAAGTTTTGTGAGAGTGGTACTTTATTAATGAGACACATTTGCTGCAAGGGAATGTACCTTGCTGCTACTTTACTGTATATATGTCATGAAGTTTTACAGATCTGATATATGTCCAGTGAAAGGCTGACCCAAGTGGGCATAAGCCTATTATATATGGCTGGTGCTTGCAGAGCCACTTCCCTTTATCAATAGGACCACAGGGCGGAACACAGGGCCACTGCATGTAAGAAAACTTGGCACTTCAAACTGTTTTGTATCATAATACATAAATTGGTCAGTGTGAATGAGGCCTAAAGATGATCTCTTCAGTTTGCAATAATTTCATTTCTTTATTTAATCCTTTTGCCATATGCCCAATGAAGACCCATAGCAGACTTCCATTTGTAGCACTGGGCAGTGCAAATGCATTCGGAAAATCTTTGTTCTTTACCGTACTGTTGGCAATTCTGACATCCTTACCATTCTATCACAATGGTTTGTAATAATCTTTTTATTCAAACTTTCAGCTTCTGCGAGAACTCAAGCATCCAAATGTAATTTCTCTTCAGAAAGTATTCCTTTCCCATGCAGACAGAAAAGTCTACCTTTTATTTGACTTTGCTGAACACGACCTATGGGTAAGAAGCGTGACTTAAATATGTTATTGTCATACATGTTTTAATTATTTTCGTAACTTGACCAGATATCAAGTCCATTTCCTTCAGTGAATTTTGAATTACAACAGTAGTAGTTTAACTTGTTGTGTTGAATATATTAATCCTGCTAGAGCAGTCTGCAGTGCATTTTAGAGCAATGCATTGCATCTCCCTCTGGCACTGAGATAACTGTTTAATGACCAGAGAGGTGTGCAATGCATTCCGTTACACACCTCTGGTCCTTCAGGAGTTGGCACACACATTGTGGTGGGTTTTCACAACTTTGAAGATTTGTAAAGACCTCATGACCTAATAAGCTCTTAGACAGTAGTTCTTAACCCCTAGAGTACCAAGGCGGCATGACGTACAGGCTTGGCCAGCTGTTCCTGCTATGGAGGACATCAGGACCCCTCCAAATGCTCTTTTTGTTATTGATCTACCAACCAGGTCATCTGGGAAATCAATAAACGCAATGCAGAAGTGTGGCGTCCATCCTAGCTGAACTTTCGGGTAGGAGGTGCAAGTAGAACCAGAGACCTTTCCACGTCGTGTCACTGTTGATTTGATATGAGTGAATGTCTACTTTCCAAAAGTTGTTTGACCTGCACACCTTTCCTTCATATCTCTAATAGTTAGGAACATTTTAGTGCAGGCAGCCTATTTTAAAAAAATTAAAACTGGTAGGTATAATTTTGTGCTTCCGACACCCCTTACGGTATGTCAAGCCATGCCAGTGTGGTACCATTTTTCTTAGGGAATAGTAGCTAATGAATGCAGTAAGAAATGTTATCTATTTTAATACATTTGAAGAGGTGGAAATGTGAAAACAAATTCCTTTTTTTCCTATAGCACCACCTTCTTGAAACCTTTGCACACACCAGATTAGGAGTAGAAAGGCAAGTGACCCTTCATTTGATGCCATGCATTGTTGTCTTTCCAAAATGGTGTGCTTAGTCTATCTTTTCTTCATTTCTGTAGTTGGAACAACCATATTGGTACAGACAAATCACGTTTGAAAGAAATGTAAGAAGAATGAGAGCTTGTAGTTGGTGTAGTCTTGTGCTTCTGGTAACCCCATACAGTAAGTCAACTCATATCAGTGGGGTGCCATTGTTCTTGTAAGAGCAGTAGCTAATAATTACAGTAGGAAATACCATAGTTTTCAATGATCTCAGTACATTTAAAGTGATGAGAATGTAACAAAAAAAAAAAAAAAAAAAAAAATGCCTGTTTTTCACTCCTTTAAAGGGGATGTATCACTTTATAAAAAGGTGTTACCATCCACTTTGTTAATAAAAGCTATTATAGGAAAACATTGTGGGTTTTTTTTTTTTTTTTTTTTTTTTTTTTTTTTTTTTTTTTTTTTTAAATCTAACTAATTATAAAGATATTCCCTCTTCAAGCGCAGAAGAGGTTTTCTGAAGAAATTGGTGAGTCGCATTATGCTGAACGGCAAAAGTCTTCTACAAGTCCTATTTCTCCTCCTACCTCCCTCTCCGCGTCTCCAGGGAGCTTGTTCACACTTCCCTTTGGTGTGCTGTGAATGGCTCCTAGCATTACAAGCTTAGGTAAGCATTATACTAAGGTTGCTACCTCAGTATATTGCTAATCACAGCTTGCTGTAATGCTAGGAGCCGTTCACAGCACACTGAAGGGAAGCGTGGACATGCTTCCTGGGGCAGCTGGGTGGGAGGAGAAATGCGAGGTGCTTTAGAGCTGTGCTGTGCACATAATGAGGAAGTGCACAGCACAGAAAAGGGTATTTTTACAATTAGTTCGATAGTACAATTAGTTCTATTTTTTTTTTTTTTTTTTTTTTATAAACAAAGCTTTCCTTCAATAACTTCTATTAACAAAGCCGATGATAACACTTTTTTATAAGGAGATACATCCGTAAACTATACTTTTTTTACTTGGGTAGTTCAGGGCTTTTAAAAATAATTGAAAATGTCACTAATAACGTGAATTTTTGATAAAGTATTTTGCCATTATCATAAATGATATATTTATTAAATGTTTTTCCCCATCATAGGTTGTCACACAATACAAAATTTAGTTCTTGTGAGGGGCCATGAAAAGGTTGAATTGGTTCTGAAAAAAGATATGCTTTTCCATATATAACTATAAAGTTACAAGCATAAATCATGCCTAAACAGATGGATAGTGAAAATGCTGCATATGTGTCTGGCCAGCAGGGTACAAACATTTCTTCTGGCACTGAAGGGGTTAAACATATCAATAGAGACCACTACCATTCCATGTGTTGAAGATTTCTATGCTTGAACACAGGTGACTTTATTAGAGGCTCATTCATTAATTCGCCTATGCGGAAGCAGGAACATCCGGAGATGTGGCCGGTTAATGGTCCTGGAGGGTATGAGCTGAGAACCACTGCATAACGTGTCTACTGTTACTACTTTTATTCTGTGGAGCCATGAAAGCTGGAAAAGCTTCAGACTCTTAGGGACACATTTACTAGCAAAATAAGATTACTGTAATTAGTAACCAAGTGCACAATGGAGAACTAAAAAATCCCATTGGTTTAAATGGGGATTTGAATACTGGAGGTTGCCAGTGCAATGCTTTGGAGACCCCTCTAGCATTCAGGGTTTTAAAGCTGTATTAACTCCAAGAAAATTGCGGGACTTTGTTTTGTCCCCTGTGGTGGAACTTGTTTGCCCCAGAATTATTCCATATTTCATGTGAGCATAAGTCCTAATGTTTGTGACAACTTTCATCTAGCTTTATTAATAGTCACAGTATGCAAACAAGAGCAATGCAGTCTGCAGACCTTGGACTGGAATGGAACCCTGCTTTGTTCAGCTGCTGATCTACGACTTTCATACCATCCTCAGATTTTTTTTTTTTTTTCCCCTCTTTTGAATCTTGCTGATCTTTGAAAATTTTTTCAGTTCTAACAAAAATTCTTTACACTTTAAAGCATTGTTCGCACAGGCCTTCTGGATGAGGGCCCTTTTAGAGCAGACCAAGCCATCTGTGTTTACTGCTGGTGATCGTTTTTGTTTTCCTGTTATCAGTGTAATAGGATTTCTCACTAACATTTCTTCTGGGTCTTGTCATCTTTAATAAGGAGTCATGCATGTAAATTGCCAGTGTTTAGTTAATTGATTAAATGTGTTTTACCTAAAATATGGTGTAACAGGTGTGTGTATAAGATACTTTCCAGTAGCAAAGTCCCTTTCCTTTTGTTATGAAACTAGAACCAGTGCTACATCTTTGTTTTGGTGTGTTTTGATCCAGTATTTTATATACGGTTCCTATTTAGCTGTTATGTGGATTTTTTTTTTTTTTGCAGTGCGTTCACTGACTTTTGCACTGAGACTCTGAATAAACATACCAGACAAAGATAGTAGAATAAGCCATAGTCTGAACTCAATGGGCCAGTCTCTACTTTCAGTCAAGTATACTTCAAGCACTGTTAGTGTATCGCATGCCAGGACCAAGCTTCCGCCTTTGGCTGGGATTCATAGAAATGGGATTCTGAAAGTGCACTTCTGAGCCGGCAGGATTCCAACATCTTGTCTTTCATTAGCCTGGCTACTGCTAGAATGCATTCACATGGCTGGTCTTGCTTCTTATAGGCATTCTGTAATAACCCTCGTGTAAAGATTGGGTATTTGATTTCTGAACAGTACATCACTCAGCAAATAACATTGTAACCCACATCACGTTTGCCTTCCATTAATCCTTTCGATGCTACAGTCATCAACAGTGTATTGCTTCGCAATTCCTTGGAAACATCCATAGCATCCAAAAGGGTTAAATATCTATATTGTGCTTTAAAGTAGAAGTATATACATAGGAATAAGTTGTTTTTAATTTAGTAGAAGAACTTTGGTAACTTCATGCAAACAAGGATAATTGCTGCTAGATTATGACCCACCCTGTTAATATGCCTCTGTTATGACATTACCCTTATCACTTATTATGAGCTTGTTTAAAGAAATGGATTCTATTGTCACACACCGTTACCTACATATGAATAGGAAAAACACTTTGTCTCATTTTTGGGGTGCCCCTAAGAAGTAGTTGCAAATACTTTCTATTAATGATATTTAAACATTTATGACTCCTATTCATTTTAGGTGATTTAAACAACCTTATGTATAAAGACAAAGCAATGCTAGGGTAACTCATCTGCACCACATGAAAGCTAAGAAAACATCCAATCCATTTTAAATGGGGATTTTAACCTCTTGAATGCTAGAGAGGTCTTGAGATGTCTCTCATTCAAAAGCTTATAAAAGTCCCATTTTAATCTGTTGAATTTTGAGTTAGCCTTGAAGACTGAGTGCAATTGTCTACCTTCTGTCTGTCCTCACAGTGGAATGTTTTTGCTTCTTTCAGCACATAATCAAATTTCACAGAGCTTCTAAAGCAAACAAGAAACCGGTGCAGTTACCTCGGGGAATGGTGAAGTCACTACTATATCAGATTTTAGACGGCATTCATTACCTGCATGCCAACTGGGTTTTGCATAGAGATTTGGTAAGATGGACATTTATCATTTAGGATAATGCACATGCACATATTTTTAAAGGGATAGTAACACTTAAATTTTACTCATCTCCATTTTGCAGCCCTTAATAAAAGAAATAAAATGAACCCAGCAGCATCTCTCAGACATTTAAAGCGGATATCTCTCAAACCATAAAAGTTCCCCCTCCCCTGATGGCAGTGCTGTAGCTGTCTGCAGGGGAATCCGGTCCCTGGACCGGCTGAGGCTCTTCAGCAGAGCTGAGATGGCGTTATTGCAAAAGAAATCCTTCACGTGTGCTTGCAAACCAAATCGTTAACGCGATCTCGGCTCTGCGGCAGAGCCGTCGACTGGTCCCAGGAGTGGATTCCCCTGCAGTCAGCTAGAACGCTGATGTCAGAGGAGGGGGAGCTTTGAAAGCGGATATCTCTCAAACCATAAAATTTTGAGAGATGCCACTGGGGTCATTTTATTTCCTTTTTAAGGGCTTACAAAATGGAGATGAGTAAAATAAGTGTTACTACTGCTTTAAAATTATAGTAATGCAAAGCAAACTCTGTTAAAGGGGCTCTTGAAACACCAGGGAAATTGACTTTCTAACTATATGTATTTATCTAACCGTTATCGGAACCAATCTGCCATTAACTTTCATGCAGTGCATCTGGGAGCGGAAGCAACATCATTATCCTCTCCACTGAAGATCTGCACTAGTGAATTCACTCACAGAAGGACTTTCAGCATGGACATAACTAGCCTGTAAGACTTGAATAAAGAGCTGTCACCCAGCTCTGCTGATTGTGGTGATCTGCAGGGCAAATGGAGAAGGAACGGCAGAGTTTTAAAGGGATAGTAATACTTAAGTATTACTAATCCCTCTAGGAAAGTACTACTAAAAAAAACATTGCCCCCAGTGTCATCGCTCAAACCTTTGTGGTCTGAGAGATGATCTCTTGTAAAGTTGCCCCCTTCCTTCCCCTTTCCCCGTAGTCATCAGCAGAGCCACGATCGCGTTAATAAAAAAAACCAAAAAAACAAAAAAAAAACTTTCACTAAAACGGTCTTCTACGTGTGCTTGCAAACCAAGAACACGTAGAAGACCATTTCAGTGAAAGTTTTCTTTTTTAGGAACGCGATCCGGCTGTGCTGGAGAGCCGCCTGAAAGTCGTACGACTTTCTTCCCTTCAGTCAGCTAGAATGCTGACTACGGGGAAGGGGGAGGGAGAGGGCAACTTCAGAAGCGTTCATCTCTCAAACCATAAAGGTTTGAGAGATGATAATGGGGGCAATAGGTTTTTTTTTAGTAGTACTTTGCTATAGGGATAAGTATTACTATCACTTTAAGCTATGGGAGCTCCTTTGCAATAGGTGTTTGATAACTGCCTATAGCAGTGGTTCTCAACCAGGGTGCTGTGCACTGCTTTTTCCATGAAGTCTTTGACGACATATTGTATCTGAGTTTGTAATGCATACTTATGGAAATTATGCACAATACGCTATTTTTGCCATTTTGACTGTGAGACCTAAGCATAACTCTAGGTCTTACGTAGTGTTCCCTTCATTAAGCCCTTGAGAAGTAATCTATAAAATATGAGGGGTGCCATGAAAGTTCCAGATTGCATGTTAGGGGTTCGTAACAAAGATATTGGAAAACACTGGCCTATAGTTAGAAAGCCACTTCTGCAAATTTAAGTTGTAGCATGTAATTGGGGAGAGCGACTGATGTTAGTCCCTTTCTAAAGCTCCCTATTAATTGTTTGTATTTAAAGGGAACACTTGGATATAATTGAGGTTATAACTGAAATTATATGGACTCGGAATAGATAATGCAAATGTGATATACTTTAATTATTAAAATGATATGAAATATATAAACTACCCCAAAAGCTTCACAACAAGAGGCTTACTAAACTTGCTTTTATTAAATTGTCATATTCAGAGAGCATTTATTTTCATGCTTTGTGCTGTTTGTATTGCGAGGTAAGTTGATTAAAGTGCACACGTCCCCATCAGATGTTTAGTATGTTTTAAAGATAATTAAAAAGTTATGTTGTGCTAGCTGTTTGTTTTGTGCAATTGATCCTTTTTGAGAAATTACCCTTTCTCTGTCATCCAATACAGGTTACTGGTAACTCTGGGTAGGTGATCCACCCCTTTAAGTAGGCAGGAACAATTCTACAATTGTATGCAGGGGGTGGAGCCTACCTTCCCTCCTTGGCTGCAGCTAGCCAACCAGCTCCAGAAAGATGTGTTCCTTGGTGTAGATAACACAGGCTTTAGAAGTTTTTTATTTTTCTGTTAGAAATGGAATACCACCATTAGGCAGATTACCATAACTGACAATGCCCTTAGATGTGGCTAGCTCAGTGACCAGGTGCTTTTTGTGGACCTTAAGCCCTGGGGGGGGAAATCTTGGCTACAAGTTCTTTCCACAGGAGTTGCCCACCGAGGCTTCTTCTTTAAACATGGTAATCTGAAGACAGAAGATCTGCAGGAAAGGTGAACGACCCTTTGAGTGCTGCAGATCCACATGTCCCATAGTGCCCCTCCGCACAGGGGTTTTTCCGTGGAGTTCCTATTGCACACTCCTGCAATCACCGGGTCTATCTGTATGTCTGTCGGGGTGTTTGGAGCAGGTTTATGTGGTATTTAACCCTTTAGCTGCTGGTTTTGGCACTTACTACTGGTTCAGTGTCTTTTGGGTATCCTACCATGTTTTAGTGATGTTTCATGTCTTTTAATATTAAACCTTCAATTTTGTAAAATTTGAGTAAAGGCGCGCTTTACCGCATAGGCGCCATTGCTCCATTCACTCCTATGGGACTGTACTGTTTGGGACATTTCTCTGCAACCGTTTAACCTAGTAACTTCAGAGATGGCTCATTTTACTTGTCTGCCCTTGCTCTATCATCCGGCTCATGTTTCTAGTGTGTTGGGGGCTCAGGGGGCTTCTGGCACTGTTTGGGGTACTTTTCTGGGAAAACTACATTTCCCGTGAGCGATTGCTTTGCACTCTTGTTTATAATTGGCTCCTGCTTTGGCAGTCATTTTGTGCTCTTTCCAGAACGAGTATCCTACGCAGGGCTTGGACTCTCCTCAGCTGATTAACCCTTCGTCTGCCAGACAAGTCTATTTTAGCGATTTCTGGGGTGAAACTTTAATCATACACACTGTAATTGGTTAATTTCTTATACAGTTAGGTTATTGACACTGTGAGAATGTCTGTACCATAGGAGCATGGGGCCAGACCTAAGACTAAGGATGCTAGGGTCTCTGTATCCTCTATTGCACAGTGCTCTTCCTGTCATTCAGGGTTACCTAGCGAATTCTCAGGTCATTTATGCCCAGCATGTTCTGATGTCCCTGAGAGTCTCCCAGGGACCTCCAACCATGCATTAGAGCCAGTTTGGGTGCAAGAGGTCAAGGCTACTACCAGGGACCTTAGGTCCACTTTGAAACTGTTTCCATCCATCTCATTCTTGGCAGATCCCCTCCTTCGTCAAGTATTCTCTGCCATTTCCTCAGGGTGTACCTGACGTGTTAGATTCCTCTGAGGAGGAACTGCTGGTGAATATTCAGATGATGAGGAATGTTCTGCGGTGTGCTCCTCTCAGTTTTTTGTGGACCCTTTTGAGGCTGATCCTGATCCCTCGGCTGAGGGCCTGATCAGGGCTGTTTTAAATACCCTAAACATTCCCTTAGTTCAGGAGGTTCCTTCTGACCCCTCTGATGTTTTTCAGGAGCCTAAAAAGCCCCTTACTTGCTTTCCACCTAACCCCACTCTTGACTGCCTTGTGTCTGAGGAGTGGAAATTCCCGGACAGGAAACCTTCTGTGTCCAGGAAATTTGCCAAGCTTTATCCCTTCTCTGAGGCAGCGCTTGTGCAGTGTGTTCATCCTCCCAAAGTGGATGCCCCTTTCTCCAGGCTGTCTAAGTCTACTGCCTTGCCAGTTTCTGATGCGTCTGCTCTAAAGGACTGGACTGACAAGAAACTTGAGGTCTCCCTGAAGTTCGTCTTTGCCACTGCTGATTCTGCCATGCATCCAGCATTCACAGCAGCATGGGTGAACCGGGCCATTGCAGTCTGGACTGAACAGCTCACTCTTGCTGTCTGTCAGGGTGCTCCTACTTCGGATAAGTTGCGCTTCCTTGCAAATGTTTCTGAGGCACAGCACTATGTTTCTGCTGCCTTATTTGATGCCATCCGTTTGGTGTCTAGGGTTTCCACCATGTCTGTGGTTGCCAGATGGGCTCCTTGGCTTAAGATCTGGTCTGCTGATACTGCTTCTGAGAAAGTTCTCCTTGCCTTTTCAAGGCACTTCTTTGTTTGGGCCAAATCTCAAGGATCTGATCAGTGAAGCTTCAGGATGTAAGAGTACACTTCTACCCTTAGTTCCTAGGAAGAAAACACCGCTTAAGCGTAAACGATATTTTCAGTTCCTTTCAGAATGACACGTCTGGTGAACCGTCTGGTTCAGCTACACGTACCTCCTCCAAGCCAAAACAGCAATTGAAGCCCAAGGTTTCCTCCAAGCCCAAGGATTTCAAGCCGCCTTCGGCATGACTCACCAAACCAGGGTCCACACTCTGCAGTGGTGGTAGTCTGCATCACTATCACAGCATTTGGGAGGATTCAGTGACGGACCCATGGGTTTTGCGGGTAGTGACGGAAAGGTACAGGATCCCTTTCGACTCTCTTCATCCCTTTCGCTTTCTTCCTTCTCATACGCCTCAGGGCGCAGAGAAATGCCATCTGTTCAACAGCGCTGTTCAGGCTCTTCTGGACAAGGATGTTCTGGAGCCAGTTCCAGTTCAGGACAGAGGTATGGGTTTTTACTCAGACCTCTTTGTGGTCTCCAAGAAGGAGACCGGTTGTCGTCCCATTTTAGACTTGAAGGATCTCAATTCCTTTGTGCCCAGGACTCATTATCACCAGGAGTCTCTATGGACGGTAATTGCTGCCATGTCCCTGGGGGAATTCCTTGCATTTTTGGATCTTCAGGAAGCGTACTTACACATTGCCATTCATCCAGAGAGCCAGCAGTACCTCCGATTTGCTTGCGACTGGGAACATTTTCAGTTTTCAGCTCTTCTATTTGGTCTAACGACAGCTCCTCAAGTCTTCAACCGTGTCCTGGGAGCCTTAGTGTCCGTCCTCTACCGAGACTGCATCAGAGTTACTCCATACATGGACGACCTGCTTCTGAAAGCTTCTTCTGCAGAACTTCTTTATCAGCAGGCTCAGCAATGCATTCATGCTCTCACCCATCACGGGTGGATCATCAACTTGGACAAATCAGATCTTGTCCCATTCCAGCATCGAGTCTTCCTGGGCCTCCTCTTCGATTCACTGAAGAACATGGTGTTTCTCACAGATGAGATGGCTCACCAGATCGCCCACAGGGTTTCTGCGATACTGGCTCAAGATCCAGTTCCAGCCAAGAAGCTGTTATCTCTCGTGGGGAAATTCATTTCCACCATAGAGGCGGTACTGTTTGCCATGGCACGAACCAGGGAACTCCAGCGGTTTGTGATCCAGGTGTGCAGGGGTCGGCCGGACCTTCTGAAGACATCGGTGTCACATCCTCTTCATGTGGAACTGAGTTTGTCCTGGTGGCTCGACCTCTCCAGTCTGCTGAAGGGCAAGTCCTTCCTAGTTTCCTTTTGGACCACGGTGACAATGGATGCCAGCTTCTCCAGCTGGGGAGCGGTCCTGGGTCGCCGGAGTGCACAGGAACGGTGGTCTCCAGAAGAATCTCTCCTTCCCATTAACGTGTTGGAGCTTCTGGCGATATTTCATGCCCTTCGTCATTGGACATATTAGCTGGAAGACTGTCCAGTCCGGGTGGAGTCTGACAACACCACGGCAGTGACTTACATCAACAGGCAGGGCAGAACAAGAAGTCTCGCCACTTGGTTAGAGGTTAAGGCTATTTTTTCCTGGGCAGAAGTACAAGTTCCTGCCATATCCGCAGTGCACATTCCTGGTGTAGACAACGTCATGGCGGACTTCCTCAGTCGACACACAGTGGACAGCGGAGAGTAGGAGCTGCACCCAGAGGTATTCACCCTCATTGTTCAGAAATGGGGTCTTCCTTACATCAACCTGATGGCGATAAGACACAACAGGAAGGTTACGAGGTTCTGCTCTCGATGGAGGGACCCTCTAGCTCTGTTGGAGGATGCAATATACATTCCTTGGGTATTCCCTCTGGCCTACATCTTTCCTCCCCTCCCCATTTTGCACAGGGTGTTAGGGAAATTACGACTGGAGCGTTTTCCAGTCATTCTGATTGCTCCGTACTGGCCTTCCCAGGCTTGGTTTCCAGAGCTTCTGGATCTGTCAGTGGTGGAGCCATTCCGGCTCCCTTGCCGTCAGGATCTTCTTCTACAGGGTTACCTGTGGAAGGAGGATGTTCATCGTCTAGCCTTGACGGCTTGGAAATTGAATCCTCAATATTGAGGAAGAAAGGGGTTTCTTCTGGTGTGGTGGCTACTATGCTCAGTACCCGCAAACATGTTTCTTCCAAGATCTATCATCGTGTCTGGTCGACCTTCCTATCTTGGTGTGCCGATAAGGACCTGTTTCAGCAATTTGATCTGCCTACGGTCCTGACCTTTTTGCAGGACAGTGTGGATAAGGGCCTCAGTTTGAGTTCCCTTAAGGTTCAGACGTCTGCTCTGTCTGTTTTCTTTCAGAGGCGCATTGCCATCCTTCCTGATTTCAAGGTATTCTTCCAGGGTGTTGCTCGTACTCATCCTGTTTTCAAGTCTCCCACTCCTCAGTGGGATCTTAACTTGGTTTTGGACGTTCTTCAGTGCCCTCCATTTGAGTCTTTGGCTACTATTCCTCTACGCCTGTTGACGTGGAAAATGGCTTTTCTCCTGGCGATTGTGTCTGTCCATCGTGTTGTGGAGTTACGTGCTCTGTCCTGTAAACCACCCTATTTGGGGTTTCACAAGGACAAGGTGGTTCTTCGTACTTTTCAGGAGTTTCTCCTGAAGGTGGTTTCGGAGTTCCACATCAATCAGGAGATTGTGGTGCCCTCTTTTTTGCCCTGACCCCACCTATGACAAGGAGAGGGATCTCCACTTGTTAGACGTGGTGTGTTGTCTCAAGTTTATTGTACGTTGCACTGAGTCTATCAGGCGATCTGACGCGTTGATTGTCATTCCATAGGGTCCTAGGGCAGGAAGACCTGCATCCATGGTGACTATTGCTTCTTGGATCAAGTCCACTATTCATAAGGCTTACGAGCTGAGAAAAGAAGCCTGTCCCTTTTCGGGTCACTGCTCATTCTACAAGATCTATTGGGGCTTCTTGGGCTTACAAGAATCAGGCCTCTGCTGATCAGTTGTGCAAGGCTGCCACTTGGTCGTCTGTGCACACCTTTTCGAAGCACTACCGTGTTGATGTGCTGGCATCGGCTGATGCCAGCTTTGGGAGGTAGATCCTGGAGGCTGTCTTGCCTGTCTAGGATCTTCTTCGGTTCTTGGTGCTTGCTTCACTTTTGAGCCCTGTTGGCTCTAGTTCAGTGTGCTGTGTAACAGTTGGGGTGTTACCCCTGTTCAGTGTCTGTTGACACTTCAGTTGTTTTGTTGGGCTATCTCTGATCTGATGGTTCATATCTGCTCTGGTGACTTTGAGGGCCTTGCGCCTGGTCCTTGCCTTACTACCCATCTCTGGGGAAACTCAATGGTTGGACATCCCAGAGTTACCAGTAACCTACATTGGACGACAGAGAAAAGAGGATTTTAGACTTGCCTGTTAAATCCTTTTCTCTTAGTCCATACATGTTACTGGTCTCCCACCGTGTCAAGGGACCATGCTTGGCTCTGCTATGGCAGACCGTGGGTGTCCTTTGGGGTCATGCTCACAGGGGTCTTCTTTCCCTTCTACTCTCTAATCAAAAGTTTGTGTCTCAAATCTTGCTGGAGCTGGTTGGCTAGCTGCAGCCAAGGAGGGAAGATAGGGTCCACCCCCTGCATACAATTCTAGAATTGTTCCTGCCTACTTAAAGGGGCAGATCGCCTACCCAGAATTACCAATAACCTGTATGGACTAAGAGAAAAGGATTTAACAGGTAAGACTAAAATCCTTTTTTTCCTTATGCTCACCAAAAATTGTCCCTCACTGCGTTCCATCCAGATGTGCGTGAGAGAGGCAGTGTGACACAGGTGAAAGGGGAGGGAGGAGGATACTTTAGCATTGAATTACTGTTGAGCTGCAAAACTAAAAATATTGGAACACCGCGTTACATGGCACACATTGTAGGAGGATCAATTGGAGCTGCATTTTATTTCAGAAATTACTATGCCTTTAACTGATGCTATATTCAAAAGGGATGTTCTCCCAGCCCATTCACAGAAAATACTTGTCATTCAATCAAGCAGGAATGTCTGCTCCGTGGGTGCATATGTAACACTAGATTTTAGGCCACAGAAAAGGAACAGCTGCTTGCATGAAGTGCAGAGTATTTAAGTGTATATAACTCCAGTTTATTTTTAGGTGTTATTGTTCCTCTAGTTTCCCCCCTCCCCCACACCGCCCTTTTCTCTGATATTAGTAACTAGTACTCACTGACAGTGCATCCAGTGCTTACGTGGAGGGAGAATTTTGCATTTATCTGACATGTTTCACCAAATCCTTTACATTAACTTTTGCCTAGATTATATTACAGATAATGAATGTTATTTCACCAATTCCTCTTAACACCTTAATGATCATTGGAGTGTGCATTGTGTTGCACATCCCTCTGGTCCTTAAGGGGTTAACAGGAATTAAGGAAATTGATAAGTAAAACCAGTGATCGTTATCAACAGCAATGGAATCCAGGCCTTTGTTGCGACATTTACAGTGTTATCTAGAACACCTCTGGCACTCAGAAGATCACTGCTGTTCATTCCCCTTTTTATTTTGCTGTGAGATCTTTCCTTTCATTTGAGACAAAAGCATTTTCGGCAGAATTAGCAAATAGTATAAATTTCTCATTGGTGTTTGTAAATGACCCTGGCTTTGCAGACTGTATTTTAACCCTTTGTGTGCCAGAGAGGTATTCATTGCATTGCAGCACAATGCTTTGGTTACCTTTCTGGCATGCAGAGGGTTAAGAACTGCATTTCCAATAGCAGTGTTAGGACCAAAAACAATTACAGATCTGCTGTGTGCTTCACAATGTTTAAATTATTAAAAATACAATAACAAAGAGCCTTTGAGTCTTCCATGTAAAGAGAAATAAATCTTCAGATTGCTTAGAATTTGTCAGATCAATTAATGTTTCATTTTTCTGTGTCTCTGATGTCTTTATCTAAATTTGGTCTGGACTGTAGGACACAAGGCATTGAACTGCTCCTAGTATGGAACCAGTGTCCTGCTGAGTACACTTTCACAATTCAACTAACTGCCTATTTTGTCATGTCACAAAAGCAAATTGGTTCAGCAACTCTTCATCTTCCGTCTGTCCTAGGCACAAATGAAATGTGGTGATATTCTGGGGCAAATCAGCTGCACCATAGGGGCAGATACAAATTAATTTATTTAACCCTTTGAATTGTAGAGGTCTTCTATGAACTGAAAATGTAACTGTTCATTTGAAACTCTTATTTGGCTTAATCATCACATAACAAGTTTCTTGTTTATTTGAGCTAATTTGCTCATCGTATACCAGATATTGCTGGATTATTCTCTTCCAAGAAACACCTAAAATAATGGACAGGTATAATGCAGACTTTGCAGTCCTACCTGTTCTCTTACAGTAGTTGACTCCTCTCTGTTTGACCAGCTGCTTTGGTGCACTTTTGGCAATTTGTGCATTTCTAATGAGTTACACAAAGGATTGTACGATGATGTATATGAACAGCCAAAACAAGGTCCCCCAACCCTGCTGCTTAACTCTGAGGGGTGAGCTACACATTTTAGAGCTCGAAGGGTAAAATAAATGCTAGCACTATCATATCAGTTTGGTTTTATTTGATTTTTTTTTTTTATTATTGATGTTCCTGGTTATGAATCTGTTTAAAAAAAAAAAAAAAAAAAGATATCAAAATTTGATGTACCAATCAATGAAAGTGAACAGAGTACACAGCTTAAAGGGATAGTAATACTTAAAATGTTAAAAAAAAAAAAAAAAAAAGTTGTAGGTTTTATCCCCTTGAGTAAAACAAGGGTACTCCCACTGCTGGAAGGTGTTTTATTCAAAAGTTATTACAACTCAAAGTTGATTTTTTTAGGTACAATATCAGTGGCCTGAAATTGTACAGTGGCGCTGTTGCTATACCATCCTATCGACAGCTCTGGTCCCGGGACCATTAATCTCCATAGGAAGGTGTAGCAACAGTGCCACAGTACGATTTCAGGCCACTGTGATATTGCACCTAAAAAATTCTAATTTGAGCAGTAATAACTTTTGAATAAAACACCTTTCAGCAGTGTGAGTACCCTTGTTGTACTCAGGGG
Organism: Rhinophrynus dorsalis; assembly: GCA_037306005.1. NCBI lineage: Eukaryota > Metazoa > Chordata > Amphibia > Anura > Rhinophrynidae > Rhinophrynus > Rhinophrynus dorsalis. The sequence goes on along the minus strand of CM074719.1, from coordinate 540,444,692 downwards.
GATAAACCCTACAACATTTTTTTTTTTTTTTTTTACATTTTAAGTATTACTATCCCTTTAACTCACTGTCACTGATCTGCAACTCTGGAGAACTCTTGGAGCGAGATCAGTGTTTCCACCTACAGGGGAGTTTTGTGGAGACCGTTCCTCAATCAGCACGCACTGCAGGTATCGTCAGCTTCTCAGAAGTATAAGTCTGTTGGTGTGTGACACTGAGACTTTCTATTTCCAGAAATGAAAGTATTGATATCTTCCCACTATACTTCTATATGGGCAGTTTGGAATGAGGACTTAAAGTGTTAGTAATGTCTAAAAAAAACTTTTTTGCATTTAGAAGAGCTTAAAAAGCTGATCTAAATGCAAAAAAACGTATCTCTTAAATCACTATGATTACAGCTGTCAGCAGGAGATACGTGTCGGTCGACACGCTGGCGCTTGAGAAGTGCCGGGATCTCATTATTTACACAGAATCCCTTCATTGGAATGGTTTAAAACGTGTACCTGAACAGTAGGCACACGTTTTAGACGATTCCAATGAAGGGATTCCGTGTAAATAACAAGATTGCGGCACTTCTCAAGCGCCAGCGTGTCGACCGACATGAATCTCCTGCTGACAGCTTTACAGCTGTCAGTAGGCGAAATCAAACTTTAAACGCCCGTATCTCTTAAACCATAGCGGTTTGAGAGATACGGTTTTTTGCATTTAGATCAGCTTTTTAAGCTCTTCTAAATGCAAAAAAGTGTGTGTTTTTTTTTTTTGACATTACTAACACTTTAAACAATGTAAAATGGAATTCTAGGTCACAGGTTCATTTTTAGGTCTGTCTTTCTGAATCCATATTTAGTTTTATATTTTTATCTATCCTAATTTCTTCCACACAGACAGTAGTGGTATTGTACGGACTTTGTGTTTTGGTTCAGTGTACAGTGATACTGTTTTTTTTCTTATATTTCCTCTCTTGCACAGAAACCTGCCAATATTTTAGTCATGGGTGAAGGTCCAGAACGAGGACGAGTAAAAATAGGTTTGTATGAAGACTTGCTGAATTTGTCAGACATTTAGAATAATCTTTTTCTTTTGTTCATGTAAATTTGGGGTAGGAAACCCAAGGCTCATCATGTGTTAGACTGCAACTTCCATCATCCGAAGCAGGCAAGATAAAACTGTCACTATCCCTGTTTTCTTCTGCCTTTTTCATCCTATTATTTACAAAATGTATTTTACAAATTAATTCTGCTGGCTAGCTTTTTTTCTCCCCCCTCCCCTTTCACATCCCTAAACTTGTAATGTGAAAACCCTGAAGAGTGGTGGGGTTTTTTTTTGGCCTTGTTCACGCGAGCGATACAAACATTTGTGTCTGGGGCACTATGCTTTCTCCACAAACCAGGCAGTGTTATGAGTGGACTTCGACTGCCCACCGGCTTACATAGGCATCAGCTGTATCTGATTGACCAGCGTCCCCATTAGACTGTGTGTGGCTGTTGATTACCGCATCTTGAAAATTCAGTCACACATGAATGGCCTACATGTTGATCCCTGTATCCTTCACACCTGAAGCATAATCATTGCTAGTCATTAGGAAGCTGCTGCAAGTTGCCATTGGATTGCTACTTTGTTTTTTGTTTTGTTTTTTGTTTGTTTTTTTTGTAAGTCTGCACTTCTGCAGTGCTGCCAGGGCAAATGTGCCAGGCTGATTAACCCTTTGAGTGCCAGGAGCTTGGGCAATTTCTTACACCCTGAAGGCCATCACATTTTCAGTGTTTGTAGTATCCATCTGTTTAGGTTTGATTCCTGTATGTAACTATCATTTTATTCAGAACGAATTTGACTTTTACATGGTGACTCACATTAAGTACAATTGAAAATGTACTTAATCTGTCATCCAATACAGGCTACTGGTAACTTTGGGTAGGCGATCCGCCCCTTTAATTGTAGGCAGGAACAGTTCTAGAATTGTATGCAGGTGGTGGAGCCTACCTTCCCTCCTTGGCCGCAGCTATCCATCCAGCTCCAGAAAGGTTTTTTTCCTTGGTGAAGACACAGGCAAGAGAACCGTTCTGATATAGTTTTAGAAATTTTTTTATTTTTCTGTTAGATATGGAATACCACCATTAGGCGGATTACCATAACTGACAATGCCCTTAGATGTGGCTAGCTCCGTAACCAGGTGCTTCTTGTGGACCTTAAGCCCTGGGGGGGGAAATCTTGGGTTCAAGTTCTTTCCTCGGGAGTTGCCCACCGTGTCGTCTTCTTAATACAATGTTAGTCTGAAGACAGACGATCTGCAAGAAAGGTGAGTAACCCTTTGAGTGCTGCAGGTCCACATGTCCCACAGTGCCCCTCCGCCCAGGGGTTTACCTTTGGAATTCCTATTGCACACTCCTGCACCCATTGGGTCTAGCTGTATGTCTGTTGGGTGTTTGGAGCAGGTTTATGTGGTACTTTAACCCTTTAGCTGCTGGTTTTTCATCTTTGGGGGTGGGGGTTCTGACACTTTTACTACTGGTTCAGTGTTTTTTGGGTATCCTAACATGTTCTAGTGATGTTTCATGCATTTTTATTTTACGGTTTCAATTTTGTAAAATTTGAGTTTGGCACGCTTTACCGCATAGGCACCATTGCTCCATTCACTCCTATGCGACTGTACAGTTTGGGACATATCTCTGCAACCGCTTAACCTAGCGACTTCAGAGATGGCTCATTTTTCTTGTCTGCCCTTGCTCTATCATCCGGTTCATGTTTCTAGTAGGGATGCACCGTTACCGGTGCCGATACCATGCATTGAGCGAGTACTTGTACTCGCTCAAATGCAACCGATCCTAAAACCGGTACAGCCGCTGTGCAAATATTCTTCAGCGGCTACACGGGTGACGCGGGTGGACAGCTTCCGCATTGTGAATTAGCCAATCGGCGCTGGGTGTGGGCGGGGGAGTAAAACGTCATCCGCCAATGTCAGTGGCTGGGGATGTGGCTTGAGGGTCCGGAACCGAAATGAGTCTTCCCAGATCACTGGGTGTTGTTTGGTCTGAGGTCCTGCCCTTCCCACGTGGTGCTGAAAGCCACAATCGGAGGACAAACTGTACTGCAATAGGCTGTTACTGTGACATCTGTTCATGGTGTCTTGTCCCGAGAGTGACACGGTAGGCAATGCATCCAAACTTTAACTTGCAGACGATTAATGTCCCTTGTCCCCTAGGCTCTGAGTGGCCCCAACTCGCTGTGAGAAACATATTTCAAACTTTTTTCAAGCCAGAACTAAGGGTCTGAGAGGGAATTGGCTCTGCACAGTTATACTGAGCATATATCAACAAATTCCAATTATCATCATAATCATCGTCCTCACTGTCCTCAACTTACAACTAATAATGAATTATTAAAAATAAAGTGGTTTAATTTTTCTCAGATTATTTTAGCTTGCCCTTATTTTTGCCCTATTTTCCCTTATAGTTCAATTTTATTTTATTATTTATTAAAATAAAATAAAAATTTGCAAAAAAGTATCGGTAATTGGTATCGGTGAGTACTTGAAAAAAGTATCGGTACTCGGTCTTAAAAACTTGGTATCGGTGCTTCTCTAGTTTCTAGTGTGTTGGGGGGCTCAGGGGGCTTCGGGCACTGTTGGGGTACTTTTTTGGGAAAACTATATTTTCTATGAGTGCTTGCTTCGCGCGCTCACTTCTTATTGGCTCCCGCCCTGGCAGCCATTTTGTGCCATTTCCAGAACACGTATCCTATGCAGGGCTTGGACTCTTCTTCTCTCCTCTGCTGATTAACCCTTCGCCTGCCAGATAAGTCTAGTTTAGCGATTTCTGGGGTGAAACTTTAATCCTACACACTGTACTTGGGTGATTTCTTATACTGTGAGATTATTTGACACTGTGCGAATGTCTATACAGTTGGAGCTTGGGGCCAGACCTAAGACTAAGGATGCTGGGGTCTCTGTATCCCCCATTGCGCACTGATTTTCCTGTCATTCAGGGTTACCTAGAGAATTCCTTTCCTTCCACTATCTAGTCAATAGTTAGTGTCTCAAATCTTTCTACAGCTGGTTGGCTAGCTACAGCCAATGAGGGAAGGTAGGCTCCACCCCCTGCATACAATTCTAGAATTTTTCCTCCCCACAATTAAAGGGGCAGATCGCCTACCCAAAGTTACCAGTAACCTGTATGGACTAAGAGAAAAGGATTTAACAGGTAAGACTAAAATCCATTTATTTTTTTTTATTTTTATTTTTTGCTAAAATCACACAGTATATCAAAAAAGTTTTGTTGTTTGTGAAAGTTTCAGTTATTTGAAAAAGCCCTGAATCCTCCAAGTACAAAAATACAGAATATGTCTAGTTTTACCAATGTGCATGGCCTGCACAGACTACTAATTACCAGGAGCACAAAAGGGGTTTCAACTTAATGAAATGCACATTCCAGTGTTTACATGGTAAAACTACCCACAAACAACTGAACATAGATTAAAAAAAAAAACTAACATAGATATCCCACTGTATCAGAGAATCCCTTTTTGGTTTGTGCAGAAAGGCTTCCATAATGTGGCGCTAAAGCCAAAATAGCTGCTTTTTTTAATGTTTTTTTTATTTCCACCCCATCAAATATACTGAAATCTTTGAAAACTTACTGTATTCGTTAGGTGCACTGAGTACCCCTCTGGCACTCAAAGGGTTAAGAGACATACAACACCCCACTGGTATGAGATTACATACTGTAGGGCTGCCAGTACTGCAAAACTACACCAAATAACTCTGATTTTTCTTACATTTTTTTCAAACATGATATACCTATATTAAAATGGTTATAACAGCTACAGAAGTGAAGAAAATGTCAATAAAGCATACCATTTTGGAATAAGATAACCAATAATTCATCACCATAGAAAATAAAATTAAAAAATACATATAAAAACAATGGATGTTTAACCTCAAGTATTCCAGCTACCGACAAACAAATATAAAACCCACTGATTGACCACTGTATTGAGTGAGACCTGGTTCTCAAAAGAGTGCCACTCATAAAGTGCTTATAACAGTCCTGTATAAATTATCAAAGCTCAGATAAAGCACAAAAAAGGTAGAACTGTAAATACAAATTGTAGATTTTACATATATGAGAGAGAAAAAAAGAAAGAAGGGGCGCCAAATGGTTCTTTATCACAAATATAACAGATTTGTAGAATATAAAATATATTTCACTCACATTTCCATTTGGTTGAGACAAGTTTATACTGGCCCCAAAATTGCAGGCAGGCAGAGATTACAAACCTGTCTCCTCTCGGGGACTTGTCACCGGGTTTTCCAGAGGTTAAAATACCAAAAAAACACGCTGCTCCTTTCTCAAAAATATAAAAATCTTTAATAAAACATTGATTCTAGTTTACCACAAACCATTACGTGTTTTGTGGCTGCAACACCACTTTTTCAAATGTAACGTGTGTATATGGACAGTTTTAACCCTTAAAGATATTTTTTTTGTCCAATGTGGAACACAGGAACAGAGGACAAGGGCACTTGGCTTAAAATGCTTTCTAGAAACAGAGACTCCTGCCCTACTCCACTTTACACCCCCACCAATCTAGCTTAGTTTTAAAGGGATAGTAATACTTTATTATTACTATCCATCATATTGTAGATATTTGCAAAATAACTTAATAGCCCCCAGGTTCATCTCTCAAACCTTTATGGTTTGAGAGATATCCAAAGGCAAAGTTCCCCCCTCCCTCCCCCTTCCCTGAAGGCACAACCAGTAATTCCTGATAGCCCTTGTGTGAACCTAGTTGCGTCGCAGGTGACAGTGGTTTCCTAGGTTAAGGTAACCATTCACCAGGCCTGTGCCCTCAGGAAACAGACCTGCCCCTTTAGGGTTACTGCTCATTCCACAAGAGTGGTGGATGCTTCCTGTGCCTACAGGAACCAGTCCTTGGCAGAGCACTTGTGCCCAGCAGCAACATGTCTGCTTCTTCAAATGTTTGTTAAACAATACCATGCCAATGTTCTGGTTTTGGCTCTGACAGTTTTGGGCTGAGTGGGTATCCTTTTTTGTTTTCCTCCTACAATAACCTCTGTTTTTTCAGGTTACTTAATTCTGTTGTGTAGGTATCCGTTGGTTGTCTCTGTTCCAGTTAATTTCTTTTAGAATTGGTCTGTGTTTTGAAGGGTTTTTCTTTTTCTTTCACTTGAATCTTTGTGAATAGCTTTGATATATCCCCATGGTTCCTACATTCCACATTGGACAAAAGAGAAAAGGGGATTTTTGTGTACTTCCCTATAAATCCTTTTCTCTTAGTCCATGTGGAACAGAGGACTTCCCTCCAGGAGAAAAAGAGTTGTTTGAGTTTGGGGGGGTGTTCTCTGTAGTCAGTGACTCACTTTCCTGCCTGTTTTTTTTTTCCCTGTCTTTGCAATTTAATAAAACTGAGCTGTAGTGGAGGAGGTAAAGTGGAGCAGGGAGAGAGTCTCCACCTGCAGATAGCCTTCTAAGGCAAGTGCCCTGCCCTCCTGCAGGAGGATACTTTAACCCATGGTTCTTGTGTTCCACATAGACTAAGAGAAAAGGGGTTCTCTGTAAATACACAAAAATACACAAAAAAATACACAAAAATCCCCTTGTATAAGTAAATAGCGGTGTTTTTATAGGGGCTGCATATTTTGTACAATTTGAACATTGATGTTTATAGTAGTGCTTCTGAACTCTAGTCCTCTGACACACAAACATGTCTGGAATTAATAATATTCTGGTTTAAAGGAGAACTAACACTACCTAATAATAATCCCCACTTTTTGTGTGCAGAAAGTACTAATGGACTATGTGAATTGGTAACCTCATCAGTCAGTCCTGGATGTCATGTCCATGCACGCAGCGGCCATTAGGATTAGGTTATTAGGTTTTGTTCTCCTTTTAAGAATTTGTATATTCAGTGTCTGATGACTCCTCACCCTCCAGTGTTCAAGCAGAGATCTCCTCAACTCTGCCACAGAGGAATACAATACAACACAGCATATTGCAATGCGTTGGATACATCTGTGGCAGTCAGAGGGTTAAAGGACATGAATAATAAAACCTGGCTTACCTTAAATTACAAACCTATTGGCCACTGTGAATTCTGTATAGTTTGGTTCCCCAAATCAATCTTTAATTACTACTGGATATCATCACTGCAATGGTGGACATTATTTTGTTTGTGCCCCAGGTCCTGAAATATTTCACTAAAGTCTATAAGTGAGGAGTTTGGGGACCTGGTGGGAGATGCACCAAAGGCCAGTAAGGGGCCAGGGTGGATATATGGTTGGGAAGTGGTGTCGATGGCATATTGACAGCAGGCACTAAGGTATCTGCCATCATATCCCTGTGAATCTGCCATAATCCACTTTCAGGGACATGAATCCGCCATGTCTTCAAATGGCTTTTGGTGTATATGGAAATGCAGATTAATAAGCCATTGTTGTATTAATGTGGGTGTATTTATATGTTAACCCCTAGAGGTCCAAGTCCTTTTTTTTTTTTTTTTTTTTTTTTTCCTTTCTTTTTTTCTTTCTTTTCCTTTGAGCGATACATTCTGATATCCACACTGCCATCCCAGAATACCAAGACGTGCCAGGACCTCAAACTGTCCGTAAAGAACATTCACTAATCACAATCCTGGCACGTCAACCGTTTGCAATGGGGTTCAGGTGGAACATCACCAAATGCATTAAGTACTGATGGCTGTTTCTGCTGTCAAGAGGTCACAGTCCCAACATCGGCAACCTGAGGATGGAAATTTCATGAGGCTGGAGATGTTTGAATTTCCCTATAGAGCCAGATGGCAGTTGCCATCCCTTAACCCTTTCAGTGGCATAGGGTTGTGCATTGCATACCCTTATGGCACTGAACGGTGCAAAAAAATAAATAAATAAATAAATAAATTAAAAAAAAAAAAAAAAAATTGTAATAGTCTTGTGTTTGGTTTGACATGCAGTTCTGTTCTGCAAATTCATGTCACTGGACAGTTTTCTGGCAGAGGTCCAAGTAACTGACAGCCCTCCAGCAGCAGAAAGCTTATATATTACATGATAACACCTGAATGACCAGAGGGCTGTGCAATGTGTTGCACATCCCTCTGGTCCTCAAGGGGTTAAGCACACCTTTTACTACAATTTATTACCCCTTTCTGTGCCACAGGGGTATGCAGTTCACATCCCTATGGTACTGAAAGGGTTAAAGAGTGATGCTGTTTGTAGTGTCAAAGCACGTCAACTTTGCTTCCACAGTGGGCAAGTGGGGTAGCGGAGAGGATGCTCTCAGACTTCTGGGTTATCGAACTGCCAGAGATATGTAAGGGAAAGCATCCCTTCCACATGGCTAACAGTTTGACAACCCTAAAATCCCCCCATCGAGAATTAAAAAAGTTTCCCTTTCCCTGATGTCGGCGCTGTATCTTAGAGCAGGAGAATCTGGTCCCAGGACCGGCGGAAGCTCTTCAGCAGAGCCGCAATAGCGATTTTTAAAAAGAACCACTTCACTGGAAAGGTCTACAAAGTGTGCTTGGTTTGCAAGTGCACTTTGTAGACCATTCCAATGAAGTAGTTCTTTTTAAAAATCTCTGTTGCAGCTCTGCTGAAGAGCCTCTGCTGGTCCAGGTACCATATTCTCCTGCAGTCAGCTAGAGCGCTGACATGAGGGAAAGGGGAGGGAGGGGGAAAACATTAAAATGTTCTATCTCTCAAACCATAAAGGCTTGAGAGATAGGAATGGCATTGATTGGTTTCTTTTTTTTTAATTCTCTCCAATATTACTTTTTACATATATATATCATTACTATCCCTTTAATTTCTTAATGCATATGGTGATGTGGGTCTTCAATGCAGAGACGATGCATCTCCCCCCTGTGGTCCAGAAGTCCAGCAACTAAGATTCCTGTCCACCTCCATGGTCACGGTATACAGTACTAATTAATGATACGTTTTGGGGAAAATATTCTGTACCAAATTGATTCGTAATGAACATTAGGATTTTCTGCCCAGATTAAGGTGATTGGAGTGTTTATTATTAGTTAGTGCTAGTCTTTCTTGAGGACACAATCACTATTCAGTGCTATATTTAGTGGCTGTTAACCCGTTAAGGACCAGAGGGGTGTGCAACATATTGCTTTGGACTTCTAGGGGTTAAGCAGCTATTACAGTCTGTTTCTGCTTGTTGCAATACATGTAATATTTACTTTTCCTTCATTTCACAGCGGATATGGGATTTGCCCGATTATTTAATTCACCTTTAAAGCCTTTAGCAGATTTAGACCCTGTAGTTGTTACATTCTGGTATCGAGCGCCAGAGTTACTCCTAGGAGCAAGGCATTATACCAAAGCTATCGGTGAGTAGAACACAACTTTAGATTCATTTTAATTCATGAACTAAAATTGGTATTCATTCTAGCTTCACCTTTCCTCCTGTCCTACTCTATATCACTTTCCAACCATTTGTTTATTTTATTCAGCTCTCTGACTTCTGTTCTTCTCTTTCTTTCTGTCCATCTCATCATATCCCATAAATCTGGTAAGGCCATCTTGCAGAAGTTGAAATTTAGCCCAAAAATAGGTGCCAGACATACCTGTAAGTGAGCCCTGCACAACAATGTTTAGCCCTCTACACATCCTAGGGACATTACCACCATCTTGTTTGATGTCACAACAGGAAGAAATAAAAGATACAGAGTGCAAGTAGAGATTCTGCTGTGCAGAGAGCTAATGTAATATTTCCACCATATGATCAAATGATAGTACTCACGGAGCTGGTCTCACCCTTATTGATACATGGGCATAGATAATCGCATGCAGGGACTTCCTATCCCTCAAGCAACAAAGGAATTCTTTTCTCCACAGAATACTCCAATCAGCATTCAAAGTCTTAATGAAAATGAAAAAAAAAAATAAAATAATAAAAAGTGAAGTATGCTGAAAAAATATGTGATTATTTATTAAAACAATTATGATTCAATGAATACATTTTAATTCCTGATGCCTCTTTTGTACATATATTAATTACATTTTTATAATATTTTTAATAAATTATACACATTTTTTTCAGCACGCTTCCTTTACGTATTACTTTATACATTTTTTTTCATTTTCGTTAACCCTTTGAATGCAGATTGGAGTATTCTGTGGAGAAAATAATTCCTTTCTTGCTTGAGCACGGACAAGCGGATGGGAACTCCCTGCATGCAATTATCTACTTATCAATGCCTGTATATCAGTAACACCGGTGAGACCAGCTCTGTGAGTACTATCACTTGATCATGTGGTGGAAATGTTATATTAATGTTCTATTTCTTTTATTTCTGGGTCCATCTGGGAGTACATTCTGTGTGAAGCCTGTTAGACATTTGGGAGCAGCAGAGATCCACACATTAGAGGAGCGATCCCTAGTGGGAGTGGGTATTGAAGTCTTCCATCTGTGATGTCTATCTTGCATATAATTGCCTGATATTGATTCATAGAAGGTCTGGAAGTGGGACCCAACTATTATATATGATGTTACACAAATATTCTACTCTGAGGCACCCCCTCTGTTTTCTGCTTTCACAACAGTAGGAGCTTTTCATTGAATCATCAGTGAAATAAATATTTTGAGGCAGGTTGCTCTGTTCCAGAGGTCTTCTCTCAGTCACCCTGCCTTGTATTTCAGCAACCCTAGTGTTGTAAGGGGACAATCTTGTGACCAGTGGTGTTTTATTGCTGAGTAAAGTGAAAGTAAAATGTCATTAGGATGGCTATAACGGAGCCCATATCACTGTGCCCCCATATCACCTAAACTTGATGGACTTGTCTTTTCTCAACTTAACCCTTTGAGTGCCAGAGTGGTACGGAATGCATTGCAAAGCAATGCATTCTGCACCACTCTGGCACTCAAAAGGTTAATTTACTATGTTACCTGGCATAAATAAATATGGTGGTAAACAAAAGAGAGATTATCATGAGTGCTGTGTGGAGCGTACACACAGGGCCCCTATCTCAGCCTGCCTACCTCCTGTTTACACAGATACTCTCATTTGAAATGGGAGAGTCTCTCCTTTCACAGGGTTGTGCTCATGAGGGTTGGTTAATTTTTTATTGTCTTGAGTTCTGTTTTATTGGCTTTTCAATAAAGAGGCAATTATGGGGGCATTCTGGGTAGATTTTTGTAGATTGTATTTTGTCATTTTGGGTTGGTATCCAAAAAGCAATGGTATTTTTCTTAGGAAAAACAACTCTAAACCCCCTCACATTGCTCCAGCCACATTTTCAGAGACAATGTACAATTTGTGTGAAAATTTTAATGCAGGGAGGGGAACTTGAGGACTTCAGTTGCTGACAGACTTAGTGCATAAAAAAATGACATGAAGTGATGAAACATATAGAGTGACTTTTCCCTCTAGTTTTCTGTATTTAACCCTTTGAGCGGTATCCAGCGTTTTACTACGCATTAGACACATATTTGGCACACAAACGGTTAATCACGTATCCTTGTTATCTCACTCTTTTCTACAGGATTTAATACTCTCGTTTATGATTTCTCACTTTTAGATGGTTTACTAAATAATTTAAACTAAACCGACTGCAACGTCTAATACCTTAATGGCAAGTTTTCTATTACATCAGATGATTTTTATTTAAAGGGATATTCTCACTCCCCTGCCACTCAAGTTAATGTTAAAGGACCATACTGGAGTAATTCTGGGGCAAAGCAACTGCAAAAGTAAAATAAAAGGACATTTTCACCTAAAACTACCTCTTGGTATGTGCTAATGGCCAATTTAGCATTGTGCCCAGTGTTCTTTTTTCTTAAGGGGGTACGCTAATGCCTTTTAACCAGTTGGGCCAGAAAGGTATCCAATGCGTTGCGCTGCTTTCTGCAGCTCAAAGGGTTAATAATAATTAAGTCGGATTAACTTAATCTGACAGAAAATCCTAAAGGCCATTTTGAATCCGGATTGAATCTTTTCCTCAGAATAAATTTTAGATTAGTACTTGATATCATGTCCCCAGGAGCAGATATGAATCTTTGTTTCAGGTTTCAAGAAACCCAAACTCATCCCACTGAAGGCTATTTAAAAATGTGATTCATAGACTGCAGCAGAGTTTAAATGCAAGAAAAAAAATTGTGCCCTATCAATGCACCATAATAATCAGAAAAAAAGGGCCACTTATTCCAAGGAAATATTTCCCATTTAATGTAATTGAATAACTGCACAGTGTTTTCTGTGGAAAGAACGCGAACAACGGTTTAAGATGTTTCTGTTAGTTCTTGAATAGGGGTTAAATTAGACTGTGGTCCTTATTTATTAAGATAGAAGTGCAATTCTGGAGCAAACCAACTACACCATAGTCTTTAAAAGCACTATCACTTAAAAAAAAAAATCACACTCTAGGCAATTAGTCGTACAGGCAGCGTTCACTGAGAAAGAACAGCATGGAAGATAAATTGGCAAAGTACCAAGCACTGCAAGGAAGATACTACATCATTGCTCCAGTGCCTGAGGCCTGGAAAAGACACAGTACAGTTCAATGCTACAAGGGCTGAGAGAATGACAGGCCTGTTGTGCATCTGGAAACTTGTAAGTTTTAATTGTCTAGCACGTGAGACATTTTTTGTTAAAGTTGTAGTGCTTTTAGAGTTTCTCTTTTAGTTTTTTTATATTATGTTAGATTGTGTACGTATGTGTGGAAGAAGTCACACATAAGAAGCAGCAGAGGATGTCCAAGAACATTGGCTTTTCACTTCAACCATCCATCTTTTTCATCTTCATCTTGATATTTGTCTCATACTACAGTATACTGAGAGGGACATGTGAATTGTATGGAATCCACACAGCTTGGTTCTTTCATTTCATTTCTCATCCTTGATTTCCGTTCAGAAACTTAGACTGTTTTCTCCTTACCATCTCCTATTGGTATTTGGGTACAGGTAATTTATGTGGGCCTTTTATTTTTACTTTTTTTCTGACTGGAGGTGTACTCCTATATATGGGTTTAAAATTAGAGAAGCCCCTGTATATTAATAACTCCTAAAGAGGATGGTGATCTAATTGTACCACAGGTTCACGTATGGTAATGTATCCCATCTAGGTGTTTCTTATTGGTGCTCCACAGTTTTTAATCATTCACCATAGGTTTGAAATTAAAAAACTGCACTTTCTGACTGTTCTAAATTGGGCTTTTATCCCCTTTTTCTCTAGCCTTTAAAGGTCCTAATTAGACCAGGGGGACTGAACAGCCCCCCCTCCCACATGGTGCACTTGGTTTGCTCCAGAATTGCACCTCTTTAGCTTGATGAACTTATTGTTTAACCCATGAAGGGTGACAAATATTGATCATCCCCTCTAGCACTTAAAGTGGTAATTCTAAACCAGGGATAGCCAACCCCAGTCCTTAAGAACTAGACAGTCCATGTTTTCAGGATATCCCAGCTAGTGCCTAGGTAGACTAATTAGTGGCTCAGCCACTTGCATTGGTCTACCTGTGATCTTTCCAGTATATCCTGAAAACACGCACTGGTGGGTTGCCTACCCATGTTCTTAACAGACTGTTCTGTGTTAACCACACTTTTTTTCCTCTCTCTTAACAAGATATATGGGCTATAGGATGTATATTCGCAGAACTACTAACGTCCGAGCCAATTTTTCACTGCCGACAAGAGGACATCAAGACTAGTAATCCTTATCACCATGACCAGCTGGATAGAATATTTAATGTCATGGGATTTCCTGCAGGTACAAATTTTTATACAATATCATTTTTTTTCTTTTTGCTGTGTCCATGGTCCTAGGTAATTTATTTGTTCAGATTAAAACTTGTTTTTTTATTAGAATTCTCCTTTATAAATGTTAAAACAAGCATGCATAAGCTTTGTAGTTTTTACATTTTGTCAAATGTGTATATTGGGCAATTGTGGTTATGAGGTGGTGAGGTTGCTAGACAGCTTTAATACACAATGAGCCACTTGAGCCTACCCTACTCCTTAGAAGAGTAGGGTGAAGACTGCTTCACTTCTAGCTTTGATGCAGATTAGAAATGTTGTCATTCTCGGCCTCCATAGATCCAAATTCTCAAACCCTGTAGCACCAGTGCAGCTGTGCAAAGCCAATCAGAGCAATCACACTGGTCCTGTGGGTTTAGAGAAACTTGGAAATTTGTGAGCATTAACCCCTGTATATGAGTAGCATTTTGCTAGTAATCAGGGGCATATGGTTTTAAGATGGTTTAAATTTTGTTTATTATAATTTCTTTAATATAAGTAGGCAATGTATGTGCAACTAACCCTGCTTGTTTTTAAGATATCCTTACTTGATTATATATTGAAATACTGATTGTAATCAAGCAGATATAGCCTGAAAATCCACATCATCAGCAATACTTGAGGACTGGCATTTTTCTGTCCCTGATATAAGACTATAGAAAAATTATATTTTTGCCCTCTGGTCTGGCACTACTGCCAACAGTTTAATTGAATAAAATAACAAGTTTGTGCTGTCATAACGAATGACTTGAATAAATCTTGAATGAATCTTAAAGAAATGTGATTACCATTGTTTTACTTACCATGTATAGCCCATTTTATATTCCCTAATATTTTAATTGTCTATATATTTGTTTAGATAAAGATTGGGAAGACATCAAAAAAATGCCTGAGCATTCAACCCTAATGAAAGATTTCCGCAGGAACACGTAAGTTAAAATTGCACACATGGTGGGATTCAGACGCTCAAGATCTATTTGTATTTTTATCCCGTTAGTAATTCTGGTGACAAAATGAAATATTACAATATTGGTCTGTCTAGCTAAGCCTGGGTTCTCTGTAGGTAATGAGATATTCGGTTTAGATTGCGGTGCATATGTTGACATGGAAAGTAAAGCGATTCTGTGGCAAACAAAATATACCATAGGGACAAAAAGAAATTCCTCATACTTGCTATTGATTTAAGTGGGGCTTTTAACCCCTGAATGCTAGGGGGTCTCCAGCGAATTGTACTTTCCAGTTTGATCACCTCCAGTTCCTATGTTGTTCGTTTTCACCTTTTGCATTAAGGTCTCTGAAGTTGGAGGGCTGTTAGTGCATAGGCTCCACAGCACAAAATAGTAAACAGAGTTTATCGCACTGGAGAAGAGTTATCTTTACTTTGTCACCTTTTTATCACCCGGTAGTGCATAACCTCCTGGTATTTCTCCACCACAGTTTTATTAAATAAAATGTTCTTTTGTCCACTGTGAATCACAGAAAACATGGGGTAAAGTATCCATCCACTGGAGAGCAGGGTATTTGCATAGAGCCACTGCACTTTTTCGTTGAGGGTGAAATCTCCATTGTGACACTTTTTTTTTTTTTTTTTTTTTCTCCCCAGGCCTCAGTGAAAGGAAGGGGAGGTGCTATGCCTCTCCATATCTCTTTCTTCTGCAATGTAGGGACCCATAAGCTATCTTTAACCTCTTACAGTTCCCTGTACTGTATTTTTCCTTTGGTCTCCTGTCTGTGCACAGGGGGGACATGGAGAAATGTAAGACCATCAAGACTTCGAGTCTCTCCAGAAACACTTTGTTCCTTGTGTCAGACCAGGTACTCTACTGGCTCATTATGTCTCTTATGTGGCCCCAACATAGCAAATTCCAGGCTCCTCTTCAATTAATCGGTAACCTGCATGGGTAAATTCCTTTTCTCTTATGTCCAATATGGAACACCGGTACCATGGGGGTTGAGTCCTCCCTCCTGGAGAGCAGAGCACATCCCAACAGACAGGGTCTGTGGGGTGGAGACTCACTCCTCCAGCTCAACCCCAACCTACAATCTCCCAGAATTCATGTATCCTGTGAAGCAGCAGCTGGAATGTAGTGGCCATCTTCTTACTTTTTAGGTTTTTATTATTTGTTTCATTACATATGGGGCTGTATAGTCCCCCATTAGGCTAGTTACCATAATTGGGCTTCCCTGGACTTGGATTGCCCAGTTCACAGGTGCTCTGTGGACCTATCTTGCCCTGTGGAGGGTGGCTTTATGACAAGTCTTCCCTCATGGCTGAGTCTCTTGAAATTCTGTCCCTCTTCATGATGATAACCTGAAAACAGAAGATTGATAAGTTACCCTTTGAGTGCCTTGGCCCCCACTATCTGTACGCAGTTTGATTTGCCTCTCCCTACAGAGGCAGAAATGAGCATGGCTGTGCTCTGGCACTCTTTATGGGTCTCTTTGCTAGAGTGCTTTGGAATACAAATAGCTTCTATTTTTTACTGTTACTTTATTGTGTTAACCCTTTCTCTGTTGTAATGCCTGTGTGTGTTTGTGTGGTGCTTTAGGGGGCTTCTTTTCCCTCCCCCACTACTTGGATCTTAATTTTTTTTTTTTAAATATATCCATACCCCCCACCCCAGGTGTTTTTTAGGTTGTTTGCCATACTTTAGCGGGTAGATAGATTTTTGATCTATTGACTTCTATGTGGAAAACTTTGAGATGTATCTTTGCAACAGTTTGAGCTGCAACAGTCCGAGAGGGCTTTACTTGTCTCCTCATGCCCTATCATCCAGTCCACTTTGAGTGTCCAGGAAGCATGGTGTGGCCTGTATGGGAGTGGTAGGCGTTGCTAGGCAACAGAATGCCCATTTCCTGGGCTTTCTTCTGATTTGCTGTCACTTCTGGTGGCCATCTTCTATGAAGATTGCTTTTCTCTTGGCAGTTCTCTTTGTTAGGAGGGTAGCTGAGTTGCAAGCTGTTTCTCGCAAACCTCATTTTCTGTTTTATTTTGGTTTTTTTTTGTTTTGTTTTGTTTTTTCCCCCTAGGATAAGGCAGTACTTCATAGCTCTCAGGAGTTTATTCCCAAGGTGATCTCAGAGTTTCTTTTCACATCAATCTGGGCATTATTGTGCCTGCCTCCTGTTATGACCCTGTGTCTGCTCAGGAGAAAGATCTCTATCTGTTAGATGTGGTGCTCTGCATTAGGTTCTATATACGCCTCACCAAGTCTTTCCATAGGGCTGACACTCTGTTATCCCTGTGGGTCTCAGTGTGGGTCAGGCCGCTTTCAAGGTAACCTTTGCTGCTTGGATCAAGGCTACCTATATAGACCAGGCGTATGAGATTAGGAAGAAACTGGGTTCCTTCAAGATCACAGCCCATTCCACCATACACCTGTGTACTTCCTGGGCCTAAAAGAACTAGCTTTCAGCTGAACAAGGCAGTGACCTGGTCCTTCTTGCATACCTTTACTAAACACTAATGTGTCATTGACTTGGCCTCAGCAAAGGCCAGCTTTTCCAGAAGGTCCTTCAGACAGTCTTGCATGTGTAAGTAGCTGTCTTTCCTTATCTTTTCTCTAAAATCCTATTATGTCTCCTATGAATACTAGTCCTTCATTGATTAAGGGCGGTCCTTGAGGAACAAAGACCTCCCCAAGGCTATTTAGTCTTTTTGAAAGGGGTGATTCCTCTATATTCTTCCAAGTTTATTGGTAAGTCCTTAAAGCTCACTGTTGCAGCACTGTATACCCTTTGGTTAAAGATTTGTCTGCAGACCAGTCCTCCAAGAAGTCTTTGATCTCATTCTGTTTGTGCTCAAGTAGTTGTTTAGCCCTGAACTAGAAAGGGTAATTGGCCACACTACTGGGGACAAGAGTTTATACCTCGTTTACCCGCAAGTGTTCCACCTTTCCAAGGAAGATGCATGGGTTTTGTTACCAGCCCCAGTAGGAGTGTGCCTATTTTCACTTCTTCTGCATACCAGGCGCACCCTTCCCAGGAACCTAAACAGGCCTGGGCTGGCAAGAAGCCTGCCCAGAAGCCCCGATCTGGTAATCCTCTACCTATGTGTGATTCACAGTAGTTGGGCCTACTTAGGCTTACAGTGGTCATCTGAGTGTTTCATGATCTCCATGTCCATACTGGAGCAGCATGATTGGGTAATCAATTCTCTCTAGTTCCATCCCAGGTTCTAACTTCCTCTGCATGAGATTCAACTTTTCAGGAACAGGTCTTTGTACTGAAGAACTAGATTCATCTGTTGTCTATGCAGATGTCACATGCATTCATTCCTCCATCTTCTGTGCAGAACTACATGAAGGCTCTAGGGGGTATCTAGTCTCTGCCTTAGATGCAGTTCCCTTTTCCAAATTCCAGACTCAGGAGTAGCAGCTGGAGATTCTCAAGAATTGCTCAAGAAAGCAAGGTCTTCTTTCCCACGTCTTGTCTCTTTCTAGCCGCACAAAGTCAGATTATTGGTGGCTTTGGGCCAACCATGTGCCATCCTGAAGTGAGCAGTAAAAGCGCAATTTAAATCAGAAGGAATTTGTCCCCTACAGTGTAATTTGTTTGCATCAGAATTACTCCATTTCCTATCAAAACCTCAGCCTCCATATGTACACTATGGAATTACAGATGAAGTACTATTAACCTTTTGAGTGTCAGTGCAATACATTGGATACCTCTAGCAGTCAAAAGGTTAATATAACTGATGCTTTTTTCTGCATAGAATTGGTAACCTCTTCTATAAAATGGAGACTCAATAGGAGATTATTAATCCGTACAAAAGGGTAGATAAGCAAATCATAAGTGTTGCATAACCTAGTGGAATGCAAAATATTAACCCTTTGAATGCTAGAAATGTCTCCAGCTAGTCTGGGCAATTAAATATCAACCTCAACAGAGCATAATATTTTTTGTTCCAGGTATACCAATTGCAGCCTTATAAAGTATATGGAAAAGCATAAAGTAAAA
This sequence comes from Rhinophrynus dorsalis, assembly GCA_037306005.1. NCBI lineage: Eukaryota > Metazoa > Chordata > Amphibia > Anura > Rhinophrynidae > Rhinophrynus > Rhinophrynus dorsalis. The sequence continues at coordinate 540,425,978 of CM074719.1, read as the reverse complement.
CCAGATAGCAAAACATTCCATTTGGTAAGTCTGTCATTAAGCTTTGTTTTACTGTATGGCTCAATACACCCATGAAGCAAGACTTGTTTTACAGTTTACACTTGCAGGGATTTTTCAATGTGTTTAAACTTTTAAAAGGGGCACACAATGCTTTGCATAGCAATGACTTGCGTACTCCTCTGGCACTCAAAGGTTTAAAAAATGTTCTTTAGTATGAATACATACCTTTTGTAACTTTATTATTCTGCACCTTCAAATAACAGCCCACCATACTACTGCCATAAAATTCTAATGATCCCTACAAATCCTTCTGTTTGTTCATGAGTGCCTTTGAGTGCCAGAGGGGTACGCAACGCATCGGTCCAGATGGAACGAGGCGAGGGACAGTCTTCAGGAAGCAAAATGAAAATCCTGCCCTCCTTCATCAAGAGGGGGGCAGGGGTTTCTGTAAACTTACTGTGTGAAGATTATCCCTTGCTTTATCTCTCCGGTCCCATGACCGGATTGTAGATCTAAGGGGAGGCGGCCAGAAGGGGCGGGTGGGGGATCCTCTCAGCTTGAATGTCTTTTGAGCTACAGAACTGTAAGTAATTAAACATAGCTCTATATCTTATAAAAAAAAACATATAGAAGACTCTGCACTGCACTTTAATATAGATATTACTGTCCTTTTCATTTAATGATGCATGTCGTTAAGGTGAAATTGGCATTCTTAGTATTAAAAAAAAAAAAAAAAAAAAGTTCATAAATAATACATTTGACGATTTGTGGGAGGACTCTGCTACCTTGAGACTTTCCCTATACCATAAGAATAGGTGAGAATTCCTCTTTACTGTACACACAGCCCCCCCCCCCCCAAAAAAAAAAAAAAAAAAAACCTCAAACACACTTTGCCCCATTGAGAATTTTCATCCATAATTTGTGGCCCTTTAGTAGACTTGAGGGCCACCTATATGACTCTTGGGGAAAATCTGGTTGCTTTTCACTAGTCTAGTGTATATATAGCTTATCTCCTTTTTGCATTAAGCACTTACAAATTTGAATAATATCCCTCCATATCAAACAGAACAGTCCATTGAAAGTTACCTCATAAAATGTACATATGAATATATCTGATTGTTTTGTTCATTGTTGCCAAAGCTTCAGAAGCTGCTTACTATGGACCCAATAAAGAGAATTTCCTCAGAGCAAGCTATGCAGGATCCATATTTCCTAGAAGATCCACTTCCTACATCGGAGTAAGTAAAATTGTCATTGCAGATGTTTTTTGTTTCAACGCTGTCATTGTCCATTGCAGTAGAAAAGGTAATTCTCTAAAGTCATGAATAATCTGAGCTACAATCATTTTGGAGTTTTCTTCTAGAACCTTGTACTTATTTAGGACCTTATACGTAGATCAAAATATGATCAATTCCAAAGGAAAGGAACTGCCCCACAGTGTGTAAATACAAATTTTTCAATTTTTTTATTGAGAGATCAAACAGTACATAAAGAGGATAATACACAGTTTGACACTGTATCTTACAATCGGAATAATACAGATTGCATGGCGTCTATAGAAAATACAAATACTTAGACAATCGAGCTTAAGCACTAAAGACCGGTATGGTCGGTTATAGGACGGAATTATCGTAAAACAGTGCATATCTTGAGAAAAACAGTAGGTTGGACTACCACTTTGAAGTAGTGGCAGGTGAAGAAAGAATAAAGGTAACAGATAGTAAAATATGAGCGAGAATGAACAGATAGTGTAAGAGGATTTGAAGAAGAGAGGGAGAGAGAAGCAATGTGAATTAAAGAGGGGGGGAGGTTGGAATGATGGGGGGGGATGGTTGTAGCATCCGGGCAGAGATCAGGTGGATATCGTAGTCCCTATAAACTGACTAAGCTGAGAGGGCAGGTTTCAAACCAATTCACCTGAGAGAGAGGCTACAACAGGGCATAGGAAGAGCATGTAGGTCTCTCACATTTTAGCATCTTAAATCGTACAAGTAAGGCAGGATTTAACTGTGGACCACACATTAGTGGCCTGAAGAAATGTAATCCGACCACCACAGCCAGTCATCAGGAACCATAGAGTTGGCCCCCATAGACATATGCCACAAATGATGCATATCATACACCTGAGCCACTCGTTGTCTCCACTCGGTCACAGAAGGGGGTATGGAATATTTCCAATGTAATGGTATTAGGTACTTTGCGGCATTAGTAAGATGAAAGAATAGAGGCTGGAGTGATTTAGGACCCATGAGTCCTGCGGGTAGGGGGTATCCAAAGAGCAGTTGGGAGGGAGAAAGGTCAATATTTGTTGCTAAAATATCCGGCATCACAGATCGTATATTCCTCCAAAACTGGGAAATAATAGGGTATTCCCAGAAAATATGGAGCAACGTCCCTATTTCACATCCTCATCTCCAGCACATAGTTGGGGAAGATGTGTAAAATTGTGCCAGTGACTATGGGGTACGCTACCACCTGGTAAATAATTTATAATTACATTCCCTGGTGGGGATATCCGTAGAGAATTTTAGGAGGGAACTCCATATCTTATTCCATTGGGGTGGATCCAACTATAAGGTCAGATCTCGCTCCCAATCCTTCAAGAACTTTGGGAAGGTATGATGGGAAGATGTAAGTAAATAAGAATACCATTGTTTCAAAGAGTGGCGAAGGGTTGTTGGATTTCGGAGTAATGATTCAAAGGGTAAAGCAGGTGTGGAGGCATCAAATCCGGGCAGCAAAGAAGACACAAAGTGCCGGATTTGGAAATATTGGCAAGTGTGTGTGGCAGGAATGATTTTTTTTTTTTTCCCCTAACTAGGTCTTCATAGGTCAAAATGTCTGATCCTCAGGTGATATTGCCTAGGGTGTTGGTATGCAAGGAACCCCACGATACCACTGAACCTCTGAGCAAGCCCGGTGGAAAAGCTGGATTACCCAACAGATATGGAAGCAGAAACATCCTGGAATTCAGTAACTTCCAGAATGGGGTGTCTATGGCAATCATTGGAAAAGTGAGCCGGGTTGAACCAGCAAAGGTGTTGCAAATCTATCCCCAGCACAGAATCGGAGAGGAGGGAGACCCATTCCTATTGCAGCCTTGTAATAAGTATTTAGACCAGGTACACCCAAACCACCTCTTTAAAGGGGCCCGTAGAACACGTAATTGCAGCCTGGGTCTCCAGTATTTCCAAATGAAGGATGATATTTTCTGCAGAGCCGAGATATAATGAGCAGGAATATATATTGGTAAGGCGGTGAGGATATACAATATTTTGGGAAGGCATATCATTTTTATCAAGTTGACACAACCTATCCAAGATACAAAGAGGTGTGACCATTTCAAAGTGTCCAATTTGATGGCTTCCAGTAATGGTAGTAAGTTAGGGAGGAAGGTTGATTCCTAAATAATGGATACCCTGTGATGCCCAGAGCAAAGGGAAATGAGTGTTAAGCAGCCTCAATTGAATAGGATCCAGGTTTAAACCCATAGCAGTGGATTTAGACATGTTGACTTTGTAGAAAGACAAGTCACCAAAGTTATATAGTAGAGTTAAGAGAGACGGGATAGAGGATGTAGGGGAGGAAAGCATTAAAATCGGATCATCCGCAAAACAAGCTTGTTTCGGCTGAGGTGAACTAAGGGACAAAGAGGGGAGTCCTTGAATGGAAGCTGTCAAACATATAGTCTGTAGGAGAGGCTCCATGGCCAGTACAAATAAAATAGGTGAGAGAGGACATCCCTGCCTCATACCATTCCCAATATCGAAGGCGTCCGACAGAAAAACGTTCAGTTTAACTCGAGCATAAGGCGCTGAGTATAACCTCAAAATCGAGCCTAAAATATGTGGGCCAAAAGTGTAGTTAAAACTACAAGCCAATAAAGGTACGAATTGGTGTTTTTATTAACCCTCCGAGTTTTGTTTTCTTTTGGCGCAGTCATACTTCAATTTAGATGTCTTCATTAGGGCAAAGAGAGCCCTAGACCAGCACATTGTGAGTACATTCTCATGGTTATAATAATGAGGTGTTGCAGTTAACCATTCGGACATTTGATCGAATATTGAAGTTCTGTTGATACATTGGAGCCGCTTATTTCATACAGTGATGCTCTTGGGGATGAGACAGGGGAAAATACATGATAAAGGGTAGTTCATAATGTGTCAGGAAAGACAGAGAAATACCACCAATAATAGGGTAACGGCACAACAGAAACATTGAACTAGACATCCGAGATAACTGCACTATCACCTTGCTATAGCATACCATAATGGAAACTAACAACATTAAAATGAAAAGTAGTATGTAGCACAAATTCTTAGGTATCAATCTCAGGCCAGAAAAGACATGAGACCCATCGGAGATACGCAGCATCGCAGCGACGTGGCCCCCCAACAGTCCCCACGCAGCGCACAGCACAAGGATCGAGACACCAGATAACCAGGGAAGGACAAAAGCTCCATAACTGTGTATGGGGAGTCTTACCGGGCAGGCAATGGCCACAAGTGTTCAGATTTTCCAGTGTCAATAGCCAACGTGCCAGCACTGCCCGGTAAATAGGATGCGAGCGATGATGAGGTGGGGAGAGAGGAAAGGCAAAGATAGGTGTGGGGAGGGGGGTAGGTAGAAGGGATAACAGGATGGATAATGGCCAAGGGGAGGGGGTGAGGCGTCTATAAAAACAATGCAATTTCCAAGCCAAATACAGGATGGAATCCCATCCCCACCAGGCAAACCCCAAGTGCTCTATAAAATAAGAATGAGAATATCCTACATATGACTAATGGGGACCGGATCCATCAACAAACATAGATATCCTCACCTCTGTCAGGTGTGGTCCACCTCCGCAGTCAAGGTATCAGGGTAAGCTCTATGGAAATGGGGGATCAGTGACCGAATTCTCAGCTGCCGATTCTCCATGGTAACCTCAGAGACTGCGGGCAGTGGCGCGAATTCACATTCGATACGGCAAGGATAATAAAAAAAAAATAGATAACGTATCAATAATAACATAAATATGGTTACAACAAGAGCAAGGGTGCAGCTTGAGTGAGCCCATTCAGCTGGCCCTTAGTTAGGACTGCTCTGTAAGGGTCCATCGTGGAGGGGATGAGGCCTCTGGTGCCGCTTGTGCCGGACAGGGCTGCTTCTGGGTTGGACCTGCAACTAGCATCTATCTTTCTCTCTTCTCCATGGGGAGGGAATCCGGAGCAGGAAGATCTCAGACTGCGGAGACAGGTGTGGTGAATCTCAGGGTGTTACAAAACTCTGTTATGTCCGAGGGATCACGAAGTGACGCTGAAGTGCTGTCATGTAGGACATAAAGATGGAACAGGAAGCCCCATCTGTATTTAATTCCAAGGTTGCGTAGGTGATCAGTGATGGGATGCAGAGCCCAAAGTTTCTGTAATGTTGATGGGGATAAATCATTATAGTAATGCAGCTCACAACCAGCAAATTTAATAACTGCCAGTTCCCGTGCTCTAGTAATTATTTTCTCCTTATCGGGGAAGTTGTGGAATCTGACAATAACATCATGCGGTTTGGAGCCAGGTGGACCCCTAAGCCTAAGGGCCCTATGTGCCCTTTCCAATTTAAGCGGAGGGACTGAAGTATCCAAGCCCAGCAGGTCCCTGAATACTGTAGAGAGGAATGAAGATCCTTGGGTGGGACAGATTCAGGGAAGTCCTCGATTCTGATATTGCAGCGCCTTGAGCGGTTATCCAGCTCGTCTAGTCTGGAGGATAGCATACAAATGGTATTGTCCTGTTGCATGTACTGTTCCAAGGCCTGTATTTGCGACCATGACGACTAGCGGTCGTATTCAAGCAGGTTGATTCTCTGACCCAACTGAACCAACTCTTTTCTCAAGTCGGAGATCTCGGATTTGACGGGGGTCTTAAGATCTTGCTTTATTTCAAGCAGAAAGTCTCTCATGTCATCCTTCGTAATGAAGGAGGCCAGATCCTCTTTTGTCAGCGTAAGTGGGGAGTGTGCCATCGGAGACGTGTTTTCTTTATCCTGTGTGTGGAATGAGGGGGTAGATTGGCAAATGTCCTGGTCAGAAGGCATATCTGCCAGTTCCCCACACCAGTCTCGCTGAGATCCTGCCACGCATGGTTTCAGTGGCATCGCCGAAGGGGAGCCACTCTTAAGTCTGGCCGGTAGGAAGTCAGAAATGCGTTTATAGTCAGGCCAATTCTGCCCCTTTTTCCCTCGATCCCTCATAGTCTCAGTAGTCTCTGCAAAAGGTGGGATAGCTCTCCTAGGCTGAGTAAAGCTTACAAGGCAGGTATGGATCCACGGAGCAACTAGATCATGTGTCCATCTTGTTTGAGAGCAAACTCCAACCCCCCCCCCACCCCGTGTAAATACAAATTAACATTTGTTTAAATGAGGATTTTAACCTCTTGAATTCTAGAGAGGTCTCTCGCAGATTGGTAAATTGTTAAGTCCATTTTAAATAAATAGGATTTCGGGGACTTTATTTGTCCCCTCTGCTGCAGCCGATGTCCTCCAGAATTGCTCATGTCTTTGTTTCTGCACCAAGCATTTAGGGCCATATCCATTAGGATAAAGAGGAACAATTGTGGAGCAGATAGCTGCACCATAAGGGACCAATAAATATTCCTAAAAGTCCTGTTAATGTAATGTAATTTAACCCCTTAAATGCTAGAGCAGTTTCCATACATTCCTTTGCAGTGCATTGGAGACCTCTCGCTCATTCAAGTGGTTAAAAGCCCTATTTAAATAACTGAAATTTTTCTTTCTCATTGCCACTGAAATTCCCCTCCCTAACTTACTGCATTCACCCCTTAAAGGTGCAGTGCCTCCTAGGGCAGCATTGAGATAAGTACAGTAGCATGTTAAGGGGAGTGTCAGGGTCCAGCTGTCCAGTGCTGTATTTATTAAAAGTATTTTACCCTTTAACCTTATGAGTGTCATAGGTGATATCCTTTAAGCTTTTAATGGGTTAAACTTAAACTTTTTTTTTTTTTTTTTTAATCCATTATAATATGCGTGGTCCTAATCCATACATCTGCCGATGTGCTACTAATCTTTGTAGTCCACAGTTAAATCCCAGTAAGTCTAATACTTTATAATTTGATGACACAAGTAATATACTAAGTACTTCCTAATTGCCTTTCCTTGGGAGTGTTGGATAATTCTCAGAGAACTGGTGTGAATAGGCCGCAGTGTGCTTCTCTTTGGGAACTTGGATGTAAACAAGGAATACACTCGTGGAAGGCTGCATATGAATAAAGAACAAGTTTTGCAATTGTAGGGCAAACCAACCACAGCATAGTGGACAAATACATTTCCAGTTTATTTAACTGGAGGTTTTAACCCCTTGAATGCAAGATCAATGCATGTGTGTTATACATCTGTAGCATTCAAGTGGTTAAAATTCCCATGTAAGTCATGAGGAAATTGTATTTTTCTCTCCATGGTGCAGTTGGTCTCCAACAAACTAATCATTTTAACTAGACATTGTATATGTGTGTGTGTGTGTGTGTGTTCCCTCCAGCTTCTGCTGTACTACAACTCCCATATCCTTGATTCAGCAGTTACCTAGCTCAGGATTGTGGGAGTTTTCATACAGCAGCAATGCAATCAGGCCTTTGTATGAGTGTGATCTTTGCTTTCAATTCAGTAGCCAAAATGGTTGCCTGCGAACACCTCCCCCGTGGGTAGTGATGACATGAAACGAGCTTCCTGAACTATTTTATTTATTTATTTATTTACTTACTTACTTGAAAATGTTTTACCAGGAAGAATACATTGAGATTTCTCTCGTTTTCATGTATGTCCTGGATAACTAGAAGGAAAAAAAGAAGATGAAGAGTCCATGTTTCTCCACCTCTAGCATTATTAATGAAGTGTGAACATGTTCTGGTATTTTTTTTTTCCTCTCAGGCCCTCTCTTATATCCTCAGGCTACAATAATCACAAGTAGGTCTCACTCATAGATGGAAAACATGGACCCTTTCTCTTACCTTGCCTCTAGAGCATCATATCCAGTTGTTTACCTGGCTGTCTAAGGAATGCACATACTGTTGCACACTGATCTGGCAATTCAGGGCACATTAGACATATATATATATATATATATATATATATATATATATATATATATATATATATATATATATATATATATATATAAAATATATAATTTTGGTTTTTCTTATTACTATGAATCTTTCTGGTGAACAAAATTAAGACCGACAAAGCACCGGGTCCTGATGGTATACATCCAAGGGTTCTTCAGGAACTTAGTGCAGTGTTAGCAAAACCCCTATATTTACTCTTTAAAGATTCTGTTACCACAGGCTCAGTGCCACAGGATTGGCGAAGAGCTAACATAGTGCCTCTATTTAAGAAGGGAACTAAAACAGAACCTGGGAATTATAGACCAGTGAGTTTGACCTCTGTAGTGGGAAAACTGTTAGAAGGGATAATAAGGGACTATATTCAGGATTACAACACAAAAAATAAAATCATTAGCATGAATCAACATGGTTTTATGAAGAAGAGATCATGCCAAACTAATCTTTTCACCTTCTATGAGGAGGTAAGCAGCAACCTTGACAATGGCAAGGCAGTAGATGTAGTATATCTAGACTTTGCAAAGGCTTTTGATACAGTGCCACACAGGGCTGGTGTATGAAATAAGGAAACTGGGGCTAGAAGATAACCTTTGCAATTGGATACAGAACTGGTTGAAGGATAGGGAACAGCGTGTGGTTGTAAATGGGAAAATTCTCCAGTACAGTTAAAGTGGTGAGAGGAGTACCTCAGGGTTCAGTATTAGGTCCGCTGCTTTTTAACATGTTTATAAATAACCCGGCAATAGATATATTAAGCAAAATATCAATATTTGCAGATGATACTAAATTATGCAAGGTCATTAATTCAGAACAGGATATTTTCTCTCTACAGAGGGACTTGCATACAATGTCAGATTGGGCAGACATATGGAATATGAAGTTTAATGTGGAAAAGTGTAAAGTCATGCATTTGGGAGGAAACAATCCCAAGGCTACTTATGAACTTAATGGAATCATTTTAGGGGACTCATTGCTAGAGAAAGACCTGGGTATCCTTGTCAACTACAAACTTGGAAACAGTGACCAGTGTCAAACAGCAGCAGCAAAGGCAAACAAAATCCTGCATAAAAAGAGGTATCGAAGCAAGAGTGGATAACATTATTTTGCCATAATACAAATCATTGGTAAGACCTCACCTTGAGTATGCAGTGCAATTTTGGGCACTGAAGAAGGATATACTAGAACTAGAGAGGGTACAGCGGAGAGCAACAAAATTAATTAAGGGAATGGAGGACTTGACATGAGGAACGACTAAACAAAATTGGTTTATTTACTCTAGAGAAAAGACGACTAAGAGGAGACCTTATCACATTGTACAAGTACATGAGAGGTCAATACAGGGATCTCTGCGGTGAGCTTTTTATTCCAAGGCCTGATCAGGTGACCAGGGGACACCCCTTGAGATTAGAGGAAAGGAGGTTTAAACTTCAGCAGAGGAAGGGTTTTTTTTTTAAGGTAAGGTCTGTTAAATTGTGGAATTCATTGCCCAGGGAGGTGGTTATGGCAGATACAATGGATACATTTAAGAGAAGATTAGATACATTTCTTTCAAAAGGGAACATACAGAGTTATACTGTTTATCAGTAGGCTGATCAGGAAGGTCTGATAAAGACTAATTTAATTGGTAGCAGGAAAGCTATAAAATTCTCAGTTACTGGGGTATGAGGAGAAAGTTGAACTTGATGGACTTGTGTCTTTATTCAACCTAATTTACTTTGTTACTATTCATTCCAAGGCCTGATCAAATAACATGGGGACACCCCTTTAGATTACAGGAAAGGAGGTTTCAACTTCAGCAGGGTTTTTTTACAGTAAGGTCTGTTTAATTATGGAATTCGTTGCCCAAGGATGTGATTATGGCAGACACAATGGGTACATTTAAGAGAAGATTAGATACATTTCTTTCAAAAGGGAACATACAGGGTTATACTGTGTATTAGTAGGCAAAACAGGAAGGTATGATTAAAACTTATTTGGCAGCAGGAAAAAGGAACATTATTTCAACTTACTGCCTACTGACTGGAAAGGAAAATAATGGTAAGTTGAAATAATGTTCCTTTTTCCCCCCGTCATTTGCATGGCAGCAGTCACCAATGGGTAGTACCCATGCAATACCATAATTCAGGGTGGGAAATGAAACACATATACCACGAATTTAGAAAAAAAATGCTCAAATTTAATAAAAGACTTCGTATTAGGGCCCGTTGGTGGTAGAAACCAAGGCCAAAACTTTATGCCCGGAGTGGGATTTTTGAGCAAAATGGACATCTAAATGGTAATATCTAATGAAAGTAGTACTGG